>FR989882.1:625000-1250000 GCA_905404145.2 Biston betularia | reverse complement strand
CAAGTTGTTGTGACACTTTGTTTTTATCTGTTACAATATACAATATTACTTTTTTATTGTAAGTAAGTATTCACTTATTTGACTTAGATAGTCTAGCTTTAACTCCACTGGTGTTTACTTGAAAAGTGGTCGTTTTTTTTTTAATTATAGAATGTGACTTTGTCTACTACACCACTTGAGGAAGGTCTTTTAACCCGACTACCGGAAGGTAACGTTTTTATATTTCTTGAACTTCATTTATTTTAGGTTTATGAATAAATTCAAAACTGTTCACAATATAAATCAAATTACAAAATTGTGTTTTTAACAAAACTTATTTTCGTTTTCCTTGCGTCTGTACCTACGTATTGTTGATAATACTTTGTTTGTAATTAATTTACATATTTTCCCCCGTAAAAACACTTTTCGCTTCATTATATTTGTTTTCGTTTTTTACAAAAGAATTTGCAAAAAATAAACATTTTATTTAAGAAAAATATACACACGTCCTTCACTCGACGGTTTGCAATACAACTGAACTCATTATTGTGAGTCAGCAATCAGAAATAACAATTATTAGAATTCTACAGATTAAAGATGAGTAACACAGGAAAATATGCCTACAAGTACCATTGTACTTGTAAATGAAATATAATAAATACACATTAATTAATGACCTATAAATTGAAGAGTGGGCTGCGCTATTAAACATGATTTTTGCCATATTGTAAATGAACCATACTTAGGGTCGATCTTTCGACAGCTCTGTGGGCTCATTGGTAGTAGGTATATCTGCTTTTAGAGCTGATTCTATTCTCACCCATAAGACAAACATTGTGGTAAAAACAAATGTATGTTTTGTGTCTGGATGTTCTGTATATATTATAACCAGCGACACGCCCCGATATCGCACGGGAGCAATGAAATACTAATGTGGTGCATATGTATTATGCATGTATTATACATGTAAACCTTCCTCTTGAATCGCTCTTTTTATTAATTGGAACCGCATTAAAATCCGTTGCGTAGTTTAAAAGATCTAACCGTAAGTAGTACGGTAAGCGACTTTGTTTTTACTATGTAGAGAAGAATGTATTTAAAAAAAAGTATTACATCAGTTATCTGATTCCCTTAGTACAATTGCTTAGTTTGGAGACGGATGGCGCTGTGTGTAAATGCCCTACTACATTTATTTATTTTAATTACGTAAAGTTAAAACATGTTATTTTCAAACCTTTTTCTGTCCGTTAACAAGCTAAAAACACGATAGACAGAAATTCACCAGATACTTTTACTATTTAAAAACTGTGTCTTTTTCAGATGTTTTAGATTATTTCCTAAAAAATAACGTTATTCTTAAGAAAAAATCTAATCTAATAGTTATGTAAACAAAAAATACTTATAAAACGAGAATGCCATATATAAAAAAACTATTTTTCTAGAACTATGTAGGTACGTCTACTTTACTCTTAATAAATTTAACTAGATCTTAGAGTTACGTTAGCGTACTTCCAAGCAGTAATACGGCCAAGCAGTAGATTCTATTTTCATCCTTACGCTTTTAAACTTGGGGAATCATACGCTATTTCGGAGTGAACATAAGATTTTTTTTTTATTTTGAGCCTGCTCTTAATTTTGACTAACAATAATTTGTCATTAACCAAATGGCATAGATTAGCGTAACGAGTATAGCACGGGTCTCGTAAGTTAACAGATTTAATGGTTTTCTAATCGTTCTCCAAACGAAAGCTCCCAAAACCTCAAATTAGGGTCCCATAATCACGTCTAATTACGCTTAAAAAATCGCGAATGTAGGAATGCTCATAGCTAGTCTTAACTAATGAATCTTTCTATTAGCTCATTTGGTAATGTATTTGCGTTAAGAGCTGTACGGTGGGCGTTCGATTCCCGCCAAGGGCAAACATCTATGTGACAATAAATGTTTGTGGTTGTTGTTGATTTTTGGATTTTTGTAACGAATAAACTCAAAAACTACTGGACCTATTTCAAAAATTCTTTCACCGTTGAGAAGGTACACTATCCCCTGGTGACAAAGGCAACTTTTTATCCTTGTATTTCTACGGGAACGGAAACTACGCGGGTGAAACCGCGAGGCGTCCGCTTGTAATATTATAAAGAGAACAGATAAGTATTTTTGGATTTTTGTATGTTTTTATTCCGCAAAAAGATACAAACGTATCTTTGCTCTAGCTTTGTTATCAATACCAGAAAAAAGCGATTTATTTCCGGTATAATATTTATTTATACAAGGTCATACGTTTGGGGTGTTATAAATCGTAAGGGGGTCAACTCATTATCATGAACAACCATGCCCACAATATTAAAATCCAAAAAACACCAGTTCAAGTAAAAAGTTTAAAGCAGCTTGTGTTTTTCGCGGTTTCAGACTTTATGCTAATAGCAAAAGTTCATCACAATGATGAGTAAAATGACCCCCTTTCGACTTAATATACCCCAAGCTTATGACCCTGTTTAAATACGTTGTTTTCAAAACCCATAAAACTATATAACATTTGCAGTACCTATCTGCGACAGATTTTTTTACAAGACAAGTTAGATGTTTGAACAGCTCACTTGATGTTAAGTGACGGTATGGTCGAAGATAGTAAACATCTTCGAATGGGAAAGTGAGGCCGCCAGAACACATGCTTGGCGACAGATTTTCAACTTGAACGTGGTAGCTAGCCAGCCGAGTACCCTACCACCGTGCTATGACAATGTTTTCCTTCACCGGCAGCTCAAGCTCTTTGACCTATTGCTCCGACCGCGCTAACCACTGAGATAGCAACAATATTTTAAAAATAATTTTGGACTAGTGAGTCACAATGCGACTATAAGAATGTGGATACAAATTTCGATTTACAATACATACCTATACAATATATATAAATATGTATAAATAGTAATGTAGTAATTCGCCAGAGAACTAAAGTCACAGACATAGCTCAGCGTATTAGCAAGCTTCGTCGCAAAAGCGATAACCGCTGGGGTAGACGTGTTCTTCTAGAGTCATCACCATCATCATCATCAGCCTTTTGTAGTCCACTGCTGGATAATACTGGGCATAGGCCTCTCCCAAGACACGCCAATCTTCGGCTTTTCGCTTCCATCCACCGCCAGCTGTCCTACGTATATCGTCACTCCATCGAGTCTCAGGGCGTCCTACGCTACGCTTGCCAATACGCGGTCTCCACTCTAGAACACGTCTACCCCAGCGGTTATCGGTTCTGCGACAGATATGTCCAGCCCATTGCCACTTCAGCTTGCTAATACGCTAATCTTCTAGAGTGGAGACCGCGAATTGGCAAACGTAGGACGCCCTGAGACTCGATGGAGTGACGATATACATAGGACAGCTGGAGGGGGATGGAAGCGGAAAGCCGAAGATCGGTGTCTTGGGAGAGGCCTATGTCCAACAGTGGACTACAAAAGGGTGATGATGATGACCCATATAAATAAACATTTTATTTACCCGACTCAACTCAACTCAAGTATATTTTCAACTTCAGGAAAACCAAAGTTAGTAGTAGGTTGTTATTCAGCTGCAACCTGATGTCATTTCTATTATTGAAATTGTTCGGAGCGCCTCGCTAGGTACCGACATTTTCGTTTCTTGTCTAGTAAACAACGCACAACCTTGACAAAAAACAAATATCATAATAAGACTTGAAACATGGAAATCCGAAAGACTTCTTGGTGTTCAAAAATGTACACGTATTCTCGAACAGGTCTTATCGACGATACCACTCCCCATATTTTATCATTAATTTGATCTTTAGTCACATTTATAATAATTTCCGTGATGCAAACGCAAAATGCAATGCAGTGATGCCTTGTGTTGGTTTGTTACTCAAAGTTCTGATGCCGCTGCAATGGTCATGGACAGACATCACTTACCATCAAGAGAGCGTCACGTTTCTCATTACTTTTACGTTTAAAAATAACATTTATCTAATATTACTGACTAAGTACATAATGTCTATATCTACTGGGATCCGACAAACTTAAATATATACAAATAAGTAACTGGTTAAACATTAATTTTTGTATAAATACACTATAGAAATAAAGCAAATAATTGTTTCACACGACGTCCTTGCCTTACGAAGCTTTTGTTTGGTAAATATGCTGTCTGCCGTAATACAGGAGTTAATCCTAGCTCGGCAGCAGCCATTCACTTAATTCTAAACTACCTCCAGTTGCAGATTTATTAGATTTATTACTTAGTCAATTTTAATTTTTATGTTCTCTGTATTATGTTTAGATGTGATAAATGTGTGTAATAAATGTGTGTAATAATAATAAATAAAACATATGCTATATTTATATTGTTAAAAAAAAAAAAAAAAATTGCACGCATGGGGTCAAAGTAATTTCGCGTGCAAAAATAGTACTAAACTTGCTGTACTCCAAATTTTCCCCGCGTCCCGCAAGCTTCGTAACTCGCGTCAAAGTTATAACGTCACAGGAACGAGTGGATCCATCGCTGTTCTAACATGTGACCTTTGACATGTGATCTGTGATTTAACCAGTGACCCCCATGCAAGTAATGGCGTAACCTTTTACTGCTTCTTGGCGTCTTTAATGTTTTTTTTTTTTTTTTATGTGAAAAATAATGAGACGAACGAGACGCTCTCCTGATGGTAAGAGATAACGCCTATCCATGCCCATTGCGGCGATACACAGAACTTTGAGTAACAAAACAAAGTCCAGGGCATCGCTGCTATATCGCTGTTTATTTAATAAGTCATAAAAATTAATCCCACATTTTGGAATCACTAAGACTCCGAGCGCGCAGATGTAATGTTCTTCGCGCAAGTAGATAGATAGATATAACTCTTTATTGTGCACACTATAAGAAGAATAGCAGAGAACAAAAGAATTTTATGAGCTAGTGCCACAAGTGGCGGCTTTATCGCTAACAGCGATCTCTTCCAGGCAACCAAGAAAAGAAAAACACGATAGAAAACATAAGAAACAGACGGGAGATGTAACACTAATAAGAAAAATAAAACATATAGTAAGTACATAAAAATAATCATAATAATGTATTTAAATAAAACGAAATATTTACATATACAAATATATACACTCATAATACATATATGTACCTAATTATAGTATATAATATATAATACATTAAGAAACAAAATATACATTAAGTAATAAAGGATTCAAAAGTTATATTGTAACAACGTCGTTATAACCATTTGAACTGAATTGACGTATAAAATAAAGCAAAAGCAAAAAAAAAAAAATTATAAGGTATTTACCAAAAACACTTTCGTAGCGACAAGCCATGCCAAAGTGCAAATATTTCGAAGGGTATCTCGTAAACATCGCTTTGTTTTTCGTTGCATTCTTGCACAATTCGAAACCGAAGAGAACACAGCACTAATTTAATTAAAAAATATTACACACAATAATTGTAACGTTTCATACGTTACTTCGAAAACGTCCGTATACATGTGTTAACTGAACGCACAAAGTTAAATGCCAAAATTACACAAAAAAAAATATTAAAAATAAGTGACAGTTAATTCCTCGCGCTGATTGGATCACACTTTTTTCATTGCTATAATCGATAGGGTTGGGATTATTAAAACAAAAAAACCACGATACATACACGAGCTTCAAGATTAAAGCGTACAAAAATACTGTAGGTATGGCCAAAGATAATTGTCGGTGTATAGTTTACAGACGAGAATTTTGGAAAGTGGAAGCATCGAGCGCAACGGTCCGCAGACGAATGTATAACACCTACTGATAGAAAAAAATAAGAAATTGCTGTAAATATTAAATTTTTGAGCTATTCTGTTGTGATCGCGAGAGATACGACTGATTTAAAAGATTAATGGCTGTATGAAACATGACTTTTCGTGCGTTACTTAAATGGGACTGTGAGATGAAGATAGATATTCAATTCATGTGACTTTTTTCTTCTACGTTTTTGGCATCAAATAAGTATTTAAGTATTCTATCAGTTAGCTGACTTCCATAATACAAGCTTTGCTTAGTTTGGGGTCAGATGGCGCTGTGTGTAATGTTCTACGATATATGTTATTATTAATTTATTAATTAGTTATGATACATACCTACCTTTGGGAGCAAATTTCTATGTAAGTATATTTAAGGTGGTTCGATTTCCATACAAATGTTTTTTTCCATTTATGGACAAATGGAGCATAAATTTTACAGTGAAATCACAGCTACTGGCATTTATTTTGATCTTTATTTGCGGTAAATTACAATCGCTTGAATAAAACAGTAGATTATATGCTATTAACCCACTGTTTTATTCAAGCAATTGTGATTTACCCCAAATAAAGACCAAAATAAATGCCAGTAGCTATGATTTCACTGTAAAATTAGGCTCTATTTGTCTATAAATGGGAAAAAAATATTTGTATGGAAATCGAACCACCTTAAATGTACTTACAAAGAAATTTGCTTTGCCACCTTGCCACATATTCATCCAAAAAATAAATAATTTACTAATTTGAAATTCAAATCATTATTAACCGGAACTTTCCATTCTACAACGCCATTGCGATACTAACTTTAAAATGGTGACATAACATTTATTGTTGTCTAATTTGAATTTTTAATAAAAACGTAGATTCATGAATATTTTAAAATATAGAGGTTTATTGTAGAACAAGCGAACTTTATGCATTTTCCTGTTGCACTGCGTTCATACTATATTAATAGCTGGTTGGTTTATATATGTAGATATATAAATAACAGACAATACTGTGTCTAGGATACAAATAATAATACAATATTTCCTTTTAGATGTTACTAATTTAAAACACACTAATACTACAAGATTATTTTGTTCACTGTACTTTTTAGGGTTCCGTACCTACCCAAAAGGTAAAACGGGACCATATTGCACCCGTGCGAAGCCAGGACGGGTCGCTATAATATATAAATGACAGACAACTGTATCTAGGAGTTTTAGCGGGAACGCCGGAAGAGTCGTGTCGCTCCGTTGTATTTTTTTCCAAAACTAGTGTTTTGTCGAGTGTTTATGCATAAAAAATGGTGGTGTTTTATTCATAAAGTGCCAAATTACAAGCGCGAGTGTGGGAAAATGATATAATGTGGTGAAACATGACTTTTCGTGTTGCTTCCAAAACTCCATCGAAGCTTTGTAGTAAAGTCGCCACTACTTTACTAAAGCATGACTGGACTTGACTGACATGGACTGGACTTTGACCATAACTTTAGCTACGAGGACACTTATTTAACTTTTGAAACTTGAAAATCTATAAATACTTGACACTGGCAAATGCTTAAAACGCGACGCCAAAACAAAAAAAAAACTGTATCTAGGAAACAAATAATAATAGATACAATACTTCTTCTGAGTTTTGGCGGGAACGCGGGAAGAGTCGTGTCGCTCCGTTGTATTTTTTTCCAAAACTAGTGTTTTGTCGAGTGTTTATGCATAAAAATGGTGGTGTTTTATTCATAAAGTGCCGAATTACAAGCGCGAGTGTGGGAAAATGATATAATGTGGTGAAACATGAGTTTTCGTGTTGCTTCCAAAACTCCATCGAAGCTTTGTAGTAAAGTTGCCACTACTTTACTAAAGCTTGACTGGAATTAACTGACACGAACTGGACTTGACAAAGACGACTTTGACTAAAACTAGCTACGATGGCACTTATTAAACTTTTGAAACTTGAAAATATATAATTACTTAATTACTTGACACTGGCAAATGCTAAAACGCGACGCCAAAACCAAAGAAAAAAAAAAAAAAAAAAAATACTTCTTCTTAGATGTTACTCAAGTTAGTATAATTTAAATAATATTATAATGCCATGTACATTCTACTTTGTTTTTAATGTCAAACGAGCATACATTTTATTAATAATATAAGAACTTCATAATAATACAAGATTTATAAACCTTGCGCATCCCACGGGACACCTACGTTTATCACTAAAGTTACCGTTAAAAACGTATAGACATCATAACGTGGTGTGTTTTCCGGCAGCCTCAATTGAGACCCAGTTCTACTACGCACTCCTGAGATACACACAACTTTGAGCAGTAAAATAAAGTACACGGCATCGCTGCTCTGTCGCTCACTACTTTGAGACATTCGTAGCACCGTTCTAATCGGAACACAGTAATGTTTTTTTTTTTTATTATTATAGTTATACGCTCCACATACACTGGGGTCCGTGACCTTTGTCAACTTTACTTACATTTTTTTTTTACAATTTTACAATACAAAAAGAGGAAAGTTACGTTAGTAATCTTAATCTAAGGTTAAAGTAGGTACTAGATTGTGTGTATACCGCGAGCAGACCAGCGACCCGCAAGCAGCACCCGATCACGAGTATGACGCATGTGCCAGCCATCGCCCTCCTCAACCATATCAGAGGGAAGAGAGCGACCCGACACACGACGCCGCCGCAAGAAGGAGCCTTCGATGGTGAGCATGAATGCTCGAGGCATACACACAATCCTTATTTCTATTTACATCATGAGTTTTCATTTGAAATCGCCTCCTCCCGACTCAAGGCCTCCATCACCGCCGTGTTCCGATCTTTGATGGCCATCACGACAACACGGTAATGTTTCCACACTACTACTTGATAGGAGAATATATCTGGTACTGCGGTGGTACCTACCTAAACGACCTCTTGCTGAGGAGATTTACCGTATAGAATCAATAAATATCTCAAATCTACCACGAAGTAAAAAATAATTTGGAATTATCCTCATTTTTGATGAATTAATTATTTAATTTTATCAGCCCGTATTAAAAATCATTCTAACGTCTGCAAGAACATTGAGAAAAGTAAATAATTTTGGAAACATGATTTTTTAAACAGCGAGAGTATAAAGCTGTATTTAAAAAAAAAAGACGAAAAATGTATATTAAAAATTCTATGTATACGTAGGTACATCAAAATAACACAAGCAATTTAAATTGATAGGTTTCATTATTTTTTTATTGTGGAAATAGATAAAAAAACAGTTTTATACACATTTTGTATTTTTGTACGCGGGTTTTTTTTAGTTCTCGTTTATCAGCGAAATTATGAGACCAAGGAGTTTTCGATCATTTTCTACGCAAAGTCTATATGTACTACTTTTTTTTTAAGATCACGTGGTACTACCTAATATTAGTTTATAACAAAATAAGTTGACAATAATTATAATAAAAAATACAATACTTATTTTATCCCATCTCAAATTTATAGGTCCGTAGTTTAT
Organism: Biston betularia; assembly: GCA_905404145.2. Classification (NCBI taxonomy): domain Eukaryota; kingdom Metazoa; phylum Arthropoda; class Insecta; order Lepidoptera; family Geometridae; genus Biston; species Biston betularia. Next base: position 1,240,760 of record FR989882.1, on the reverse strand, counting down.
TTTGTTCCATTTTTGGCATTTTTATTGTTATTATTAAAAAAATTATGTCACAGCAGATGTAACAAAAGTTTCGTTTTAAAAATGCCCATTCTCAATTCAAAACTTCAGTGCCGTTTAAAACCAGACTATCCAATGTCAAACATACAACCAGTTATTGATCAGATGAGTCAGACCCAAACCTACGGCCTTATTGCCTTATTTGAAGAAGTGCCAACACAATATTATCCACAACAACTTCCAAGTTCACGAAAACATTCCAATACAGCCTTGAAATTAAAAAAAAAACACTATCAACTTTCCCGCCAAAACTTGACACTGGCCAGATGAAAAGGAACAGTTTTTCAAATCACTGACATTACTGTTTAAATTGAGAGCACCATGAAGTTCGACACACACGAGACTAGTGATGCGCGAATCGGAATGAATCATCGGAAAATAAAAAATAAAATACGAGTAAAGAGTGATCCGCACTGGCATACACGGTCGCGAAACGGTTCGCACTAAGGATGGACCAGTCTGGGCGAGACAGTGACGCAATCGCTCCAGCACTGGTTGGCTCCGAACGTGCACTTTTGTCGAGCTTTCGTGATAATGTAGCAAGTTAGATATAGGTACATACTTATTTTGTCTTAGATATTTGCAGATATCTCGCAACTTATTTGAACGTCTCGCTCATATTTTTCATTTGGTAAACGGTATTTATATTCATGGATATAAAATTAAGTTCAGAACGAAGATGTGAAGTCAAGTATTTTTTTGTTGTAATTAATGAAAATTAATTACTTTTATGACCCTTTTAAACCGTTACATCGAGTGATTTATTCATGAGGCAAATACAATTTTGAATCAAATTAAACTCTCTCTAAACTCGAAAATGAAATCGGATAAAAATGAAACGTTTAGTACCTAGGTAGGTAATCATTATTATTTTTTATGGTTGGCAGGAAGGTTTTTGACCTCAGCTCACCTGATGTTAGTGACGGTGTGGTTGAAGATGGTAAGCACTAGCCTGGATTGGAACTGGCTCTTAAATGCTGCTGTCGGTACATACTTTTAGATGCTTAGCGATAGATTTTCAACTTTAAGGTAGGTAGCCAGCTGAGTACTAGAAAATACCCCTATGTATTGGCTTCCTCGCGATAGCTCAGTGGTTAGCACGGTAGGTTCGCATGGCGAAGGGCGTGGGTTCAAACCCCAACAATGAGTTTGAGCTGCCGGTGAAGGAAAACATCGTGAGGAAACCATAGCATGATGGTAGGGTACTTTCTAGTACTCGGCTGGCTTGCTACCACCCTCAAGTTGAAAATCTGCCGCCAAGCATCTAACGGTGTGTTCCGACAGCCTCACTTGAGAGCCAGTTCCATTCCACACCTTCACTTAACATCAGGTGAGCTGTGGTCAAACATCTAGCCTGTCAACCAATAAAAAAAAAAGATGTTTTCCTTCACCGGCAGCTCAAGCTCATTGATAGGGTTTCAAAAAAGATTATAGAGGTAGATCAAATAATTTTTATCGTCTTTTGTTTTTTATATCTTGTAAGAATTATCGCTTGTGTAAACTAGTTCACATCACTAGAGCCCAAGAGAGCAGAACCGATGCAAACATGCCGGGAATGGTTCTACAAGATTATTGAATTTCGCGCGGCATGCGAACCCGACTCAGTAACAGTAGAAGGCTTTGTAATTAATATGAGTTGTAATCAAGATTTGAAGCAATTCTGCACAGATAAAATCTCACAGGCTGGTATAGGGTGCACTGTATATTTAATAATGAGTATTCAACGAATAGGCTGGTTGACTTAATTATGAAAAATTGGGTTGTTCCTGTCCCTGATATGTAGATTACAAGAACATTTTTTTAAATTAAAAAATTTAGTAAACAAAATAAAATATCTTAAATTAATACTATTTACAAATTTATACAAAAAACTTAATCTAAAAGTCCGTCAGAGGAGGGATATGTGGATAGAATGCTGGCAGCATTGCCACGCTGGATGGCAATGCTAATCTCTTGACCAAAGTAGATACCAGCATTCTGGTCACCTGAAGCCTCCTCTAAACGTTTTTTTATTCGCAATTTTGCGAAATCTCGATCAAAATTTAACGCGAAAACGGCCATGGTAAGCGATCATATTTGTGTGGCAGTTGTTCTACGAAAATGTCAACAACAGCAATGGCGATTAGCACGCCGTGACGTCAGACTTTGCTTGGTGTTCACGACCACACGAATTTAAGCATTTAGTATGTTAAAAATATAATTTAAACATGAATAACACTGAGCTGCAAACACAGTGTTTACATTAAAAAAAATTGAAGTATGAAAGTAATATAATAAAATCCGCCATATTGGTTTTTCTATGACGTCATAAGGTACGTGACCTCATGACACGCGTAGAGCTAAGACGCGTCGTTAAACACACTCATTTGCTAAAATATGATTAGTAGTTTAGGAGATACGAGGGAAGGAATTAACATACATACATATACAGCCAAAATCACAACCATCCTTTTTTGCGTAGTTAGTTAAGAAATATATGAATACTTGAACAGTAGGTATATGGCGTAAGCGGACACTGAATGTGTCATATAGTTTCTAATAGGCATTTTTTTTTAATGCGAGAAATCTCTACTGGTTGAAGTGGGAGTGAAACGCGATTTTCATGTTTCATTATTCCACAAAAGTTTCTTCACCACATGACTAAGGCATAACTTGAACTTAACTGCTACTTATAGGTAACCAAATAGTTCTAAAATAAGTAATTTAGAACACTGCTATGACAAAATTCTTTCAAAAGCTCAACAAAATAAGTCGACATATTCTTCTCAAGTCTGCATTTAGCCTTTGCATTTAATTCATATTTTTCCCCTTATCCCGAGCACTCGGCATCTGAATACGCTTATAGAATGCGTCTAATTTGCATAATCGATGCCAACTTATTAACTAAATGTCGTCCATGCATGATTATTAAATGAATGCATGTTAATTACTGATTAAGATCAGCGATTACATCGGTATATTAACGTTTGTAATTATAAAACAGTAGGTACATAAGTACTTAGCTCTGCCCTCAGTAGTAGTACGAGAGCCCACGATCAAAATTTTTGCCTTATCGTTTTACGATCAAAACTGTATAAAATCGATAGATTGTGTGATTCTGATTACAAAAATACTAATTTCAGAAATTTTCTGCGTCACGTCTGACCTGACCGCATTTTCGAAGATGTCAAAAAATGTTACCGAACTGTTTCATAGTAATCTGTCTGATTTTCAGAATGTAGTTGAACGATAAATTTTAGATACTGAAAACACAATTTTCAGACACCACAAGCGTCGCACGTACCCAGGAGACCATTTGAGAAAATTAAAAATGAGTCAAAAAAAAAACCTATAGCAAACCATACCATACCTATATAGTAGCCCTATCTCTGCTATTGAAAGAAAGATAATTGTTTTTTTTTTCTATTAGCACAAACCATCTTAATCTATGTATATTATAAAACCTTTACATAATCGAGACGGGTATCGACATTTATTCGCGTATTTGCTCTAAAAATGTTTGCAAATTCAGGGTTGATGTTATGGACCTTATTGAAAGAAATCTCTCCACGTTCGTGGGATTGTTTTATACTTTGTAGTTTTTTCTATTTTTACTTATACCTACTTAAAACTGACCAGAGTAAATGACAAATCTCGTAAAATTTTCATTCATCACTATGTACTCGACAAACGTTGTCCTGTCGTTGTAATCAATTTGTATTTCTATTTTTTTTATTCAACCGTTCAGGTGACCAGAATGCTGGCATATACTTTGGTCAAAAGCTTAGCATTGCCATCCAGCGTGGCTAAACTACAAAAAAACTAGTACGTATAGTAGGGCAGCAAAATCCATTGTTTAGCGGTTCGTACAATGAAGGACAATCACGACGACCGTTTTTTCTCCGACTTACTTTGCAAATTCGACTACCAAGACCACTATCGGGTTAATTTGAACGTGGCTTTCTATTAGTATTTTTTTTTATCGGTTCAGTAGATCCAGAGGTTACCCCCTACAACCACACAAACTTTACATCTTTATAATATTAGTAATAGTAAAGATGGCACGGGCTACTCTGCATCATGGTCTTAATTTATTTGATCACCCGCAAACCAAGAGGTCCCTTTAAAATCGGCTGTCGCATTAAGCACGGATACCGAAACCATATTCTAAAACACCGTCTCCAGGGTTAAGATCTATAGTAGACCTAACCTAAAGCAATTTCAGTCTCTCAAATCTCATATTTAAATTTCAATTAACACTTCTCTAACGCCAGACAGGCGTGTCTGTCCGTTCACGCTTTCGTTTCAAATCAGCTCCACAAATAGACTATTCAATTAGACTTATGGAAGCACATGATGCTTTATGCTGTCTGTAATGCATGTATCCTAAGTGAATCATCGCTGACTCAAAGCTGTCTACAGGGCTTCCTTTGTTAGGATATAGAAAGAAATTTGCAATGGAAAAATCAGTAATTGAAAAAATGTTACGTTGTAGCGGAATAATAAAGGCTTCGAAGGAAGTGAATTAAATACACACGTCATGTGGCGATGAAGCCATTCTGGCCCTTAGACCGTTCTCGTGTTTGTAAGTTGACTTAATTGACAATGGGATCATGCGATGTTAGACTGTAAATGAGTACTTGACAGATAAATTTTAAATGTGTGTGATTGGTCTCATCAAATTAGTAGGGTAAAAGTATGACAAAACTCTCCAAAATTAATAATATTGTAATTCAATTTGACATTAATTAATTTATATTTTAAATTTTTTTTTTATTTTATTACTATTTTTTATTTTTTTATGCTCGGACGAAATTGTATTTAATTTAATTGTATTTTATTGCTTGACATTTTAGTTTTATTTTATTTTTGCTTTTGATTTGACTAATCACTGACTGTAGTTATTATTATATTTTTTTTGTAATGTTTAATTTTAAGTTTTGCATGCCGCAAGGCAGAATATGGCGCTCGTTATCTTTTTTTAAAATATCTATTGTACCCATATACGCAATAAATGAATTATGAATTATGAATATTTATCACAGACTCCAATACTGTGAAGAATATGACAGAAATTTTAAAAGGTATTAGTTCAAATGATTGTGTAAAAAGAGAAGCTGACTCTAGTACGTATGTAAGTAATAATGAAATGGAGTTTTGTTCGCAACGCGAAAATGTCATATCGCCGCAGTGTAGTTACCGAAACTTGTATTAGTTTGGGTGTTTATGTTTTTGTAGCGATGATAGCTCAGTGGTTAGCGCGGTCGGTTCGCATGCCGAAGGGCGTGGGTTCAACCCCCAACAATAAGCTTGAGCTGCCGGTGAAGGAAAACATCGTGAGGAAACCATAGCATGGTGGTAGCGTACTCTCTAGTACTCGGCTGGCTAGCTACCACCCTCTAGTCGAAAATCTGCCGCCAAGCATCTAACGGTGTGTTCCGGCAGCCTCACTTGAGAGCCAGTGCTATTCCAGGCTAGGTGTGAATTACCATCTTCGACCATACCGTCACTTAACATCAGATGAGCTGTGGTCAAACACTTAGCCTGTCAAGCATAAGAAAAAAAAAAGTAAAATAGTTATAAAGTAGTATTAGTGATGGTACCTACCCTAGATAGTTAAAAAACCGACCAAGTGCGTGTCGGACTCGCACACGAAGAGTTCCGTACCATTATCTATAAAACGGCAAAAAAATCACGTTTGTTGTATGGGAACACCCTTTATTCTGTTTTTTATGTTATAGCAGCAAGAGAAATAGATCATCTGTGAAATCTGTGTCTTTTAGTTGGAGAGAGCTGCCAAAAATGGCGCATAGTTTGTCTTTGAATCTCCGAATCTCCTTTACCAAAGAAAGAGCGATGATAATTTCACATAAACATTGCGTAAGAGTTTATTCAACAAAGATGATATTATGTTTTGGAGCAGCTTTTTAAATGTAAGTAGAACTTGTATACTTAAGCTCATATCGGGTATTTTCTCAAGTCATGAAGAGTCTAGTCAGACTGGATCAGCTCCTAATGTTGGAACTGTCATCCAAACTTTGCATCTTTATTAGAAACCAATATTATGACACACCTTTCTTCTACTAACTTTAATTATATTTAATTTTTAACATATGTATTTTCGTGATTCGAAAAAAAATTAGGTAAGTACTTCCAATTTGTTTATATTATTTTTAACTAAATAAACGGAAGCGTCATCAGTAATAACACAAACTTAACAAAATAAGAAAAAAAACGATTGCCCATTTTTTAAATTCAAAAATGTAGGTATAGCCAGTTTTGCTCACAATGATGTAAGGATTCTAACGACCCCTTCACGATACACAATTCTAACCCCACAAATCCAAATCTGTTCAGGTATTTAAAAGTAATCCCACTAATATTATAAATGTGAAAGTTTGGATGGATGAATGGGGTGGATATTTGTTACTCTTTCACGCTGAACTACTGAAACTCAACTACTGAATGGATTCTGTATGAAGGTTGCTGAGACCCTAGATTAACACATAGGCTACTTTTTATCCCGAAAACATGTAGCGGGTAACACCACGGGTCGCAGCTAGTGGTGAAATAAAATACACCACATGTTTTATATGTAGTATATACATGAAACCTGAAAACATTACACTCCTTTTTTGGGCAGTCATGTAAACAATAACTAAGTAGGGTAGTTTGTTTCAATAACTGTAAAACTTTTGTATTCACTAAGGATTTTGCTTAAGTACTTAATTTCTCAACACTCCATTCGCGAACCGACTTGAACGTCGCAAATCGTCTTAGAGCTAACAGGCTTAGGAATCGTTACTCGTGTCACGTCGGTTTACGATGTCGATACGCCGTTATGGTCTGTGGCACGGGGAAGATGCTTTATAAGGTTAGTGATACGAATAGATTGATTGTAAACTACGTTTTATACATCAGTAAACGACATGATTTCATACGACCGTTTGATGTTTAGCTATATCTTTTTTACTTGCTTATACACTAGCGATTTGCCATGACTTCGCACGGGTGCAGTTCATTTCGGCGGCTTGATGAAATGAAATTTTTCCACAAAAAATAGGGTTTACATTAATGTTATTATAATTATTGAATTAATTCTCCTATTTTGCCGTAACTTGGCATGTGAATCTGGCGAAGAAAAAATTGCAGAAAATTGTATAAATGATTTGAATTTGACGAATTTCTCATTTAAATTGTCATTGTCATCATCATCATCTATCATCGCAGCGATACCGCTCTACTTTTTTGATGCCCATGAATGGAACTCAGTGCCGGCTTCTCTCTCTTCTCTTTCCTATAAACTGCTATTTGGACGTTTTTAAGGCTAGAGTGAATAAGTTCTTCTTGACCAGCGTGCTTCATCCACGGCCAGACCGTCGCATTACATTAGGCGAGTTAGTGGCCAAACGTAGTACAATTAAAAGTAAAAAAAAATATCTGCATTTTGCTGTCCACTGGTGAACGTAGAACAATAATTGATTGCATTAGGAAATGCAATCAATTATTGCAAAAACGTAACGAGCGGTACGTACCCGGTGCGAAGATGCCACGTGGCCCAGCGCATGGGCCGGCGTGGCCCGCTCGTCGCTCGATTCGTCGCCCGACCGCTCGCCCGTGAACACCGAGTCGTGTGACACCGACAGCCCGCTGCCGTACGCCCCCTCTCTGTAAAAAAAACGACAAAAATATCCTGTTATATTACAGAAAGTTATGACCAGTGATGACTTAAGGCGCTGAAACTTGGTCTCTGACTATATGCCTTGTTGGTAAGGTCAAAATTGCAAAACAAGCCATGGAGAGGGCTATGCTCGGAGTTTCCCTACGAGATCGAATCAGAATTGAGGAGATCCGTAGACGAACTAATGTAACCGCAGGAACGCGCTGGATGCGAGCCGCTTCCAACCAGTCTTTACGGAAGTCAATAGGGGAGGCTTATGTCTAGTGATGGACGTCCTATGTCTGTTATGAAGATGATGATGATGAAACTAAACTTGTACAATTAAGTAGTCCGTTCTCGATCATCATTATTTGTTTGTTTCATTTCTCCTTAGCGTTGTGCTGTTTCATGTATGATGAGGTGATTTATTCTAGAGTCGTGGCTTAATCGACTCTACTGTTTTTAATAAGAACTGCTTTCACTTACTTTCTTCTGGCATGTCTGTCAGCGTCCAACAGTTCGCTGGTGGAACTGCTCTTGGGGTCGGGTGAGGCGTCTGCGCGGGCGCCACTCCCGCGACGCTTGAACATGCGCCGGAGGCCGCGGAAAAACCTCCCTGTGCGGCCCTCGCCTGGAACGATATGGTGATGATATTAGGAAAAGGACCAGCATCTTAACTTTACATTTCGACAACAAATATAATTATTTTTACGATAAGAAGTATTTTTCTAAAAAAAATAAATAAAAAAAAAAATAAATATCATAGGACATTACACACAGCGCCATCTGACCCCAAACTAAGCAGAGCTTGTGCTATGGAAGACAGATAACTGGTAGAATACTTAAATACTTTTTTTTTTTTTTGTAAATACATACTTATAATACATACAGTACACCCAGACACAGAACAAACATCGATGTTAGTCACACAAATGTTAGTCCTGAGTGGGAATCGAACCCACGCCCTTCAGCTCTCGAAGCAGACACACTACCAATGAACCAACAGGGCTTTTCTATAAGTAAAAGTAATGAAACGTACGAGACGCTGCTCTGATGGTAAGAGACCGCCTATCCACGACAATAGACCATTGCAGCGATACACAAAACTTTGAATAGCAAATCTAGTTAAACTTTGGCGCTCATTTAAGTATTTAAGTATTTTATCAGTTATCTGATTCCCATAATACAAGCTTTGCTTAGTTTGGGGTCAGATGGCGCTGTGTGTAATGTCCTACGATATTTATTTACTTACTTTAAGACTTTTGAAGATTAGTCTGAATCGCCCTGATATTTCGCTAACAGACCGAAAAACAATAATGTTTACACACTACTGCCTAGCGGCAGAATATCTGGTACTGTTATGGTAGCTAGTTCTCAAAGTTCTGAAACCTCCACAATGATCATGAGAAGGTATTATATCTTACGAATAGGTAAAAGAAAACTTTAAAGAGCTGGGTTGGCCCGGGTAGATGCTGGCAGGGGAAACACACAAATCCTCCCAAGTGGGACGTCGTCGGTGGCAGGACTTATCGCCCACACTTTGAATAAGAATCATGATCAAAACAATCGGTACTATGGTAAATTAGGTTATATCATAGTGTAAAGAGTGACAAAATTAAATACAATTAATGACCAATTTTTTATAATGATATTTTTACAACTTGACATAATTAATTAATTAGACTTAAGTTTTCATAAATGTTTGCATGCCATGGTGCTAGAGCATGGTGATTCTACACAACCTCTGACTTTTATCTCTGTAACCCATGTCTCTGCAAAATAAAGAATATGAATTTGAATTTGAAAGATGATGGCACTTTCTGGTCATGTTTTAGACTGTCAGTGTTACTGCAGTGTTTTGAGTGTATGTTCGTTTGGTTAGCCTGAGAGGCCGTGGAGGCTGTAGAAGAAAGTGCAGAGCTACTGACCATGGTTGTGAGTGAGGGTGTGGGGCGCAGGCGCGGGGGCGGGCGGGCGGTAGGGCGGCTCCAGCGAGCCCTCGCGCACGCACGACATGAGGCCCGCACCGCCGCCGCCCGACATCCGCCTGCCGCCTGGAACAAAGCATATACACTTATTATAATGATGAAATATTTTTTTTTAATTGGTGACAGACTAGGTTTTGTAGCGATGAGCTTGAGCTCCTGGTGAAGGAAAACTTCGTGAGGAAACCAGTGTGGTGGTAGGATACTCTAGTACTCAGCTGGCTAGCTACCACCCACAAGTTAAAAATCTGCCGCCAATTACCTAACAGTGTGTTTCGGCAGCCTTACTTGAGAGCCAGTTCTATGACAGGCTAGGTGTACTTTACCATCATCGACCACACTGAGCAGTGGACACACATAGCTTGTCAACCATAAAAAAGGTGTTTGATCACAGCTCACCAGATGTTAAGTGTTAAGTGCTCATGATGGTAAACACACCTTTTCTAGAACGAGAACTGACTGAACTCATCTTGGGGAGCTTGCCGATAGATTTTCTAACTTGAAGGTGACAGCTATCTAGCTGAGTAGAAAGTATCCTTCCACCATGTTATGGGTTCCTTCACCAGCAGCTTAAGCTCATTGTTGGGATGTGAATCCACGCGCTCCGGTTTATGATTCGTACAGCACTGATTTTAACATACAGCGCAACTGGACATTCCTGTTCACCAATGTTCGGAGGGGCATATCCTTACTTTTAAGACCTGTGCTTGCACGACGTGAAGGGTACTTAGCTCCCTAACAGGCGGGATAATAGAATTGCACAATTTATGAGCACCGGGCCATCGGGCCTTCTGCGTCGATGTCTTGTGTCTTCCGTATACACTAGCTATATCTACGGTTTTGGCCACTTTTCTGCAACTGGAAATTTATATCACTTACTTTTCATTACAAACTTATACTGAACTACTTCTAACGTAACAATACTTTTAATCATATTGACATGTTTTATATTTGACATATTATTATATTGACATGAATCCCACTAATATTATAAATGTGAAAGTTTGGATGGATGTTTGTTACTCTTTCACGCAAGAACTGCTGAACGGATTTGGATGAAATTTCGTATGGAGGTAGCTGAGACCCTGGATTAGCACATAGACTTTTTTTTATCCAGAAAACATGTAGCGGGTAACACGTCTGAGCAATATTACATAATTATATTATGTTAAATGCGCCTATTTTATATTTTCTATTGCGAAACTATTAACTAAATATTTAGAGGAATTTCATCTGTTCTCTTCAACAAACAAACAAGAAATGCTACCCTTACAATAAACAAGTCTACGGTTCCCTTAGGCTACATTCGAGTAATGAATTTATGAACACCTGCCAGATCTAAGAACGAAGTTTTGTAAGGTACATAGTATATTAAGGATTGCAGTAATAGTCGAATGTGAAATATTTTGTGATGGCAAGGAATGGAAGCATCTAGGCCGACACGCATAAGGCTTGTTTTTTTAATGTATAATCTATAATAAAACAAAAATTAATAAATACAAATTACGAAACGCTCTTTTGATTGTAAAAGATAATCCATAATCATTGCAGCGATACCCAGAAATTTGAGTACCAAAAAAACGAGAGCCAATACCAATAATGCCAAATAGTTTTTTTTAAATGGATACTAAAGATACACATACCCCTTTACATCCAAATATATTATGGCATTAAAAAGTTATCTCTACATATTATGAAACAAAAGTCGCTTCCCGCCGGCGCCGTCTATACTGAAGGGCTGCGAACACTAATTGAACGAACGCGAAATTACAATACTTAGTTTGCACAGTTCTCAAAGTTAAATCAAATGATGATGATGATGGTGCGAGTGCAACGGCTTGTCGTTTTCTCTCACTCGCACCACTATAAATAACTAAATAAATATCGTGCGACTATACACACAGCGCCATCTGGCCCCAAACTAAGCAAAGCTTGTGTGATGGAAGTCAGATAACTGATAGAATACATATATACTTTTTTTTTGTAAATACAGAACACCCAGACACACAACAAACATTTGCTGATCCATAAAATGTTTGTCCTGAGCGGGAATCGAACCCACGCCCTTCAGCTCTTAAGGCAGATATGCTACCAATGAGCTGTCGTAACTATCGCAAGTGTCAAATAATGAGCGCCAAAACAGCTATGTACTGGAGACCTTATTAGACAACACTTTATTTGTGACATAAAACAAACAAATTTCTATTACATTAACAATATACACAAAAGTAAATAACAAACATTGTTAAAAAAATTGAACACAAAGAACGAAAAGAAAGAAAGATAAACGGTAACATATTTTCCTACTCAAAGTTATGTATATCGCTGCAATGGTCATGGACACGCGTTATCACTTACCAAATCAGAAAATCGTACTGAAGCTTTTTACATTAAAAAAAAGGCTAATAAAGGCTTATGCAACCATTTCATCCGATGTTTTTACGTTACGAAATATGATTCTCAACCATTTACCTAAATCCATAGGGCCGCCTTACACGTTCAATCATGATCACGATCCGCGATCCGCGATCATGATTTCAAAATTTCTAGATATTATGCGATCCGGAGCATCAGTCCGTCAATCCGCTTCGTACACGATCAGTCTGGATCGCGATCATTGATCGCGGATCGCGGATCGCGGATCGCGGATCGCGCGCTACGTGTACGGGCTGCCATAAGGAATAAACGACGTAAATAAATAAACTCTATAAAAGTGAACGATAGCTACTATGACCGATATTATATCCGTAATCTATACGTTACGAATCTTTGTCGGAATCGACGATAAAATTGGTCTCTATAAAAATTCTTTAGCGGTTGGTTTTTAGGATGTACAGATTCAAACACTAGTGTCTAGTGCTCATGAGATTTTTGAAGTAATGTTTTTTTTTATGGTTCAAATAGTTCAAGGTATATATTTAGTTGTTTCAGTCGTTATTATGTTTTTTTTTTCTTTGGTTTTGGCGTCGCGTTTTAGCATTTGCCAGTGTCAAGTAATTATATATTTTCAAGTTTCAAAAGTTAAATAAGTGCCATCGTAGCTAGTTTTAGTCAAAGTCGTCTTTGTCAAGTCCAGTTCGTGTCAGTTAATTCCAGTCATGCTTTAGTAAAGTAGTGGCAACTTTACTATAAAGCTTCGATGGAGTTTTGGAAGCAACATGAAAACTCATGTTTCACCGCATTATATCATTTTCCCACACTCGCGCTTGTAATTCGGCACTTTATGAATAAAACACCACCATTTTTATGCATAAACACTCGACAAAACACTAGTTTTGGAAAAAAATACAACGGAGCGACACGACTCTTCCCACGTTCCCGCCAAAACTCGTTATTATGTTATTCACATTTTATTAAGTTTTTATTTTTTTTACACCAACCCAACATCTGTTTCTATAATTACATATGTTTCTTTCCAAAGGTTGAAGAAATCGCTCTAGGCGATAAGACCGCTATAATCTTTATTGTTTTGTTACATAATCATTTATCCACACCGTCACTTAACATCAGGTGAGCTGTGGTCAAACACCTAGCCTGTCAGCTATTAAAAAAATCTCTTTTTTTATGTCATAATGTATTTATTTATGTTGGTGTGTAATAAAGCCGTATTCTATTCTATCCTAGGTGGTTTTTCTGATGTCGAGGAAGATGTGGTCGAAGATGGTAAATACACCTAGCCTGGATTGGAACTGGCTCTCCAGTTAGGCTGTCGGAACACACTGTTAGATGCTTGGTGGCAGATTTTCAACGTGAGGGTGGTAGCTAGCCAGCTTAGAAAGACTACCACCACGTTATGGTTGCCTCGCAATGTTTTCCTTCAACGCAAATCAAGTTTACTGTAAATTAAAATATCTTAAATTAATACTATTTACAAATTTATACAAGAAACTTAGCCTAAACGTCCGTCAGAGGAGGGATATGTGGCCAGAATGCTGGCAGCATTGCCACGCAGGATGGCAATGCTAAGCTTTTGACTTAAGGGCCTATCGAGTGCATTTCTCTAGTCGATTTTAGGTATTCTGTGCGCTCCGTGTGTGAGTGCGCAAGGCACACGAGCGAACAGCTAGTACCGCGCGCCGCCGTCGGCGCCACGCGCTACAGGCATTGTCGATACACATACGGCGGCGAAATGAAAATCGGTTTGAGCTAAATACTTAAACGGCTAAGTAGACGAACTGGATCAACTATTTTGCCGCTTATATTAGTAGACTGGTGGCCGAGTGGTAACAAGCTGTATGAGTACGGCCACATAGTCACGGGATCGAAATCAACACCATATTAATACGGAATATTATTTTTGCACACAAATTTTGTTGATAGGTATTTTAAATAAATATAATACATAAATATTTCGTTTTTTTTTAAATACATTATAATACGATTATTTTTGTATACTTATTATTTTTATAATACGTTTTATTTTTATTTTATTTTTTTCTTATTAGTGTTACATCTCCCGTCTGTTTTTTATGTTCTCTATTGTATTTTTTCTTTTCTTGGTTGCTTGGAAGAGATCGCTGTTAGCGATAAGGCCGCCACTTGTGGCACTAGTTCATAAGGTTCTTTATTCTCTGTACTCTTTTCTATTTATGATGTCCACAATAAAGAGTTATATCTATCTATCTTATTTTTTTTAACCGACTCGATTTTAAATGGAGGAGTTTCTCAATTCGACAATTTTTTTTTATGTAAAAGTAATAAATCGATCGAGTCACTCTCCTGATGATAAGAGATAACGCTTGTCCATGACCATTGTAGCGATACCCAGAACATTGAGTAACAAAACAAAGTCCAGGGCATCGCTGCTCTGGCACTCATTACTTTGAGACTAGATGGTTAGTCTCAACAGCCCAGTAATTGCGCTAGCTGCAATACCCTTCAAACCGGAACACAGTAATGTTTACACACTACTGCTTGGCGGCAGAATATCTAGTACTGCGGTGGTCTGTACCTACCTAGACGACCTCCTGCTAATTCCGCCAATTATGAATCGATTTTGATGATTCTTTTTTTTGCTTGGTTGATCCATACTTCAGAGATGGTCCCATATATTTTTTATCGAAATCGGTCGAGCAAGTAAAAAAAAATCAACACAAGTATTAAAAAACCTCGCTGTTTCATTGAAGCAGTGCGTTTAGTTGGCCTAAGGGTCATGGAGTAGGTTTTTTGTTTGTAAATTTGTGTATTTCTTTTTATGTAACTGAACATTTTTAATTCCCTATTTTATCTATTGAAAATAATTAATTTTAATTTAATTTATTATAACACTATGGAACCTAAGAATATGACATACCGTAAGCAACTCCTACGATACACCTCACTTTTTTCCTTTCCACTGACGAATAATAAACGACGAAAAAGTATTATTATTTTGACTACCCAGTCAGCACGTTTGCGTCATGAGTTGTATGGCATGGGTTCGATTCCCACCGAGGGCAAATTTTAATGAGAAGAACATAGATGTTTGTTTTGTTTGGGTGTTTATGTATACTTTAGTATGTTCATAATTGATTGATTCAAAATAATGACGTGCATAATTATTAAAAAAAAATAGTTTATTACTTTACCCATGGCTTTACTCGCATATCCATTTTGGAGAAGTCATTTAAAAAATACTAAATTAAAATAAAATAATAATAAATATTTCTTTTTTAGTAGAATATAGCTTTATGGCATGGGTTCAATTCCCGAATTTTTTTGTGAAAAACATAGATGTGTGTTTTAATTTTTGTTGGCGGCCATATTGGATCAACTTTAAAGTATTCTCCATTCTACTAGTCAATACCATTCATTTCATTTTGATACCTATATTGAGGTTGTAGTGAAAAAATATGTAATCTGCCATTTTGTTGGCGGCCATATTGGATTTGCTTTTTTTTATTATAATCTATTCTACTAATCAAGCCCTTTTATTTGATACCCATATTATAGGAGTGGTGGAAAAATATGTAATCCTCTAGTTTGATGGCGGCCATATTGGATTTGCTTTTTTTATTATAATGTATTCTACTAGTCAAGCTCTTCCATTTGATACCCATATTGATGGTATTGTGAAAAAATATGTAATCCGCCATTTTGTTAGCGGCCATATTGGATTTGCTTTTTTTAAAGTTTACTCTATTCTACTAGTCAAGCCCTTTTATTTGATACCCATATTATAGGAGTGGTGGAAAAATATGTAATCCTCTAGTTTGATGGCGGCCATATTGGATTTGCTTTTTTTATTATAATGTATTCTACTAGTCAAGCTCTTCCATTTGATACCCATATTGATGGTATTGTGAAAAAATATGTAATCCGCCATTTTGTTAGCGGCCATATTGGATTTGCTTTTTTTAAAGTTTACTCTATTCTACTAGTCAAGCCCTTTTATTTGATACCCATATTATAGGAGTGGTGGAAAAATATGTAATCCTCTAGTTTGATGGCGGCCATATTGGATTTGCTTTTTTTATTATAATGTATTCTACTAGTCAAGCTCTTCCATTTGATACCCATATTGATGGTATTGTGAAAAAATATGTAATCCGCCATTTTGTTAGCGGCCATATTGGATTTGCTTTTTTTAAAGTTTACTCTATTCTACTTGTCAAGCCCTTTTATTTGATACCCATATTATAGGAGTTGTGAAAAAATATGTAAGCATCTATTTTGATGGCGGCCATATTGGATTTGCTTTTTCATTTATTTTATTTATTTATGCTCTAATGAAACAGCGAGGTTTCGGAGTAAACGAAAATGTCATCGACGTATACAATTTTTATATTTATGTTGATTTTTAAAAATTGCTCGACCGATTTCGATAAAGTTTATATGAGACCACCTCAGAAGTATGGATCTATCAAGCAAAAAAAAAAATATCAAAATCGATTCATAATTAGCGGAATTATCGCGTAACAGACAGCCCCGTTGGCTCATTGGTAGTATATCTGCCTTGAGAGCTGTAAGGCGTGGGTTCGATTTCCATTCAGGGCAAACATTTTGTGAATAAACAAATGTTTGTTCTGTGTCTAGCTGTTCTGTATGTATTATAAGTATGTATTTACAAAAAAAAGTATTTATGTATTCTATCAGTAATCTGACTTCCATCACACAAGCTCTGCTTAGTTTGGGGCCAGATGGCGCTGTGTGTAATGTCCTACGATATTTATTTATTTATATTTATTTAACATACATATACATTTTTGTAGCGATGATAGCTCAGTGGTTGACGCGGTCGGTTCGCATGCCGAAGGGCGTGGGTTCAAACCTAACAATGAGCTCGAGCTGCCGGTGAAGGAAAACATCGTGAGGAAACCATAGCATGGTGGTAGCGTACTCTCTAGTACTCGGCTGGCTAGCTACCACACGAGAGTTGAAAATATTATGTCCCCAAGCATCTAACCATGAGTTCTGGCAGCCTCACTTGAGAGCCAGTTCCATTCCAGGCTAGGTGTGCTTTACCATCTTCGACCACGCCTTCTCTTAACATCAGGTGAGCTGTGGTCAAACATAGCCTAGCACAGTGGTTCTCAAACTTTTTTGGTGTCGGAACCCTTTTGGGAAGCAAAATACTTGATGGAACCCTATAATAAAACAATACTTTTTAAAAGTGTGTTCTATAATAAAGAATCTTTATTAATAAGCATAATAAAAGTACAATGTAACAGTTACTAATTATTACTTACTTTACCATATGGCAAGTACAATAATAGAAGATATTAAAAAAAAGTAACTAATGGGATTTGATAAACAAAAAGCAAACATAAAATGAGAAATTTAAAAATTGCGTTGTAAACAATCTCGACTTTATTTTTTAAAGTTAGAGTCGAAAGTCGCTTGTTGACAACTATAGCGTCTAATTCAGAGGCGGCTTTTATCAAAGGGACAGCGCGCTCACAAGTATACAAGTATACATGTTGATTTGTAGCGATGATAGCTCAGTGGTTAGCACGGTAGGTTCGCATGACGAAGGGCGTGGGTTCAAACCCCAACAATGAGCTTGAGCTGCCGGTGAAGGAAAAACATCGTGAGGAAACCATAGCATGGTGGTAGGGTACTTTAGTACTCGGCTGGCTAGCTACCACCCTCAAGTTGAAAATCTGCCGCCAAGCATCTAACGGTGTGTTCCGGCAGCCTCACTTGAGAGCCAGTTCCATTCCAGGCTAGGTGTGATTTACCATCTTTGGCCACACCTTCACTTGACATCAGGTGAGCTGTGGTCAAACAACTAGCCTGTCAACCATTAAAAAAAAAAAAAAATACCAAACTTATGAGATATTGTACCAGCTATTGTAACACATGTTTATACAAATAAATAAATAAATAAACCTATGCGCGGCCGCGGAGTCAAAACGTTCGACCAGAGACAGGTGTTTTGATTTTTTTTTCTAAATTCTTGCGGAACCCCTACAGAGGTATCGCGGAACCCTAGGGTTCCGCGGAACACACTTACAGTATAGCAGACCTAGCATAACAAACCATTACAAAAAAAAATTGTCGAATTGAAAACCTCCTCCTTTTAAAATTGACAGCCCTGTATGTCTGCTCCAAGGCGTGGGTTCGATTCCCACCCAGGACAAGCATAAACAAATGTTTGTTCTGTATCTGGATGTACTGTATGTATTTACAAAAAAAGTATTGAAGTATTACCTATCAGTTATCTGACTTCCATAGTACAAGCTTTGCTTAGTTAGGGGTCAGATGGCGCTGTGTGTATTGTCCTATGATAATTATATATTATTTAATTTTATTATAATTTATAAAATCGAGTCTGTTAAAAAAACAAAATAAAATACAACAAAATTTGTGTGCAAAAATAATCTTCGAGTGTTGGTTGGTTGCGATCCCGTGACTGCGGATTAGAATCGGGTACCGATACCACTCGGCCACCTGTCTATGTCTACAAGTGGCAAATTTGTTGATCCGGTTCGTTTACTTTGTGATCGTACGTAAAAGCAACCTCAACAGCGACACAACCTCCCCGTCCGACAGTCGAAGCGGTACTAAAGCGGATAGGGGAACAGCGTGGTAGCTCTGCTTAGAATGGACGAAACGCGCAAAAATTTAGGTATTTCCTTCGTTTGTTCAAGCAAAATCATATTTTGGTAATTTTTATGTAATAACTATTTAGAGAAAATGTAATTTTATTGTTATACAAAGCCTGATGACTTTCCGTGCAGTATTTACGCCGTATCGAGGTTTTCTATAGATTGTTTGGGGTTACTTTGGATTTTTTTTCTATCGAGGAAACTAAAAGTAATCGTGTTTCTAAATTAGATCACATATAGATTGGATCCTTAAATATCTTAAACATTAACCTCATAAATGATGTTTTAGTAATAACGAAAATACAACGAAACAAACAGTTCCAAATCCACTCGATACCGGCTTAAGTATATGCCAGCATTCTGGTCACTTGAAGCCTTTAGGCGTGTGAACCGACCAAGGTAACCACACAAACGGTGACATAATACAGATACTAGTTACTTTATGCGGTATACTTAAATAATATTACTCGCTAATAGCATCATTGTACTTTCATCACCATCATCATCCTTCTCTCTACTTTTTTTTTTTGGGATTTTATGGTTTGGCTACAAAGGCCTTTGAACCATGTCATTATTTGCGAAGAACGAATTCATGTCTTACATCTATAGTTACAGTCAAAGTCTAGTATTGGTCAAGTCCAGTCCGTGTCAGTCAAGTCCAATCATGCTTTAGTAAAGTAGTGGCGACTTTACTTCAAGCTTCGCTGGAGTTTTGGAAGCAACACGAAAAGTCATGTATCACCACATAATATCATTTTCCCACACTCGTGCTTGTAATTCGGCACTTTATAAATAAAACACCACTATTTTTATGCATAAACACTCGAGAAAACACTATTTTTGGAAAAAAATACAACGGGGCGACACGACTCTTCCCGCGTTCACCTTCTCTCTACTATAGTAATCACTAAACAGATTAACTGAATTAATTATGTCAACCTCCTTCAATCCGAGCTCGATTCACCAACCAAATGTATCTAATTACAAACTACATCACTAATAGGCAACGTTCACAGCATTATGACCTTAAAGGCCACCACAGACGACGGATTTTTAATCGACTGTCGTATAAATGTATAACTTTAAAATTAATGGGCATGAAAATATATTTGTAAATTAAATGGACAGAAAGCAAAACAAGTCTTAGACAGCCTTGTTGGTTCATTGGTAATATGTCTGCTCCAAGAGCTGAAGAGCGTGGGTTCGATTCCCACCCATGACAAACATTTTGTGGTATAAACAAATGTTTGTTCAGTGTCTGGGTGTACTGTATGTATTTACAAAAAAAAAATGTATTTATGTATTCTATCAGTTATCTGGCTTCCTTAGTACAAGCATTGTTTAGTTTGGGGTCAGATGGCGCTGTGTGTAATTTCCTGCGATATTTAAAAAAAAGGATCTTTTAAACTACGCAACGGATTCTATCAATAGATAGAATGATACAAGAGGAAAGTTTACATGTACAATACATGCATATGCACTACATTGCGCCCTTGCAAAGTCAGGGCGGATCGCTTGCATAATTATAAAGTACAACAAGAGTAAAAACGAAAAGTGAAAAACCTACGCAAATTACAGGAAGAGATCCATTGTGTGCGTTAGCCTTAACCGGGAAACTTCCAATGCAGTGCTAGCAAGGTCGCTTCCCCGGCCAGGGTCAAGGGCGTTCCCTGGATCGATGCGGATGCTGTGGACGAGGACGGAGTAACGCGCCCTCCCATAAGAATAAAAGAGACAAGTACACATTTAAACGGTACTGAAGGGTATAGGTAGACAGACAGTCCTTGTTTCTAAGGTCTTACGGGTGGGTGTGAGTCATTGCATTTCATATGTAGCCTCGTATGTTATCAGTGTTCATTTAACAAGTTTAGCGGGAATAGTTTTTATATGGCAGCTGTTTCCTGCTTTTAAATTAACATCAGGGTCGTCTTATAGGCACGTGTTTGTCAATTCAATTATTTTTGATAAATAAATATCGTACGATATATCACAGGGCGCCATCTAGCCCCAAACTAAGCAAAGCTTGTACTATGGGAACCAGATAACTGATGGAATACTTATATACTTTTTTTTTATAAATACATATAGAACACCCAGACAGAACAAACATTTATCCCTCTTATATTATAAATGTGAATGTGATGGATGGATGGATGTTTGTTACTCTTCCACGCAAAAACTACTGAACGGATTTGGTTTAAATTTGGTATGGAAGTAGCTAAGACCCTGGATTGACACATAAGCTACTTTTTATCCCGAAAACATGTAGCGGTTAACACCGCGGGGCGCAGCTAGTAATATATATAAAGGCGAAAGTTTGTAAGTGTGTTACTTCTTGACGCTCAAACTGCTGGATCAATTTTGATGTTATTTGGTATGGAGGAACTGATTCCCTGGATTAACACATACGCTACCTTTTTCCCGAAAAAATTTAGTGTTCACGTGGGAACGGCGGGTATGCTGCGGAGCGCAGCTTGTCTTCACATAAATGTTTGTCGTTGTCGAAATCGAACCCACGCCCAACAGCCCTTGAAGCAGATATTCTACGAAATGAGCTAACAGACCATATGTATTTCAATACGGGGTATACCAATAAATAATGTACGTAAATTTAACATCTAGTTTATCCTTTCCTATTTCTAGAAGAAACCAATAACAAAGCTTTACAAGAAAATTGCACTATAATTTAAATCTATGCAAGTTGCAGTTAAATGAACTTTTCTTCTCAGGAAACGCAATTTGCTCTCAGAACCCTCGTCGACAGCTTATACAAAGCTCAAGGAGTTAAATTGCAGACCACTGAGTAACGTAACATTCGGTGTAATGTATCACGAGCATTATAGAATACAATTTGTGATTTGTGTCGAAATAAAAAAAAATGAAATTTGGAAAAATGCCATTATTGGAATTGATATATATATATATATGTATATAAATAAATAAATATCGCAGGACATTACACACAGCGCCATCTGACCCCAAACTAAGCAAAGCTTGTACTATGGAAGTCAGATAACTGATAAAATACTTAAATAGAATTTTTTTTGTGAATACATACAGTACAGCCAGATACAGAACAAACATCGATGTTAGTCACACAAATGTTAGTCCTGAGTGGGAATCGAACCCACGCCCTTCAGCTCTCGAAGCAGACACACTACCAATGAACCAACAGGGCTGTCTAATACATGTACAATATATATTAATGTAAAAGCCCGAATATTGGTCAGGTTTTACCAGTAAATCTTAGGAATTACCAACACGAGTTGATAAAAGTTCGAAATAAACGATGATTCAAGAACGGTTTGGACTTTTAGCATTTACGTGCTGCGAGCTGCGGTGTTACCTGCTGTTCGAGTGTGAGCACTACATTTTTCGGGATAAAAAGTAGTCTATGTGTTAATCCAATCAGCTACCTCCATACCAAATTTCATCAACATCGGTCCAGCTGTTTGAGCGTGAAGAAGTAACAAACATACAAACACACAAACTCTCGCTCGCTATTATAATATTAGTGTGATTTTAGTAGTAGCGCTGAAAGACGACTCAAAGCAAACCTTTGTTTAGTAGGTAGTATGGAAAACTTGTAAGTATAATACATACTTATAATACATACAGTACACCTAGACACAGAACAAACATTTGTCTATTCACTGTGAGAATGACAAATGTAAGTGGGAATCGAACCCACGCCCTACAGCTCTCAAGGCAGATATACTACCAATGAGTCAACGGGGCTGTCATGTATGTCATTGTAATAGTAATGAGCCGAACGAGACGCTCTCCTGATGGTAAGAGATAACGCCTGTCCATGACCATTGCAGCGATCTACCAAGCAAAAAAAGAATCATCAAAATCGATTCATAATTTGATGAATTATAGCATAACATACATACAAAAAAAACATACAGTCGAATTGAGAACCCTTTCCTTTTGAGTCGTTGAAATAATGCAATACAGAAGAAATAATTAACATGTGTAACAACTGTCGACTAGCGCTAAAAGCGATCTCTTCCAGGCAATCTTAGGATGAAAAGGATCAGAGGAAGTAAAAGACGGGTCGAATACATATGACAATTATTTTATGTCCAGTGAACTTTCAGTGTTCGAAACCAAGTTTTAGTTAAGATATTTTCAAAAGATCGCTATAAAATATGGCCAACGTCCAATGTATGTTTCCAAAAATATTTTTCACTGGTGCGGTGTGAGAATTAGGTTATGCGGTCTGGTACGTTCAGTGCTCGGTTACCACATACCATTGTCGGCCGTATACATTACTTTTGTAGTGTTGTCACATTGAGAATACGTGTAATGACCGGTTTGACGGTCATCTCGTTAAATAGAGTAATGAAGGGTTTAGAACTTGGAAGTTCTTTCTTACATCATCTCTTGAAGCAACACATGATTTTGTAAAGAGAATTAATTTTAGTTTATAAAACGTTTTTGTTTTATTTATACGGTTGTGTTATGTTTTTTTTTCTTTGGTTTTGGCGTCGCGTTTTAGCATTTGCCAGTGTCAAGTATTCATATATTTTCAAGTTACAAAAGTTAAATAAGTGTTCTCGTAGCTAGTTATAGTCAAAGTCCAGTCTTAGTCAAGTCCAGTCTGTGGCAGTCAAGTCCAGTCATGCTTTAGTAAAGTAGTGGCGACTTTACTATAAAGCTTCGATGGAGTTTTGGAAGCACCACGAAAAGTCATGTTTCACCACATTATATCATTTTCCTACACTCACGCATGTAATTCGGCACTTTATGAATAAAAAACCACCATTTTTATGCATAAACACTCGACAAAACACAAGTTTTGGAAAAAAATACAACGGAGCGACACGACTCTTCCCGCGTTCCCGCCAAAACTCCTTGTGTTATGTTACTCACGTTTGATTACGGTTTTTAGGGTTCCGTGCCCAAAGAGTAAAAACGGGACCCTATTACTGAGACTTCGCTGTCCGTCCGTCCGTCTGTCACCAGGCTGTATCCCAAGAACGGTGATAGCTAGACAGTTGAAATTTTCACAGATGATGACTGTATTTCTATTGCCGCTATAACAACAAATACTAAAAATAACTATTTAAGGGGGGCTCCCATACAACAGACTTGTTATAGATAGATAATGGTACGGAACCCTTCGTGCGCGAATCCGACTCGCACTTGGCCGGTTTTTTTATTTGTTTTATTTTTAATGGTTGACAGACTAAGTGTTTGACCACAGCTTAGCACTAAGTGCTAAATTGCTGAGCTTAATTTTTGTACTATTTTAAGTAATTTATTTTTTATGTTTGACAGACTAGGTGTTTGACCATAGCTCTCCTCATGTTAAGTGACGGTGTGGTCGAAGATGGTTAAGCACACCTAGCCTGGAATCTTTTACTCAGATAACAAATATTATATTACGTTTTTTATCACTGTTAATTAGTTAGGTATACTTTTTTTTTTAAATAATTAATTGATCGCGTATTTGTTGCTCCTGTACTGCCTGTTAGTCCGTTTGCCATTTGGCCAAGGCCTCCTTCAACTGACTTCGTTATTTTCTACATTATTTTGTCTATAATATAGTACAATATAAAAAAATCTACGAGGTTTGAGACTGTATTTCTTGGGTTCTCCGTTCATTTTCCAGTTCGTTAAGCTTATTCAATTTCATCCGTGCGATGGCTCCACGTTTCCTCCCAAGTATTTCGTGTTTTCCACCCAAATTACAACATCCATCACCTATGTGACAGGATCCCTGTAGGAATTGAAAACTTCGTGACCTTCAAAACGGAATTATAATTTAACGATTGAAATATCGCTTTCATAAATGAAATAAATATCGTAGGACATTTTACAAAGCGCCATCTAGCCATAAACTAAGCGAATCATATCCATGTATATTATTCTGAAGACAACAGTGTAGGCAGAAGTACCATCCAATTTGTAGCGTTTTGTTTTTTTTAGCGATGATAGCTCAGTGGTTAGCGCGGTCGGTTTGCATGCCGAAGGGTGTGGGTTCAAGCCCCAAGAATGAGCTTGAGCTGCCGGTGAAGGAAAACATCGTGAGGAAACCATAGCATGGTGGTAGAGTACTTTCTAGTACTCGGCTGGCTAGCTACCACCCTCAAGTTGAAAATCTGCCGCCAAGCATCTAACGGTGTGTTCCGGCAGCCTCACTTGAGAGCCAGTTCCATTCCAGACTAGGTGTGATTTACCATCATCGACCACACCGTCACTTAACATCAGGTGAGCTGTGGTCAAACACCTAGCCTGTCAAACAAAAAAAAAGCTTGAATACCAGTATTGCAATAATGTGAAACGTTTCCTTTACTTCAAGTCTGTACATAAATAGATCTCGTAAAATAACCGTTTCGTCATTCTAGTACCAATATAAAGCTGTAAACTTACGCTATTTTTAGAATAAACTCAATATTTCTGTAATAGACACATGGTGGATCATAAAACCCGATGTGGGTAGTTGGAATTTGTTTGCGCTGCTATAGAATTAGTCGAACCCACGAATCTTCTTTCTCGTATGAAGAAGTTACTTGATTTTTTTAAATTATGCTACTTTGTATATTTATAATTTATTTATTCTATTATATATTCGCGTATGTATTTATGTGTTTTTATACAGTCTCGTGCGTCCCAAAAGGTTAGTTCTGAAAACCAGCGCTGCTGAGAAATCGGCGGCATTAATGCCGATAACTAAAACCTTGTTTTATGACTGACGATTATTGAAAACTAAGAGATTATTGAATTACTAGTAAGTAATTATAATATTTTTGTTTTTATTGACATTCAATCATATTGACATAATTATTTTATATGTGACATATTACTTCATTGACATTTTCATTGTTTTGACATATGTAATGATTTTGATATATTTTAAATATGAATGGAAAAATGACGTGTAACTTTGGTGTTATTAATAAATGATTTATATTTGAATATTTATACGTAAAACAAAGTAAAACATGAAAATATCATTTATTTTAATACTATTCAGTCAGTAAAGAGAATCCCAATTTCAAAGTTCTCTTCTGTAAATGTGTAATTAATCTGGGACCCATTGCCGGTACCCAGCGGGAGTACCCATCATCATACCTTTGTAGTAGAATTACCTGCCAATATAAATTCAAAAGCGCAGCTGCCTCTAAATCCTGACATTTAAGGCTGTCTATTAGTACAAAGGCTTATTTATGGGACGTCCTTAAAAGCCTTTTACGAGTAAGGATCAGAACACACAAGACTCGCTAAAATATAAATCAATACACACAGCGCCATCTAGTCCTAAACTAAGTAAAGCTCGTAGGAGCTGATATTGACAGAAAACGTAGTATGTCTTTTTTGTAAAATACTTGTACCTACTAAAATATTACAAGTCTTTTTTCGCAAATTGTCATGCTCTATTATAAAGAGGAAAGATTTGATTTTTTGTTTGTTTGTTTGTATTAAATAGGCTCCGAAACTACCGGATCTGAATAATTCTTTCATCATTATAATGCTACATTATCACTGAGTGTCATATGCTATATTTAGTATTATTAATCGAGTTTTGTTTTCCCGTGCGGAGCCGGAGCGAGCTGCTAGTATTAGATATTCCGAAATTCAGAAAAAGCGGAAATACTTAGAGGTTGACGAACAATTTTTACATTTTTAAGTTCTTTTCTTTATGTAAAAAGTAATGAGACGAACGATACGCTCTCCTGATGGTAAGACATAACGCCTGTCCATGACCATTGCATCGATACACAGAATGAGTAACAAAACAAAATCCAGGGCATCACTGCTTTGGCGCTCATTAATTTGAGACTTTCGATGGTTAATCGCAACAGCCCAGTAATTTCGCTTTTATTTTTTTTTTTATTTCGCATTTATGGTCGTCACACAAATATTTATCCTGAGTAAGGATCGAACCCACGCCTCACAGATTTTGAAGCAAATGTAGTGTCCGCTTAGAGCTAACAGGATGACTGCCCTGTATTACGTTAATTGTTTGTTTTAAATAAACGGTTCCCTAAAATTACTTTGATATCCAATTTTTGATTACCAAAATCATTCCTAAATTTTCTATACCTGCTTGACTTCCACCGTGTACTTCAGCCTTAGAAAGGACACTCAAGACTCTAATAACTCCAGTAATTGCTTTTCACCGGCTCATAAATTAGAAAGATTACATTTTTGTTCACCTAAACAGTTTTTGAAAGATCGCAAGTTTGATCTTTATCATTCCAGGGATACGGTTGAAAATGAGAACGGAAGGCCTTTGAGACAAAGTGGAGATTTTTCCGCCACTCACGTTGGTGCTTAGTGCGCAGTTTTTAGGTCATGGGATTTCCAGGTGAGCATTGGAATAAAAGACAAGAGCTAGAATGCTATAGCGATGATAGCTCAGTGGTTAGCGCAGTCGGTTCGCAAGCCGAAGGGGGTGGGTTCAAACACCAACAATGAGCTCGAACTGCCGGTGAAGGAAACCATAGCATGGTGGTAGGGTACTTTAGTACTCGGCTGACTAGCTACCACCCTCGAGTTGAAAATCTGCCGCCAAGCATCTAAAAGTGTGTTCCGGCAGCCTCACTTAAAACCCAGTTCTATTCCAGACTAGGTGTGTTTACCATATTTGACCACACCGTCACTTAATATCAGGTGAGCTGTGGTCAAACACATACACTATCAACCATAAAAAAATGCATCGGAAATGTTTTATAGCAGATGTAATGTGAATGAAATTAAACGCGTTGCAGCGCCGTCTCAGACGTCGTTTATAACATAATCTTTTTTTATGTAAAATTAATGAGCCGAACAAAACTCTCACTTAATGGTAAGATCTCTGTCGACAGACCTAATTCTGCCTATACGCTACTATAAGCATGATTGCATACTAGATATACTTCTGCTTTGACTCTAGTATTCTGGTTTGAAGAATAAAGGGTATAGCTAGCGAATTTATAGGATTTAGAAGACTCGCCTTCGAATGGTTTTAGCCCTGCAGTGGTCGCGCACAAAAGTTAATTAACTGGTCGCGTGGTATACAACTATACATACATACATATAAGGTCTGTTTTTAAATTCAAATACATTCGACGTGAGCTTATATTTTGCTTGAAACTTTTATTATCTTTTACAAGATTGATTGATTGATTTTTGACAGCCCTGTTGGCTCATTGGTAGTATATCTGCCTTAAGAGCTGTAGGGCGTGGGTTCGACTCCCACTCAGGGCAAACATTTTGTGAATAAACAAATGTGTGTTCTGTGTCTGGGTGTTCTGTATGTATTTACAAAGAAAAATAGTATTTATGTATTCTATCAGTTATCTGACTTCGATCACACAAGCTCTGGTTAGTTTGGGGCCAGATGGCGCTGTGTGTAGTTCTACGATATTTATTTATTTAGGATTATCAAGTTGTGGTGTGAGTCGGTGTTCCCCGAGGACTACAGTCTTTTCAAGTCGCGAGTGAATCGGTTTCTTCTAGTCAACCGTGTTCCACCGTAGACGACATCTTCGCTTAACATCAGGCGGGATGGCGGTGAAACGCAAGACAATCTACAAAAAAAAAATGGCAGTGAACTGTTCAAACTGGCCAATGGGGCTGCAAAGTTCTGGAGAGGAGATCACGGATCGGCGAGCGCAGCGTAGGACGTCCGCCCACAACTACAAGGTGGACAGACAACCTAAATGAAGACCGCAGGAACGTGCCGGATGCGAGCCGCTTCCAACCGATCTTTATGGAAATCATGGGGGAGGCGTATGCCCAATAGTGGACGTCCTACGGCTGAGATGATGATGATGAAGATAGATTATTATTATAAAAATTTCGACATGGTTGCCCTGTCGCAATAAGTTCGCTACACGGACGGTTTGAACTATTTACAAATACAAATGAAAAGCCAGCGTATGTGTTACATAGGTATTTTATTTGGGCAGGTGTTC
Source organism: Biston betularia (assembly GCA_905404145.2). NCBI lineage: Eukaryota > Metazoa > Arthropoda > Insecta > Lepidoptera > Geometridae > Biston > Biston betularia. The sequence goes on along the minus strand of FR989882.1, from coordinate 1,212,139 downwards.
AGGCGGCATTGCTAGGACGTGTCGTGACCTCGATTCGAAGCCTCAATATCGGAACGGAGGCCTTTCCACGTAACATAGTAGGATTTCATTGAAAAGCTATTTCAATTGTATTAAAAATAAAATATAAGAGGTTTTTAGAATAAATTTTGTAAATACATAGTATTAATTTAAGGTTTTTTTTTTATTTTGTTTAATAAATGCTCAATTACGAGAGGGTTATAATTAATTTAAAAAAACCTCAAATCTCACTAATATTATAAATGTGAAAGTTTGGATGGATGGATGGATGTTTGTTACTCTTTCACGCAAAAACTACTGAACAGATTTGGATGAAATTTAGTATGGAGGTAGGTGACACACTGGATTAACACATATGCTACTTTTTATCCCGAAAACATGTAACGGCTATTAGATTTAAGCCGTGTGCGCTGAGCTATAAGAGAAACAAATGAAACAACAGAGTGAAAATAACTCGGTGACTATTCTAAAGGCAATTTTTTTTGTTCAAAGATAATTAAAACGCAAGCATCTCGAGCGAGGGAAATCCAAGTCGAGTGTATTCCGTCGACTGCTTATTTGAAATTTAAATGCGCTTTTTATAATGTCTTTGTGAATTATCCGGATGGCGTAGAATTTCAAATAATGAGTACTAAAACAAATATGGCATCATCGTGTTTTCGCTGTAAATGACTACAGCAATAAGATTTCTTTTTTTTTTAATGTGAAAGTAATGAGGCGAACGAGACGCTCTCTTGATAGTAAGAGATAACGTATGTCCATGACCATTGCAGCGATACACAGAACTTTGAGTAACAAAACAAAAGGTATTGCTGCTTTGGCGCTCATTACTTTGATACTTTCGATGACCAATCTCAAGGTTAATTTAACCCTAGATTAAGAAGAATAATTTGACTAAATTTCCTCTCAACTTTGTTTTTTTTTTATAATACAGGGATGTATTGTAAAAAAAAAACAAAGTTGCCAAAGGGCACGGACCCCGGTGTCTGAAAAACGTATACCCTAAATGAAAAAAAAACCAACAGATACATACAAAGTAATGTTTACACACAACTGCTTGACGGCAGAACATTTAGTAGTACTGTGGTGGTGGTTTTTTTTTTTTTTTTAATGTTTAACAGGTCAGGTGTTTTGCCCACAGCTCACCTGATGTTAAGTGAAGGCGTGGTCGAAGATGGTAAAGCACACCTAGCCTGGAATGGAACTGGCTCTCAAGTGAGGCTGCCGGAACACACCGTTAGATGCTTGGCGGCAGATTTTCAACTTGAGGGTGGTAGCTAGCCAGCCGTGTACTAGAAAGTTGAACCCACGCCCTTCAGCATGTGAACCTACCGCGCTAACCACTGAGCTATCATCGCTAAAGATACCTTCAGATAACAGGGTTATATGCTGAGTCAAAGATTTGTCTACTTTGGAGTCTTCTTGCTAACTTTTGATTGCGTTTAGTTTTTTAAGCATGTTATGTGTATTAAATAAAAATATATCATTTGATAGAACACACCGTAAAATGCTTGGTTTTGAATGAGCTGTAGTCAAACACCTGTCAATCACGAAAAAGTCACTAGGGTAAAAACTTTATAACACATTGTTTATTCAAGTTCATGTTGAAAATGTAAATTAATATCTATTCAAAAAAAAAAACCCTCAGAACCCCAACAAACACCCTTCTGTCATCTCACCCTCCCTGTGACGTCATTCATCCCACGATCGAACGTACTGCATCCCGGAAAGCTACCTTGACCCTTGCCCTTTAAATGTGGGTTACCTTATCGACGTAGGTAGGTCAAGAGCTGGGGACGAAAAAGATTCGTGTTCAACTAAGGCTAGGATCTTTCTTCTTTTCCGTTTTAAACAGGCAAGTTATGCATTCTGCCATTCGCAAATATTTGTCTCTGCTTCTTATTATCTATCGTGTTTTCTATTTATGGTTGCCTGGAAGAGATCGCTCTTAGCTATAAGGCCGCCACTTGTGGCACTAGCTCATACATTAATTTATTCTTTGTTTTATTAAATCACTAGTAAGTAATTACGATTTTTTTAATGCCGTTTCATTATATTGACAATATTTTCATATTAACATGTTTTTATATCGACATTATTATGTACTTTATTTGACGTTTTGTTTTTATTCATTGACGTGTAATCAGAGTTTTATAACTTTTTTTAATTATACACAACATATTTTAAATAATTTTACGAAATTTGACTTGTAACATTGGTGTCATCAATAAAATATTTGTATTTGTATTCATTATTTTAAAAAAGACCAAAGTTATCTGTGGGTAAGTTTTTTTTTTCTTTGACTTTGGCGTCGCATTTCGTGCATATCCCAGTGCCAAGTGTTTTGATATGCATGTTAAACTTACCGCTTGTCTCAAGGGTTTGTTTCACTCCCGGTTACCATGGTAACCGGCGGCCCCGACACGACCTGAAATCAAGGATATTGGGTTTACAACAGTGCCTTTGAGACCTACTTGTCCATATTACTGATAAATGTTAACTGGCAGATAAATCATTCGCTGACCAAATAAACATCTTTACGGATGTCAACGCTTCGGTAATATTTATACAAAGTAACATTCGACATATTTGTTAACGCTAATAAAAAAGTCTGAAAATGTACGGCAATGTTTTTTATGTAAAAAGTAATGAGACGAACGAGACGCTCTCCTGATGGTAAGAGATAACGTCTGTCCATGACCATCGCAATACACAGAACTTTAAGTAACAAAACGAAGTCCAGGGCATCACTGCTTTGGCGCTCATTACTTTGAGACTTTTGATAGAGTTAGTCTCAACAGCCCAGTAATTTCGCTAGCTGCAGTACCCTTCAAACCGGAACACAGTAATGCTCACACACTACTGCTTAGCGGCAGAATAACTGGTACTGCAGTGGTACCTAGTTTATGTCTATCCAGTATATTCTTTACTTTTTAATTAGCGTTAACGTTAATCGAATTTTACTTTATCTAGGCCCTCTGGTACCCCATGACCACAAGAAACGTAATGCAACCACGTGCAGTTGACTACGTGCCATATTTTTGTGTAAAGAAATGTTTAATCCCACTAATATTATAAATGTGAAAGTTTGGATGGATGGATATTTATTACTCTTTCACGCAAAACTCACTGATCGGATTTGGATGAAATTTGGTAGCCGATACCCTAGATCAACACATAGGCTACTTTTTATCCCGAAAACATGTAGCGGGTAACACTGCGGGGCGCAGTGTGGCCATAAACGTGTCAGCAAATAATTTTGACTGGGAAAATGTTAAAACTAAATACTATAATATTAAATCGATTCTTTCTTTACTAACAACTAGCGCACGCCTTGCGGTTTCACCCGCGTAGTTTCCGTTCCCGTGGGAATACAGGGATAAAAAGTCTATGTCACCCGGGTATAGCGTAGCCTCGCAACGGTGAAAGAATTTTTGAAATCGGTCCAGTAGTTTCGGAGCCTATTCAATACAAACAAACAATCAAATCTTTCCTCTTTACAAATCTATAAAGCTAAATTACCACTCACTGACTGACTCACTTAGAGAAATAGAACTCGTATAAGTTGTAATAGTATAGATAGATAAAACATTTTGCACTGTTTTAGTGGGCGGCGTACCCAAAATATTCACCATTTTTAGTCTATAGTGTTTAGTTACTAACGGACCAATCCAATGCTCAGTGGGTAACCTAACAAAGTAGAACCTAAGCCTGACGAAAATTCTTGTACTTTATCAGTCAGTTCATAGAATAGAATAATGTTTATTGCCCAAAAAGTCACACCCATAAAAAATAAATTTAATTAAACATTATCAGTGTTCCTATATGGACTCGTCAAAAAGTTTGTGCAATTTTTATTGAGTCAGCTGTATAGGGGCATCGTCTTTAAATAATTTTTTTTTTTTTTTCCTTCTAATGATTTATCTGTTTTTTGTTAGATACCTCATTGTTATTACAATCTAGCCTAGTTAAGACTAATAAGTAATTTTAATATAACTTAAATTGCTAAGTAGAGTCTAATCGAAGAATGCGTCCATCGACACTTTTCTTACTGTCTCTATTAAGGGGAAGACACTTTGTTCACGTGTTCTATAATGTGTAGTACTCACTGCACTGACATTACTAACTTAATACACTAACTCAAAAGGTTTTGTCCTTTTTAAATAATAATAATAAAAATAACACAAACATTAAAAAAAAAAAAAAAATTAAAATTGTATAAAATTGAATTCATGACGTCGGAAAGAAATTGATAATAATATTTGTATAATCAAAACAAATCATGAGCTAATTATTATATTCATTGTTTATACTTAATTCATAATCTCTGTAGTCATTAATTAAAAATTCTGTTATTTTATAAATTGATTTAGATAGCAGCAGTTTCTTGACATTTTCTCGGAATTTTCCTTCAGTCTCAATTTTTTTAATTTTTTTGTGGTAATTTATTATACAATTTATATTTTACATAGGTTATTTATCAATACATGGTGACACCCTACTCGAAACTACTTCCAACTGAAGCCTTTGTTGTACAGTAAAACACATTTGTATTGTACTAACATAACTTTATGTTTTGAATTTTGAACTGAAACTATAGGACTGTTGTTGAATTTAGTAATTTCTCTAATGTAAACTCGAGAGTGATATCGTAAATACCCATTGTTTAGGTGTCGGCACTAATGCTTTGTCGAATAATATGAACTGAAGTTTGAATTAAGTAAATATTAAAGTCTTTGTTATAAGGGTCGACGGTGGAGAACGAAAGTTAGGAGCGTCCGTGGAGAAATGTCAGGTAACGAAATGTAAGCTTATAGGTAAATACTTAGTGAGAACATTGTTAAATAAAATATTGTTTATGCCCATCACGGATAATGTAGCATTCCAATAATGAAAGAATTATTAAGATCGGTCCAGTATTTGATTAATTTTGATTAACTAACAAACATCCAAACTTTCACGTTTATGATATTAGTAGGATTCCGTTAACATATAATGTAATTGGGATGCAGTTATTAACATTTAATACCTTTAGAATCCAGTAAGTACAAGGTGTAGCGTAGTTACCTAGAATGTCGGCAACCTTGGCATTTCATTATACACCTACCTACTCGTATTGAAGTAATGATCATTAATTGATGGCCACTAAAATTAAAGGTACATATAACGCAAGATATTATTGATCTTGTTTTGTTATATGAAATTAATTAGAGGACCTGAGACAGAGACAAACAATGAGCGCCAAAGCAGCGATGCCCTGGACTTTGTTTTGTTACTCAAAGTTCTGTGTATCGCTGCAATGGTCATGGACGGGTGTTATCTCTTACCATCAGGAGAGCGTCTAGTTCGTCTCATTGTTTTTTAAATAAAAAAATGTATTAAAAAAACAAACCTCGGTGAGGTTTAATGGCATTAGTAGTAAATATAATAAATATAGTAGGACATTACACACAGCGCCATCTGACCCCAAACTAAGCAAAGCTTGTACTATGGGAATCAGATAACTGATAAAATACTTAAATACTTTTTTTTTTTGTAAATACATACTTATAATACATACAGTACACCCAGACACAGAACAAACATTTGTTTTATATCACAAAATGCATTATGTTATCTTCTCTCTATATCTATCTTATCCGTTCCAGGCTAGGTGTGCTTTACCATCTTTGACCATACCGTCACTTAACATCAGGTGAGCTGTGGTCAAACGCCTAGCCTGTCAACTATAAAAAAAATAAAAAACTTCCATCTATCTATCTATACTATTATAATGAGGAAACATTTGATTGTTTGTTTGTTTGTATTGAATAGCCTCCGAAACTACTGAACCGATTTCAAAAATTCTTTCACCTTTAGGTGTGTTCCGGCAGCCTCACTTGAGAGCCAGTTCCATTCCAGGCTAGGTATGCTTTACCATCTTCGACCACACCTTCACTTAACATCAGGTGAGCTGAGGTCAAACCACCTAGCCTGTCATCCATAAAAAAAAAAAAAGCTATATACTATCCCCGGGTGACATAGGCTACTTTTTATCCCTGTATTTCACACGGGAACGGGAACTACGCGGGTGAAACCGCGAGGCGTCCGCTAGTCCTTCATAATATTCTAGGTAATTAAGTAAAGCAAGTTGCATAATGGATGAAACTTAATATTTTGTTACTTAAGTACATATGTTACATTTCTACATGAACCCAATTCTTAAGTCAACGCAAACGTCGCAAAAGTCGCGGGCGAAAGCTAGTAATTGTAAAATGATGTTATATGCTAACTATTATGGCGAATTTTTTTGGCGGGAATGCGGAAAGAGTCGTGTCGGCCCGTTGTATTATTCCAAAACTAGTGTTTTGTCGAGTGTTTATGCATAAAAATGGTGGTGTTTTATTCATAAAGTGCCGAATTACAAGCGCGAGTGTGGGAAAATGATATAATGCGGTGAAACATGAGTTTTCGTGTTGCTTCCAAAACTCCATCGAAGCTTTATAGTAAAGTCGCCACTACTTTACTAAAGCATGACTAGACTTGACTGATACGGACTGTACTTGACCAAGACTGGACTTTGACTATAACTTTAGCTCCGAGGGCACTTATTTAACTTTTGAAACTTGAAAATATATAAATACTTGACACTGGCAAATGCTAAAACGCGACGCCAAAACCAAAGAAAAACAAACTATTATGGCACAGATTTTGAAAATTTAAGATTTAATTTGTTTGATGGTTTACGAAAGGTTATTTTTCCTAAACAATTTCAAGAAATATATGTATATTCATCCTCTAGCATCTATACCTTATCTCCAAGCTCATCAAAGGAAACAAATCCCCATCCGTTCCCAATAATCCTATTATCTATAGATCCTTGTAATACCCATTTAGCATAATTCCATTCATGACATTATTCAAATATATTGGTTTATCCTCTAAAATCAATTCTCGATACCGAGGTTCATGTTTTATGAAGTAGTATTTATTTAACGATTGGCGAATATCTGAAACATCTAATTTTGTAGGTATTGCAAATTGTTCTCAATTTATTACATAATCTTTTTTTTAACCGACTCAAAAAAGGAGGAGGTTCTCAATTCGACTGTATGTTTTTTCTAATGGTTGTAACGCGCTTTTTTTTTTAATGGTTGACAGTCTAGGTTTTTGACCACAGCTCACCTGATGTTAAGTGAAGGTGTGGTCGAAGATGGTAAAGCACACCTAGCCTGGAATGGAATTGGCTCTCAAGTGAGGCTGCCGGAACACACCGTTAGATGCTTGGCGGCAGATTTTCAACTTGAAGGTGGTAGCTAGCCAGCCAAGTACTAAAGTACCCTACCACCATGCTATGGTTTCCTCACGATGTTTTTCCTTTCCTATCACCCGGGGAAGCTACGCTATCCCCGGGTGATATAGGCTACTTTTTATCCCTGTGTTCCCACGGGAACGGGAACTACACGGGTGAAACTGCGGGGCGTTCGCTAGTATTTTATAATTTACTAGCTGCGCCCCGTGGTGATGATGATGAAAAGTATCCGATGTCTTATTCCAGGGCCTAAATCCATTTAGTAGTTTACGCGTGAAAACGTAACAAACATACTCACTTTCGTATTTATATTAGTTAGGATGTATGTATGATTCAACTGTACTGTACTGTACTGCACTGCACTGCACTGCACTGCACTGCACTGCACTGTACTGTACTGTACTGTACTGTACTGTACTGTACTATACTATACTAGGAGTATCTAGTAAATGAGAGCCGTAAAGTATGGAGATCTCGATTCTTATCTTTATTTATTTTCTCCATAATATCTGAAGTGTCGAATCTTGACCTATCTCTCTTTGGAATAATTGGATGGTACTTCAGCCTACACTCTTGTCTTCAGAATAATGTCTTGCGATGTAATGACTGTTATTTTGTAATACAAAATGTTTTATTCATAACCTCTCTGCGTTCTAGTTAGATAGATATAACTCTTTATTGTGCACACCATAAGAAAAAAGTACAGAGAACAGAAGAACCTTATGAACTAGTGCCGCGAGTGGCGGCCTTATCGCTAACAGCGATCTCTTCCAGGCAACCAAGAAAGGAAAAACATAAGAAACAGACGGGAGATGTACCTAACACTAATATGAAAAATAAATAAAAATAAAACATACAGAAGAAGGACTCCCGAATATTTTATTTAGTTTGGTATTATTTTGTATGGAGAAATTTTGTAAATAAAAAAATGTTGACGAATAGTGTCATGATGTCATGAATGGCACATTTTTTTTTCATTAAAATTTAATATCATTTATCGGTAACATTTCTGTTACAAATTATATTTAATTAACACATTAGCAAGTTATCTTGTTTTTATAAATGTCGTCCAACGTATAGAATGAAAGAAAGAAAGAAAAGAAAGAAAGAAAGAAAGAAAACATTAACAAGAACAAGAAACAAGAATAATTGTCGAAAATGGACCAAGTTTGAATAGTTTAGCATGGTAAGGTGTTTTCTAGTACTCGGCTAGCTAGCTACCAGCCTCAAGTTAAACTTGAGAGCTAGTGATTGTCAACCAAAAAAAAGTTCGATTTTTATTAAGAAATATTTATGGAACAAATTTTGTAGATTTAAAAAACAATTACGGATCCATATGGAAAATTCAATAATATAACCCCAAGTGAAAAATTTGAATAAATCCTTACTTAGCATGCGCAGCGAAAACTTGACAACAGAACAAAGTGACGTTTCATTGAACAAATTGACAGCTACAAATATGTCCGCAAAATCATATGTATAACTATTACAGTTGTCATCTACACTAATTATAAAGAGGAAAGATTTCTCCGCAAAGGCCATTCATCAAGAGTTGAAGTTGAAGTTGAAGAGGAAAGATTAGATTTATGTTTGTATTGAACAGGCTCCGAAACTACTGGACCGATCTGAATGATTCTCTCATCATTAGAATGCTACATGATCACCGAGTAACATAGGCTATATTGTTAATCGAGTTATGTGTACTCGTGCGAAGCCGGGCCGCCTAATAAAACTTAGTCATCAAAATTTGTGTGTAGGACATTACACACAGCGCCACCTGACCCCAAACTAAGCAAAGCTTGTACTATGGAAGTCAGATAACTGATTGAATACTTAAATACTTTTTTTTTCTAAATGTAACTGAGTGATACCGATAAAACACTCCTATTTACCAAATTGGCTGACAAAAGAGACGTCCAAATAACAAATATCCAAGATATCTTTCCCAGTCCATTTATAAGGCAAACAGACAAAATGGATAAACACTCGAATGACAATGCTTCACGGCGTCAAACTTCTGACGGCAAGAATAAATTGCTTTCTGTTATAAATCACGGCTTCGTTACTCAAATGATTGAATCTATTTTTGATATCGTGAGAACCTCAGGACTGCGAAGGAAATTGTTGCCAGCAAGCTTAACTGGTAAGACCAAGACCAATTAAAAGCATTTTCACTTGGAAATTTCGATCTGGCATTTGTTCACAACATTAATGGGTTCCTTTCCTTCTATCCAAATGGAATTAAATATCCAACTTAAATAATAAATAAATAAATATCGTAGGACTATACACACAGCGCCATCAGGCCCCAAACAATTTACATTTATTATTATGTATGTATATTGAATTGTTTTCTAAATTGTCACCAGATTTACATGTCATATTCTAATTTATGTCAAAATACACTAATAGGTACCAAGTCAATAAACTTTTAAAAATACAAATAACACCATAGTTACAGGTAATTTTTCCATTCATATTTAAAAATATCAAAATCATAACATATGTCAATACAAAGAAAATGTCAATGAAATAATATGTCACATTTAAAATAATATTTATTAGGTAGTGGTATGTTACCACTATTAAGTGATACTACTAATTAGTAGTACTTAGTGGTGGTGGTTAGGCTTTTCTTTTTTAGGGTTCCGTACCCAAAGGGTAAAACGGGACCCTATTACTGAGACTTCGCTGTCCGTCCGTCCGTCCGTCCGTCCGTCTGTCACCAGGCTGTATCTCAAGAACGGTGATAGTTAGACAGTTGAAATTTTCACAGATGATGTATTTCTATTGCCGCTATAACAACAAGTACTAAAAATAAAATAAATATTTAAAGGGGGATCCCCTACAACAAACTGGATTTTTTACCGTTATTTGCTCGACACTAATAACGGTGACAGGTAGACGCTTTGACTATTCACAGAATATTTTATAGATAATGGTACGGAACATACGGATAATAACATAAGCTACTTTAAACCCCGAAAAAAATATTGTGTATAAATAACAATTATAAGAATTTGTCGAAAAAAGGAAAAGCCACAAACGATTCCCTGAGCTGATGCATAAAACTGTACAAAGAAACAATGTCTAACGATTCCAATTTAAACATATCACGGTCATTAACAAATAAGCAATTCAAACCGATAGTGCAAACATGAAACGTTATCGATAAAAAAAATCTCTATCAAACAAATGCTAGCGTGACGAAGTCTACGTTTCTCACCACCCGTTTTTGCTGAAGCCATTGAACTACAAGACACAATCGCCCTGCACTTACACAAACACAATCTTCATGAGCAATAGAGCCTATTTTACTTTAAAAATAGTTCATAGTAAGTTGGTTTCAGATAATAATGTTGTCTTACCTTCAATAAGTTCAAGGTTCGATATCGAGTCTTTTTGCCGGTATCGGTATTATCGTCTTTTGATCGCAATCATGGTCGTCATTCGTTCTGGTTTAGTTTGCAGGAATCCGTCGAAAGGAAGTGATCGGGGTTAAATTCTGTGACATTATTTTCATTGTTGTTAAAATTGAATTTTGCTACTTCATAATCAAGATTATATTTCTTTTATAGATTTAATCTCAACTAGCGGACGCCTCGCGGTTTTACCCGCGTAGCTCCCGTTGCCGTGGGAATACAGGGATAAAAAGTAGCCTATGACGAATAAAGAATTATTCAGGTCGGTCCAGTAGTTTCGGAGCCTATTGAATACAAACAAATATATATTTTTTTTCTCTTTATAATTAGTATAGTCTAGCTTCTATTCCGAGAGAGATGAAACATGTGTAACTAACAAAAGAGCAGTTTCATTCATTATGAAACGTGCGCTACTCAATTACCTAGATCAATACGAGTATACAAATATCTTTTATTCTGGAATTATGTTCCGTAAGACACATCTATACCAAATTTTAGTTTTTTTGATAATCCCACCTAACATTTTCTCAGGTACCTAAAAAGTAGGTATCGTGTAAGTTAATCCGGCTAATTATACAGCAGCACTTCTTTTACTGTGGAAGCTGTCTTACTTTGGAATGCCCTTCCTTCCATTATCAGACAGGCTAAGTCAATTCATATTTTTAATAATTTAGTATATAAACATTATTTATCAGCCTGCTAATCTATATATTTAGTTTCTCATATGTATATACGTTTATTGTATTATTCTTTTATTTATTTATTTCTTTTGTACACCAACCTTATATTTATTTACTCTTCTTTCCATCCAAAGGTTGCCTGGAAGAAATCGCTCTAGGCGATAAGACCGCCCTTATACATCATGTATCTATTCTATTGTTTTGTTATATATCTTCTTTTTTTGTTTGTTTCCTATTTGTATTAATTGTGATCTGTGTTTCATTTTTGGTGTATAATAAAGTTATATTCTATTCTAATTATATGTGTGCTAAATTTCATCCAAATCCGTTCAGCCGTTTTTACGTGATTAAGTAACAAACATCTAGATATCCAAACACAAACTTTGACATTTATTTGTATTTTATGCGCGACTGAGACTCGGTGATAAACATACAATTATGTGTTCAAATCGCGAAAGTTTAAAAACTACAAAAATTTTAAGTCAAATTATTATCAGCGAAATCCTTCAATTTTAATTTTAGGTTCATAATTCAGCTGACTTACTTAACAATTTTCATCACGTCTCGTTAAAACTGATGCCTTCCAACGACTTAATAGACGATCTGATAGACTATACAGGGTTATTGGTAATCAGTCAGCATCCTTTTAAGGGCATATTCAGTACATTCAATACAACAACTTTCGTTCTACTTTTTTTAAAAATTCCTGTTTATATTTTTCCATACAATAATAAAAAAATAATATCTGTCCGGTCTAAACAAAATTAACTCTATGCAAAAAGCGCGCGCGCACTCTGTGATGTTACCTACAGCTTGCCCCATGACGTCAATCTAGGCTAAAGAAAGGGGTTGCGGTGCGGGGGGCGACTAATCTCGTACCTACGCAAAAAATCTACGTCGGGAGTCAGTGGCGAATCGATACGCGCGTGAGTCGGTTCGATTTCTTTATTGACAATGCCGTACGAATACTCAAATGTTCAGTACACGGAAATGGTGCGTGTTCTCGCTCGCTGCAACGATAATGTGGCCGAAGCCTGCCGTGAGTACGCCAGGATCTTTTCCAATTGGCCGACACCTTCCCGCAGCACAATGTTGGGGGCTACACAGCGGTTACGCGATTACGGGCAATTCCGTCCAGGATTTCATAATGCTGGTCGAGAACCCACAATACACAGTGTCCAGACGCAAAATGCCATCTTGGACTTCTTCGAGGACAATCCAGCCGCTAGTACAAATGACGCAGCTCGGCGTTTTAATGTGTCCCAGTGGTTCGCATGGAATGTGATACACAATGACGGAAAATACCCATTTCACCTGCACCGAGTTCAGGAGTTGACCGAGGCAGACAAACCAGCTAGAGTGAACTTTTGCCAATGGGTTCTCAACGAGAGGCCGTCGATTTTATTCACGGATGAAGCGACATTCGGCCGGGTGGGTCTATTCAATACCCGTAATGAACACTTGTGGTGTGACACGAACCCCCACGAACTTAGGCCTCACAATTATCAGCATCGGTTTACAGTGAACGTGTGGACGGGAATCGTCAATAACGCTCTGTTGGGACCAGTGTTTTTAGATAGGTTAAATAGCGAAACCTACGAAAATTTCTTAAGTGAGACTTTACCCGTACTTTTAGAAGACGTGCCTCTTGCTTCATTGCGCAATATGTATTATCAGCATGACGGGGCGCCGGCACATTATTCGCGCCGTGCGAGACAGCTCCTCGACCGAGAGTACCCGGGCCGCTGGATTGGATAGGTAATAGGTACATAGGTTACCTAAGCTGCATCGGCCTCCGAACTCGATCATTCGTGAAAATGTCCAAAACAAACGGTCGCTTGCTATGTACCTACCTACTACGCCACAAAATACAGTAAGTACCCATACGCTAGGAAGCCGCAGATGATTCATATTACTATTATTATCAATGTCATTTCTTTGCACGAAAAACAGTGAACTGATTGCACTAAAATCAAATTTAACCGCCAGGAATCTCTAAAAATCTCCAAACCAAAGTAATAACGTAATCTTTATTTAAAAAAAACGTTATTAAAATCATTATTCGTGAGAATGTCCAAAACAAATAGTCGCTCGCTATGTACCTACCTACTTACTACGCCACAAAATAAAGTAAGTACCCATACGCTAGGAAGCCGCAGATGATTCGGCAATACTATTATTATCATTCTTATTTCTTTGCACAAAAAACAGTGAACTGATTGCACTAAAATCAAATTTAATCGGCTAGAATCTCTAAAAAATCTCCAAACCAAAGTAATAATGTACCTAATCTTTATTTTTTTAAAAAGTAATTAAAATCATTATTCGTGAGAATGTCCAAAAGAAACGGTCGCTCGCTATGTACCTACCTACTACGCAACAAAATACAGTAGGTAAGTACCCATACCCTAGGAAGCCGCAGATGATTCGGTATTACTATTATTATCAATGTTATTTCTTTGCACGAAAAACAGTGAACTGATTGCACTAAAATCATATTTTATCGGCTAGAATCTCTAAATAATCTCCAAACCAAAGTAATAATGTAATCTTTATTTAAAAAAAGTAATAAAAATTATGGACAAATTCTGCAGAGACAAATTGTTTACAGTTTTTAACTTCACACAAACAATTCGGAATGCGAGTTATACCTACAAGTATTATTATCTGTTCTGTGCCTACACGCGCAGTGCGCACGCCTCAAGTTTGGTACTTATGAGCTAGTTGCGAATGCGCTGTTAGCGCTGCAGTGACGAACTGATGGCTAAAGGTAGGAATTTTTTTCAACGGGAGAGCCGAGTCACAATCCTGATAGGTATTTCTTTACTATGGCTAGTTGACACAAATTTTAATATTTTACGTAGATACATACCTACATACGTAGGTAGGTTACTTACCTTTTGATATTGATACCCACTACTAGGCTTTTAATCTCCAACATTATCTAACAATTAGGTAGGTCCATAGTAACCACTCCGAAATAAGTAAGCACTTTGAGTGTAGAATAAATACCTACATATCTACTTAGAACCAGTGTTGCCGACCGCACCACCACATAGTTAAACCTGCCCCGATAAGTTACTAGATTTCCAGATTTTCTTACCCTAATGGAAATTAGCTATACTTGCAAAAAAAAAAAAGATTGATCGCATCGCATAATAGGTCATCAATTATCAACTTTAATGTAATGGATTTAGAGACTATAGCGATGAACCGGTGTCGCAACGTTTGACTTAATAATAATTTGCTGCCATCGACAGGCAGCGACTCGTGAGGTCATGACCCCGATGGAAGTAATTACCTACATTTTTGTAAACATTGAAGTAAATGGCTTTGATTTTAAGAAAAAATGTCTGAGGTAAACAACAAAACTGCATTGTCATTAGATTTTTACCCAACAACGGCGAAGCCAAAAGGAAGGATTATGATTTTGACCGGTATGTGTGTAGGTATGTACCTATGTAATTATGTATTTTTATCTGTTCCCTCGTAACTTCTAAATTATTTATCATAATTTGACAAACGATACATACCTACCTATTAAATGGTTTGTACATAACAATTACAGAAGAGATTTTTATTTTTAGAGCGTGTTTCTACAGTAGGTAGGTACCTACCTAATCGAGTCTGAGTTTTTGATCTATTTTTTTAATAATTTGCGTTTCCATTGCTAGAGTTTTGGTGTTTTGATTTTTGTGTTTTCCTTTTGCCTACTCTAGTCACAAATTTAAAATCAGATAAACTATTGACAATATGAATTAAAGTTATTGAAGCCTCAAAATTGTGTCAATGAATTCGGTAACACTCATATTGATTGTAAGTACTAATAACTAACTTTTTAATAATGCTGAGTACCTATGCTGACGATCTTATTTTGTAGTAGTTTTAACTACTTTTTGTTCTTTCAACCTAAGTTGCACCTACTTATCGGGTATTTTTTCTAGCTAGTCGTGTCCATTTTTTTATACTTGACAGGTTAGGTGTTTGACCACAGCTCACCTGATGTTAAGTGACGGTGTGGTCGAAGATGGTAAACACACCAAGCCTGGAATGGAACTGGCTCTCAAGTAAGGTTGCCGGAACACACCGTTAGGGGCTTGGCGGCAGATTTTCAACTTGAGGGTGGTAGCTAGCCAGCCGGGTACTAGAAAATACCCTACCACCACACTATGGTTTCCTCACGATGTATTTCTTCAAAGGCAGCTCAAGCTCGTTGTTGGGATTTGAACCCGCGTCCTTCGACGCGAGAACCGACCACGCTAACCACTGCGCTATCATCGCTACAAATACATACTTAATGTTGAAACCCCCTTCCGCCCCCGAATACATCACATACGTTGCGTCCAACCCAAGGTCGCCGTAGCTGTGCTACGCTACTGCGCGCTACGAACCAGCTGTTTTACTACATGCGACGATGAATGAAGCGCCTGCGCAATACAGACCTAAAAAATCTTAGATAGCACCACAAAAACTTTAATTATTTTTTATGGGATATGTATTGAGTTTTGGCAAAAGTTGTAGGACAAAATTGATTTGTTTTAATACACAAAATATGCTCTTAAAAGGATGCTGACTGATTACCAATAACCCTGTATAGATTCTGAAAGCACTCTGGTAGTGCTTTTAGTGTAAAATCTGAGTGACACTTTCCGTTAATAAACTTAAAAAAATCTACATTTACCACGTTGCTTTGTGAATTTTGATGAACAATGTTTAGTTAAGGTGGTTTTCATTTTTTGTTTTTTTTTTTTTCATACTTTTCATACAAATAAATTTTTGCCACTTCTGGACAAATGGAGCATAATTTTACAGTGAAATTACAGCTACTGGCATTTATTTTGGTCTTTATTTGCGGTAAATCACAGGCTTGGTGTTTGACCACAGCTCACCTGATGTTAAGTGACGGTGTGGTCGATGATGGTAAAGCACACCTAGCCTGGAATGGAACTGGCTCTCAAGTGAGGCTGCCGGAACACACCGTTAGATGCTTGGCGGCAGATTTTCAACTTGAGGGTGGTAGCTAGCCAGCCGAGTACTAGAAAATACCCTACCACCATGCATGCCATGCAAAATAAATAAATAAATAAATAAAATAAATAATAATAATAAATGCCAGTAGCTGTAGTTTCACTGTAAAATTATGCTCCGTTTGTCCACAAATGGCAAAAAATTATTTGTATGGAAATCGAAGTAATTTACTTACTAATAGTATTGAATTTAAAAGGACAAAGTTTAGACAGCAAAGATAATTTGTACCAATAATGTGGTACAATCGTGAGTGTCAGAAAGTGTAGGCATTATTATGCGGTGACAGTTATACTATTGTACAATGGGTTCATACCACGACACTATACTTTATTATTGTAATTATTTCTTTGTGAGAATAAGGCCAAGGTACCTAACTTTGACTTAGTCTTTAAGTCGTCTTCGCTGTGATCATTTTAGAAACAAGCAAATTAGAAATTTAAATTTCTAAACGTAGAACCTAGATTTAACTAGTTTTTACTCATAACGAGCTCATAAATCAAGATTAAATAAATGAATCTTGATTTGTGTTTTGATGGGTTTTCTAAAATAATGTCTAATATAGAACAGCTTTCCAGAGACTATTCGCCAATTTTGTATTTACATAACTATGTATGTGATGCGGTTTTGAGCGCGTTTTTCGGAATAAAAATATATATGTGATAATACTAGCTCCATGAATTTTGAATGTTGATTTGTCTAGGCACTCTGTGTAGTAAATTTTATCGAAATCATTAGAGCCGTTTTCGAGATACACAGCCCCGTTGACTTATTGGTAGTATTTCTGTTTTAAAAGCTGTAGAGCGTGGGTTGAGTGGTGTGGAACGTGACTTCCATCATGTTTTTCTTAGTTTGGGATCAGATGGTGTTGTGTGTAATGTTCTACGATATTTATTTATCAAAACACAATTTTTTTTTTGTTTCTTTTTTCTATAAATAATATTTGTTTAGGTTTTTTTTTTTTTTTTTTATGCCACAGGTGGCAAACAAGCTGACGGGTTGCCTGATGTTAAGCAATCACCGTCGCCTATAGATATCTGCAATAACAGGGGTACCACAAATACGTTGCCGACCTTTTAAGATTCTATTAACATGCCTTTTGAAGAACCCAATGTTGTAACTCCGCGGGAATACGGAAGAAGGAAGATCATTCCACAATTTGCAAGTGTATGGCAAAAAAGATCGCGTGAATCGCACAGTGTGCGATTTCCATGAATCAATAACATGTGGATGAGCTTTGATACGATGGATACGAGAATAGAATAGTATATAATATAACTTTATTATACACCAGAAACACAGATCACAATTAATACAAATAGGAAACAAACAACAAACAAACAAAAAAAGAAGATAAAATAATATAACAAAACAATAGAATAGATGATGTATAAGGGCGGTCTTATCGCCTAGAGCGATTTATAGAAATATATATCTGTCTCGTTTGATAGTATAAGATAGATAAACACACCGTCACTAATCAGGTAAGCTGTAGGCAAACAGCTAGCCTGTCAACCATAAAAAAAGTAAATAAAAAAAAATTTTGGCTTATGCTTTGGATGATAACAGAACAGAATATTTCGGGCAACATACGCGGACTTCCAAGATGAAATTAATGGTTCGTTACAAATATACTTTTATTACACGTAATTGTAGATGCAAATACCTAGTACAGAGGGATTCTATCACGTACGCGCGGCACTGAGCAGCTGTATCGTCGAGGAAGAAAGTCATACGGAATTAGATTAATCATAATGGTTTAAAAAACATAAAGTTTCCCCTTTTTAACAAATCTTCCCCTTTTAAAAAACAAATCTTATGTCATTAGAGTGATATCCGAGTCAAAATAACGTTTAAAATAAAATAATCCAGATATTTCTATCAATAAAGTAAAAAACAACTCGACGTACGTGTATTGAAAAGATTAGACCGCCGTTGACTTGACATTGACAAATTTTGTTTTGGTTTGCCATTGCTTTTTTAGTCTATGATAAAGTTGCCCTACTAGGTGACGTCATTAGACATTTATTGAAAGTCAAGTTTGATTTATGTATTTTATTAAAATAAACCCCTCTTCATAGTTTACAGAGTTTTAAACGTAAAAATATTGTACAGAAATGTACTATTTCGAAATGTTTTTGGAATCAGTAAAGTTTTTTTTTCTTTACATACCGAATTGAGTAAAGTAAACATACGTAAAGCTTTTCTGTCTATCTGTACATCACTTATTCAATCAGAGCAGTCGATAGGCGGGAATGGAATCGGTTTCGAATCAATTTCCTACACGGGACATCGTGTCAAATTCATCTACCATTTCCACCAGGTGCCACCTATTCCAGTCGTAGCGTAGCTATGGATTTTGGGACAGTGCCAATTTCGAATGGAGTCGTGAAATAGGCTGTGGTATTTTTATGATTGCTTGGTAGTCTGTGCTTGCGGTGTAGTACCAACCACTTTTTATGTAAAAGTAATGAAACGAATAACACGCTCTCTTGATGGTAAGTGATATGAGTGATGATAAGTAATGGTAAGTGGAGTCCATTGAGAAACGTGCTAAGAGGCTCATAAGCAACGATTCGCTTGTTCAGAAAAGGCTCCAAAGCCTTGAAAATCGACGGAAAGTTGCTTGAGTGTCGGTTTTCTACCGGATACATTTTGGAGAGTGCGCTTCAGATCTACATGACCTAATTCCACCTTGCCCATTCTACTATCGGACAGCAAGGAGCTTTAAAAAGCGTCACCGCTTCATGGTTGATGTTCCAAAAGCTCGAACTAAGCGGTTTGATTCCACCTTTTTCATGCGTACCGCTAGACATTGGAATCAGCTGCCCGAGTGGGTGTTCCCCAATGAATATAGTCTGGGTACCTTCAAGTCGCGAGTGAATCGGTTTCTTCTAGGCAAGCGTGCTCCACCGTAGACCGCATCTTCGCTTAACATCAGGCGGGATGGCGGTCAAATGCAAGCCTATCTAGAATAAAAAAAAAAAAGTGATAACGCTTGTCCATGACCATTGCAGCGGCTTCCAGAACTTTGAGTAGCAAAACATATTTCAAGGCATCGCTGCTTTAGCGATCATTATTTTAAGATATTCGACGGTTATTTACTCACTACTGCTTGGTGGCTGAATATCTAATACAGTGGTGGTTACCTACTTAGACGAGTTCCTACTAAGAACTACCATCTACCTTTCTCATCTTTCGCTTCGCTTAATACATTTTTTTTGTTGAGTATTTTTTTAAATTTCTAAATAGGCTTGTGTTTAATCGCCAATTTACGCGCGACTTGAAAGCACTCAGATTGTATCTATCAGAAAATACCCACTCGGACAGACAATAAAATAAAAATGTCAAGAATAAAAGTTAAAGGCAATTGTACAATATTTGACTGCACAGTTAGCTCATTTGGTAGCTCTGCTTTCTGAGCTGAGGGTGTGGATTCGATTCCCACCCAGTTTAAACATTTGTATGACGAACATAGATGTTTGTTCTGTGATTTACAAACAAAAAGTATATATCTGTTTTATCAGTTTCTAGGTTCACGTAGTATAAGCTTTACTTAGTTTGAGGCTAGATGGCGCTGTGTAAAATTATTTTGTTAATTCTTTAAAATATTTAGCATATTTTAAAGAATTAACAAAATAATTTTCAAAGCTAATTCTACACGATGTTCTAATTCACTACAAGTACGTAGCATATTTTATTAGACACTGCTCATCAACTTGATAAAGAGGAAAGCACAAAGCCAATACCCCGAACACTCGTCCCATAACACTCGACACAAGAACTTTGAAGAGCGCATACCTTCGATCTTCGAGGGTTCCCTGTGGACTAGAATGACCTGAGAGACGTGCCCGTCGACTTCACTTCACAAACAGAAGTTTGCTGTTGGTAATCAACATCAGGTTAATGGTTTAGGTTTTGTGTTCCAAGTTGTAAATAGAAAGTAAAGTATCAATATTCTTCAAAATAATGAAACTTACCTGTGAAAATATAGTCCATTGTGGCTCTTATGTTTTTGTGAACTGTTTTTGCAGTCCTTGAACACAGTACAGCATAACTACTACATTAAACAAAGATAAAATCAATTGCATAGGAGACGTGCGATCGACTCGACGCTAAGTAGCGTACTGAGCGCGAAAAACGTATTACTAGAGTATTTAGTAATACCAAACTTACAGTCATTCTCATGTTCGGTGCGTCTAAGCTTAATTTTTTTTTTAATCTACATTCCGAGATTTCGCCCGCGGCTTTCATCGCGTTAATGTAGATTTTTTTAACCTCGGAAGCAGCACTTTTTTCTTTGTGAAAAGTACTCTTTGTCCTTTTTTGTAGCCTTGTTTTTTTTAATTATAAATGCGTATTGCGTATGACTGGTGTTTTGCCAAGATGCGGTATACGATGGAACACACTTACCTAGAAGGAACAAATCGAAAGCACCCAGATTGTATATATTGAGGAAAACCCACTCTGATAACATGTGTGCAAAATTGCATAATCAGTTAAGGCGTGAAAGCGTGACAAACAAAGTAAATAAATAAAATAAAAAAAGTCAAAGTAAAGTTAATTTTTTTTTTATGTTAGAAGTAATGAGACGAACGAGACGCTCTCCTGATGGTAAGACATAACGCCTGTCCATGACCATTACAGCGATACACAGAACTTTGAGTAACAAAACAAAGTCCAGGGCATCACTACTTTGGCGCTCATTACTTTGAGACTTTCGATGGTTAGTCTTAACAGCCCAGTAATTTCGCTAGCTGCAGTACCTTTCGAACCGGAACACAGTCATGTTTACACACTACTGCTTAGCGGCAGAATAACTGGTACTGCGGTGGTACCTACCTAGACGACCTCCTGCTAAGGAGTTCTACCACCAAGTAATGTTATAAAGTCACGCATGTATTTATAACATTAATAGGTTACGATTATCTAGTGAATACTACAGAAAGAACTAAAAAGACAAAAGCATTTAGAATTGGAAAAAGGGAAAGTAGAATTCCCTAAGGACGCCGGAATGTCCCTCATAATGGGAATTCCCGCCGCATTACAATATTGTGGATTATCTACTTATTCCTTTATCTAACGTGAGGTAATTCTATTCTGTGGGTTATTTGGCTACGCTGAACAACGGCACTAATGTACTTCTAGGTAATGTTTAAATGGGAGTTTTGTTCCTGGGATGATAACTCTATAGAAGTTGTAACAGCAAACTATATACACGAGTACGTATGTAGGTAACGAAACTCAAGTTACAATTAACCAAACAAATCACATTAATATCATAAAGGCGAAAGTTTGTGAGTTTGTTTGTATATTTATCTTTTTTTTTTGTCTTCTTTTTTTTTATTGTTGACAGGCCAGGTGTTTGACCACAGCTCACCTGATGTTAAGTGAAGGCGTGATCGAAGATGGTAAAGCACACCTAGCCTGGAATGGAACTGGCTCTCATGTGAGGCTGCCGGAACACACCGTTAGATGCTTGGCGGCAGATTTTCAACTTGAGGGTGGTAGCTAGCCAGCCGAGTACTAGAAAGTACCCTGCCACCATGCTATGTTTTCCTAACGATGTTTTCCTTCACCGGCAGCTCAAGCTCATTGTTGGGGTTTGAACCCACGCCCTTCGGCATGCGAACCTACCGCGCTAACCACTGAGCTATCATCGCTTATACATGAACACTGAAACATACTGGATGTCTTGTCCCAGTGTGGTGTTCCACTTATACTGTGAATCGTCCTACGTAACAGTAGGTATGTCTGAGAACTCCGAACTCCATCCTCTTAGCTTCGCGATGTTCTGGAACCAATATTCACGGTAGGCGGCGCGTAAACTTGATATTCGCAAACTGGTTAAAAATAGACGTCGTTTCACAACCGAATATAATTATATATTCACTTAAAGCTACGAGTAATATCTGTTCTGGATCCTTTTTTATAAAGTGTCCTACTGCTGTGCGCGTGATTTCTTATTGTAAGATTTTTTGTTTTATGCAAATCTAGCTGCGCCCCGCGGTGTTACCCGCTACTTGTTTTCGATGTGTTAATCCAGGGTCTCAGCTACCTCCTTACCAAATTTCATTCAAATCCGTTCAATAGTTTTTACGTGAAAGAGTAACAAACATCCATTCATACATCCTAACTTTCACATTCATAATATTAGAGGGATAATGAGACGAACGAGACGCTGTCCTGATGGTAAGAGTTAACGCTTGTCCATGACCATTGCAGCGATACAAGGAATTTTCAGTAGCAAAACAAAGTCCAGGGCATTGCTGCTTTGGCGCTCATTACTTTGGGACTTACGGTGGTTAGTCTCAATAGCACTGTCATTTCGCTAGCTGCAGTAATCCTTCAAACCGGAACACAGTAATAAGAAAGAAGGTTCTAAGGCCACCAAGCTGGCCAAATGCGTGTTGACTTCACTCATCTTCGAAAACTTTTTTAAAACTCTCTGTGAAAATGTTTATGAGATACAGCCTAGTGACAGACGGACAGACAGATAGACGAACGGACAGAGGAGTCTTAGTAATAGGGCCCCGTTTTACCCTTTGGGTACGGAACCCTAAAAACTCTTTTTGACCCGCGACAAATTAACACTTTATTCGCCGGACACCTTGTCTTCACTTGCTTGACAAAAATGTGGTTTTAGTTGTGAATATTATTTACAAAAAAAATAAGTAAAGCATGAATAAATCATTTTTTGCAACCGTGCGAAGTGTGAGCGGTTCGCTAGTCCCGTATAATTATTACAAAAATGTCTAGTTTCATCAACTTAATCCAGTAGAAACGCAATCTGCGTTAGTTAAAGTAAATGAAACGCATGTATAATCAGGTGCGATAAACGGTAACATGACAAATCGGTCGCTTTCCCCCCACGGTCGGGTGGACGTCGCGGATGGTCGCTCGCGGACCAAGGTTGCTGGCAGATGGACTGAGACGGGCCTCGACTTACTGACTTAAACAAAGATCAATTTTAATTAGCTAGATAGATCTTATCTAATTCTCTGATTGGGCGAAATCGTGACGCTGTAGTACCAGATATTCTGCCGCCAAGCAGTGGTGTGTAAACATTACTGTGTTCCGGCTTCAAGGGTACTTGAAAATAGGCTTGCATTTGTTCGCTATCTCGCATGATGTTAAGCTAGGATGCTGTTTAAAACGAAATATGTAATAGTGGTAGATCTCCTTAGCAGGAAGTCGTCTGCGTAGGTACCACCGCAGTACCAGTTATTCTGCCGCTAAGCAGTAGTGTGTAAACATTACTGTGTTCCGGTTTGCAGGGTACTGCAGCTAGCGAAATTACTGGGCTGTTGAGACTTACCATCGAAAATCTCAAAGTAATGAGCGCCAAAGCAGCGATGCCCTATAATTTGTTTTGTTACACAAAGTTATGTGTATCGCTGCAATGATCATGGACAGGCGTTATCTCTTACCATCACGAGAGCGTCTCGTTCGTCTCATTCCTTTTTACATTAAAAAAATACGCGCTGATAACTAATAAGATAGTTATGTTGTAGCGATGATAGCTCAGTGGTTAGCGCGGTAGATTCGCATGCCGAAGGGCGTGGGTTCAAACCCCAACAATGAGCTTGAGCTGCCGGTGAAGGAAAAACATCGTGAGGAAACCAAAGCATGGTGGTAGGGTACTTTCTAGTACTCGGCTGGCTAGCTACCACCCTTAAGTTGAAAATCTGCCGCCAAGCACCTAACGGTGTGTTCCGGCAGCCTCACTTGAGAGCCAGTTCCATTCCAGGCTAGGTGTGCTTTACCATCTTCGACCACACCTTTACTTAACATCAGGTGAGCTGTGGTCAAACACCTAGCCTGTCAAAACTAAAAAAAAACTAAAAAAAAAAAGATAGATTTCTGTGCATCCGAACACTTTTTGTTCTATGACTCTAGCCGTTCATCCCATCCGAAGGCTGACTGGATCGGTGACAACATCGGTGATTTCTTTTCAATTGCAAACACTACAATGTAACGTCGATTTTCAACATTGCATCTTCATTTATTTCCAATATCATCTAACGTCCATCGCTGGCGTAATCATCCGTAAAGTTTAACCAAGCGTGCAGAAACCATTCCGCTCTCCGACCCCAGCCATAACATTTCATAAAAACACCTTTTGGCTAAATCTGATATGTAAGCAGACTTTAAGAGTACCCATAACGCTAGTTGGCTATTCATGAAATCATTTCGTCAAAGGATTCGAGATTAAACCTAACCTTTGATTCTCTAACGCATGATATTGCTTGACGAAAACGCGAATAGCTTATATTACAGTTCTAGCTGTTGCCCGCGTAATAGTACAAGTGCTTTTGATAAATGTAAAAGTAATGAGACGAACGAGACGCTCTCCTGATGGTAAGAGATAACGCCTATCTATATTATTGAAGCTATACACAGAACTTTGAGTAACAAAAAAAAAACAAAGTCTAGGGCATCGCTGCTTTGACGCTCCTTACTTTCAAACTTTCAATGATTAGTCTCAACAGCCCTGTAATTTCGCTAGCTGCAGTACCCATCAAACCGGAACAAAGTAATGTTTACACACTACTGTTTGGCGGCAGAATATCTGGTACTGCAGTGGTAACTACCTAGACGACCTCCTGATAAGATCAAGTAAACTAAACATAAAACAAACTCGATCTCTGAATCATCTGTTCTCCCCACGACAAACTATTTTCCAGGAACGTTCTAATTGTTTTACTTATCGCACAGAATAAAGCTTCCCATGCACGGCGCGCCACACACTAGAAGTGCATTGTATTTAGGCCCAGTGCTGTGTAGATAAGGGTACTGCCGTAATTACTTCACAACCTCTTTACAACCTAATTAACTCGGAATATGTGATGTTATAATGCAAGAGGAATTTGTAACTTGCTTTGTTCGAATGATGAACGAGCAGTAAATTCTAGGGAACAAGATAAAGCGGGCGATTCTATGCTTATACCTATATACATTTTTGTTTTACTTATGCGGGATTAATAAATAAATAAATATCGTAGCGCCATCTGACCCCAAACTAAGCAAGCTTGTGCTATGGAAATCAGTTAACTGATAGAATACTTAAATGCTTT
The DNA here is from genome assembly GCA_905404145.2 of Biston betularia. Taxonomy (NCBI): domain Eukaryota; kingdom Metazoa; phylum Arthropoda; class Insecta; order Lepidoptera; family Geometridae; genus Biston; species Biston betularia. Next base: position 1,186,626 of record FR989882.1, on the reverse strand, counting down.
TTTTTGTAAATACATACTTATAATAAATACAAAACACCCAGACACAGAACAAACAATTTGTTTACACAAAATGTTTATCCTGGGTGGGAATCGAACCCACGCCCTTCAGATCTTGAAGCAGACTTACTTAGAATAGATTACTCGCGTTTAATTATATCGGAAACTTCGACTTTAGTTGTAAGACGTGGTGAAATACCAATGGCCGCTAACCGGCGGTGCTCTGATGTTTTAGGTTATTTCTTTTAATGTTTGACAGGCTAGGTGTTTGACCACAGCTCACCTGATGTTAAGTGACGGTGTGGTCGAAGATGGTAAAGCACGCATGGAATAGAACTGACTCTCTGACTGAGGCTGCCGGAACACACCGTTAGATGCTCGGCGACAGATTTTCAACTTGAGGGTGTTAGCTAGCCAGCCGAGTACTAGAGAGTACTCTACAACCTTGCTATGGTTTCCTCACGATGTTTTACTTCACCGGCAGCTCAAGCTGATTGTTGGGGTTATTACTGGACTGTCGGAAATTTCTGAATCTGATTACATCAACAAACATTTTGTTCTTGTGGAGACGTTCAGTGCTTGGTGAAGTGGACGCTCCGGGAGCTCCAGGAGTATAATACCTAGAAGCGTGAGTCATTCTCTTCCCTTACATTTTTCCTTTTGATTGTCGCTGTTAGTTTTTTTTTTTATCCATCGCGCATGCATTCAAATTGTCTGATGTTAAGACTACGATAGACCACGCTTGGTAAAGGAATCCGATCCAATCCCTACTTCATTAAGGTTGATAGTTAAGTGACAGTATGGTAGAAGATGGAAAACACACCTTGCCTAGAATGAAACTAGCCTTTAAATGAGGCTTCTGGTCATATTGCTTCAGGTAAGTAACTAGCCGAATCCTAAAAAAGTACTTAAACAGCTAAACACCATGCTATGGTATCCTAACGGTGTTTTACTTCGCTGGCACCTCGAGCTCATTGTTAGGATTGGAACCTACGCTCTCCAGCGTGTGAACCGATAACTGCCAACCACTGAGGTATCATTATCAGAAAATACCCACTCGGGTAGAAAAGTGAAAAAATATTTCTCACACCATAACTTCAATTCATTAATCAGACAAAAATATTATGTTGTCACCATGGAAACTAATGGAAATTAAAAAGGGCACAAAATGGAAATATTACTTTTTAAGCCTATTTTCCAAAGCGACCGCTGTGTTATAGTAATTAGGCCAATTGAACGTACACTGTCTAGCTTTGACGGATTCAGGCGTTTTAATAACGTCGTGTCGAGCCTTGAATAGGCATCCTTACAAGTAGAGTGACTCACTGCTGAACTTGCCCGGTGCAAGTTCATTATTGATCGTATGTCACTTCATTCCGTGTACACAATAAATTAGTCACAGAATAATTAATAGTGCCTACTACTCGAGGGAAATATTCGGTGTAATGTGTAGGTACTGTGGATTTATTAATTGGATTATTATTTTAAAGTGTTACACACTTTATTCACATGTCATAGTGAATATGGCATCTTAAATAGTATATATGTATTTTTTGTATCATATTTTAGTTGTTGGTTGATCCTAGCAGAGGTCGTCTAGGTAGGTACTGCCGCAGATAATAATTCTTCCGCGAAACAGTAACATACTGTGTTCCAGATAGATTTTTTTTACTTTTTTAATTGCAGTGCCTTTCAAACCGGAACACAGTAATGTTTACACTACTGCTTGGGATTATGTCTGGTACTGCGGTGGTACCTATCTAGAGGGCCTCATAAAAAATTATTAAAAATGCAATTACATAAATTTTTCATTCATTTATTTCTGGTGTGCACAGTTAAGAGTTTCTATCTATCTATCTATCTATGTAAATTACTACCTGATTAATATTGTTTACTCATGACGCGATGCTATCGACATCGACTAGTGGGGGACGTACAAAATCATACAGGTACAAAAAAACGATGGATTTATTACCCACTATGAAACCTCAGTCAATTCTGCGTTGAGTCGGATGCATACATAATTAAAATACACTTACTTACCACTATAATTCAAGAGTTACGAGTAGAAAAGGTAACTTCGATTCTTTGAATTAAACAAATATCAGCAAAAAGCTAGTTTTCCGTTAGAACCTTTGCAGTACGATACGGATGAGAGACGCCGACGTCCGCGACGGACTGTGAAATGCAGACACATCCCTAGCGTGTTCACAGCGAGGCATACGCGTCCGTAGCAATCCGCGCAAATTTAGCTGTGAACGCGTTAGTCATGTCTGCAGTTTACAGTACGACGCGGATGTCCGCGTTGGTTATCCACGTCGCACTGTAAAAACTCTTAGTCAGTTAATTTAAACAATGAGACTAAAATATATCCAGTATTAACTAAGAAAACACAGACTATGCCCAGACGCCGCGTACTGAACATGAGAATGACTGTATGTTCGGTAATACTAAATACGCGAGTAATACGTTTTCGCGCTCAGTACGTAGCATAGCCACGAGTCAGTTGCACGTTTCCTCTGCCTAGTTTTGCCTTAGTTCACTATAGCAATTATAGTTCAATGACTGCAAAAACATTTAATTTCACAGAAACAAAAAAGCCACGATGGAATATCTTTTCGCCGGAAAGTTTTATTATTTTGACGAATATCGACAACTTTGTTTTATATTTACAACTTGGAACACAAAACCTTAACATTGTCGCCTAGCATCATAAGCATAACTTACGACACAAACAGACGAACGAGTTCCTAGTGCGGAAAACAGTGAGCGGCGAATAGCTGTGTACGGTGTCACGCACACATGGCTAGCGGAATGGTTTCACTGCATTCGATGAAAAAACTATCTGTCTTTTTTCCTGTCATCTGTGTAAGAAAAGTCATCGTTACACAACGTGGCAAGACCTCTGACTAAGCAGTTTGTTTCCATTGATTCAGCCGGCCTTTTGTAACTTATTCAACAATACGTCGTGTATTATCGCCATTTGTAACAAAGAAGTCGCTGCTTACGTATAATACTACGTACTTATGTACATCCAACTTTAAAGTTTTATAATTATGAATCTCATTGTTTTCTGTTATGATTGTTGGTTATTATGTATCAACTTACTGTACTATTAGTTCACGTAAACGTACTACCACTGGCTTTCCAATCTGTGGTAAAAAAAACATCGCGATGAAGCCTGCATATTTATGACAGGCTAGGTGTTTGACCTCATCTCAAGTGAAATTACGGTGTCGTCGAAGATGTTAAGCACTTAAACTTGAATGGGACTAGCTCTCTCACTCGAACACGGCTAGGTTTTATGGTTTAAAAATCAAACTATTCAACCGATTTTTCATGTAATTTTTATGGGACAAATCTGAAAATACATCCTTTAAAATAAAAGTCTAGAAAACACATCATGCGTCCCTTTAAAACTTAAGAGTTGTCCTCGATTTTTCTGGGATTCCATCATCAGATCCTTACTACCAATACCAATAGGCCCACCTGGGCAATATACCCTTTTATACAAGAAAATAATTTCTCGAATCGGTCCAGGCGTCTTCGAGTAATCGGGGAACATCCATTAAAAAAAATATTCCGACAAATCGAGAACCTCCTCCTTCTTTGAAGTCGGTTAGCAATCAAGCGGCAATGGTATCCATGGACCCAATACCGGAACGCTGTAACCTGTTTTCAGAATGGGAGGTAGGCAGCTTGGATCCTCGCCAATCCGTACATTTCGCAATACCGGCGCAGATGTAACGCGTGATGTCGGAGATCAGGGTACATGTCGTTTCTCTAGAGCTTATTAGTATTTTCCGGACTTAACAAGGTTGATTTTTGTTGGTACTTTAGGTGTCCCCTTATAATCGGGTGGCCCACCTGCTTGTTTTTTACTGTTTATGCGGGCGCGAGACATGCAGCGGCCCGCGCGTGCCCGTGTGCTGGGAACTCACGAAAAGTTCTTTTTGCTAGCTGCGGACCGCCGAGTGTTGCAAATTACAAAACGACCAGCTTTTTTCTTCACCTGATGGTAAGAGATTACACCTGTCCATGACCATTGCAGCGATACACAGAATTTTGAGTAGCAAAACAAAGTCCGGGGCATCGCTGCTCTGGCGCTCATTACTTTGGACATTAGATGGTTAGGCTCAACAGCTCTTGATTAGTCGATATGTAAGTTAAAAAAAAAATTAAGAAATATCGTATGACATTACACACAGCGACATCTGCGCCCAAACTAAGCAAAGCTTGTACTATGGAACTTTAATAACTTATAGAATACTTTTTTAAACACACACTTATAATACACTAGCTGCGCCCCGCGGTGTTACCCGCTTCTTATTTTCGGGATAAAAAGTAGTCTGTGTAAATCCAGTCTCGGCTACCTTCATACCAAATTTCATCCAAACCCGTTGAGTAGTTCTGCGTGAAAGAGTAACGAACATCCATCCAAACTTTCACATTTATAATATTAGTGGAATACAGAACAAACATTTATTCATACCACACAATGTTTACGTACTTACGTCCTGGGTGGGAATCGAACCCACGCCTTACAGCTCTCAAAGCAGATGTACTGCTAATGAGTCAGGGCTGTATGTGTATAAAAGCAACCTAGCCGTAACCACGCGACAAAGCGAGTTAATTAAATTTACCTAAATCTGGTTAGTCTTACCCGAATATGGTATCGGGTTTAAATATGCTCAGCATTCATTGTCGCTCGCGTAACGTGTAATGAGATTAGGGGATTACTATCATGAGCTCTAGTGAAGGCTGAGACAAAAGAAGGATTAGAAACTCGGAATTGTGTGACAAGTGTGTGGTGAAGCAGATTTATTGCTGTGGGAACGGGCTGCTAGTGATTCAAATACAACTGTCAGCGCGGTCGGTTCAAACCTGAACAATAAGCTTGAGCTGCCTGTGAAGGAAATCATTTTTTTTTTGTGTAAAAAGTAATGAGACGGACGAGAAGCTCTCCTGATGGTAAGAGATAACGCCTGCCTATGACCATCGCAGCAATACACAGAACTTTGAGTAACGAAACAAAGTCCAGGGCATCACTGCTTTGGCGCTCATTACTTTGAGACTTTTGATAGAGTTAGTCTCAACAGCCCAGTAATTTACAGCATCATAGCATGGTGGTAGGGTATTTTCTAGTACTCCGCTTACTACTACCGGTCAAGTTGAAAATCCGTTGCCATGCATCTAACGGCGTATTCCGGCAGCCTCACTTGAAGGCCAGTTCCATTCCAGGCTAGGTGTGCGTTACAATCTTCGATTACACTGTCACTTAAAATCAGGCGAGCTGTGGTCAAAAAACTTAACTTGTCAACCATAGAAAAAAAGAAACAATAAATACCATGTCAAATTAAACTAAAAATGTCAAACTCAAATACCATGTCAAATTAAAAAAAAATCATACAATACAATAATGTCATATGTCAGTAAAACATCGCCAAGACCTATATGGTCGTGCCTCCTACTTTTTTTTTAATGTAAAAAAAAGAGACGAATGATACTCTCTTCTTATGGTAAGATATAACGCATTTCCCTGACTATTGTAGCGATAGGCAGCCCGTACACGTAGCGCGCGATCCGCGATCAATGATCGCGATCCAGACTGATCGTGTACGAAGCGGATTGACGGACTGATGCTCCGGATCGCATAATATCTAGAAATTTTGAAATCATGATCGCGGATCGCGGATCGCGGATCGTGATCATGATTGAACGTGTAAGGCGGCCCATTCTCTCATGACGCAAAACATTGACGTCTGTCAGCGTATCAGCCTGAATTGACAGTCAAGGCCAGTTGCAGCGGCCACCCAGCATGGTTTAGTGAGGGAGCCACCATCGTCTTACTAAACAGGTATCCGTGGATAAAATTAGTTCCTCCTATCAGCCGCCTAGGTTAACAAACTGGTTGCACTGTAGCGTACCAAGTGAATCATTGCAGCTATTATGGAATTGATCATTATGTAGTTGATCAAAAATGGCGCGTCTATTTTAGGAATGGTCATGGAGAGGTCAAGACTAATTATTTTATTCTGGGACCCTTCTTATTGAGCAGTTTCAACTGGTATTTGATAGGAACGTCAATATTCAGAGCAGTGGCAAAGCTAACCCAGAAAACAACCCAAAACTGATATAATTTCTTCCACCTTTACGATAATGTAGTAACACCATTATAAACATAGCAACTGAGTCGAGTTGTCAAGTCGCTCAGCGAGCTATTAAAAGAGCTATGCTCTGCATTTCTCTGAGGGATCGTATCCAGAAAGAAGTAATTCGCCAGAGAACGAAAGTCACAGACATAGCTCAGCGTGTTGTCAAGCTAAAAAAGCAATGCGCTGGACATATGTGTCGCATAATTGATAACCGCTGGGGTAGCAAACGTAGCGTAGGACGCCTTGAAACTCGATGGAGTGACGATATACGGAGAACTGCTAGCGGAGGATGGAAACAAAAAGCCGAAGATCGGGCTGGCTGGCGTGTCTTGAAAGAGGCCTAAATCAGTAATATTTATTGGCCATAACTAACAATAATGTTATAGGCAAGTCACTTGTACAAAAAAAACCAGCCACCACAGATATACCTCATGATGACTCACCAGATGAATGAGTTGAGACATTTCCATTCCAGGCTAGGTATGCTTTACCGTCTTCGACCACACCGTCACTTAACATCAGGTGAGCTGTTGTCAAACCCTATGCTGACATAAAAATAAAATGAAAAAACTAGACAGAGCTTAGCCCAGTAATCGTGTGTCTGGCTTCGCAAGCAGTAAGCCGGGACTAGCGGTCGAGAAGTAAACCTCTTTCTTCTATTTCAGAGGCCACTTAACTGGCGACTTTTTAGAACTTCAAACTAAGATCGGGTTTAGAACGTTGGGGTAAACTTAACCTACTCAAAGGTTTTGGCGGGAACGCGGGAAGAGTCGTGTCGCTCCGTTGTATTTTTTTCCAAAACTTGTGTTTTGTCGTGTGTTTATGCATAAAATGGTGGTGTTTTATTTATAAAGTGCCGAATTACAAGCGTGAGTGTGAGAAAATGATATAAAGTGGTGAAACATGAGTTTTCGTGTTGCTTCTAAAACTTCATCAAAGCTTTATAGTAAAGTCGCCACTACTTTACTAAAGCATGACTGGACTTGACTAAGACTGGACTTTGACCGTAACTATAGCTAAGAGACAGCAGAAACTTTAGCCTGTCCGACGGGGCAAATTAATTTAAAAAAATACATTTAACTACTCGCCTTTATGTACTATCGGTTAATACATAAATAAATTGTGTATAGTTGGTTACCTTAGGTTCACTGAGATACGTTAATTCTACTTATACACTATACTAAGTAGCCTAAGGTATGAATCTCAATAAATAAATATCGTACGACATTTCACACAGCGCCATCTGACCCCAAACTAAGCAACTTGTACTATGGAAGTCAGATAACAGATAACTGATAGAATACTTAAATACTTTTTTTTGTAAATACATAGTTATAATAAATATAGAACAAAGATTTTGTTTACACCACAAAATGTTTATCCTGTGTGAAAATCGAACCCACGCCCTTCAGCTCTTGGAGCAGACATACTACCAATGAACGAACAGGGCTGTCGAAACTATGCCTCTTTTGTTACCTATACTATTACATTTCTCTCTGAACCCAATTCTTAACTCAACGCTGACGAAGTCGCGGCCACAAGCTAGTACTAACATAAATGATTTACATGTTTTATGTTTAATTTTTGTTTTTATAATAAACGAGTATTTTTTCTGTAAAAATAGAAGTTTCTCGACCGCTAATTTCGTAGCCCACCCTGTCAAGCCGGCTTGACACTGGGCTGATCTCACTTTAATTGCTCCAAACGATGTTCGAGCGATAAAATCGAGTGAACCGACGAGTCAGAATCAGCTTTCTACTCGATTTCAAAGGAGAGTGAATTTTAGGCATTTTCCGATACGCGATACCTCTTAAGTATACGAAAGTAAAATCGAATCCTATAAATAAAAACCTTATAATAATATCTATATGCAAATGAACAATATCTCAAAATATGACACACATAACATACTGTAAATTCTAAAGAGTTGGTTTCTCAATAAATAGGACATTCACAGCACCGTCTGGCCCCAAACTAAGCTAATATAAGCTGCCTCATGATAAGCATAGGCTTGTGCTATGGAAGTTAGATAACTGATAAAAAATATATATAATTTTTTTTTTGTTGCATACTTATAAACATCCAGACACAGAAGTCTTGGAGTCTCGGCTTCAAAGCCTTGCGCATCGTCGTAGAGTTGCTAGCTTGTCAGAGAGTATGCACTTGAACTGCACAATCTGGTCCCCCTGCACCTTTCTTCTACCGGACGGCCAGACAAACGCAACCTAAACGTCATCCGTACACGGTGGATGTTCCCCATGTACGCACAAAGCGTTTTGATTCCACATTTTACATTCGCACAGCGAGGTTGTGGAACTCTCTGCCGGAGTCTGTGTTCCCTGTTAGGTACAATATGGGTGTCTTCAAATCTAGAGTAAATAGGTTTCTTCTAGGTAAGCGTGCTCCATCTTAGACCACACTACTGCTTATCATGAGGCAGAGTATAGTCAAACGCGAAACTATATTGAGTAAAAAAAACCGAACAAATATTTGTCCTATCTATAGTATAGATAACTTTGTGATATAAATTTATGCCACGTGGTAATGCTGCCGGCAATCTGGCCATATATCCCTCCTCTGACGGATTTTTAGACTAAGTTTTTTGTATACATTTTGTAAATAGGATAATTTTTGCAATAGTAGTTTTTATCTCAATAAAATTTATGCCGTTTTTATGTCAATAAAAATAATTTGAATTCATATCTCCTTAATTACTCTACTTAGCAATTTAAGTTATATTAAAATTACTTATTCGTCTCAACTAGGCTAGATTGTAATAACAATGAGGTATCTATCAACAGAAAGATACATCATTAGAAGGAAAAAGAAAAAAAAAATATCTCCTTAACGACTTAACGACTCGGACATACTCGTACCTACTCGATACAGAAACATAAGATTAAAGTTTAATGTTTATCGCAACGAAAAAACTTTTGCTTACTTCTGTGACATCGGCACTTTTGTCAGGTTTTCATTTGTAATCAGCCTTCAACATAATCAATGGGCACACCTGAAACAAAAAAAAGTTTTCTAAAAATTGTCACATACTTTTTCTCATCGCTAGCTTGGAGCTAAGAATGCGAATTTAACATCCTGCCTATCGTAAGACAATTAACTTCCACTCGCAGAATTGTCGTTCAAATGAACCCCAATAATGAGCTTGAGCTGCCGGTGAAGGAAAAACATCGTGAGAAAACCACAGCATGGTGGTAGGGTACTTTAGTACTCGGCTGGCTAGCTACCACACCCTCAAGTTGAAAATCTGCCGCCAAGCACCTAACGGTGTGTTCAGGCTGACTTAAGAGCTAGTTCTATTCCAGGCTTAGGCTTCCAGGTGCTTTACCATCTTCGACAAAACCGTCACTTAACATCAGATAAGCTGTGATCAAATACTTAGCTTAGCAACCATAAAACCCCGAACTATGCAACTTGTACTATGGAAGTCAGTTAACTGATAGAACACTTACATACTTTTTTGTACATACATATTTCTTTAAATACTTACAAAATACCCAAAATGTTTGTCCTGTGTGGGAATCGAACCCATGCCTTACAGCTCTTAAAGCAGCAATCAATGAGCCACCAGGGCTGTGTGTAAATGTCTAAGAAGTTTTAGATTTTAGAAACTTTTTATGAATCATAAACGCCAGTTCTGAAAGTCTGGCATGTTAAGAGTTTTCAACTAAAATATCAGTATGTAGAGCTGTCAACTACAACTGGGACCTTTATTTAGAGCGTTACCAACATCAGCAAACTTGAGTGGAGGAGCCACCATCGCATTGTTAAGCAGAAACTAATAACCTCACGTACAAAATTTTAGTTCGTTTATTTGGGCTATTCTAGATTTTATGGTCGCTTTGTAACTGAATATTTTAGCGATTTTCCAAGTTAGAACTTTGCATTTGCTTAATAGTTTATGTTATTGTTGAGTAACTTAAAGTTTGGCATTTTGCCTGCTGACTTACAAACAACCTTGATAACGTGGCCCAAGTTACGGCAGCAGAAAAAGAACAAAGTACAACTTTACACAATTTCAAGTTACCTACATAATTTCAAATTTTCTGAAGGTTTTCATACGCTTTTTTAGTATATTATTTGGAAAAGAAAAACTCTACGCTATTCCTGTTTGTATCTGTAAAAACATACACAAGAAAGCTCAAAATAACTTTTAAGGATTTTAAAATTTTTCAGTCAATAGTTCGATGCTTAGCCATATGAGCGTAATTACGTGTATTGATAAAATTTCAAGATGATTTGATCTCGACAGAGCTAAACAGGGACCAGGTTCCCTGCAGTACACTTCAAAAATTATATTAGAAGATTATGGAAGTACCTACTTTGTGGCAACATACTTTGTTTCCTGAGAGATATAATCTAGATCTTTTCAAGGTAAGAATCTAAATCTTCTAAGTCTGCGTACTTCACCTTACGACCACATCATCGCTTACCATCAGGCAAGTTGGTCAAACGCGGACTTATATGAGTTAAAAAAAAGAAAACATTCATACGACATAAGCTATTCTACCAAATTAAAAAGTTTTAAATTTATCAGATTAAATTTTAATCTTCCGCGTAGCCGTAACATGGTTTGACTTTGGTCGCATTATTAATTTTCGTAGGTTCTTTAAGTGTAAATACTTCACGAGGAAGCAAAGGCAGTAAAACTTGCCTTCAATAAAAATTTAGAGTAACTGAAAAATAGCGGGTAAAACCGGGCCACGTCCAAAGATCTGCTGAAATGCTTTATCGACACATCCTTACCAATACGTCAAAACTACCAAAACTTTTATGAAATTACCTCATATTTTTCTGGTATAAACAGTAGCTTACATTAATTTGGGTTGGGTAAAACAAAAAACATGATTTATTGACGTACTGATACTTTGTCATCGGTCATCGCAAATACACAATTTTTTTTTAGAAGCTCCTTTCCAAATTTCACCATAGACCGCATCTTCGCTTAACATCAGGCGGGATGGCGGTCAAACGCAAGCCTATCTACTATTAAAAAAAACCCCCAAATCTGTGGATCTATTAAAGTGTGAAGTAACAAACATACACATGTCCTACGACATATTTATTTTTGTTCAGTGTGTGACAGCGACGAAATAATATTGAATATTTTAAAAACACAGCGCTAGCCATCTCTACTAGTTCACGATGGACCGCTAATCACGCCCTTCCGTCTCGCACCGTCAAGAGAGCTTCAAAACTGTGTCGTATCTTATTATGCATGCCGAGGGCCTTATTATGCAAGCCCCCTAAAGAGCTCCTCGAATTAACGTGTCGCCAAATGTGGCCATTAGCGAAACACCGTCAAGTGACGTGGATTTAGGCCAGTGGGGAAACTTATGTCACTAGTTCAACATCGTGATTAGTCTCTAATAATAGCACTAATTTCGCTAGCTGCGAAAGAATACCTAGTAAAGCATTGGAACCTACCTAGACGACTTCTTGCTAAGATTGACGACCACAAATTCGTAATATACCAATATATAATATTCGTATGTTTTGTAGCGATGATAACTCAGTTAGTAGCACGTCGAAAGGCGTGGATTTCCAACTCCAACAATGAGCTTGAGCTGCCGGTGAAGGAAAAACATCGTGAGGAAACCATAGCGTGGTGGTAGGGAACTTTTTAGTACTCGGCTGGCTACCACCCTCACGTTAAAAATCTGCCGCCAAACATCTAGTGTGTTCCAGCAACCTCACCTGAGTTGTGTTCAAAACAACTAGCCTAAAATAGTATACCCAAAACACAAGTATAGATTAAAGTATTTCTATCAAGCTTACTTGATTTGAATTTTGACACTTTGTCAATTAAATAAACAAATATAGGGGGACATTTCACAGAGCGTCATCAAGCCCCAATCTACAAAGCTTATAAACCAGATAAATGAAAAATCCATTTTGCTTAATTTTTGTACATTCATTTCATTACTAATTATAAATGAAATTATTTATTAAGTGCTGGATTGGCATTGCAGTAAGTGCGGCTAGCATTTTTAAATAAATGAAAAAAGTATAGTTTTAGTTTTTATTTTATTTAATAACTTTTATCCGATAGAATTGATTCGTAAATAACGTTAGACCTAAACATTTGGCGCTAATGTAAAAATAAAACATTACGTACCAAGACATGTTTTTAATATCAAGTATGTTTACCTTGTTATTAAATAGCTTATGTTACCCCAGGTTCCCCTCCTTACTTAATTCAAAAGTTTACATATTATTTTCAAAGTTACATTCGACCGTGCTTCAACTCTTAAGTGCCATGTGCTTCCTTTGACATAGAGCTCATTTTGCAAGACGTTAAACTAGTGCATAAAAACCCCTTAACCGTTAACACATGCATGGCTAACCATAAAACCTTGTACGCAATACTGGACTTAAATTACTAGGTCGGAAAATTGAAATTTTCTTGTAAACTGAGACCTGAACTTGAGTTTCAAAGGCCTTGTTGTTGCGCTAAGGATTACATTTCCTTGGCAAATGTTAAATGATAATTCTTGAGTTCTACAGATAGTTTGCAAGAAATTCATAGTTATCAAAGTAAGGATATTTTAAGGATCAAAATGAGGCTACTTTGTCTCGAAAAATGCGGTGTACCGATAGGTATCAATATAATAGCAATAAATTATGACGACAATTTCATTAAAAGAAGAGGGGTTAGCATATTAATTTACGAGATTAACACAACGATAGAAAAAAAATTGTCGAAAGTGAGACAGCGCCCCAGGCGGCAGTAAATGAAAACTGATCTTTATACCCACGGTATGACCCGCTACATGTTTCCGGGATTAAAAAAGCCTATATGTGGTCGATAAACGTCGAATAAGAATATATTTTTTTCTATGACAAAGTAAAGTTTTGGGTTTTGGCGGGAACGCGGGAAGAGTCGTGTCGCTCCGTTGTATTTTTTTCCAAAACTAGTGTTTTGTCAAGTGTTTATGCATAAAAATGGTGGTGTTTTATTCATAAAGTGCCGAATTACAAGCGCGAGTGTGGGAAAATGATATAATGTGGTGAAACATGAGTTTTCGTGTTGCTTCCAAAACTCCATCGAAGCTTTGTAGTAAAGTTGCCACTACTTTACTAAAGCATGACTGGAATTAACTGACACGAACTGGACTTGACAAAGACGACTTTGACTAAAACTAGCTACGATGGCACTTATTTAACTTGAAAATATATAATTACTTGACACTGGCAAATGCTAAAACGCGACGCCAAAACCAAAGAAAAAAAAAAAAAGTAAAGTTTTTACAGTGGGTAAAAAATATATAGTTATAATTATGTTATTTTAATTTAATTTCTATCATACATACACCTGATACCTACATGAAATTAATAACTTCGTTCGATCGAAATAAAAATCCAAAGTTACCTCTATTACATATTAAGAATACATTTTACGACTAGTTCCTATTTTTTGGTTTATTTTTTTAATATTTTTTATTTAATTCCAGCTCCATACCAAATTTCATCCAAATCCGTTCAGTAGATAGTTAACTCTTTATTGTGCACACCATAAGAAGAAAAAAGTACAGAGAACAAAAGAACCTTATGAACTAGTGCCACAAGTAGCGGCCTTATCGCTAACAGCGATCTCTTCCAGGCAACCAAGAAAAGAAAAACACGATAGAAAACAAGAAACAGACGGGAGATGCAGTAGTTGTAGCGTGAAAGATTAACCCATACATTCTTACAAACTTTCAAATTATAATATTAGTAAGAAATAGGATAGGATAGCACATTATACATAATAATATTTTGTATAGATTTACATATCCGTTCTGAGTGCAGCTGTGGCCAAGAGTTCAATAGTACGTAACAATACCACTTCAGTTCCAAAGTCGTCATAAGTTTCCTTTGTGAAGAGTTATCGTGTTGCACAGGGCGCGAGCGCAGGGCCGGTGATCTAACCGGCGTGCGATGCAGCCTTCGGCGACGTCACGCGGACAAAGCGTGATGCACTGTGTGCGTGCACTTTACACGTCACCACTCTACTTGTGTGCGGGAGTTGCACAAATACAAATAAAAATAATTTATTAATAACACCCTAGTTACAAGTCAAACATTATTTACTTATTTAAAATTAATGATTATATTCTTTACGAATAAATCTTATCGACATTATGTATAATTAAAATAATTCAAGAAAAATCTTTAACTATCTTTAATATATATTTTAAAAAATCACACTTGATCCTACAACTGTTGGAAAGGAAAAAGCTTACATATATTTATTGATAAATTACATTTGTTTTATTTAACAAATTACATATATTTTATTGATAACAACAAAGTTACTCGTATATACCTACACTTTTCCATTAATATTTAAAAAAATAACATTAAAAATTTTAAAATCATCACACATGTCAATATAATGAAATGGTATAAATAAGTCGTCATTCTAAGCAGGGGCGTCCACAGCGCTTTGCGGAAAATTTGTCGAACAAACAATTCCTCGAAAACACAATTCGTTGAATTACAATTGTGTTCTGGCAGCCTCACTTGAGAGCCAGTGCCATTCCAGACTAGGTGTACTTTACCACTTTGGACCACACCATCATTGTGATTCGACGAATTGTTTTCGACGAAATTTCCGCAAATATCTGTGGACGCCCCTGCGTAGTAGTAGAATGACGACTACGCTACGCTCCGACTATCCTACGACTTCTTAATGACTTAGTAATCCTCAAGCTTATTTACATTATCTATATAATCTAGAAACTTCACTCACACCGAATTTCGCTAAAAATATTTGTGAAGGATTAAAATCTAAGATAGTACTACTAGTTAAGAATCTCAGATATTAAACGATTTCCAAAAACTGCAGCGTTATCAGATACGACAAAAGTAAATTAACTGTGTTTTTCAAACTTTACATGATCATGAAGCAAATTATAAAGCCACTAAGGTTGTTTTCACACGAAGCGAGGCAATACGATCGATAACATTTTTTACAAAAAAATCTAGGCTAGCTTTTTTTTTTTTTTTAATGGTTGACAGGCCAGGTGTTTGACCACAGCTCACCTGATGTTAAGTGAAGGTGTGGTCGAAGATGGTAAAGCACACCTAGCCTGGAATGGAACTGGCTCTCAAGTGAGGCTGCCGGAACACACCGTTAGATGCTTGGCGGCAGATTTTCAACTTGAGGGTGGTAGCTAGCCAGCCGAGTACTAGAAAGTACCCTACCACCATGCTATGGTTTCCTCACGATGTTTTTCCTTCACCGGCAGCTCAAGCTCATTGTTGGGGTTTGAACCCACGCCCTTCGGCATGCGAACCTACCGCGCTAACCACTGAGCTATCATTGCTACAAAAGTCAAAGCTAGGTCAAAGACGTTGCTATGCCAATGCGACCAATGCAGCCGACCCCAGCGGACCAAAAATCATACAAATTAAAAAAAAAAGCAAGACAAATGTGTCCTAAATTTCCGCAATATAATAAAGTCAACGATGCCTAAACAACAATATTTATATTTACTTACATAATGTAACATCAATTACGTTCTAATCACAATAAAAAACGATAATATTATTTCTTGCTAAATATGATTTGATTGACATTACGAGAAGATACAAACGCAAAGTTTTGGCATTATAAAATATGTATGTGTTGCCGAAATGCGGAAAGGAAACCAGGTCGAATCGTGTCCTCTATACTTGCTCGATCATTATCGGGGGTAGGGTTGCCACCACCACGCTTCTGATACACATTTTTTGTGGTTGATGTTTGAGCAACTCACATGATCGTGTATTCAAAGATAGTAACCTCCACCTATCGGAATGGAAACTGACTGTATAGTGAAGCTGTCAGAACACACTGTTAGGTGTTTGGCGAAAGATTTTCAACTTGAACCCTCAAGTTAAACACTTTTTGTAATCCCGTGACAGATGTACTTGAAGCTAATTAATGAGTGATTTCCATTTAAGCACATGCCATAGAATAGAACTTTATTGTACACCAACAATGGACATATTCTGACATAAAAAAAAACTGTTACCACAGCTCATCTGACCTCAAGCATGAAATAGAACTGGATCTTAGGTGAAGCTGCCGAAAGGCCGAAACTCACCGTTAGGTGCTTGGCGACAGATTTTCAACTTGAGGGTGGGTAGCTATCCAGCCAAGTACTAGAAAGTGCCCAACCACCATGCTATGGTTTCCTCACGATGTTTTTCTAAACCAGCAGCTCAAGCTCATTGTTGTGTGAAACATTAAAACAAAATTTTAAAATTAGCATGAGACAGCCCTAAAAATGTTTGCCAACAACAACACTTTGGCTAATGACAGCTTTTGTCCCAACCATCAGGGTTGCCATAACACTACGACAGTAGTGTGAATTAAAATCATTTTGATGAGAAACTGCGCCGAGATGGGCTTTTGTCGGTCGAGTCTTTAGTACCCAAATGAAAGGTCGGCTGATGCCGTAGAATGTCTCTTTAATTACTAGACATTTTCCAAATTTTTTAAGCTAGATACAAGTTTTTTTTTTTTGAGACCGGTTTTTTAGCATCTGAAGGGTCAAATAATTCAGTAAGTATTAATTTATCTTATCAACTATAACTTTACAGCTAATTTTGATCACAAGACAATTAAATATCGATACTTACAGTTTAATTAAATTTCTGAGTAGAAACAAATCTTTTTAGGTAAAAACTATTTTTTTGGTCTTGGTAACATATGCACAGTACATGCATAATTTTTTTATATTTAATACAGGCATGGCACGTTTACGATTTGTTTTTTTGTTATATGAGAAACGTTTATTCTAAAGTTGTTTTATACGTATAAAGATCCAAATTAATATTACTAAAATGGAGAGAATGTCGTCTTATAGTAAAAATGACAATTACGTACTTATATTAGGTATGTACTTACTTAACAATAACATAGTTAATATGTCTCTAAGTTAAGGAAATGCATAGTAACTTAAGCCTTTCTTTCTTCAACACCTAAGCTTCCTCTAAACGTCGTTAAAACCATTAAAAACTCTGGAACTACTTAACGCTCCACAAATGCGTCCTTTCTGCTCCATCTTCAGTGCTTCCTTTCAATAAATGGGTCCCGAAAGCTTCATTTACATCAGAATAAGTTTTATTCCGAGTTTATGAGTTCTTTAGGATCGGACAATTTAACTTAGACGACACGACTTCCGATACTGAGACTTGTCTTTACTATTATAAAGAGGAAAGATTTGATTGTTTGTTTGTATTGAATAGGCTCCGAAACTAATGGACCGATTCCAAAAATTCTTTCCCCGTTGGGAAGCTACACTATCCCCGGGTGACATAGGCTACTTTTTATTTCTGTATTCCCACGGGAACGGGAACTACGCGGGTGAAACCGCGAGGCGTCCGCTAGTTTTTTATTTGTTAACTGGGTAGGTGTTTCGACAACTCATCTGATGTTAAGTGACGATGTGATCAAAGGTGGTGAGCATCTAACCTGGAATGGAACTGACTCTCAAACAGAACACATCGTTAGGTGCTTAGCGACAGATTTTAATCATGAGGATGGTTAACCAGCAGAGTACTAAAAAGTACCTAGTCTACCACCATTCAAACAAAATGAGAATAAACGAGATGAACGACATGCTCTCGTGATGGTAAGAGATGACGCACGTTCATGATCTTTGCAGTGATACACAGAACTTTGAGTAACTAAGTCCAGGGCATCGCTGCTTTGGTGCTTATTACTTTGATACTTTCGGTAGTTAATCTCAAACTCTTAACAGCCTTGTATTATCGCTAGCTGCAGTACCTACCGTTCGTACCAGAACACAGTAATGTTTAAACACTACTGTTTGGCGACAGAGTATCTGATATTGCGGTGGAATCTACTTAGACTTCTGCAGGATCCGTTTGTGTGCGACACATAATACATAAATTTACTATTTAAAAAACCGACTCCATGACCCTTAGGCCAACTAAACGCACCGCTCCAATGAAACAGCGAGGTTTCGGAGTAAACGAAAATATCATAGATGTACTTTTTCGATTTTTGTTGATTTTGTAAAAACCGCTCGATAGATTTCGGTAAAAATTTTATGGAACAACCTTTGAAGTATGAACTACCAAGCAAAAAAAGAATCATGACAATCGACTCATAATTGGCGGAATGATCGCGTAATACGTATGTTACGCGATCATTAAAAAAAAAACATAAGTACAGTCGAATTGTTAAACTCCTCCTTTTTTTAATCGGTTAACATGAGGAACACACTTTTAAAAACTTAACTCTTGATCCTGTTTATTATACTTTAAAGATATCGTTACTTTTGTTTTACAGTAACGTAGTATCGACTGGTGTGGATCTCGCCCCATCCTCCCACTTCATCTGTTGTGAGGACCTTCGCAAGTTTAACAATCCTTGAGATTGTTTAGGATCTCTGGGATGTAGATAATCAGATTTATGTATTGTTCTCCTTGACTTATATTTATGTGACTTTGTTTTGTTTTTTGAGGACAGAAATAGTGGGACGAACTTTAACTATTTATATTGACTATTATAATTATTATTTTTATCTGAATATAATTATTAATTTATTAGTATTATTATTGTATGGAATTAATAAAGAAGTGTTTAAGAAAGTGATAAAAATTTTCTTATAATTCTGCATGTGTTGATGGTTGAGAATAACAAATTTTTGGATTACTTTAAATGTTGCTTCTAGAGTGTTGAGTGCTTCCAGATCAGAAATCAGAAGCATTAATTGTAAACCGCTTAACAGTAAGGTCCTAAAATAAACATCAAACGTAAAGCAGATAACGTTCTAGCCTTTTACAGACACAATAAATTCATATAAGAAAATTGTTCTAGGCTTACCTACTTTACTCTGAAATTAAATATATCGTCTCATCAGCACCATTCCAAAAATCTCGTGACACTATCATTTCGTTGTAATCTCTCTAGAAGTAATGAAGCAACTAAATACAATAAAAACTAAGAGCAAGCTCATTCTATCAGTCGAGCCCACTAATCCGCGGTTCTCTAATAAAGTCAGTAATGAACAACCTCCCCCAAACATCCACACAGTTAGTTAGTATGCCGAGGGAATCTAGCGCAGTGGTTGGTGATAAATCGACCACTAGCACCTTGATTGATATTTTGTACGCGACATAGCGAGCACAAGGTACAAGCGCAAGAGGTTTCTACCGAAAATTATAGAAATTTCAAAAGTAAGAAAAAAAGCGCGCGCGCACACACACACACACACAAACACACACACACAGTCCCAACAGTGATTAGGACTTGCTTTCTTGCTGCAGTACCTAACCACTTGTCGCTTGTCTGTCCGCTCTGACGGCAGATGTCCTACGCGGCGCTTGCCGGTCCGAGGTCTACAATCCAGAAATTTACAGCCTCATCGACTATCAGTTATGCGTGCTGTGCCCTGCCCACTGGCTACTTCAACTTGCTGATTTGATGGGTTATGTCGGTAACTTTTTTGTCCACGGATCTCCTCATTCCTGATTCGACCTCGTTGAGAAACCCTGAGTATAACCCTCTCCAACACTCGTTGTGCTATTTTGAGTTTACTAATAAGGCCTAAGGTAATAAGGTTAAAAATATGTTTAGTCGCTAGAAGCTTATTACTTATCCCACACAAGTTGAGATCCAGTAGAAATACTTTCTCCAAAGCATAAAAACAAGTACACCGGCCAATCGAGCGTTGAACTGTGGACGTTTTTAAGGCTATGTCGGCTACCAAGGCCACCGGTTACACAGAAAAGACGGATGTATGTAGCCCAGGTATCTAAACTTAGTGGCGATCATATGTCGATAGTTAGCGTGATCGGATCACACGGCGGACGGCGAAGGTTCAAAGCTCAATAATGAACAAAACATCATGAAGAAACCAAGATACCACAATTGAAAATTTTCCACTTAGCACATGCGTGTTACGGTAGTCTCACTTAAAAATGGCTTTTTAAACAACTTATTGTTTATTTAAAACTTCATTTTATTTAAGTAATCTGACTTCCATTGTACAAGCTTTGCTTAGTTTGGGGTCAGATTTATCTGTTTGTTAGTGTCACAGAGGCTGTGACACTAACTGTGTTCAGATTCCTTTCTATGTAAGCGTGCTCCATCCCAGACCACATGGTTATTAACATCAGGCAGGATGTGATAAAACTCGAGAATAAAAAAAATATAATCATTTTTAATTTCTTATTTATGAGTGAAAATGTTGTGTGAAAATTTCAACATTTTTGGTTCATATTACAACTGCGACCCGCTTCGGCTTCGCACGGAGCAATGTAGATACTAATGTGGTGCATATGCATGTATCATACATATAAACCTTCCTCTTGAATCACTCTGTCTATTGATGGGAACTGCATTAAAATCCGTTGCGTAGTTTAAAAGATCTAAGCGTACAGACGGCGGGAACAGACTTTGTTTTATACTGAGGTCTGCATTAGAATCAATGCTGATGAAAAGGGATTTGAAAGAGAACTGAAACAAATAAGATACACAAAAAACGTTTCTCTCAAGTTTTATACGTATTACACTAGGTTCACTTTAAGCACTGACGCTAAGCTGCCTAGTTTACACAGACTTTGTTCAGAGAAAATTCCAGGTTTCTATTTTCAGGTTAATATTTTATTTGCTCTCTCACATCTTTCCTTCGGGATGGCAAGCTGTACTAAGATTGAAGATAGAACACGCGTCTTGAGCACAAGATGAGCTTTTTGTTGGTAAACAGTATTGACGGGTTTATCTTTTGCTTTAGATGTAAGAAAGTATGTTTTGTTGGATTAAAAATCTTGTTGCAAAGTATCAAAGACGTGTTCATGTATCCCTAAAAAAGCCTAAAAAAAGTAAAAAGTATTTTTTCATATAAATGTGATTAAACAAGACGCTTACATGATGGTAAGTTAAATAATGCTTAATAATGATCATTGCAGCGAGCACTTGGCCTGGAATAGAACTGGCTCTCAGATGTGGCTGCCGGAACACACCGTTAGGTGCCTGGTGGCAGATTTTCAACTTAAAGGCGGTAGCTAGCCAATCCAGTACTAAATAATGTATATACCTAATTTACAATTTCAAAAAAGCCGACTCCATGACCCTTAGTCCAACTAAACGCACCGCTCCAATGAAACAGCGAGGTTTCGTAGTAAACGAAAATATCATCGATGTAGGTATACAATTTTTAGATTTTTGTTGATTTTTTAAATACCGCTGGATCGATTTCAATAAAAAAATATGGGACCATCTCTGAAGTTATGATCTATGAAGCAAAAAAAGAATCATCAAAATTGATTAATTATTACTGGCGGAATGATTACATATTACATATACACAAAACAAAACATACAATCGAATTGAGAACCTTATCCTTTTAGAACCGATTAAAAATACCCTACCACCATGCTATGGTTTCTTCAGGATGTTTTCCTTCACCGGCAGCTCAAGCTCAAAACGTAGTCAAAATTTTTGTTACATCTTGTTAAACAGCTAAGTACCTTGAAGAGGTTTTGGATAAAATAAAACACTTTCTCCAAGCCTGGTCCTTCGTTACAACTTTCTCGGATTGCCTATTCCTGCCACACTGCAAAAACAATAGTCAGAATTCCACGAGTGTAACGGTACTGAGTTATTCCTGGCAACACTGGCTGCTCCAGCGCAGTCCCGAGATTAAATAGCAGTCACAACGTCCCTAGATCCGAGACCAATATAACCCGGGGTCGTTCACCCCAACCAAGACGGGAGAAGGGATGAGATTTCATAAGATTAGTTTTGTCTTGATGATTAATTTGCTTATTTACGTCAGTCATCGGATGAAAATATCGAAAAATATATCTTGTTAGTGATTCCACTCCAAAGTTGATGACACGCCCGAATATTATCCCGCTAATATAAATGTGAACGTTTGGATGGATGGATGCGTCTCTTTCGCGCAAAAACTACTGAACGGATTTGGATGAAATTTGGTATAGAGGTATCCGACACTCTAGATTAACAGATAGGCTACTTTTTATGCCGAAAACATGTAGCGGGTAACACCGCGGGGCGCAGCTAGTATTAATTTAAGTATTTATTTTTGTAAATATGTATACGTCCAGTCGTTCAATTACAATACAAACAGAACACCCAGACACAGAACAAACATTGATCATCCACCTACAGCTTTAGAAGCAGTAGGAGGTGGGTTCGATTAGCACCAGGACATGTAAAACTAGTTACGATCATTTGGCTGTTTAAATCAAAATCTCCATTTAGGCGTAGTTGGGTAAAAAATAAACGAAAATAATAACGAACCCCAACTAACAATTCCTAGAGGACCGCACTAAATAATTTATAGCTCAATCTGAAACTCGATCTAAAGGGTCAAAGGTTTGAATCTTGTTTTATTGGACTCTCTATAGCCTCAAGTTATTGGAACTTTGGTTTTATTGGAGCGAGAAAAAATACTATGCGGTATGCTAATTTTAGATATTTCTAGTAGGAGGTCGTCTAGGTAGGTACTACCGCAGTACCAAATATTCTGCCGCCAAACAGTAATGTGTAAACATTACTATTCAGGTTTGAAGGCTACTGCAGCTTCCGAAACTACAGGGTTGTTTAGACTAACAGAAATGAGTGTTAAATATCGTGGGACATTTCACACATTGACCCCTAACTAAGCAAAGCTTGTACTATGGAAGTCAGATAACTGATAGAATACTTGAATAGTTTTTTTTTTTGTAAATACATACAATACACCCAGACACAGAACAAGCATTTGTTTATACCACAAAATGTTTGTCCTGGGCGGGAATCGAACCCACGCCCTTCAGCTTTTGGAGCAGACATAAGTAGGCACATATGTATAACTGTTTTGACAGCCCTGTTGGTTCATTTGTAGTATGTCTGCTCCAAGAGCCGAAGGGCGTGGGTTCGATTCCCACCCAGGACAAGCATTTTATGATATAAACAAATGTTTGTTCTGTGTCTGGGTGTACTGTATGTATTTACGAAAAAAAAACTATTTAAGTATTCTATCAGTTATCTGACTTCCATAGTACAAGCTTTGCTTAGTTTGGGGTCAGATGGCGCTGTGTGTAATGTCCTACGATTTTTTTTTTTATTTATGTACCATACGGGATTATCCGCGTTTTTCGGAATAAAAACAGAGCGTGAGGAAGTAACATACAAAAAGCCAAACTTTCGCATCTATAAATATTACTAGCGACCCGCCCCGGCTTCGCACGGGTGCAATCTAGATACTAATGTGATGTATATGCATTTACATAATTTTAAACCTTTCTCTTGAATCACTCTGTCTGTTGATGGAAACCGCATTAAAATCCGTTGCGTAGTTTAAAAGCTCTAAGCGTACAGACGGCGGGATGCGACTTTGTTTTATACTAGACTAGCGACCCGCCCCGGCTTCGCACGGATGCAATGTAGATACTAATGTGGTACATATGCAAGTATTATACATATAAACCTTCCTCTTGAATCACTCTATCTATTAAAAAAACCGCATCAAAATCCGTTGCGTAGTTTTAAATATCTAAGTATACATAGGGACAGAGGAGAGCGACTTTGTTTTATTCTATGTAGTGATAGAGAAGTACTATGATTTACTAACAAAATCTATGTTTTTCGGATCGTACAGCTCGCAGGAGCAACAACAAAAACCATTTCAATGAATTTAAAGTTTTACGGTTATTTCATTATGAATTAAGAAATTACTCTTATTTAGGATTACATTTAAATAAAAATCAATTTGTATTCAAATCCTAACGAAGCTATAAACTAGATATTCCACTTAAGTAACTCAGTAGCGACAAACCTTCACCCATAAAACATACTTACCAAGCATTTAGCTGTATAAAAGCCCAGTTACTCGAGTTAAACCACCGTTAACCTTTCATTTAACCTAATAAACATTATAATATCACTGGTAAGCTTGAACCAAATCTCCATCGGAGTGTAAAGTTCCGTTTGTAGCTATTTAGGGAGATGTAACCTTGGCGTTATGTTGACTGATGATAACTTGCTGTTATGGCTACATACTATAGCTGAAGTAATGAAGGCTCTGTTTGGTTTGGCATGTTTACGGTGTGATAATTGTCAGTTTGTATTCTGGCCATTCCGGAGGTGACGTATGTATCGCAGTCAAATTGTGAATCTTCCGTGGAAACGAATTTGTAAATCTATCGTTACAATAACATAATGGCTAGTTGGAGTTTTGGCGGGAACGCGGGAAGAGTCGTGTCGCCCCATTGTATTTTTTTTCCAAAACTTGTGTTTTTTCTAGTGTTTATGCATTAAAATGGTGGTGTTTTAATCACAAAGTGTCGAATCACAAGCACGAGTGTGGGAAAATGATATAATGTGGTGAAACATAATTTTTCGTGTTGCTTCCAAAACTCCATCGAAGCTTATAGTAAAGTCGCCACTACTTTACTAAAGCATGACTAGCACGGACTGGACTTGGCCAAGACACGACTGAACTTTGACTACTTATTTAACTTATGAAACTTGAAAATATCAAAACACTTGACACTGGCAAATGCACAAAATGCGACGTTTAACCCATGCCCTTCAGCGCGTAAACGGAAAGAAAATTATTATTTTGTCCAAAATTTTGTTTTCAAACCTTCAGGATGATGACAAGCCGGTTATACCTGAAAAAGAAAAAAAACACATTTATCTAGTAACACAAAAAAAGAAACAAAAAGACTTACTTTCAGAGTCAAATGTAAGTACATTACTAGTAAGTAGGTAATTATAATTAAACATCAATAATATTTTTGTTTTTATTGACATTTAATCATATTGACATAATTATTTTATATTTGACATAGTATTTCATTGTTTTGACATACGATTATGGTTATGATTTTGATATTTTTAAATATGAATGGAAAAATTACTCCATAATGTAACTTTGGTGTTATCAATAAAAGATTTGTATTTGCATGGTGTCAAATCGATTGCAGATCTTTCATAAACGTGCGCCAGTCGTAAGAATAATAAAACATACTCGTATGACTACTGAAGACATCGTACGATCTGTAGATATTCGTCACAGATTCGCTCAATATTGACCACATCGTGACACGTCATGCGTAAACCTCCTGATAGTTACTAATCGCCGTTTAATTCCCAATTGCCCATCCTACATTAACAATGTGAATGGCATAGGATCCAATAACGCAACCTCGCTTTCAATTGATTGAATTAGACGTGACAAACCCTGTCTAACAATCCATAATGAAACCAGACCTATACATGTTAGATAGACAGATAGAAACTCTATTGTGCTGACCAAAAACAGATAAATTATACAGAAAACATGAAATTACAATTAAAAAAAACCGGCTCTTAATTTTTTTGAAAATAGGTACAATACAAAAAAACTATTTTTGTATTCTATCAGTTATCTGTATTCCATAGCACAAGCTTTGCTTAGTTTGGGGTCAGAGCCTCGATCACGATCGACTTGCGAAAAAGTATTCGTATCTACATCGACAAATTTTTTTATGAGATTTGTACAGCTTTGTGTGCTATCGAGGACTCGACTATTTATTATACGAATTCGAGAAATTTTCGTGATCGAGACTCAGATGGCGCTGTGTGTAATGTTCTACGGTATTTTTTTTTAGTAGTTTTCTTTTGTAAATACACACTTATAATACGTATACGTATAGTTATTTGGATAGAATGTATCTTTTTGTGCCGTTTGGGGTTGAAACTTTAGGTCCGTAGGGGCCGGCCGCCACGGACCTAAAGTTCTCGAACTGTCTCGAACTGTATCGGGACCTGGCCAAACGTCTAGAGGAGGCTTCAGGTGACCAGAATGCTGGTATCTACTTTGGTCAAAAGTTAAGCATTGCCATCCAGCGTGGCAATGTTGCCAGCATTCTGGCCACATATCCCTCCTCTGACGGTTTTTTAGACTAAGTTTTTTGTATACATTTTGTAAATAAATAAATGATTTGTTACTTATAATACGTACAGTACACACAGACACAACATTTGTTTATATCACAAAATGCTTGTCCTGGGTGGGAATCGAATTAAGACTGCCGATTAAAAAAATAAGAGAAACATGAAAATGATTATGGAGTTTTGGCGGGAACGCGGAAAGAGTCGTCTCGCCTCGTTGAATTTTTTTCCAAAACTAGAGTTTTGTCGAGTGTTTATCCATAAAAATGATGGTGTTTTATACAGAAAGTGCCGAATCACAAGCGCGAGTGTGGGAAAATGTTATAATGTGGTGAAACATGACTTTTCGTGTTGCTTCCAAAACTCCATCGAAGCTTTATGGCAAAGTCGCTACTGCTTTACTAAAGCATGACTGGACTTGACTGACACGGACTGTACTTGACCAAGACTGGACTTCGACTATAACTATAGCTTCGAGGCATATTTAACTTTTGAAACTTGAAAATATTAAACACTTGATACTGACAAATGCTCAAAATGCGACGCCAAAACCAAAGAAAAAAACAATGATTATTATTATTATTCCTTCAACATAACAATAACGTACACAAAGATGATCTCAGACATGCGCACGCGCAGTGTAGTAAATAAAGAAGTGTATCGGTTACTGTTGAACCTACAAGGCCGTCTGTATGTTTACACGACACAGATACGACCTAGACGAGCTCTGATGAGAAGTTTATTGATGTTGTACTTTCTGGAGCAATCAACTCGGCTATTCCGGAGTTGGAAATGGAACAGCCGTTTGCGAACTGGAAGAAAACTAGAAACGAACAGGCCAATTTACTAGTGATGTTTTTTTATGTATAAGTAACTAGCGGGCGCCTCGCTGTTTCACCCGTGTAGTTCCCGTTCCTGTGGAAATACAGGAAATTATCCCAATTCCCAATCAACTGGGGATAGTGTAGATTCCCAACGTTGAAAGAATTTTTGAAATCGGTCTAGTAGTTTCGGAGCATATTCAATACAATACAAACAATCAAATCATTCCTCTTTATAGTAATATTATATAGATAGATAGATGAGCTGAACGAGACGCTCTCCTGATGGTAAGAGATAACGCCTGCCCATGACCATTGCAGTGATACACTGAACTTTGAGTACCAAAACAAAGTTCAGGGCATCGCTGTTTTGGCGCTCACTACTTTGAGACTTTCGATGGTTAGTCTCAACAGCCCTGTAATTTCGCTAGCTGTAATACGCATGCACTGCATAGACTGCTAAAAATAACCCTTCTGGCTACCGTAGTCATGTAAAAAGGACTCTTATTACTTGTAAATAAGACTTATGCAACATAATCAGTCATATCTAAGTGAGACAGATTGAGTTTGTTCCATTATTCCAACAGTAACGTGCCTTATCTGCAGTAATTCGCAAACAAAGTACAAGTTATACACATATTTTATTAGTATTATTAAATTGTTAACACGTACAATATCAGAATACTCTAGGCTAGTGACTAAATGTAATTTTGAAGACATAATTATGTTTATCAGACAAGACGACCCGTTCTCTCCAGTCAACTCGTGATCACGGCTATTGCAACATGCCCGAAACGTCGAGGCAAATAAAACTAATTTCATAGTATTTTGTGCACGATTATGACCAAGCGATAAACATACTAATAACATATAGTGACTAAATAAAGGATCTATAACAAATAAACACAATTAATTAAGCAAAATACAAAATTTATACAAAAAACTTAATCTAAAAGTCCGTCAGAGGAGGGATATGTGGCCAGAATGCTGACAGCATTGCCACGCTGGATGGCAATGCTAAGCTTTTGACCAAAGTAGATACCAGCATTCTGGTCACCTAAAGCCTCCTCTAAACGTTTGGCCAGATCCCGATACATTTCGAGAAGTGAAGTGACTAAATGTATTTCCATGAAAGTCTTTGAAAATAGATGCATTTGCCATCTCGCGCGGAATGTAATCTGTGACGAAACACGCCTACCTAAATAAAATGATTCATCCCAAACTGCCGAATTTTCTTTGTTTCTTCAGAGTTTTACTTGGTGGTAGATCTCTTTACAAGCAGTAGTTTGTAAACATTACTGTATTTCAGTTTGAAGGGTACCTACTGCAGCTAGCAATATTACAGGGCTGTTGAGACTAACCATCGAAAGTCTCAAAGTAATGAGCGCCAAAGCAGTGATGACTTTGTTTTGTTACTTAAAGTTCTGTGTATCGCTGCAATGGTCATGGACAGACGTTATCTCTTACCATCAGGAGAGTGTTACTTTTTACATTTAAAAAAAAACATATTTACTTACAAATAAATATCTGACTCAGTTCACATAGTCGAAGTATCCGATATAATAAATATTAAACGTGAGCAATCCGACACAAGCAAAACAAAAAATATAAGTTCACAAGATTCCAAAAAGGTTATCAATGCGTATACAACTATACATACTTCCCGTCGTGCCTACAGCATTCGTTACACCATCCTCAACTAAATGATTAATATAATAAACACGACCTCACTATGGTAGGTAATTAACACGCCTTTTACTAAAGGAAAGGACGTGATAAGCATCGTTAGTGAAATCGTGGCGAAGTATGCACACTAGTTAAATATGTACTGTGTCATATAGGTACGTACCTATTTGCTACAGTAATTTACTCTCTGTTGTCTAAAATTTAGACAATTTATAAATAATTATGTAAATAAAACCTTTGACATTGACGACAGCCCTGTTGGCTCATTAGTATCATCTGCTTCAACCCTACAGCTCTTGAAGCATAGGATCAATCCCCACCCTGGACAAACATTCTGTGACGTTTGTTCTGTATGTAATAAGTATTCTTTTATTTATTTATTTTTGTAAAAAAGTGGCAAACAAGCAACGGCGCACATTACACACAGCGCCATCTGACCACAAACTAAGCAAAGCTTGTACAATGGAAGTCAGATAACTGATAGAATACAAAGTGATGATGTGGTCGTAGTTTTACCAGCCCAGCGCCGGCCGAAGTGCCGGGGCTACGGGAACGCTCTTGCAATCCACGGCAATGGTTGTGTTAACCTTTGCCGTGCCGTTTTGCATTGCCGTTAATGTTGTGTTTGTGTTAAACGCTGTTCTGGTGGTAAGAGGTAACGCAGTCAGCGTTACCTCTTACCACCAGAACAGCGTCTCGTTCGACGACTCGCACTTGACCGGTTTTATTTTTTATCATTATCTATGTTTTAGTAATAGGGTGCCGTTTTTCCCTTTGGGTACGAAACCCTAAAATGCACGTCCCCCACATTCTGATATTTCTTTCATGATTACAGGCTTGATCCCATTCCCATAACAAAAGACGTTCATAATAACGAGTACAATAGCCAGTTCCGTATAACCCTACTGTCCTCGAGTACTAAATAATCTCAATACTTGAGTAGCTTCCCTGGCTTACATTAATCAGCTACTCAGCCAAGGATATTGTGAGTAACGTCACGTAAGACTGTCTTGTCTCGGCGGATCAGCCCGTCATTGTAATGCGTTGATTAGTGTAGAACACCTAATTGATGGCGTGGAGGTTTGACTCCTTTGTTAGTCAGGTGTGAGTCAGGAGTTAAGTAATTTCGTAGCGATGATAGCTCAGTGGTTAGTGCGGTAGGTTCGCATACCGAAGGGCGTGGGTTCAAACCTCAACGACGAACTTGAGCTGCCGGTGAAGGAAAACATGGTGGTAGGGTACTTTCTAGTACTCGGCTGGCTAGCTACCACCCTCAAGTTGAAAATCTGCCGCCAAGCATCTAACGGTGTGTTCTGGCATCCTCGCTTGAGAGTCAGTTCCATTCCAGGCCAGGTGTGCTTACCATCTTCGACCACACCTTCACTTAACATCAGGTTAGCTGTGTTCAAACACCAAGCCTGTCAACTATAAAAAAAAAAGCTCTAGAGTCATATGTACTTGTCTCAAGCGGAAATAATCTAAATGTATGTTACTGTAAAAGCCCTAATATTGGTTGATCTTAGGTTTTTTTTAAAATCTACATCAAAATAAATTAGCACCTTGACTCCACACGATAAGACTAATTGAATAAATCCTTCCATTCCTACCTAATCAAACGACAAAATTAGGCATACATCTAGAGGACATTCTCCACATACATCTCATGTATACAAACTGGCTCATTAAGAGACCCGGTCCAAGTTAATGACTTTAATAAGGCATGTTCGGTCAAGGGTCTAGACAGCCATACTAGAAACCAGGCGGCCGTGTCTATCTGCTATCTATGGACACCTAGCGGAAGGTCGTTAATGGCAGTGACCTTCGAAAGTCAAGAATAAGTTACGCAAAAACTCACTTTTAACCTTTTTATAATGGTTGATAGTCTAGACGTTTGACCACAATTCACCTAACCTGGAATGGAACTGGCTTTCAAGTGAGGCTGCCGGAACGCACCACTGTTAGATGCTTGACGGCAGATTTTCAACTTGAGTGTGATCGCTAGCCAGCCGCGTACTACAAAATACCTTACCACTATGCTATGGTTTCGTCACGATGTCTTCCATCACCGGCAGCTCATGCTCATTGTTGGGGGTTGAACCCATATTTTTGTCACTTGCGACTTGAATGGAGTATAGACTGCAATCTCTATAACTAATTGTTTATTGTGAGGATATTTTCAGGCCTCAAATTCGCAACACCTTTTCATCACACACGAGTCTAACAATTGTCTAAACGTATTGCCTCACATTAGCAGATCCAGTAACAATGGGTTATGTAATCTGTTTCACAAGTACTGAAGTTGCAACGGTACCTATTGCATCTTCGCTTGGGTCACTGGATGCAATGCCGATGGGTTTCATAGATTGTTGCAAGATGCACACAGTTATGATTGACTTGAGTTACAAGAGGACCCATCATCATCATCATTTTCATTTTCAGTTTGTAATCCCACTGCTGATCATAGACCTCTCTTCAAAAACGCCACTCGTCCCGGTCCTGTCCCAATCTTGTCTAGGTCTTCCAATCCGTTCCATCCGTCTTCCAATGGGCTGGCGGACGACCAATGCTTCGTTTACAAGTTCTCGGCTACCAATCTGTAAACGCTTTAGGCCACCTGCCATTATTCTGCCTAGCAATATGTCCTGCCTAACTCCATTTAAGTTTCGTGATTGCCGATCCGATATCGACTCAAATAGCAAAAATATGGCAATTATAATACATATGCTAGGATAGGAATCTACTCAATGAGCAAGGAGGGCTGAAGTGGAATACCAAAGGTTCCGATGCGAGTTACAATTAAGATTCATGAACTTGTTCATGAGTGTTAGTTCCAGCAGCCTAGTTGGGAGACCGGCTGGCTTCTAATCTGGCGTATGCCGTATACCATGCGCGTATTGCGGATGACTTCAAACGGTGAAGGAAAACATCGTGAGGAAACACATGTCTGAGCGTTCTTTAAAAAAAAGGTCTCGAAATTATCTGCGAACCCACACTTGGCCAGCGTGGTGGACTAGGGATTTACCCTTCTCACAATGAGAAACCCGCGCCTAGCAATGGGGCAGTTTATAAAACAACAGGGTTCGCATTCGAAAGGTACCTAATCTAGGTAACTGCCGTACCCACTATTCCAACTTTTCAAAATCATAAACGCATTCATTCATTGATATTTACATCACATGGAGAGAGCAGTGTTGCGCCACCGTTTTATGAGGCATTGTCGATGTATCGATAAATTACTCGATAGGATAACATTTGCATTTTAACAGCTAGGCCAGGAATATAGCTTTTCGATTTGAGTAGCCGTGACGCAATAGTGAATTTTGATGAGGAATTGAAGAAAGTTGGTTTATGGTGGGGTTATTAAAGTCACAGTTAAGATTGATGATTTTATTTAAATTATAAAAAAATCTGACATCTTTTAACATTCATTTTAAAATTCAATGTATAGTCCGATCCGTTCCGATGATAGCACAGTGGTAAGCACGGTCGGTTCGCACGCCGAATGGCGTGGATTCAAACCCCAACAATGAACTTGAGCAGCTGGTGAATGAAAACATCGTGAGGAAACATTGACACCAGGTGGTAGAGTACATTCTACCACTCGGTTGGCTAGCTACAACCCTCAAGTAGAAAATCTGCCGCCAAGCAGCTAACGGTGTGTGGCAGCCTCACTTTAGAGTCAATTCCACTTCGACCACACCATCAGGTAAGCGAAGAGCGTGGTCAAACACCAAGCATATCAACCATAAAAACCCAGTTTTTTTAAAATAAATTTAGTCGTAGATCGTATCTTCACTAATTTATTTTTGTGATTAAATCTTTAGTGACAAATAATATTTTGATCTACAACACTTTATTATAAGCATAATTATAGTTAGAATATATGTAGTTGTCTCTAGAAAAAAAAGTCGTGAATATAGGCAATAAAAGCTTTTGTAAAAATAACACACATCAGTGTATGTAGTCTAGTAGTCTCTAGTAGCGTTATTAATGGCAAAGTTCAGGGTTCACACAAGGGTCCGATTATGTTACGAGAGGCCCCGCATATAGCGTAGCATCCAATTGCCTGACCCGTGTCAAGATAGGACCCAAACTGTCTATATTTGCGGTGTCATTATTTTTAGGTATTAGCTTTCAAGGTATACTGGTACCCACTTTACATTCACGCCAACTACCCCTTTAAATATGATCACAGGTATATTTTGATTTTAATTATGCGGAATTACTCTAACGGATATTCCGACTATAGTCAGAGCGAAGCAAAACGAGACTGTGCGCGCTTTGTACTCAGCTTTGTCTCCATGAAGAACTGGCATGACGATGACGATGAAGGGAAACACTAATATTATAAATGTGAAAGTTTGTATGGATGGATGAACGTTTGTTACTCTTTTACGCAAAAACTAATGAACGGATTTGGATGAAATTTGGTATGGAGGTAGCTGAGATCCTGGATTAGCACATAGGCTACTTTTTATCCCGAAAACTTGTAGCGGGTAACACCGCGGAGCGCAGCTAGTTCAACATAATTGCTAGGAGTTTTAACTCACAGCCTACATTCGCAGCGAAAGCCCTTATACAGGGAAATATGTTCTTTGCATGTCAGTGTTTTTTTTCAGCCTCTAACTGCCCCAATGCTGGGCAAAGGCCTGCCTTTCCTTCTTCCAGACTGCCCGGTCTTCGGTGTTCCTTCTTTGGTAACTGTCGTGAAGAAAACATTAAATTCAGTTATATGATACGCTCTTTGGTGATTGCCCTAGCTACAACAAAAACACAGAATGGCAGTCGTAATCACAATCCAGGTCAACTTCTATGTTAATCAGAAACGATACTAAATCGAAAGCGATTGTCTGCCGTCCCATTACATCAAACGGCCGGCGCGGCGTGGGAAGGCAACCGTCAATACACCAGACGGCGAACTCGGTCAGCCATTGGGGAAGGGTAACCTGGGGCACGACTGCATCCCTTGGCATGGAATTCTACGCAGTGTGTTAGACAAGTATTACATTCGATTATCATACTATTCACTAAAATTTCTTAAATTTTTCAGTTTTTTTTATGTAAAAGTACTGAGACGAACAAACCGCCCTCCTGATGGTAAGAGATAACGCCTGTCAATGAATTAATTATGTATTATGTAAAATATAAATCTGTAATTGAACTTACGTTAATTTTGTAAGGTAGGGATTTCATGTTTTTTTAAGGGTTGTAGTTTTGTATTATAGGTTTCAAAAATGAATACCTAATAAAAAGGGTTTTTAATTCTGTACACCAATTAGCCAGTGTTTATTTTCTGTATCGCCATCTTAGTCACTTCAATGTAATATGTATCTATATACACATATACAGACATATTTGTATACTAAAACTCAACCATATGATTAAAATAAAGCAACTGGTTGTGTCACAATAAAAATATCTTATTCATGTCTAACAACTTTATTAAAATAATAAATTAAATTAAAATTTAAAAATAAAAACCAAAACAGCAGTTGCATTGTCATTGGTCCCTAAGTCCTTGCAAATTTTCAATCTAATGGAACGTCTTGAAGTTGTTCAGAATTTAGTTGAAATATTCCGTTATATTATACGACACACAAGTCAAGCTAATAAAAGCAAGTCAAATTAGTCTTCTTTAGCCGTACCACCGCCCAAGAGTAATATTGTGTTCTTATTACTTTTATTTTCGTCGAAATTCAAACAAGTACTTAGAGTATCTCGTATTTAAAAAAGACTACTTGTCTTACCCGCCTACCCAATTTACTGTCATTAAATTAATGCACTGTCATTGCCCAAGTTCCCCTACGCCGATACAAACGACGAGTTGATGTCTGCCATTGCTACCGTACTGGGCAATGATTGCCTGTAAACGCATAATTGAAGCTCTAAAATGCTTTAAATGGTAGTTTTAAAAATGGAAACTTCGAGTTATTTTATGTTACTAAAACGTGTATAGGTCGGTGTGGGTAGTTTCCTATTAAATAGCTGCAGGAGGGAACAGAGATAAGTCCGTCAATGTTAACGCAGAACCACTTCTCAGTTGTCTTAAACCTAACGACGATGTGGAAAATATCTTTTATCGTGTTAGTGTCCATAGAAAAAATGAAAATTGCCACAATATACGAACGTGCTATGCCAAAAAGAAAAAGAAAAAAAGTCTTCATAACTTTCGGCGGGAACGCGAATAGTGTCGCCCCATTGTATTTTTCCCCAAAACTTGTGTTTCTTCGAGTCTTTATGGACAAAATGGTGCCGAATTATAAGCACGATTGTGGGAAAATGATATAAATAATATGAAACATGACATTTCGTGGTGCTTTCAAAATTCTATCGCAGCTTGTAGTAAATCGCCATTTTACTAAGACATGACTAGACTCGACCTTGAATTATTTGGTTTCGACTATGACTGAGACTTATTTAAATTGTTTTCTTCTTGATATCCGTGTAAACATCTAAATACTTGACACTGGCAAACGCACAAATTGCAACGCCAATAACAAAGAAAAAAAAAGAAGTGTCCATATAAACAATAACAGAAAATCCAAGCAATAATATTAGAAACAGCTGCTTGTTTACTCGTACCTTGAACTTGACGCAATTAAACAATAACTCAAGAAGGCGGCGAAGGTGCGTGATCGGACTCGGTAACGTCAAGATATTTATCATTATTATAAAATAGTTTGACGTATTATAAATTCAAAGATATCACGCACGTCTGCCACGCGACACGTTTTGCATTGCATTTTAATTGCTGCAAGTGATCGTTGATTATTATCATTAACGCGCTTTATCTTGTTGGCTTTCATTTGTGATCTGAATGAATTATTACTTGTAATTAGCACGCTAAAAAATACGCCTTCACAAAAATTCCACGTTCACTCCGCTCATGTCATATTCCCTAAACATAAAAAAAAGGATGAAAATAGAATTGTTGCTCACACCACGGTGACAACTTTTCACTATAAACAGACTAGGTTTAACCACAACTAAACTAGAATTTTCTATGTACAGAGGTTCAAGTGATAACAAAATAAACCTCTAAACCAGTCCGGTCAATCTAGACATTCGAAGGTGCATAAAATCACAACAAGCTGAAAATCAGTAAAATTGTTCAAAATTGTTATGTTTTGAACAATTTTACTGATTTTCAACTTGTTCTGATTTTACTCCCCTTCAGTCGCATATTTTGGTCTAGATTGACCGGACAAAGACCACACACTTTTCGTTTGTTAAAAAACTGTCGGTTTCTTAACAAAGTACAAACGAACGAGTTAGATTACGACAAAATGACCCATAATCTAACTAAAACGCACCACATACGGCAGTAACGATAACCATAATCGTACAAACAACAATAAAGCGCGATGTTGCAAACCCACACGTATTTAGGTGAAAGTGGCTCATCGCCGACGGACCGCTACTTTTTACTCGCATGTCAAGCCGATTCAATCATGTGCACTTATACAATTTGTTAGCAACGAGATTCTGTAAGCAAAAATATATATGAGGAAAGATACAAATATTTTATATGTTTCCTTATAGTAAGTATATTTATTTCTTTTCACTATTTAAAACAAAATCATAAATAAAAAAACAATAAACTAGGTATACTACTATAAAATGAACACGCCGTCGAAATCGCTGCCGCGCGGTAGGGTTCCCGGTACGCTGGCGGCATTGCCCCGTTGTATCGCTAAGCTTAGCCTTTGACATAGGTATTTTCTTACATTTTTTGTTCATTGAATAAATATTAAAATATCAATGTAAAATATGTCTAATAGAATTTTTTTAACAAATTCCATTTCTGTGAAAATGAAAATGAAATTTATTTTTGTTCAAAAACATAAAAGCAGGTAGGTACACAAAAATACGGAGAAACACAAATTGAGATACTATACATATAATAACAAAACAAAAATACGAAGAAACTGTGTGTGTAATTTTATTAGTTTTATGCCAAATTTCAACTCGATCGGATACCAGCAAGTCGTTGAGAAATAGTTGGCAAATTTTGAAACGGACAACTTACTGATGTATGTCTACAATTTTTTTAGAAAACTTTTTAGGAGCGTTAAACGATTTTTTTGATACGGGCAAATGTCATGGTTTCGGGTCACTGATATGCTAATTTGACGTGTTTTAAATTTGCACTTCTGTCGGTAGTCCCCATGACAAAAAAGAGGAAATTCTCAATTCGACTGTTTTTTTTTGTATGTATTTACGCAATAATTCCGCCAATATGAATCGATTCTTTTGCTTGGTAGATAATACTTCAGAGGTCCCATATAAATTTTATCGAAATCGATCAAGCGGTTTTTAAAAAAATCTAAAAAAATTATAAATCGTTGATATTTTCGTTTACTCCGAAACCTCGCCGTTTTGTTGGAGCAGTGCGTTTAGTTGGCCTAAGGGTCATGGAGTTGGTTTTTTTAATTGTAAATTTGTATATTATTCTATAAATTAATTAGAATGAAAAATTAAAATAATAAATTGATCCACTTGAAAGTTGAAACATATTTACTGATAGCCTGTCCTTCCAAGTGACTAAAAGCTGCTTTTAAGATGGTCAGAATTGGTGACCTGACCAAATCTAAGACTACAGAACTTAAAGACACTGGAGCTAGCGAAATCACAAGGCTGTTGAGACTAACCAACCAAGTCTCAAAGCAACGAGCGCCAAAGCAACGATACCCTGAACTTTAGTTTGTAATTCAAATGTCCGTCTATCGCTACAATAGTCTTAAACATTTTGTTGTCAAACAATGTTATCTCTCACCATCAGGAAAACGTCTCGTTCGTATCATTGCTTTCAAATTAAAAACAATACTTAAAGAATTCCCTGCCATCATATACAAGATGTAGTCACTAACGAACTTAGATAGTATTTTAAACAATGCCCTCATCAATAGCTCCCTACTCCAAGCTATCAGATTTCAAAAGCAACCACAATACCACATCCCGCATCCGTTCTCAAAATAAACTAGAGCTTAAGGAGTTTGTGATATGAATACTGCGTGTCTTCAAAGAATAGTTTCAGAGATGCATTATAGCACGTTAGCACAACGCTTAAAAACACTGATAAGCAGGTTTCCTGACCCTGAACACTCCGATAACACTGAACTAAGTCAATTAACCTCACATCGGTTACTTGGTGTTATCGTCAATTTGCAAAGTCAGTTCGGAAACATTGAATAATAATTGATTGATTCAGGCGTTACTTTGCGGAACTTCATTTTGAATAGTCAAGGTATATATGTATATTTAGTTTATTTTTTAGTTTTCTCAGTCTCGACCAAGCGCTCGAAGAGTCAACACGCCCTGAGGATGCCTCGTGTAGAGGCGAAACACGTGTGGGAAAGTGGTTACTGCAGAGAGGAGGATTTTAAGACTTGTGGTTATTTTAATTAGATTTTTGCTAAATTATATTTTTAAAGTTTATATCAAATTAGTTCTAGATATGAATGAATAACATTTAGTGAACAAAATAAAATATCTTAAATTAATACTACTTACAAATTTATACAAAAAACTTATTCTAAAAGTCCGTCAGAGGAGGGATATGTGGCCAGAATGCTGGCAGCATTGCCACGCTGGATGACAATGCTAAGCTTTTGACCAAAGTAGATGCCAGCATTCTGGTCACCTGAAGCCTCCCCTAAACATTCTAGATATTAAGTAAGATTAGGTTTTTAATTAATAAGTTGTTGTCAAATTAGTTAAATTTAAGTCCTCATCACTGTTGTAACTGGAACGATTGTAAAGCGGAAATAAACTAAATATATACCTACCTTGAATATTGAATAATAGCACGACGCGAAAGTTAAGTTTCGCATTTCGTGAATTAAGCTATTGTTAGGGAGCCATATGTTGTTAAACACACACACGTACGATCCGACAACATGTAGCGATTGTGTAATGGTTTCTTGAAAATATTCCGCGTTGTGCAAAGCCGAGGAAACGACTCTAAACGTAAATAAACAACTCGCTTGCTTTCCGTAGCTTACGATTTTTTAAGTAACCAACTCAAAAACCGGCCAAGTGCGAGTCGGACTCCCGCACGAAGGGATCCGTACCATTATCTATAAAAACAGTAAACAACCTCAGATCCTTAAATATTTATTTTATTTTATTTTTTGTATTTGTTGTTATAGCGGCAATAGAAATACATCATCTGTGAAAATTTCAACTGTCTAGCTATCACCGTTCTTGAGATACAGTCTGGTAACAGACGGGCGGACGGACGGACAGCAAACGAACCCTACTTTGGGTACGAAACCCTAAAAAGCGTGGATGTACCATGTAGGTACCTATTCTATCAGTTATCTGATCTCCTAGTACAGGCTTTGCTTCGGGGTTAGATGGTGTAATGTCCTACGATATTTTAATTTTAGAATTTTTTTTTTTTTTGTATTAAGTTGACAAAGGTCGCGGATAACGGTGTCTGTGGAACAGAAATAAAATAAACTTGAATTTCTTAAAATATATGGAGCAAACCAAACTCAAGAAGTAAAGATCTTTACTAAAGGGTCAGAAAACGAACGTACAGAACCTAAATAAATGGCAAAGAAATTTGAAGATTTAATTTATACTTCTAAACGAAGACCTCTTCCTACACACGTGTTTGAAACATGGCTGGAGCGAGCAAAACCCCTTTTTAACCGACTTCGAAAAAGCAGGTTCTCATCGGTTGTTTGTTTTTTTGTACGTATGTTATCTTAGAACTCCGTCATTTAAAATACATTGATTTAATTATTATTTTATGTTGAATAATATAAATAAGTACTTTCAGATTGGTCCCATAGATATTTCATGAAAATCGGTTCAGTAGTTTCGATTTTTAAGCTAAAATACATAAAACCTAGCCGAGTTTTGACTTAGGTGCATGAAGTCGTTTTTTTATTGTTGATTTATATTATTTGTTCTCGTGTTGAGAGCCAGCCAAACATTGTTCACGCTAGGTAATTTCCAAAAACAGTTAGAAGAATCCCGTTAACTGTTTATTTCCGTAATTTTAATTAGAGATCGATGGACAATTTGAATTAAAGATGGCGGCAAATGACTAGCAATTACGGTGTGTTAATAAAATTCCCATTATAGAAACAACGCTCCGTGCAAATGGCATGTGGCCGTCAGATTCGGCGCTGCCGGTGGC
This sequence comes from Biston betularia, assembly GCA_905404145.2. Lineage (NCBI taxonomy): Eukaryota > Metazoa > Arthropoda > Insecta > Lepidoptera > Geometridae > Biston > Biston betularia. The sequence continues at coordinate 1,146,909 of FR989882.1, read as the reverse complement.
AATAACGCAAGCCCGGTAAAATTACAAATACGTACCGGATTGTACGCCAGCAACCAGAGATAACGGGGCTCCACGAAAAACAAACAAATCTCAACTATTATCAGTGTAACGACGGGCCTTTTAATTGAAGACAAGCTTGGATAAAAGGCGTTTCATTAGAGTCAATGTCAGTACCTGACATATTTTTTCAGTTGTAGGAAAACCGGCTTGACGGGGAACCGCGTTCAACAGGTAGGGTAGACGTACAGGGCACTGACCTACAGGCAGCGGTGCATGGCTTGAATGACACCTTAGCTCTCTCTGTTCGGCGGGCAGAATGCGAGACATGTTTACTGGAATATCGATCGAACCGCGCACGCAATAAGGTACATGTATCAATTTTTCAATTTGCGAAATTAGCATTTAGACTAATATTATTAATGCGAAAGTTTTTGTCTGCGTGTAAGTTCATCTTTCACGCTAAAATGACTCAACCGATTTGAGAAAAATTGGAATGGTTACTAGCTCAACCTGGGTTAACATGTAATTTTTAAGTTTTCGCGACTTGGACATAATTATAATAATTATGATTAGCGCACAAAATACTATGAAAATAGTTTTGTTTATTTACCTCGACTTTTTTTTTAAATAGATAGGCTTACGTTTGACCGCCATCATGCCTGATGTTAAGCGAAGATGCGGTCTACGGTGGAGCACGCTTGCCTAGAAGAAACCGATTCACTCGCGACTTGAAGGTACCCAGACCCAGTAGCTTCGGCCTTGTTGCAATTTAGCCACGATATGACTAGACAGTGTGTGTAGGCTCGATCTGGGAGCGAGAGTGAGTGTGTGTCTAGGTTACCACATAGGTAGACCACTTTTTCACTTTAACCGTGGTACGCTTCTGGTATCTTCTCTTCTCTAAATATTTTTTAAATCGCCGTTTGCGTCTAACTGTTTCTCTGCTTACTTTTTTTTTTATACTACGCAACGAAATCTGATACGGATTTCACTGTCATTTAGATATTTTTTTACGGAAGCTTTGCATTTACAATACAATCTAATTAAGCTTTCATTTAAAAAGAGAAATTTACTGTTTTTCAAATAAGTCGCCAAAATAAATAGCATCCGTGCTAAGCTGGGGCGGGTCGCTAGCAAAAGAAAAAAAATATAGAATAATACCTACATTCTATATAGGTACCTACCTATATAAAATTCAAATAGGTACCTAATAAGTGAAAGCACCAGGGATTCGTTTCAATTTAAAAGAAATCTAGTCTTTGTAACATTTAAATGTAGTTGGTACCTTTAATTTTTTCAGCAACATCCTACTAATAGGTAGGTGCCTACCTATGCGAAAGTTTATGAGTATGGATGTATGTTTGTTATTCTTTCATGCAAAAACTACTGAATGGATTTGGATGAAATTTAGTATGGAAGTAGCCGAGACCCTGGATTAACACATAGGCTACTTTTTATCCCGAAAACATGTAGCGGGTAACACCGCGAGGCGCAGCTAGTATTATAAATGTGAAAGTTTGGATGCATGGATGGATGTTTGTTACCCTTTCACGCAAAAACTACTGAACGGATTTGGATGAAATTTGGTATGGAGGTAGCCGAGACCCTGGATTAAAACATAGGCTACTTTTTACACCGCGGGGCGCAGCTAGTGATTCTTATTTTATTTGATAGCAGTTTCGAATAGACCTTATTTATCTGAGGATAGCAGAGATATTATTTCACTTTTTTCTCTTAGTAGTAAACCGAAAGTAATAGATGTAACTAGGTACTATGGAGAATTCTGTAAAGGCAACAAAGTCCCCTTTTAGGTTACCGCTGGCAAAATGGATTAAGTTAGATAGAATATTAAAGAAGACTAATAATAACTAGTAGAATAAAACAATCGTCAGGGTCGTCGTCCATTCCAGGCTAGGTGTGTTTACCATCTTCGACCACACCGTCACTTAACATAAGGTGAGCTGTGGTAAAACACCTAGCCTGTCAACCATAAAAAAAAGAATCGTCAGGGAAAGTTAATCGAAGCGAACCAATTAAACGCCGCGTCAGTAGGTATAGATAGATAGATAGATATAACTCTTTATTGTGCACATCATTATACAGTAAATAGTACAGAGAACAAAAAACCTTATTATCAGGGTTGTTTTTTAAATAAAATTTAAAAAACAACCCTGACATCAGTAACCCGATATCAAATTTAGACTCTATCAGATCTGTGGAAGATGCTAATCCATCCATCAACTAGAAAATAGGTGATAACCTGAATACTCTGCAATCTTTTAATCATAGCTCACTCACGATCACGTCGATCAAACAAATAAAAAAACTAAATCAGAATCGGTTGCGCCGTTGGGGAGCTACAATGCTACATACTGACACACGTCCAACTTGTAACAACCCTCTGGGGTTAATTTTAAGATAACACGTAATGCTACTCAGGTAGATAGGCATCTAATTATAGGTATCTGTTGAAGATTAAAGTTGTATCATCGAAGAATGTTTCGTCTAAAAAGCTTAAAGCAAATAAAAACAGAAACAATCATGAGATAAAAGCTACTTTATATGCGAATAAAACGCTCGTTTTAAAACATAACAGTAAAATTGGAAGAGTAAATAAGTAGGTAATTCATTCCGCTCACCTTCTCGCAAACTGCAAGCGAAACGAGTCGTTTCGAGCCAGTTGCAGTCGCCCGTGTCCTTATGAACTTAACAAAGGTCTACTTTCACCGGGCGACGTCAGCCCCAAGATCCAACTTTACCATACACGGCCCTCGCGAAGATCGCGACTGCTTACGCGCTTTTTTATCGAACAAAACAGTACGGTTCAAACGGAACGGTATTATCGAGATCGCAAAAAAAAACGCAACGCACTTCACTAACACTTAAGACTGCACACTTTTGTCGGAACTCCGCACTGTCGTCTTGGATGGACAAAAAGTGTCTCAACCTGGGCGCGTAGTGTAAAAGTTGGAAACTTTTCGAATGTTTGTTCGTTATCGAACGTAAATACGTCCGTCGAGAGGCGAAACCGCCGCGCGAGTGATGGCCGCGAGGCGCGAGTTGTGTTGCCAATTCGGCTACTGTAAAGATAGCTACATTGTAATTTAAAATATGTACTGAAGACTATTTTAAAATCAGTTTATTTCACAAAACTTCGGCATTAAACCACGTATATCCTCCGTCGTTCAAAATCACCTCTTGGCAAAATATCGCAAATCGATACAGCAAAACAAAGTCACAAAAATACATACCTATTGTGTTCTATTTCTAGACCTTGTAACAGTTTCCGAGATAAATAAACAATTTCTTCATAAAAATACGTTTAAGTGGGATCGTTCCTTTTACTACAATATTTTAATTTATATTATAAATGCTATGAGTTCTATTCTAAATATTATGTTAAATTTAGCACATAGAAGGCACAAATGGCAACACTGCTGCTCAATGCAAACTGTGAGCAGCAAAGCAAAAGGAATGTGCGCGCGAGCGTGACAGAGCATAGTCGGAACCGCTGCCGACACGAAAGCAAAAGAGACAACCCTGCGACCAATTAGCACACCCCGCAACGCAAAATTTAAGGGGAAGTTAAACATCTGCTTGATCTGTTCATCATTTCCGATGTTACTCTTCATGGTGATTTATTTGCAACTCCGGATTTAAATATGAAGTTATAATTATTGACGCTCGAAAATCGATTGGGCACGTAATTTCATCAGTGAATTGGTTTTTACGTGTCTAATTGATTCTACCTACTTCAATTCTGTAGCCATGAAAAATATGGTTTAAATATTTTTTCCTATCATTGCTTTGAACATCACAGAGCGAGAATATTTGTCAATAAAATGCATTTTCTCTGGTTCAGTACTTCCCTTACACTCCCATGGCTTGCAAAAGGCCAGTTATTCTTGTAAGTTCTTTATGAAATGATTAAATCTAAAAATAAATCCTCTTTTCAAACTTACTGTTTTTTAATCTATTTTCATTTGGGGACATTGAGTACCCCAGACATAATGTCCTCTGTGAAGTCACATAAAATATGACTATGTCAGTCCCATAATATACACATCCGTTAATCATATTAACCTGAAATTTACTGTAAAGTAAGTTGGTATAATGCCATGTTTTGTAATTGTCATTTTTTAACATAAATTGAAATAAGATTTTTGACTTTGATCGTAGGACATTTCATAAAGTGCCATATAGATCTATCGTAAGACATTTCACACAGCGACACATATAGCTCCAAAACTAAGAAACGTTTGTACTGGCAATCAGATAACTGATAAAATATACGTAACTTTTTTTTAAAATACTTATAATACACAGAAACACCCAGTCACAGGACTTACATTTGTCGTCCCATAAATCATATCAAATTCTACCAAATGAGCTAACTTTTGTATATGGTCATACTAACTGAAATAAAAAAAACCAACATACAATATTAAGCAGTTTATAATTCAAACCATAAAATATTGTCGTAATAAAAACACCAAGTAATAATAATAGTTACTACTCATTAAGACAATAAATTAATTTGCCATACTACCTATCTACATGTAGGTACAATATTTACACACTGTACAATATTATGTATATTATATAGACTTATAACAATTTTAAGTATAATAGATTGTACAACAATTTATCATTATCTTGTAGTAATATTAATTTCAAGAGATATATTGTACCAAATTAAGAAAACCACAACATAATTTAGTCTTACAGCCAGTGTTGCCAACCGCTATAATTAGAGATTTAGAGAAAAACTGGAGATTAGATTGTAGAAAAAACTGTAAACCTATCAATTTTCGCTTAAACAAGGTTTTTGATGAAAAAATAAAATAAACTTGGGTAAAACATTGTTTTGTGTGTGTTTTAAATAAATATAAAAAAAAATGTTTATTTAAGGGTAAAATTTCTGAAACTCAGACGACAAAAAACTGCAGATCTACAGCTAAAATGAAAGGTTGGCAACATTGTTTTATAGTGTTTAATTATATAACTTTAAAAAATACTAGTTTCGGAAAATGAAACCATATGGCAGCATGACTTTTCCGCGTTCCAGCCAAAACTAGTCAGGGTGATGGTGGGCAAAATATAATTTAAAAAATAAAAGCTTTAGAATTCATTTGGCAAGCAGCCTTCGTACAGTGTCCTTATTGCGATTTCTGTAAGGCGCTGACGAAAAAACTACGCCACTCCGAATCTTATTTCGCGGGAATACAATATGATTACGTAGCTTACGTGAGCGTCTAACAGAAATCGCAATAAGATGCTCACGCTACAGGGGTAAGTCTTCAGAATAAGTTATTCGGCAAATAAGTGTTTTTAAAAAGTAGGCAGTTTTGCGAATAGGTCTTTTATCTTTCATACCAAATTTATGTATATCATGTGTAATGTGTATTAATAAAAATATCCATAATATGTAAGTGTTTCATCGAGGTGATAGTAATACTTCTGAATCCAAGAAATTGTGTCGTTATCCAAACAAATAGACCAAGTTACGTGACTATTTTGTATGGATACACAAGCTTTTTTCTTGAATTATGTCTTTTATACAGGGTTATATAAGCATGGGGTGCAGTAATCCGAAAGAGGGTCATTGTGAAACACTTTTATTAAAGGAACAACTCTGCAATCGCTTAACAAAAATTAACTATTAATTAGAATAGATTAGTTGACCCTTGACCAAATAAATAAATGTATAGAACTATAGATGCTGATTTTTATCGCGATTTCGGAAAAAATGCAGCAAAATGTTCTTCATAATGACGAATGCAATGACCCCTTTACGTAATTGTACTACATCCCAAGCTTATAACCATATAAATACTTACTAAAATATATATTATGTAGATTTTTTTGTGCTTACAACTAATTTTTTTCGCAAGCAAAACTTTTTGCCGTTTACTTTGACGGATAGATTCACATCACACCCTTTAACTATAGCTAGACTTCGATGAAACACCCTGCACATGCACAATATTCTTTATAGCACCGTTTTCATAGTATTGTACCCAGTGGCGGCCTTAGGGGGTGGCAATCAGGGCAACCACACAGGACCTCGCTCTTGCAGGGGCCTCGTAGAAAAAAGTCTTTGTCATAATTATATGTATGTGTATCTCGCGCCTCGCACTTAACAAAACCCTCCCTGAACGCACGGTTTCATTATTAGTGCAAGCATGTTACCGCCACTCAAGCAAAAGAAAAAGGGCCTCACAATGATCTGTCGCCCCGGGCCTCGCAACAGCTAAGGCCGCCGCTGATTGTACCTTGCCTCGTTTGGCGATAGATGGCGCTGTGCTGAATATCTACCAATCCAATATAGCCTTTAAAAAAATTAGCATCGTCTAGTCTTGTCCGGTTGTCCGTCTGTTTGACTATGTTATGGTTGGCTGCGTAAAATTGTTCCTTAGTAACGAGTGGAGATAGAAAAACATAAAAATAATACTTCTACATGAGAATATAGCTATTGTGTTTATTTTCTCACGGTGTTGTTGAAAAGGCAAAATTATTACTTTAGTTTTTTAATCTGAAATGTAAAATTTTATTTCTTAAAGAATTTATTCTAAAATGTGAAAAATCGATAATGAATTAGAATATCACTGAATTTTTTTTATCAAATCTAAAATATATGGGTCAAATTGATACACTTTTAAAGTCTGTCAAATCCAATTCCAGAATATTTATGCAACTTGCTGTATGAATTAGTATATCCCAATGTACAGTTAGACTAAAATATACATGGCTAAGAGTAAAAAATCAGATATTTTTAATATTAAAAATGACGAGGCAATTTCGTTTATTGCAATTATCTACTAGACTAGCTGAATGCCGGTGTTTCGTACCCAATTCAGTACGGTAGCGCTCGGCTTTCGTTCTCGCATATAAAAGTACATTTTAATCTCATTAGAAATATCACAAATATTAAAAAAAGAATCAGCTTCATTCTCAATTTATTATCATTTGGTTTTTACAACAATAAACGATAGATTAAATGCAAATTTCAGTCAAATGCAAATCAGTTTATTTGTCATAGATTTCTGTGTCAATCGTCCAGCCCTGTCAGGGGCACAATAACTTCGACACAAGGGCTGGCCACTCAGCCTATTTGTACTTATTGCCATAATTACAGATAGTTTTTTAACAGCTCAACTACCAATTAGAGTTTCAATTATTGAAATAGTGCAGAATGTAGCAATTTGAATTATCCACTTGCAAAAATTAAAAAAAAATGTCCCTTTAGTTATTAGCTATTAAATAAAAAATAAACCAATAGCAGCTGCACTTATCTATATAGAAGTTAATAAAAATCTTTTTAGTCATTTTCCTTTTTTCCTAATGAATAGAAACTTATTACATTAAGTATGCAGCACAAAAAAATTAAATAATGTATTTTCATGCAGTTTTGAAAATTGACCTTAGTTTGAAAGTTAGTCTGAATGTTATGTAAAATACATTTGAACTAATTAAAAAATCGAGTTTTTTGTGACTCTCTAGTAGCAGACTGAACCTGTCAGATAATTCAAGACTAAAGATTAAGGCAGTCAAAATTTAATCATAGATTCATACAATAGTAAAACCTAAACTGAACCAGATATTTACAGTTAAGAAAAATGCTATTTTTCAGATTTCATTTACATAAACAGAAACAAATAGCATTTTTAACACATAAAAGTCAGATCTAGTTTGAAATTTTACATTTAAATAAAAATAATTTATACATATAAACAATTTGTAAATTTACTAAAAACATAGATGTCAGGTCTGATGTCAAATTTACAAAAATAGTATCCTTATACATAAATAGAAATATCAATACATTATACACATGTGATCTGGTATATATACAAGTTTACATAAGTTTCATAAACCATGTGTGATTGTGCACATGGGAAATGTACTAACATTTAGCTTGCAATAATATTAGCTTATTTTATGATTACACCTATTAGCTCAGATCAATAATTATATTTAAGTTATTGCGCTTTTAGTCTATGTTTCTTAAGGACAACTTCAAGAGAGCTGAAATAAAATTATTGCATTGTAATAGCATGTTTTATTTTAATAGAGCTCTTAGTATTTCTATAATTACTCTTAAGCAAGTTTAACCAAGAAAAATGTGATGTAATACCATAATAAAACATTTAGAGTCCAGCCCCTGTACTCTGAGCAACTTATAGCGATAACTGTTAAAGAAGTAGCTACACGACCGCAAATCGTAAGTCTGCACAATAGGATTCGCAATGGCGCAGCTTTTTCGTGAGCGCCAACTGATATCGAAATAAGAAGCTCAGGGTACAAGGGCAGTTTTGTGTTGCATATTGCATTGTATAAAACTACTTAGGTCATTTATAATTTTCATCTTTCTTTTATAAAAAATAGTAATAAAGAGACGTAGAGAAAACAAGACATATGGAATAGCAAAGGATAGCATAGCAATTTTAATTTTATTTAGAAATCAGTACAGTAGATTCTAAATTACCTAATTAATAATAAAATCATGTAACAGTCTGTGCAATAACTCTTTATACACAAAATATACTTTTCCTTAAAACTAGGAACATTTTTTATCATTGTTTTATTAGATCAGGAACACTTAAATCAGGAGAGAGCAGTAATGGATTTTGGTGTACTATATGACTTGTTCCCAGTGCTTGTTTTGTTGGAACACGTTGAGATTTTTTAGGGACTAAACTAGTTCTTATTGTTAACACAATAGTGTTAACAAAACCTACAATGAAATATATACCACCGATTATTGAGAATAGCCTTAGAGTGAACTGAAGTATATTTTCTCGCTCCTGATATACTTTGACTTTTAATGCAGCCATGTCATATTTAAAAAATATTCCTGGAACACCATGTGAACCTTTTGCATGGCTTATGGGCCTTTCTAGTTCCTTAACAGAGTATTGGAATGTCTTTATCGAGTCAAAAGTGGTATCTATATCTGTTGGTACCACTTCTATAAAGTATTGGTAGAGCATATTTTCATCACTTGTCATTTTTTCATCACCTTCTAATGGGTATATTATTCCATAAGCAGGACTACCAAAGCTCAGGCGATGAATTCTATGACTGAAGTTCTGAGGTGTGTCATCAAATAGCATATTTAAGTGGATATGACCTCTTGGTAAATGTAAACTCTTTCCTGCTGTTATGTGGAAGTTTCCGGCGACTTTATTCAATGTGAGGACCCCGTGAAGTCGACAAGCGTCTGGGCGACGGTTGGGTTTAGTTTTTCTCGGTGGCATAGTGGCTCTGACTGACCCATGACCTTTTTTCCAAAGCAACTGCCATACAGAGTGATACTCTTCGCGTAAGTATGAGTTGAGATATTTCACGGCGTCTAATGCGTCCTGCTGCTCTTCTGTCAACTCAAACCAAGTGTCTTCTTCTTGTAACTCACCGAATCCAAACACACTTTGGGATGTAGAGTCTAAAATATCAGCTCCGATGTTAGAGCATGGCATTGCTACGGTGAGATCGATATTTATCCGCAGTTTTTCGTCCATATCTGTGTCTGGCATAAACTTGAATACTAAATTACTATCAAAGTAATAAGTGACTTCGCTGTATATAAGCCATAAAATGATAAAAAAGGTGATTACAGAGAATGTTCCTCCGACCGGTGTACTATCCACGTATTCTTCCGGAACTTTAGGAAATGCATCCAGTTCCTTTACTTTGTCCAAAACTTTTTTTTTACCACGATATCTCAACATTTTTATTCAAGGTTTGCGATAAAACAGAAAATATTAACTGAAAAATAGAAAGGAAAAACAAAACCAATCTAATCCGTTGGTGGTTCGTCACACTGACGTGTATTTTGTTTTTCTAATTTTCTTAATGTCAATGTTATTGTCACGATCAGCGTTAAATTATTGGCGGGAATGCGAAAACATCATGACGGCGTATTGTATTTATTTCCGAAACTTGGATTGACTTGTTTAACAATATTGTATTTTATTCATAAAGTGCCGAATTACATGCGGAATTGTTGTATCATGTTTTGATAATATTAAGTCAGAAATCATAGTTAACGCTGAATAAAATGAATCACAGCCAAGTCATTGTCATACTCTGTGCATCGACAGGTATCTTATCAATATAAATGAGTTATTTGCTTACCTCTTATTTGCTTTTGATACCATAAGAGTCCCAAGGGAAATGTGAAAATGCTACAAACACAGTCATGTAGGTATTATTTTGTGTGCAATAAAATAAGTGTATTTTTTTAAATAGCAAACTAGACAGTGACATTCACTCAGTTTGATGACGTTACTGACATTTTGTAGCTGCCTGTCATATTTCATTTCGTGAATGTGTGGTCTTGCCTTCTTTGCCGTTTCGGTATTTTCTATTTTTATCGTCATTACGAGATAATAATACAAACATTAAATGCAGTCCGACGAGGAGGATACTTCGTTGCATTCATGCTTCGACTCGCTCAAGACGGCAGTCATGGGGTGCTGTTACAGTTTATGCCACAAGGAAACTGATCCACAGGTAGTAATGTTTCATTGTTTTTGCAAATAATTATGTATACCTGTGTCTTGTGCATTGCTTGTTCATTTCAACGCACTCGCAACAAAGGAAATGTGTGAGAAAGACGTATGTGCATTTATTGTTGTTTTTTACTTGCACTTCCTATGTTTATCATATTGTTTATTATATCTGTATGTTTGTGGGTCGTTATCATATTTTTGACACGGTAATCGGTGTAATAGTGTTATTATTACCAGTTTCTAGTTAGTAGTTAATGTTTATCATGTGTATGCCACAATAAAAGCTATTTAATTGTGTTAAGTATAACATCTTGTGCTATTTAAGTATGACAAACAATTCCGCCCACTTTCTAGCTTGATGTTTAATGTGCAATTAAACATCAAGCTAGAAAATCAATTAATTACATTTATTTGTATTTACAGTTTCATTGTTTACTAAGCTTTATGCACCTTGTTATCTTCTGAGACTAAAGATCTTTCACAGACTTGTAAAGCTTGCTAAAGCTTGTTTGCTTGTTCCTCTTTCAAGCAGTAACAGTACAACGATTTTTAGCATGGTCTCAATAAAGGTCTTAGGTATAACCGGTTTTCCTTAATAGGAAAATGACTAAGAATTTATTAAAATTGCATTGAAAAGTCCTTCATTTTGTAGTAAACCTTATAAGCAGTCATTGCAATTTGAAAAGTTATGTAGCAATGATTGTTCAGTGATTTGTGTGGTCAGTTCACACATTAAAAGGCATGGGTTCAACCCTGAAAGTGACCTGCTGGTGAAAAAACATTCTGAGGCTATCATAGCATGGTGGTAGGGTATTTTCTAGTACTAAGCTAGTTAGCTACCACTTCCACTTCCAAGTATCTAACAGTGTGTTCCGGTAGCTTGTTCACTTGAGAGCCAGTTCCATTCCAGAGTAGGTGTTTTTACCATCTTCGACTTACCATCTTCACTGTCACTTGACATCAGGTGAGCTGTGGTCAAACACCTGGCTTGTCATCAAAAGTGACTTTATTTTAAAAATTAACTGGGAGCCACCTGTACAGTGTACAAAGATATACAGACTAACAACTCACCACTTATTCTCCCATCTCACCCACTGGAGCTACATTGCCAGTAGCCTTGCTTCAGTATTTGACAGAGCTGGGTCAGCTGAGGTAGTCTCATAGGAGAAAATACACAATACATCCTGAATGGAACATCAGTGCTCAATTTTTTTTTTATTGGTACACTAAACTGGCCATTACATACAAAAATAAAATATCGGGAGACATTTGCAAAAATTATTATGCATGACCTTCTTGTAGTGAATACTGCATGCATATGAATAATTACATAAAGGTACACTACTCATAAATATTAAGTGACATGGTCGAAATTATTGTGAAACGATTTGATTTTTCTGGTATGTTACAAATATCTAAATTGTTGCATATTTTATTGTAAGACAAGAACATCTGGTATAATGGTAAATGCTGACTATAATACATGCTTAAACAAAAAGGAAGGCAAAATATTTTAATGTTTTGGTATAATGGTAAATACTGACTATAATACATGCTTAAACAAAAAGGAAGGCAAAATATTTTAATGTTTTGGTATAATGGTAAATACTGACTATAATACATGCTTAAACAAAAAGGAAGGCAAAGTATTTTAATGTTTTGGTATAATGGTAAATACTGACTATAATACATGCTTAAACAAAAAGGAAGGCAAAGTATTTTAATGTTTTGGTATAATGGTAAATACTGACTATAATACATGCTTAAACAAAAAGGAAGGCAAAATATTTTAATGTTTGTTTGTAATGTTTTTCCGTTAACAAGAATCCTGCCGGAACTAACAAGTTGAATAAGAAAGGTTTTAATAAGTAGACCTTTTGTACCCTATTATTGCAGTTAATCACCCACTGCAGTAGAATGTCACCATAGGTACAGCACTTATTCTAGTTCTGTAACTTTCTTATCCTTAATTGACCCACATATAAACCTTCCTCTATAATCACTCTGTCTATTGATGGATAACATCCGTTGCACAGTTTAAAAGATTATTAGAGTACAGATGGCGGGATGTGGCTTAGCTTTACACTATTCTTATTCAAAGTGGGGGCGATAAGTCCTGCACTGACGTCCCGCTTGGGGTGTATTGTGCATTTCCCCCTACCAGCGTCTACCCGAGCCAGCCCAGCTCCTTGAAGTACCCTTGAGGTTCTGAGCCGCTGGCATAGTAGCTCCAGTGAGTTGGGTGGAAAGTTCAATGATGATGACATGAATGATAGCGAAGCAGTTTCATGCAGCTTAGTAGCAATTCTAGTAACTTCTGTGGCTTTGCAATGCAAAAGCACATGCTCTACAGTTTTATTCTCTTGCAAGCAGCCACGGCATAGCGAACTATAAGTGGCTCCTAGTTTAATGATGTGACTATTCAATTTGCAATGACCGGTTATGAGGCCTACTATGAGACGAAGGTCCTGTCGTTGCAGCTTCAATAGATTGTTTACACTATGTAGAGATGCTTAATCAATGGGTAATGAACTTCCAGGAGAACATAGTGAATGAGCGGACTCGGCTGCTGCAAGTGGCGGAAGAGCAGCGCGAGACGCCGGTACCGGTCCCGTCTGCCGCCACGCCACCTCGCAAGCCTGACGAACAGAGCGCACTGAATAGGATACTCTCCGAGACTGCAACGTGAGTGTCTTATACAGTCATATGCTATCATATTATCTTTTTTTTTTTCACTACTCGTCATCTGACAGCCCTGTTGGTTCATTGGTAGTATGTCTGCTCCAAAAGCTGAAGGGCGTGGGTTCGATTCCCACCCGGGATAAACATTTTGTGGTATAAAATCTGTAGCGATGATATCTCAGAGGTTAGCGCGGTAGGTTCGCATGCCGAAGGGCATGGGTTAAAACCCCAACAATGAGCTTGAGCTGCCGGTGAAGGAAAACATAGCATACAAACTTTTATATAAACATTTGTTTTTTTTGTTATTTATGGTTGACTGGCTAGATGTTTGACCACAGCTCACCTGATGTTAGGTGAAGGTGTGGTCGAAGATGGTAAAGCACACCTAGCCTGGAATGGCACTAGCTCTCAAGTGAGGCTGCCAGAACACCACCACCATACTATGGTTTCCTCACGGTGTTTTCCCTTTCTAAAATACTGTGTTTCGACTGTCATATTCCAGTAACGTGATAGACGTGGGTGCGCTCGGTCCTTACGCGCTGGAGGCGGGCGTGTACAGCGAGCGTGTGCGGGCGTACACGGCGCGCGTGTCAGGCGCGCCCACCACGCCGCGCCCGCGCACGCGGCTGCTCAAAGATGTCGCCGCCGCGGAATGCACTACCTTGCTTCACGCTCCGCCGCTCTCGCCGGAGCACAGGGAGTTTGTAAGTTACCCCCATTTTTTATTTTACTTTTTACATGTTTTCGGGATAAAAAGTAGCCAATGTGTCAATCCAGGGTCTCAGCTACCTCCATACCAAATGTCATCTTTTTGTAAAAAAAGTTAATGTCATTTCCAGCTGACGTCGTCGATTAAGCGAGCGGCGGCCGCCATCTCAGAGTTGCGTGTGGAACATCACGAGGAGCTGGTCGTGCCGTTCCGCGTCTCCTAGCGGTCGGCCTTCTACGCCGGCGACTCGCGTGAGTACTTATTCACTATTTTACAATAAAATACAATAATTCTTTATTGACACCACATAAATTACAGTACATAAATAATAAGTGCATTAAAAATCGATTTAAAAGGTGGACTTATATTTATTGATTTGCCAAATATTTTATTGACTCATCAACTATTTTATTGACTCTGACCATTTTATTGGTTCTCTAGAAATTTTTATTGATTCTGTCAATTTTGTTGACTCTGGTCTCTTTATTGGCTCTGGACCATTATATTGATTCTCTGACCATTTTATTGACGAGGACAGTTTTATTGGCTCTCTGGACTAGTTTAATAATTCTCTGACAATTTGATTGACTTTCTGACCATTTTATTGGCTCTGAAACATATTATTGGCTCTCTGACCATTTTTACACACCTGCCCAAAGAAAAAAGTTAATGTTAATCTTTACATTGTCACTCGTTGTCATTGTCATCACGAGTGACACTGGCTAGTGGCTATAAATGCAATATAGCGGCAGTATGGTTCCATTTTCAAAATGTATTTTTTTTTTCTTTTTAGTTCGTTTTATGGCATGGCATGGCAGGCAATTTTTTAAATTATTTTTTTTTTTCCTTTGGTTTTGGCGTCGCGTTTTAGCATTTGCCAGTGTCAAGTAATTATATTTTCAAGTTCAAAAAATTTTCAAGTTTCAAAAGTTAAATAAGTGCCATCGTAGCTAGTTTTAGTCAAAGTCGTCTTTGTCAAGTCCAGTTCGTGTCAGTTAATTCCAGTCATGCTTTAGTAAAGTAGTGGCAACTTTACTACAAAGCTTCGATGGAGTTTTGGAAGCAACACGAAAACTCATGTTTCACCACATTATATCATTTTCCCACACTCGCGCTTGTAATTCGGCACTTTATGAATAAAACACCACCATTTTTATGCATAAATACTCGACAAAACACTAGTTTTGGAAAAAAATACAACGAAGCGACACGACTCTTCCCGCGTTCCCGCCAAAACTCCTTAAATTATTTTACTTGTTTGAATCATCGACTATATTAGGGCACCTTTTTTGTATTACAAATAGACTTGTGTTAGACCGCCAACTCGCTTGATGTTAAGCGAATATGCGATCTATGGTGGAGCACGGTCGTAGCGACTTGAAGGTACCCAGAAGGTATCTATCAGGGAACACCCAATTGGGCAGCAAATGTTTACACACTACTGCTTGGCGGCAGAATATCCGGTACTGCGCTGGCACCTACTTAGACGATCTACTAGCAAGTAAACAGTAAAGTATGGTAACATATTATGTATTTGTGTTTCCAGTGTAGCTTGACGGTCGCCAACTCGCGCTTGTCACCGATCACGGCGCAGGGCTAATTTTGTAGTGACGAAATCGGCAGAGCTTCGACTACAAGACAAAATGACGAACCGACCATGTAAATAGTAATTAGTAGCGAATGGTCGTATATGATTATGTAAAAATGTGTATAAAAAATAAAACTACCAGAAATTTATTCAAAAATTACAGCGGATATGAACGCTTCCGAAAACGAAGACGATCTTGAAATTACTGATATTTGTACGACATGTTTGTTGGAGGTGTAGCGATAGGTACTTACGGGTGCGGTTTTACTTATCAAAATGAACAATTTTTAGAATGCTAGTTTGCTGAATTATAGAAAAAAAATTCAGACTGACGACAACAGTGAAAACTATAACATCACAGCATATCGGTGACGCGAATCCATTAGTTTTGTCACTACCAGAAAAATCGCTCAACGCGGTTTTCACTTCAAAAAGAATTGTAGCCATGCAAAATGACCAGCTGTGGCGTGATGAATTACGTCGTAATTCTTTTTTTTATGTAAAAAAGTAATGAGACGAACGAGACGCTCTCCTGATGGTAAAAGATAACACCTATCCATGACCATTACAGCGATACACAGAACTTTGAGTAACAATACAAAGTCCAGGGCATCACTGCTTTGGTGCTCATTATTTTGAGACTTTCGATGGTTAGTCTTAACAGCCCAGTAATTTCCCTAGCTGCAAACCGGAACACAGTAATGTTTACACACTAATGCTTAGCGGCAGAATAACTAGTACCTACTGCGGTGGTACCTACCTAGACGACCTCCTGCCAAGGAGATCTACCACCAAGTAAATTCTAAAATTCTACGGGGCACATGATTTCTTGATTAAATCGAGCTACTAACGCTCGATACAGACACTCGACTTCATACAAAGACAGAGGTCGTGTACACGCACAACTCTGCGCGCAATGTATAAGGTTATCAACGGTAACATAAGTCGCCGTGCGTGCGAGGGAGACAGTTGCGAAGTGCGAACGAAGAATCTCCTGTGTAACTATGGAACTCATGTGCGCACGCCTTGCGTATGTCAGCTCGCAGTGAGCTCCAAATCGGCGGACAGGTGAGGAAACCCGGATTGGGGGAGGGAAGAGTGTCTATGGCAGCCCGTACACGTAGCGCGCGATCCGCGATCCGCGATCCGCGATCAATGATCGCGATCCAGACTGATCGTGTACGAAGCGGATTGACGGACTGATGCTCCGGATCGCATAATATCTAGACATTTTGAAATCATGATCGCGGATCGCGGATCGCGGATCGTGATCATGATTGAACGTGTAAGGCGGCCCTATTTGATTTTAGTGTCATTATGTATTCTCGGCTACTGTTCTAAAAGTTGTTTATTTTGATGTATGTCGCCATACTTGTATATTGCTGACAATGATTTAAAATGAAATAAAAACCCAATGTTTGCAAGTTGTACTGAATTTTCGGTTAAGTTATCAAACCCCGTTGAATACTTTATATTGTCTGATTTTAATAAACAAGATTAAAGGCCTTATAAAAAATATATTATATAAGACATTTTACTTATTTGCGTAGACGCAAAAAAAAGATAAGTCTTTTAATAATGATAATTAATCTAGGGGGTTTTAAAATTTATTTTCAGTTCTATGGCATTGATTTTGTATATAAATTGATCGCGAATAGCTCTGCCAATTTTGATGAAACCTATAATAGAATAATATTTTGAAAGAGGCTGCAGTTTAACTTGTAGTCGAATCTTGTATCGTGTATTCCAAAAATATTTAATTGCCTTTTATGATTACATTGTTTTTTTTCCTATATAACAGTTTTCACTATCAAAGAAAATTGTGATTATTTTTTTAAATTGTTCTTTGTATATCAGGGCGTCAATGTATAAGCTCAGGATGTACTAAGCCGAAAGGGTGGAGCAGCTAATTGTTATTTCTGATCACAGGAAAAGTTGTTCCCTTTTGGCTTAAACACTTTAAGCTTAAAATCCTGTAGGTTCTGTTTTTATATATTAATTATAGTAACTTGGCTTTAGTTATTATTACATAGATATAAGTTAAACATTTGACAGTATTCTATACGAAAACAATTTATAAATTGCACAATTATCCCACTTTTTGATCATTTGATAACAGACTTGCTGAAATGTTGCTGTCATTTTCATTGCAATCTACTGAACAAGGGCAGCAATATGTTTAGTGAGAAGCCTTTGAAATTGTTCTCAATAATTATGTATGACAAAATAGTATTTTAGGCAATTTACACACTCAGAGTAATTATACTTGTCCAAGTTTTTTTTGACACTGTCTTCTTTACAGTAGAAAATCTAGCAAGTGAATTAAATTCACGAAGTTCATATTAACTTATAGACCTTTGCCTACGATAATTTAAAAAAAAAATCTTCGTCATTCCGTAATGTGATTCGTTTTTCGTTCATTCGTTCACAAACGGTTCAGATTACTGCGATTACTGTTACGTTTTGAACGCTGATTGGCTGTTTCAAAGTCACAAGCGTTTTTTTTTTTGTAGTATATCTTTTGTGCTAATGTATTGACTTAATTTGTTTGATCTGTATCAGATGTCTATTGGTGAATAGTTAACGTCTAAAAATTCTACTTTGAGTATGTAAAATGCCTGTTTTATTAATTACATTATTTCCTATAGTATAATTTTTGTATTTGTATGTCATATTTGTGTAGTTTGTCAATTTCAAATTTATCTTTGAGAATTCAAATAATAACCTAAAAATTATAATTTACATTGTGACAAATGTCACGGACTGAGTCCAGATATGGTACATTTACAATGATAACGACGATTTTTTATAGATACCAAGCAATATGGCAAAACGTGTGAATAGAAGTCATGGGGCAAATTTCTTTGCCACATAGTCGTGTATCACGTGACACACGTAATCATTACCGCGCTAAGGCTGAAGTTTTTTTTTAATAACATAGGCTTGCGTTTGACCGCCATCTCGCCGGATGTTAAGCGACTACGCGGTCTACGATGGAGCACGCGTGCCTAGAAGAAACCGATTACATATAAATTTAGTTTATATCTTTCGACGAAGATATAAACTAAAATTACTATAAACCATAAGACTGTCCTTGATATAACTAAATTCATATTTTGCCATTTTTTTTTTTACACGAAACAGAAAAAAGACTCGATATAGTTAGTGCTGACAAATTAAAGAATTTTTGAACGAACTGCATCTGAGGTTTATTGGTCGTAAGTAGTTTTTGAGTGCGATTGGTTTCTTAGCGTAAATAGAATAATGTATCGGTGCGATTGACTGAACTTAGCTAGTTCCATTGTAAATAACTAAATATCTATCATGTAATCTGTACTAATAAAAAAAAATAGGATTTGGAATGGTTTTCTAAAACTTTTTGACAGTTTTAATATTGCTGTCCTCTTTTTACATATTGCGATGAAAAGAGACAGACAGTTTTATGACACTAGTTTAGTTTAGAAAATTAATGACAGAACCGAGTTATGGTCTCAATTCTGGTCTAACATTAAACTTGGAAACGTTAGTTTCGTATGTGTTTATTATCACGAAGACAAGAATTACTTTTGGAAGCTTTGTTGGTTGAGTCAAGATATATCAGAATAGAGGCCATTTTTCTATTACTATGGCTGAATATTGAGCTTATTGATTTTGAAGAGTATTTAAGCAAAGTTGCCATTTTGTACACGGCCAAAGATCTATTCATACATGCGTGGTATGTTCTACAGTTCTGTTCGCTCATTGGTTGTATATCTGCTTAAATACCTGTAGGGCGTTGGTTGGATTCGTACCCAGGACAAACACTTTGTGTTACAATTAAATGTTTCTTCTATGTCTGGTTGTTTTGTATAATATAAATTTACAAAAAAAATATGTGTTTAAGTATTCTATCAGTTATCTCACTTTCATAGTATTGGGGTCAGATGACGCTGTATATAATGTCCTACAATATTTATATTTATTCTGCCCCGTCAGTGAATATCGCGTATATTTGAATAGACCTTTGGGAATAGATAGACCAGAAGTGAATACGACTTCGCCAGTAGTTATAAAATGCACATATTATGCCCAGTTGTATTCCTTATTTGAAATAAGAATGTTTCGTTTTTTTTTCATTATTAAGGGCTGTGCCTAAATGTTTATATTGCTTAGAATAATTATATACTGTTACTATTGACTTAAAGTTGATTTACAAAAGATTTATATTTGTCTTTTTTATTTGGTTTTTTTTTCTTAATATTGTCAGCGATGCAAGAGATTAAACAAAAATTCATTTGTTTTTTTTTTTACAATGCTATCATAACTTTCTACTTATAAATCAGTTTAATTGCTTACCCGGATTTCTGTTTAGTTGAACGTGTCGTAGGTTTTGTTTTTGTCAAACGAAATTATAGGATGAAGGAGTCTTCGCTCATTTTCTACAAACAAGCAAACAAACATCTATATCAAACCTGCGTCTCTACAAGTGAGATTTCGTTACAATTTACCTATTATCTGTCTATTTTTAGGCCGCTCTTTGTCTGGCATAAAATATACCTATTTGAAAATTTTTAATTCCTTTTTTTTGTTTACAATGGGATAATAAAAAATACTGATTTGTCTTTTTATTTGTTTTCAATACCAACTCAACAGATAAACTTGATAATGGTACTTTTTGTATCGCTGGCAATATTTTGTCATGTTTTGCTTGCGCCACATTTTGGTCTAATTTGCATAGAAACGATTTTAAGATCACTTAGTCCGGTTCCTTTAAGTTGACATTTGATAATATACGTATGGATGGTAATGAATTTTGGCGAAAACGTGGAGAGTCGTGTCGCCCCATTGTATTTTTTCCAATACTTGTGTTTTTTCGGATGTTTATGTATAAAAATAGTAGATAGTTTTTTATTCATAAAGTGCCGAATAATATGCCCAAGTCCGGGAAA
The DNA here is from genome assembly GCA_905404145.2 of Biston betularia. Classification (NCBI taxonomy): domain Eukaryota; kingdom Metazoa; phylum Arthropoda; class Insecta; order Lepidoptera; family Geometridae; genus Biston; species Biston betularia. The sequence goes on along the minus strand of FR989882.1, from coordinate 1,126,488 downwards.
GTGGTATAATGTAGTGAAACTTTTCATGTTGCTTCCAAAACTCCATCGAAACTTACAGTTAAGTCACCACTGCTTTACTAAGTCACAACTCGTCTGACCGGCACGAACTGGACTAGACAAAGACTGGACTTTGACTGTAACTAAATATGTTAGAGATAAATGGCAAAAACTAAAGTACATAGGTATAAAGATTACGCATCAATCCATTTTCCAGAGAATTATAATAAAGATAAAAATTATCAAAATCAAAGAAACATTGTTCAATGGTGCGATTGTTTACATCATACATAGTAGACTCAATGATAAATAAAGATAAATCCAAGAACATTAGATATTAGGTATAGGTCGATTTAAAAAAAAAAGTTACTTTTTTTCTAATTCGGTTTGTGCTTTTTGAACTGTTTTGCCGGTACATATTCTAAAGCAAAATATTTCGTATGAACAGAAATGGTATCAGTTGTTTTTGTTATCAATGCACATGTATAGTAACTAATTATATTATTGAAGTAATAAATGATTTATAATATTAATGACTTTTGTATATTTCCTATGCACTATCATCCCAAAGTTTTTTTAACATAGACTATTTTTTCGTGCGATTGATTACGACCTTATAAGATAAGCACTCTGATAAATAAACCTATTGTATAATTTTTCATAGATTTTGGTATCGATAATGAAAGTTTTTTCGCAATTTAGGTACCTCCCTAAATACAACTACTTAAAATATTAAAGCAAATAGGTACCTACTATATTGAATCGCACACACTCATGCAAGTAATTCAACATAATACCATAGTTATATGAAAACAATGCGAAGACATGATTTTTTAAAACGTACGCCTAATTTCGTTTGCCTTTGAAAAATGCAAAAAAGTAATAAGTTTAAAAAAAAAATGCCCGCGTGAGAATTTTTGACAAATTTTGTTGTTTCTAGGCAGATAACTTGGATCATTGTTTGAATGATACGTATTATAAAATATACGTAAATAAACCTTCTATGTAAAAACCTAAGATGGAACTTTATTCAATTTATACATTTTGCCAAAATGTTACACTAAAGAAATTACTGACATTAGGTCTGCTGACCACAGCTCCCCTGAAGTTAAGTGACTGTAACCGAAGTTTATGCACCCTGCCAATCACTTAACAACATCCAGTTCACATTCCAAGGCAGTCCAGGGATGTAGCGATGCGATTAACAATTTACGTAGCAGAAATCAAGAAAACTAGGTTTTTTTTTAATAGATAGATGCGGTCTAGGGTGGAGCACGCTTGCCTAGAAGAAACCGATTCACTCGCGACTTGAAGGAACCCACGGACTATATTCAAGGTAAAGGTTGAACACGGACCGGCAAGCGCAGCGTAGGACGTCCACCCACAAGGTGGACAGACGACCTAGTAAAGACCGCAGGAACGCGCTGGATGCGAGCCGCTTCCAAACCAGTCTTTATGGAAGTCAATGGAGAGGCCTATGTCCACCAGTGGACGTCCTACGGCTGAAGTGATGATGATGATGAGGCAAAGGTTGAGATAAATCACCGCCTCGCCATGAAGGTACCATGTCGAGTTTTACTTTCGGCCTTTTATCCTGAAGTTTTGAAACAGCTGTCAGTATAATTATGTCTGTCTTGCCTGTAACGCGATTTAATCGCAAAAAATATTTTTATTTTCAACTGGATATTTTAAATTTTATTTTCAAAGTAAATTACCGTACCTTCCAACGAAAATAATCTTCAAAATGTCAGTTTTCGATGGAGAAATAGAGTTCCAATCTGTTTATATGGTAGACTATGCTAGGAAAAACAAACCGTACGTACCTGAACTTGTATCTATTACAACAGTTAAATAAATACCTATACCGCTAATAAAATATCATAAAAGCCATAAATGTATCTGCATCAAAGTTAGCATCTATAAAATTACGGCTTTCCTATAATTATTTTGATGTCAAGATTACGGGTTGAAAATAATTTGGCCATATTCCATTTCATAATTTCAAGAAACGAAAACCATTTGAAACTATTTTTTTTAAAGCATAGTAGGTAATTCAGGATATGTATTATAGTATTTATTAATTTCAAACTTCCACATAATGTATAACGTCACAAAAAGTAATGACAAAAACACGTCGATTGCCTTATTTCACCAGACTAGCCTGTTAAATACCTTTGCATGCCGTGAAAGTATTTAAATTACGATGGTGGAAAAATCATGGTGATTATTGAAAACGACCTATTAGGTTTGGGTAAATTACAGACACATGGTAGAAGGAATGCGTATTGTCAGCGGTTTTATTACGCCAGAGTTTAGTTCCCGTCGTTTCTTCAGCCTTCGTTTTTTTTAATCATCCTCCCAGTGCCGTGTGGATTGTAACGGTGTCTTACGGAAATAAAGTAATCAGTTAACTCTTAACTAGTTTTTGGATTTGACATTTAGGCTATCGATAAAACCTAGCCTCCGGCACCTCCAAGCCGGTCACCCTGGGAAGTCTCGCTTGTTCTCTTGTTCATAGCAAGAGCCCCCGTCGGAAGGCGGTGGATGACGACTGCCTGATCGTTGGCGTGAGTCGTGACGCGCTGCGAGCCAAGGAAGCGCCACGTCGCATCCCAGAGAAACTGTGCCCGCTCAACCCCGAGTACTACAAAGACGCTGTCAAACGGGTAACAATCAATTGACAACAAATACCGCTTACCATAACCTCGCAATTTCTTGCGACTTAAACAGTGGTAATCAATTCTGTATGCTTCTATCATTTACTGTTAGATTGTTTGTAACGTTAGGGAGGTTTTTACAATGGCCTAGGTTCCTAGGAATATTTTTTGTAGGTATTGATAGAAGTGTGATCTCTGATGGTAAGAGTGCAATTTTTTTAATTCATAAGCTTTGTAGTTCACAGATGACTACCCGAAGTTGACCAAGAAGTACATGTCGAAAGAGCTGGACCCAACGCCCATCGAGCACGATATACAAGATCTAAAAAGGACCGAGTACTTAACCAAGTACTGCTCCAGAGGTATTGGAACTTTATCACAGAGTTACAGTATGGAGTGTTTAAAAAGGCCATTAATAAATATAAGCACATCCAGATTGTATCTATGAGAGAACACCCACTCGGGCAGCAAATTTCATTGCTTAGCGGTCTGCACTGTAATGCTGGAACTGTTTTTGGAATATCTACAATGAAGCGATGTCGCTTTTTAAAGCTCTGATTTCAGGCTGAGTAAAGCTTGTAGGTACTATTCAAATACAAATATTTTACTGATAACACCAATGTTACAAGTCAATAGGTATGGGAAGCAGAATGATAACTGATATAATATTTATATACATAATTATGTACTTATTTGTTTTTGTCTGCAACGTGTTTTCCATTATTAGTTGTCAGGAAGAGATCGCGTTTAGCGATAAGGTTGCCACTTTTGACACTAGCTCATAAGATTCTTTTGCTTTAAATTAATTGATTTATTTATTTATTTCAAGTAACACATGGACTCATTAAAATACAATAATAATAAAAAAAAACAGAATAAACATGTCAAAAAAAATACAATAAAATAAAAATGCCAATAAAATAAAATAAACAGGCATAGAGCGTGTGCCACAAATGTCAGTTAGGAAACTACTGTTTCCTAACCGGCATCGGGACAGCGATATGTCTGTCGCAGCCACGCCTGTCGGATATCATAGTCAGGACGACGTTGGGGCTGGCCCGCACTCGGCGCACAAGGGACGCGCATCGCTCGCGCTTTTTATAGAGAGCAAGTGCAAGAATTTCTCTATCTATTTTTTTTGTTTTTACTAGCTGCGCTCCGCGGTGTTACCCGCTACATGTTTTCGAGATAAAAAGTAGCCTATGTGCTAATCCAGGGTCTCAGCTACCTCCATACCAAATTTCATCCAAATCCGTTCTGTAGTTTTTGCATGAAAGTGTAATAAACATCCATCCATCCATCCAAACTTTCACATTGATAATATTATTGGGATGGGATACAGAACCAAACCCAAAACAAACATTTATTGTCATGGTGGGAATCGAACCCACGCTGTACAGCTCTTGAAGCAGATATTCTACTAAATGAGCTAACAGACCAGTCATCTATTCCACATGAATCTTAACTTGTCTATACCATTATAAAGAGGAAAGATTTGATTGTTTGTTTGTTTGTTTGCTTGTATTGAATAGGCTCCGAAACTACTGAACCGATTTCAAAAATTCTTTCACCGTTGGGAAGCTACACTATCCCTGGGTGACATTGGCTACTTTTTATCCCTATATTCCCACGGGAACGGGAACTACGCAGGTGAAACCGCGAGGCGTCCGCTAGTATTTAATAATGTCCTGTAAGTAGTTATTGAACGAGTCACCATTTTTGCAGAGCTTCCCTTCATGTCCGTGAACTTGACGCGCCGCGCACGCGCTCTGCAGACCTTGCGGCTTCCAGATGACGTGTATATTCCCGACACCAGCCAGAAGGGCTCCTACCGAGCCCCCGGCAAGGAGAAGTACAAGGACCCGCCAACAGCGCTCTCCATGAGGCCTAAATATGATAACTCGTTGCAAAGTAAGTCCTTGTCTTATTATATCACTGTATACTGGGAAACTAAGATATTATAGATAAAATGAAGATTCAAGATGTTTATGTTGGTAGTAAAGGTTTTATACAATTGCTAGCGGACGCCTCGCGGTTTCACCCGCGTAGTTCCCGTTTCCGTGGGAATACAGGGATGAAAAGTAGCCTATGTCACCCGGGGATAGTGTAGCTTCCCAACGGTGAAAGAATTTTTGAAATCGGTCCAGTAGTTTTGGAGCCTATTCAATACAAACAAACAATCAAGTCTTTCCTCTTTATAATAGATAGATAGATGTAGTGCCTGCCAACTACCTCTTTATGAGGTGTACAATAATGTAAGTTCAGTAATAATAACACTAATTTTAGCTTATAATAATTTCATTTCATCTATAGTAGTTTATTCATCTATAATGATTTGATTTATTTAAATGTAGCTATGACAGCTCAGTGGTTAGCGCGGTCGCTTCACACGCCGAAAGGCGTGGGTTCAAACCCCAACAATGAGCTTGAGCTGCTGATGATTTTAATAATTTAATTGGTATAATACATACATAATTTCAAGTAAAGTCATCGTAAAAACCCGAATTGTAATAATATCACACAATTACCTAATAAAATATGTTTCTTTCCATCGAAAGGTTGTCTGGAAGAAATCGCTCTAGGCGATAATACCGTCGTTATACACCATATATTTATTATATTCTTAATTAATCTCTTTTTTTATTTATGTTTCATATTTGTATGTTGTTGTGTTTTGTTTTTCGTGTGAAATAAAGATGTATTCTATTCTACATTTTTTATAATTAACATGGTCGAATTATGTTTAAATTTGCCGTTAGGTTGAATATAAATTTAACAGTTTATTATAAATTGTTTGTATTGTATACATTGTTGTGTACAGAGGAGCTGCGTCGTATTCTGCGTATACGCACGGGCGATACGTCGTACGGCACGGGGCACGGGCTGCTGGCTGAGGTGGTGCTCGAGAAGAACCCGTTCGGACCTCCGCGCGAGGAACCCAAGTACGGGAGGTGGAGGACGCCCTACCAGTACACTTATTGGATGGCATAGTTATTACATAACATAACTATTAACTATACATGACTTTGTTAGGAATGACTGCGTTCACGATGATATTGTAAAATACTAGTCGTTTAGGATACGAGATACTTATCGCAAGACTCGAGACTAATTAAATAATTAGTTTTTGTTTCGCTTAATAATTTTTGAGTGGTGGTTTTGAATAAAATCCTGTTTTATTTCATGTACAGTTTCATTTCGAACCAGTAAATAAAATAAATAAATACTGTTTTGTGGTTTGCCTATAGATAGGTATTTGGATATAGCTTGCCAATGGTTACTATGTCAAAGTAATGAGACGAACTGGGTGCCTTCCTGATGATAAGTGATAATGTAAGAATTAACCTGTCCATGACCAATGACCATTGCAGCGATACATAGAACTTCGAGTAGTAAACCAAAGTCCAGGGCGTCGCTGCTTTGGCACTCATTACTTTGAGACTTTCGATGGTTAGTCTCAACAGCCCAGTAATTTCGCTAGTACCCTTCAAACCGGGACACAGTAATGTTTACACACTACTTCTTAGCGGCAGAATAACTGATACTGCGGTGGTACCTACCTAGACGACCTCCTGCTAACGAGATCTACCACCAAGTAAAATGTTTAGGTACTATTAAATTTATTATTGAATGTTTACTGTTATATTTATTATTGAAAGAAAGAATCTATGAATTATTTACTAAAACTACTCATACAATCTCAGATTAAACACTACCATACAATCTATTACATTTCTTGCCAGTTTTTTTTATAGTTCTCTTGCATACATTCAAAGTCAAAACTAAACACGTCAAAAGCGTCGTCACTTTACAATACGTCAATAGAAATGACAATAATGACAAAATAAATAATAAAATGCAAAAAATTATTTAAATTGTAGAAAACATCCTCAAAATTGTCCAGTAATGTAACTAAATCACAATTACCTAAAAGTAGAATAAGAGATTGTAGGAGATGGATCACTACTTGACGACGTATAGGAAGGACTATCTATGGCCAAACTTGCCGGGCGCAGGCGGGAGCGTCGGCCACGGAGGCGGGGGACGAGGCGCCGGCGGGTCTGAGTAAGTATTGCTATACCGGCTCCATACGTTGGTCCCAACATAGGCCCCAACGCAACTCGTCCAACGTGTGGATCTAGTAAATGGCATTGGCCCCAACGTCGGGGCGAGCGTTGGTAGTTGGCCAGCTCGTGTCAGTTTCATCAAAGTAAATCTGCGCTAACGCTCGTGATCTGTCCACACGTCGGCGGTTTGCTCAGTCCTGTTGCAACACGCGTTAAGTTCGTACGTTGAGAATTATATAGTTTTTTAAATTACGCAATGCGCAATACGCGCATAGTGCTTTACAATTTTACATACTTCCGGCTCGATCCATGAGATAAATATTAGGCTGTATGCACTCTGCACTGTGAAAGCGCATAGAGCAATATCGATTAACATCTTCACATTGGCCCTGACGGGACAGTAATGGTAGGTATAATTGCCAACGTGTGTACGCCTCACCAAATTTACAGTCCAACGTTGGTACCAGTGTTGGGACCACCTGTGTAGCCGGCCTTAGGAAGAGTTTCTATCCAAAGGCCATGAGACTTTGTGCGGAGACTAGGAAAATAGCGGACAGTGTGCTTTCACCCCAGAGATGTGACCTTACTAAAGCGAAGTACTCGTAGAGTTAAATCTGAGTGTAGCAAAAGAACATTTCAAGTTTAGTCGAGCATAGAAAGAAGAAGAAGAAGTAGGTAGGTAGGTTGGCACGACTTGCATCTACAATGTACATTTGTCGCAAGTTGAACTTAAGAAAATAAGATATCTCGTCTTTTCCCCTCTTGAAGTTACGCGGAAAGATCTGGAAATAAATATATTTTTAAATGTAAAAGTTATCAGACGAACGTGATGCTTCTGACGGTAAGAGATAACGCCATTGCAGCGTACCCAGAACTTTGAGTAACAAAACTAAATCTATTATGGTTTCGTTTTTGCCCTGTAGTTTAAAAAAAGATGGAAAAGATTATTTTCAAATCCATGTCTACTCGCTTTCGTAGTATTTTCGTCAACTGAAAGCAGTATCTGACTGAATGTAGATACAAATAATGTACATGTACATTTTTATGTACATATAAGTAATAATAAAAAAAAGAATGTGTCCTAACTGAAATGTTGAATTCTCTAGATCAAAGGTCTTGACGGGTGAAGAGCTAGCGTTTTACCAGGCGTGTCTGAACCGTTCGCGGCCGCCAGACTGCCGCTGTCCGCAGTACTCCGGGGGCGAAGCGCCCCAGCTCCCGCCTGGGAAAGAAGGGGGATGGAGCCGAAACGAGGTACAATACATTTTTTTTTTCTCTGATTGTTTCGTAGTCATGATAGATTACTGGTTAGTGCGGTCAGTTCGCACGCCGAAGGGCGTGGGTTCAAATTACAACAATGAGCCTAAGCTGCCGGTGAAGGCAAACATCGTGAGGAAACCATAGAATGCACTTTCTAGTAGGTACTCGGCTGACTAGCCAGTTCCATACCAGGCTAGATATGATTACCATTTTCAACCACACCGTCACTTAACACCAGGTGAACACCAGGTTACTAGCCTGTCAATCATAAAAAAAAGTATATTTTCAGATTATGGGACCGCTTTTGGATCCTAAGCTATACCCGGTGAAAGTTGGCGCCAGCCCCGAGACGGCCACTTCTCGATACGACCAGCCGAATGCATTCCTGGACAAAGTAACTAAAAATTGTTGATAATCTATGAGATACCTATTAGGGCCTTATTTTATTTTTACAATTTATGGTCAGAGACAACACTTCTTAGCATGTCAGGTTGGACTTGCGACCAAGGTATAGATGTAGTAGATTCAAGAGATCTCTATCAAAACTTATTAATGCTCACCTACCCGTGAGCACTAACCGTGTTACCATCCCAACCTACCCAAATTTGATATGATCCGACCAATACTGCTTTGGATAATCTTTCCAACAATGGCTGTTCATGGCAGGTTGGAGTCTTTCAATAGATTGAAAAAATACTTGATTCAGGCGTTACTTTCCGGAAGTTCATTTTAAGTATTCAAGTGACATATTTGGATGCACCGAAAATTATATCAGCTCTTCCAGGAGCGGGAAGAGTTATGTGCCCGATGACATCATAGCGTCAGTATATTAAGTGAACTGTATCTTTGTTAATTCGCTAGGCGCGCTGATTACTTGGTATATACGACGAGCGATAACACAAAGGTAAAGGGAAGAATGGGAGACCTCGCACCCTAACCTCGTGAAATTCCTATCGAAGATAGATCTGACTGCGCTGCTGCAAAATCATTGCATCATCAATCAGCAAATGCATTTAATCCTTTTTATGCACTCGCGGTTGAAGGAATGTTTGATGAAACAGATAATTAGCGTTTTTAAGTTTATTCACGTAGTAGTTAGTACTTTATTTTTCACACGAGTAGGTACCGATAATGTTCTGTCGCGTTGCACTTGACTTCTTGGCCCAGCGAAACAACGACAACTGAAAAGATACAACATCAACAAAAAAAGAGTCAACAAGTCTTAAGTTCCTAAGAATTAGATCTTAAAAGGATGAAATACGTCATTATCACCGAAACTTTTATTTCAGCTGCAATCCAAATATCCAATGCTGTACAGTGTCCTACAAAACGAGGCGTCTCCCGAATTGAAACAAAGAATTGACAGAGATAGAAACAAGACGTCCTACCAAGTTGACTACTGTGAATCTGGTAAACTTACTTGTGTTTTTTCATCTCTATTGGCGTTGTTGTTTGGAGTACTAACCAACAGTTTCATATACCATAATATATCTAGTTGGTTTTTCTAAGGGATATTTTTTTTTAAATTATTTATTATTGTTGAAATTTCGGAAGTTGGGAGATCGTTTTGCTTCTAATCTGGAGGTCCTGGTTTCGAATCCCACGGCATGCACCTCTATCTTTTCTAAGTTAAGTGCGGTATTGTCGATGACGTCAAACGGCGACGAAAAACATCGTGAGGAAACCTCCGAGAGTAAAAAAATCTCTCGTAGATATCTGATGTCTACCAACCCGCACTTGGCTAGAGTGGTGGATTTCCTTACCCTCACATTGGGGAGAGGCCCACGCCCAGCTGTGGGACAATTTATAAAAACAGGGCTGATTCAGATTCTATCAGTTATTTAGTTCTCATAGTAATTTGCTAAGGACAAAATACCTACACTATGATGGCGCTGTGTGGAATGTCCACAATATTTATTCGGTTATAATACTTATTCGGTTCGGCTCTTTTGTTCCTGCCTAGGCCCCGGCGCGAAATTCGAGAGCCTGCAGCGCGCGGCCGACGAGTCTGGCTCAGGCCCGTGCGCGCAGCCGATGCGCCTCCCCGGCGACCCCTGCCGAGTGGGGCCCAAGCCACGTCATACCACTCCCAAGACCATCTCCAAGGGCGCGGGCGCCGGCGCCGGCAGCGACGCGCGCGGCCAATGCGGTGAGATAACTAGTGTTACTCACGATTTGTTGCAAACAAAAGGAAAAAAGGAAAAAATCGATTATGAATATATACATTGCATTTTTTGATTTTTTTTTTACATAATAACAAAATTACCAAGTTGATAATAACTAAAGCAAAAATCTGAGTTTAATTAGGATCAAATTTAATCAAAATCTACCTATATGACAGCAAAAGCTGTATGAAAATCCGTTGCATGGCTTAGAAGTAAGCGAAAAAATTTCAAGGCTCGGATATTCCGATTGTAATTTAACCTAGTAACCTTTTTTAAGAAGCCATAGCAAAGAAAAATGCGCGCGCGATCTCGTCTAGCTTTGCACTGCGTACTTTGGTCCACTTTGTCATCAAATGGACAATTAATGACTCGGGTTCATTTCAAAAGTAAATTCGATGTATTTTCAGAAACCACGGCGGCCGTGCCCCCTCTCGGCAAGACAGAGTACCAGGATGGCGTGTCCAAACTCGGCGCCATTATCATGCGTGATAAGCTACATAGAAGATAAAATACTACCTCTGGATAGTATTCGGAAAAACATTGAAAAATTATGGAACAAGCTACGAATAGTGGTGATTATAATAAACGTAATCAGGAGTTTTACTCACAAACATTGTTTTGTAGGAGAAAAAGTGGAATGTGTCTCTTGCAGTATAGTTACTTTACATATCCATAAAAACAGAAAGAAATTAAAACAATATTGAAAATTTGTTTCAAAATGTATTTTAACTGTTGAATATATTTTTTAAAGATTATTCGCCTTTTACTTGTACCAAAATAGGAGCAGGACCGAAACGAAAAACCTAAAATGAAACTTATATTTATTTTCTTAAGTTTTACGAAGCTTTTTTGGGTCAGGAATCTGGCAGGTTGTCAGGTCAGGTCTGGTAAGCAATCGAGGTGACAAATACGTACCTACTTTACGTATTTGTCAAGTCAAAAACTTCTTCATTGAAATCGGTAAATTTTTTTTTTGCTTTATCTATAATATTTCCAGGCTAGGTGTGCTTTACCATCTTCGACCACGCCTTCATTTAACATCAAGTGAGCTGTGGTCAAACACCTAGCCTGTCAAACATAAAAAAAAAAAATATTCAGCTGAACACTATACGCCTCACGTTTTCATTGGAATTGTCGTGATTTTGGGTTGAGATTCGCGTCTAGTTCTTCGAAATGAAATTTCTATATTTTCTTCGCTCACCGCATAATATACGGAAGAAAACTCAATGTTGATAAATAGACGTTTATGTATAAAAACACGTATTACAATCTGTCATGTGTGGTGAGAGCGAGCGCTCGATATGAGTTCATCTCTCTTGTACAGGGTGGTTTCTCTCCTCTCTTCCTTCTTGTCGTCCTTCCTGGACACTTCCTCTCGTCGGACGGTGTGCTCCTGGCGCGAGCGCGAGCGGACCGTGGTGGCGGAACTAGTCTCGTCGTGCTGCCGTAACACCACCGCTCGGGCATCGGATGTGTTACGATCTCTGAAATGTTTATAAGACTATGTACAGTCCGTTAAGTAGTGAGTGGCCAACAAGGAAAAAAATAAAAAATAAAGAAAGAAATAGGAAAGAAAATACCATTTATTTTAACACACTAGGACATACTTATATCACAAGACGACTTGATTAATATAACAGTATTAATAAAATTAAAGTTATTGCTGTAGTGTCCAGTGCGACAAAAAAGTTTAAAAAATGGCGGATTTTATTCATCATTGCTGCCTTGTGAGCTGTAGGGCGTGGGTTCGATTCCCACTCAGGGCAAACATTTTGTGAATAAACAAAAATGTTTGTTCTGTGTCTGGGTGTTCTGTATGTATTATAAGTATGTATTTACAAAAAAAAAAAGTATTTATGTATTCTATCAGTTATCTGACTTCCATCACACAAGCTCTGCTTAGTTTGGGGTCAGATAGCGCTGTGTGTATAGTCCAACGATATTTATTATTATTATTTTTATTATTGCTGTGATACACAGAACTTTGAGTAGCAAAACAAAGCCCTTTCGCTAGCTGTATACCCGTATGTCAATATAAACATATTGTAAATATAATAAAATGTCCAAAAGATAAATTTTACTGACACTTTGTTTTTAAGCTTTGTTATTTGTTAGTAAAATGGTTTTAAGTTGTACAAAACAAATACTTTAAATTTGAATTAATAATTATTTTACTAGTAATTTTTTTAACGTTATTCCTATTTTTAAAGTTTGTTGGTAGATAAGGGTCTAACCTGCTAAGCGCCATGATTCTGTCAATATCAGTGGCTCTCTTCACCTCTCCCGCCGTGACCGTCACCCGGAGCGGCGCGGGGGGCGGGCTAGCGGGCGGGGAGGAGGCATTCGAAGCCGTGGTCGAGCTCGACCCCACGGCCGAGTCCCGAGAACCCACGGCCGAATCCCGAGACCCAACGGCGGAGTCCCGAGAACCGGCAGCCGAATGTTTGGCTGATGTGTCGGACCCGGACGTGGATCGCCTCCGCGGGGGTGCGGAAGGCGCGCGGGGGGAGGGTGGTGAGAATGCAGCCGGGATGTGGAGGGAGGCAGTGATGACGCAGTCGTCGTCTGACCCGCCTAGTGTCTGGAAATAAAGGAAGAATTTTATAACTACCACACAATCTTTTTATACGGTTGACATGCTAGGTGTTGTAACATTACGTTTATTGGTGTTAAGAGACAGTGTGGTTGAAACTGATAATCACATCGAGCCTGAGATTGAAATAGATCTCAACTGAGGCTGCTGGGACACACCGTTTGACGGTCGGAGGCATATTTTCGACTTAATTGAATTCTGCAAGCTAAGTGGCCGCATAAGGTCCTGACTTTAGTATGTTGCTTATTACTACAGAGAAATATCAAATCGTAAGGGAAAGGATTTATATCCTAAAATCACTTAATATTTTGTGACAAAAAAATCTAATTATTTAGTGTTTCACTTTGCGTAGTCTTACTTGGTGGTAGATCTCAACAGCATGTCATCTGGGTTCCGGTTTGAAGGGTACTGCGGCTAGTGACATCACAGGGCTGTAGAGACTAACCATCAGTAATGAGCACCGTACTCTTAATTTTATTTTGTATCGCTGCAATGGTTAGAGCATGCGTTATCTCTTACAATCAGAAGAACATTTACGGAAAAAAGATGTTCCGATTGATGTGAGTTCTCACTTATACCTACTTTTCAAATTTCCGTCAAATTTATGTTTTAAGAAACGTCTGCACTTGAATTTTTTGCAGAGTGTTCCGCAAATATTGGTATCTCAATTGCAAGCTTCTAGAATTGTTACGCGTACACTTCTTCGTTCCAAGTTCAGCACACCACATGAGGAGATCAATCAAGTTCCAAGATTTTGCTCATATTAAAGTATCTACCTACCTCATTGTAATCACTGGCGGAGTCGATGGAGTCGGGCGTGGAATCAGTTCGTAGAGCTGGAGAAGAGCCACATGCCACGCCGCTGCTGGCGCACTCATCACTGCTCCGTACCCTGGAATGGATAACCACAAAGGTATTGGGACCTGTTCCAGATAAAAAATACATCTTATACGTAAAAAATCATGTGCGATCTGTTATATATCTACATTAAACGAGTTTACGTTTGATTTTAAAAGGTGAAGCCACATTAATCTACGCAATCCAATTGGCAGATTCAGAAATGCCAATTTTTTTTTCGGCATATGCTAGTTGCCTTACAATGTTTTCTTTCGCTGAATAGATAGTTAATATTTAAAATGGAACCTGATCGAAACCATCAATTCTAAACGGAGGCGACAAGGCTTTGAACTGCACTGTCGTCTAGATGGAATCAAACCCATTACCCCAGAAGTGTAAAACCATCCTTCCCAACTCAGGTGCCACAACGTTCTGATGGAGATCATAACTTAGTTAAGCTAATTAAATAGAGTTTTAGAAATTAATTTTGAGACTATATACATAAGCTTGAATTTTATCAGTCTTTGGCCTTGGTTATGTGCACGCATCTTTAAAACAAGGATTGCAGGTTTGCAATGAGTGTGAAGCTATGGTAGATTAGTGCAGTGTTGCCAGAATGCTATATGAATACCTACATTTCAAAATTTCACTCTAAACCTTTTCTACAAAGCAACCAGCCCGGGTACTGGTAGGTTTTTTTACTAAAGTATTATAAAGTATACAGTAAAGTATTGTAAAGTATTATTTATTATGGTAATCAGAATTAAAATATTATGATTACTCAATTAATTTATTGAAAAACATCCTTCCGAAAATTTCCCCAATATACTTGTCTCCTCAAAATTGTATTTTTGGACAAAAAATACTTCCAAAAGCAGGGAATCCCCGTCATCCGGCAACACTGGCAGAGTGAGGATTTACAAATGAGAAATGAGTTTTTGCAGTTGTAATGGCCTACCTAGTGACGATGGTCATGGCGGAAGACAGCGAGCCAGACGAGGTGTCAGAGGCGGCGTCGCGCGCGCGCCGGCTGCGAGAGTAGCTCTTGTCACTGCGTCTGCCGGCAGAACGCACAACTCTTACCCATTATCTTACGTAAGCGACAACCAACGACAAGGCGCGATGCCATGGCGAATCAGTAAGATATCGTGAAAACGTAGTCACTTACGTAAGACAAGGGGTATTCACAGCAACTTTTGGCCCTTGTGGAACATGCGCTTGCATCATAACTTTTGATGAATTGATATCGTTCGTTTGTAGCGATTTCACAGACACTAAAATATAAATTCGTGAGATACGCATAGAAAAACTCCTGCCCCTGACTGTTTTAAATGTAATGGGACGAACGAGATGTCTCCTGATGGTAAAATACAACGCATGCCCATGACCATTACAGAGATACACAGAACTTTGTGTAACAAATAAATGAATAAATCCGCAAGAGATTGCTATCAAAACTGATGATACATGATAAGCTGGATGTTTTTAATCTGTGTTTAAAATGATTGATTAAGGTAAATGATAAGAAAGAATAATTATTGCCTGGTTTTCATTTGTCGTTAGATGAAAAATAGAGGAAGAAGAACAGTGTGATACAAATCATAATAAATCTAAAGATTTTTTTAATGTAAACATATATACTTTGATTTAAGATCTGATAAACTTTAACATGAAGTACAATGAAAATCATAGTTATTAATCGTTTTCAAAACACGCCGAAATCCGGTCACCAAGCATATTTTTTAAATTGAGGTTTGCGTTTGACCGCGAACTCGCCTGATGTGCGGTCTACATTGGAACACACTTGCCTAGAAAAAAACGATTCACTCGCGACTTGAAGGCACCCAGATTGAATATATCCGTGAGGGTATTCCCGGCAGCAAATTCCATTGTTTCTTACGATAAAGGTGAAATCGAACCGTTTAGTTCCAATTTTTCAGAATGTCTACCATGAAGCGGTACCGCTTTTTAAAGCTCCTGGCTGTCCGATAAAAAATAGGCAGGGTGGAAGTAGGTCATGCTGGTTTTAACCACACTCCGATAATAAACCGACAAACATGCAAGTTTGCGTCGATGTTTAAGGCTTTGGAGCCTAATCTAATGGAGTGGCTGCAAATTCCATCTTAGCCATCAGGTGAAAAGTAGTGACACTTTAAAGTTAACGGAAGACCCACTATTGAACTATAAGGCAGTGAAAATGCTATAGTTATACTTGAGGATCTCTTTTAAGTATTTAAGTTATTGGTGCCTGACCTGGGTGGCTGCACGTGTCCCGGACCGCCAGTAGCCGCAGCTCCATGGAGGAAGGTTTCCCGTGACCACACACGACGTATGGCGTTATCACTGTTCTCTGCGCTTGCTTGCTCCGCTGCGCACCTGGAATCGTAGATCAAAGCTATTTTACAGATGATGAATAAAAATTATACACGAATATCAAAAATGTTACATGTAATTTATTAATGGTTTGGTACACCCGAAAAGTCGTTCTGAGGATGTACTCTGATACTATTGATCGGTGATCTCAGTAACTTTAATAAGGCTTAGATGGTTATGGCATTAAATAGAGGTGAAATGATGGATGGATGAAAATTGAAAGCTAGGGTGCTAATCTAAATTATTCATTTTGCGGAAACATGGGTTATATACAGATAAAAGTCATAAGCATCATCAGCTTGTAAATATTTTGTAGATATTTTTAATTGACAAGCAGGGAGAGGACTTTGAGAGAGCAGAAGGGGAGGAAGTTTCAACTTTGACAACTAGGTGTTAGTGAGGTTGATTACTGGGTATGTGGGAGTACTCACTCGGCTCTCCTGAGCAGCAGCGGGTCGAGGTGCGCGGGCGCGGAGTGCGCCAGGTGGATGTAGGCCTCATGCAGCAGCTCGGCCTGGAGTGTCCACAGCTCTCCCGCGCGCTCCACCAGCTGTCGCACCACGTTGATTACGTCTGCACGCTCTGACAGCTGCTCTGCACTGGAAATTAACATAATATTCAATTAACATAGTTGTACTTCGGGCAAGAAAGGTCATAAAAGTCACTTTTTGCGTAAATTTTATTTAACGATGCAGTTTTGTTCAGAATTTAACGCTCTAACGATTTGAAACAGAGAAAGAAAGAAAAACTTTTTTTTCTAAGACACTAGTTAAAAACTTTTTGATGCCAAAATTAGTACAAACTGAAAGCACTTACGTCTCTTAGACGTTAATCCGTTTTTAATTAATGATGGTATCGAAAGCTCGATATAAGCTTTTTCACTAATTTTTATGCTGTTCTCTCTCAGCAGGGAACTGTAATTTTTTCTCTAACTTACTTGGCTGCCTCATTGGGCTTGTTTCTATGTAGTATGTTGGGAGCAAAGACAGTAGCGAGATTGGCAGCATCCATCTTGTTCCCAGGCTGATGACCGTCTTGGGCGTGAGCGGCCAGTTGTGAGAGGAATGACAGCAGTGCGTTTAGGGTGTCTCTGTGGGCTGCTGGCAGCAGCTGTACAATCAGCCGCAGCGCTTCCCACTGCAGTTGCCGGTTGTGGAGTTCTGTAATGTTTTAACTGCCTTATAGTTCAGGCGGTATTACCCCTGCCTCTTGAGCTGCAGGTGGTCGCTTCGATTCTCAACCAGGACAAGTAATTATGTAACCCACGAAGACATTTCTTGTGTATCTAGCTATACTAAACGTAGATATATATTTTTAAAAATTATCAGATTTCAGTACTTCTTCCCGATTTAGCTTTCTGAGTTCCTAGTAGTTGGAAGCGTGCCGTCTCCTAAAGATTATGACCGATATAAAATTCCAACTTACTTTGCGTCTGTAAAAACGCCTGGTACAAATCCCGGCAGAGCAGCGGGTCTGGCAGGTCCCTGAGGAACTCCTTGAGCAGCGTCGCCACGTCGTGTGGACACACGGCTGAGTCTAGCGCTACTTCTTGACTTCGCTCCCAATCTTCTCGTAACTGAAATGTTAAAATAGATTACATGAAACTATTTTAAAGTTGATTTATGATTTGACCAACTAAATGACACTATCCATAGCTATGCTTAAGTCATTTAGGGAGCAGGTTTTAGAACACGCTTATTCTGTTGTACCACTTAATTAACTAGATCTAAATCAAAACACATTGTTCAACATCTTTCTTTCAGTGCTGCTTCAATCCAAAATCTGTTGTATGTATGCGGAACAAGACTGTTGATTTATAATAATTCTCCATAAGAGTCGTTATATATATCATTAGGAACAGCTTTTACTAAGGGTAGTATTCTAAAATCGCTAAATTTAAAATTTTCTTCTCCTTACTATTGGTCAAGGTCAACGTACTATTTCTATAGAATAATTGATTATTTTATGGCTTTTCATATTGTGATTAGTTCAACTCTACAATTCATCATCCAAATATATGTTAATAATGGCAATTGAATGTCCATAAAGAGTTTACCGTTTTGTTATGTTGCCATACAACGCGGCAATGGTGCCAGCATATTGTGAACTATTTCTATTGATAGCGACCTTTTAGATTTATTCATTATTTTTAATAAAATGAATAGAAACAGAACATGGCGCGATAGTATGCATTAGATTTTGGGCCATTTGTAATCAACAAAATGGCCCAAAATCTAATGCATACTATCGCGCCATGGCTAGACTACGAAGCGCGCACCACCTTCCACCACTTCTCTGTGAAAACAATGTATGAACTGCAATAGCACACAACGCCCACGCGTCACATTCTATCTTTGTCTACAACAATGTTCCACCAACTTCATTTATACTCAGCACCGGGCAAAGCAAAGTTTGTAATAAATCCAAAAGTGGGTCACAATCGCGCACCGATACGAAAACATCGAAATCTGTCGAATGTTTCGTATTCTAACGTCAGTAGTTTAGTATTGTGACTCTGGTACGAAACAAGGTACCTATAGAAAAATTATAGTACCTACCGACGTATTCGGTACGTACTACGTACTAGTACGTAGTAATACTAAAGTTAAGGCAGGCTCATTAGGAAACCGACTCACCTGAGGTCACCTGGAGTTCTAGGATCGAATCCCAAAGGACGCATGACTGCTTTTCTAAGTTACCCATATATTGTTAATTGTGGAACCTATATGTCTGAGAATCCGTAATGTTCTCGCAGATTTGTCAAGTCTATCAATCTACATTTGTTCAGCTCGTTGGACTAAGTGTAATGAGATGTTGTCGGTCTAGCAGTAGTGAAGTTCCTAAAAATTGGGATATATCTAATTGTTATTATAGTGTTTTCGAACCACCTGTCTAGGGTGAACACTTGGTTGTAGATCTCCTTAGCAGGAGGTCGTCCAGTTACGTTATTACCGTAGCACCAGATATTCTGCCACCAACCAGTAGTGTGTAAATATTACAAACATTACTGTGTTTCGATTTGAAGGGCACTTGAGACAAACCACCGAAATTCTCAAAGTAATGAGTGTCAAATCAACAATGCCCTGGATTTTGTTTTATTACTTAAAATTCTGTACAATGCTGCAATGGTCATGGACCTGCGTTATCTCTTACCATCAGAAGAGCGTCTCGTTAGTCTTATTATTATTACATGAAGAAACAGCGGAGATATAGATTCTTCTAACGTTACAGGCGTCTGCATTACTCGTCTCGTATAATTTGGAGTTGTCCAAAAAAAATATGAATAGTTACTTTCCTGATCGTCATTTCATCGATTTCCGTCAAGCAAGATCATAGTCAAACACATGCCTAGTAGCATCATCAAGTCTGAACTACGCATGTTTTTGTACCAGGGATATTGATAACGTGTTATGGTACTTTATTGCAAATTTATCGCTCGATAAGTTGTTAGATGAAAGATGAGAATGGTGGGTAAACGTTCTTTCCAATTTATGAATGGAGATTTTTGTTGCGCAACGAACGAACTAGCTATTGAGGCGTTTGATACATGATTTATATTTTCCTCTAGCATCATATTTTTTTTATCTCGAGGCGCATAGTACAGAATGATGTTACTCATAGTACAGTGTGTAGCTCAGATCTTATAATAAATATAAATAATTTTGTTCATTTCTCGGCCAAAAACTTTTTTTTACCTTTGACTTTTACCGTTTTTTATTGTTTTATCTCAGACATGTAAAGAGGGATACCGGGTCTTACGACCCTAAGATAAACATAGTAAGGCGAAAGTCGCGAAAGTTTAAGCATTACATTTATCTTCGACAATCTGAAAACTGTTTTTATTAGTTTTATGAAAAGTCTTGAGCGCCTGTTGAGTGATTACCCCTATACCTTATCTAGAGCAATTCACTACAAAACCAGAACACAGGGCGAGATGCTCAAGGGGTTCCAGTAGACGTAATTCTTACATAAATTTTATGCAAATGTAAACTTGCCACCGATCGTTCAAAAACAAATTTAAAAAAACTCGCTGTTTGTCTGATTGAGTCTCTTATTGGAAGTGGAGACGCTAAAGAGACCGAGCGTGTATTGTATAGGCTAGTTTTGTGGTGGGTTATAGTATCCAAGGCCAAGACACATTTTGGGTAGCTGCGCCAGTAGTAGTAGTTGCTTCATAACTGATGTTGCCATAGATTACTCACCTGTCTGACTCTCTTTTTGGAGGCGGAGACTCTGAATAGGCCGAGGGTGTGCAGGCCGTGCCTGCGCAGGTGGGCGAGGCACGCTGACACCAGGCCGGGGACCCGGGGCCCGCCGCCGCCGGCCTCCTCCAGCCCTGACCAGCCCCACTCGCCGGAGTCGCACGACTCACTCTGCAATTAATATACAATAAAACATAAGATTCGAATTAGCCCTGTTTTTATAAACTGTCCCATTGATGGGCACGGGTCTCTTTTCGTTGTGAGAACAGTAAGGCCGTATAGTCAACCGCGCTGGCCAAGTGCGGGTTGACACACATCTTCGAGAACTTTTCTCAGACATGTAGGTTTCCTCACGATGTTTCCTTCATCGTTTGAGACTATCGGAAATATGCACATAACTTAGAAAAGACAGAGGTGCGTGCCGTAGTATTCCAACGCAGAACCTTCAGATTAGAAGTTTAGGCAGCTTAGCTTGGTCTCCCAACTAGGCTGCCAAATCTTACAGTAAAATAATTTCAGCGGTGGAATGGTAAAAGCTATAAGATGATGACATATAAAATATTTCGGAGAAATGTAGTAACACTATAAGGTGTTGATCTATCCATCAATGATAAGACCATTAACTAAGAGCCGACCCTGATATGGCGAAAAAGTATTCCACTAATCTGCAAACGAATGCTGTAAAACCATTTGGCTCAGAATCGCATTCGTAATCTTCATAATATCTGGTGTATTTTCAAAAATTCATACTAAAAAATTCGCCAAAACCATCACGACAAAAGAATCATTTTAACTTTTCTTTAAAATAAAATTTAACCATTCAACCTCCTTTTCATTCATCGTGGAGCGACTCACGAGTCAAAACATGCACAATTTATCATAACCTGTCTTCCGTTACATAACGAGGAATTTATCTTCAGTATAATCTGCCGAGAAAAGTTGCTAGTTACTGCAGATGGAATTTTACGACTTACAAAGAATATATTTTTTGTATGGAAAGAGCAGCAAACAGGCAGACGGTGCGCCTGATGGTAAGCTCACCGTTGCCTATGGACACCTGCAATATTAAAGATGCTTCGATGCATTGTTAACTCAGAGAGATGTTTACGGATGCTTTTTTTAGAACGCTTTGGCTCACATTAAAAATAGTACTTGTAAAAACTGAGAAATCATTCCCTGCTTTGCCTTTTTACATCTTACCAGGGACGTAGCTATCGCCAGCCTTTATGGACATTTAACTATATTGACATAATTATTTTATATGTGACATATAACTTCATTGACATTTTCATTTTCATTATTTGACATGTTATGATTTTGATATTTTTAAATATGAATGGAAAAATGACCTGTAACTTTGGTGTTACTAATAAATGATTTGTATTTGTATTTGTATTTGCCATATCAGCCGTATCAATGATACGGGCCCACCGGGCTACAGGGGCCCCTAACGTGCGTAAGCAAAAAATAGCAAAATTGTATCCACAATGTCACTTAATCTCGTGCTTCCCCAGAACAAAACATAAAAAACTGTCATACGATCAGCTGTCCGTAGTACAAAGTCCACCGTCTAGCAACACTGAGGGTATGATCTACCGATTCTCGGAAGGCGAACGAACATGTAAACTTACGAAGTGGATCCAAAGCTCGAGTATACAGTGGCTATTATTTATTCTGTGCCGTAAGAATAACCAACACTTTGCGCGCGCTCCCAAACAAATACAACGTTTTCATTAGCCGCCTCTTTCTTTGAATTCACGATTTTTGGCGGCGATGGGCTTATAATCTGAGGGCTGTCATCGATTGCTCTTTGCTTACGAAGATCTAGGCAATAACGTTTGTTAGTGGAATTTGGCGCCAAGAGATTTTAATCGGCTGGTTTACATTTGATAAACAATGTATTTCTTAGTGGTTCTTATAGCAACTTGCGAAACGAATTACGTAGCTTAAAACTAAGTCTTAGAGTTTTGAATCCGTCTGTAGAGCTCTGACGTCGGCCATTACTGTTCTAAGGCAAATTAATAAAACCTGTAGGTACTTTCAAGAATCATTCGTAAACGAGGATCAGATATAACTAAAGTAATATGTAATATACTAAGATGAATCTATATGTAAATTACTGATAAATTTAAACTTAATTTACATATTTAGTATACCGTAGTTAATGTTTTTAATAATTTTGTAATTATGGTTTTGTACCCAAAGGGTAAAACGGATAGTTAGACAGTTTAAATTTTCACAGATGATGTATTTCTGTTGCCGTTATAACAACAAATACTAAAAAACAGAACAAAATAAATGTTTAAGGGGATCCCATACAACAAACGTGATTTTTGTGTGTTGCGCTTTTTATAGATAATAATGGTACACAACCCTTCGTGCTCGAGTCCGACTCGTACTTGGATGTTTTTTTTATTTGTGCCCATCGCTGTGGGTTGTTGGGGGGCAGAGGCCAAAGGTCTGATATGTGAAATAGGGCGCATAATACTGATTCTCACTCCAGCTCGTACCTGGGCCATTTCCAAATTTTCCAATTTTCCTGGTGCAAAGGTATTGCACCAGGTACAGTTGGGGGTGGGTTAATTCTTTAACGTAATTTAATTATTATTTTGATTTGGTTTATTATTATAATTGTTATTGTATAATGGTTATTTTATTTTAATTGACAATGGTGTTGCAAACCGGTAGTTTAAGCTCATTGTTAGGATAAGAACCAACGCCCTTCGACGTGTCAACCAATCACCGTAAACACTGAGCCATCATTATTACAAAAAACCCTTGGGGTTAAAAACAAACTCAGTTAACCTACTTGATCTTTTAAAGTTGAATTCACGAATTGTACGAGTACATTTTGGAGGATATTTCACAGTCGGTTACTCAGGTCATTACTTGAATGCTCCGTCGGAATGTTCATATTTTTTTTTATGCAAAAAGTAATGAGACGAACGAGACGCTCTCCTGATGGTAAGAGATAACGCCTGTCCATGACCATTGCAGAGATACACAGAACTTTGAGTAACAAAACAAAAGTCGAGGGTATCACTGCTTTGGCGCTCATTACTTGCGAGACTTTCGATGGTTAGTCTCAACAGCCCAGTAATTTCGCTAGCTGCAATACCCTTCAAACCGGAACACAGTAATGTTTACACACTACTGCTTGGCGGCAGAATATCTGGTACTGCGGTGGTAGCTACCTAGACGACCTCCTGCTAAGGAGATCTACCACCAAGTGAATGGTAAAACTCATTCCAATCATCCACATTCCGTTCCATTGCATCAATACTATCAATGTTTTGAAGCCGGCGCTTCACAAAAGTGCCGGTGCCAATAATAACAAGTCGACAGCGGGATAACTAGTCGTGATTCGCGGGTTCACTCACTACAGGAAGCATACTTTTTGGAAGTAGCTGTAGATATTCTGCTTGCAGTGTATTATTCAATGAAAATGTACATTGTAGGCTCTAAGAAAACTCCTTTTTTGTAAAACTGAATCTATTTAATCTTGTCTATGGTAGTCATTTTCTTCTTTGTTTTTGGCGTCGCACTTTGTGCATTTGCCAGTGTCAAGTATTTTAATGTTTTCAAGTCTTTTATGAGAAATCAAGCCAAACTAGATTAATTAGGAAAATTAAAAAATTGGATTGCCTAATAATAAAATTGCTTTAAAAAAATATAGCCCGTTTAACATTACGTACATATCTTGGCAAGAATTGGGATGATGCGAAAATGTGAACGTGGGATTCGAACCCAGGAATGGAAGCCAGACGGTCTAGGATGCCGAAACTTCTATACTAGGTGTATCTATCTGATATATTTCAGGTCGCACTGAAGCTGAAATAATTCAACATTCCCACTAATATAATAAAGGTGAAAGTGTGGATGTTTGTTACTCTTTCATGCAAAAACTACAAAATGGATTTGGATGAAATTTGGTATGGAGTTAGCTGAGACCCTGGATTAACACATAGGCTATTTTTTATCCCAAAAACATGTAAAGGGCAACACCGCGGGGCGCAGCTAGTTGTACATAAAAACGGATTCCATCATGGAATAAATTCGATGATACACAGAATCGAGTTATCTAACTCAAAACATAATATCTAAATCAGCAATATACATATGTACACACAACTTTCGCATTTATGACTGTGATGCTGGAGAATCTAAACATATCGACTATGTGTCATCGAACGAGGCGCCACCTGGCGTGAACTGCTGTCTCTAGATCACAGCTGCTATGACTCAAGCATTAATGACGTTCGCCCCGGAAAGCGGCGAAAAGAGTAGTATTGTTGTCACAGAAAAAAATTGTACAAAACGGAACTCATTACTTTGAGACTTTCGATGGTTAGTTTCAACAGCGCAGTAATTTCACTAGCTGCAGTACTCTTCAAACCAGAACACTGCTAGGCGGTAGAATATCTGGTACCTACCTTAGACGACCTAGAGACAGACGGGAGACGTTATTATTGTTGTAATATTGATTGTAGTTGTTGTTTTGGTTGTATAAAGTCATGTTAAAAAAATGCTTTTAAACTTGTCTGATAACCATACAATTTGACAACGTTCCACCAAGACATTAAAAGCGACGAGGGACCCTAATAACTTGTTTTTTAGCAATGAAAGCTCAGTGGTTAGCGCGGTCGGTTCACACGCCGAAGGGCGTGGGTTCAAATCCCAATAAAACGCTTGAAGGAAAACATTGTGAGGGAACCATTGCATGATGGCTACTTTCTAAGACTTGCCTGGCTAGCTACCACCCACACCAAGATGATTATGTGTTGCCAAGCACCTGACGATGTGTTCCGACAGCCTCACTTGAGAGTCAGGTCCATTTCAGGCTAGGTATGTTTACTATCACCGTCACTTAACATCAGGTGAGCTGTGGTCAAACTAACTGAACTGTGGTGAGTGTGACCAATCAATTATTTATATTTAAAAAAAATTACAAAGAACAGTAATTCAGGTAATCCAGGCAAGACAAAAATTAGGTGTCTGAGGCAATTAGAACTCAAAAAGTCACCGCGCCAACATAAATAAAATCATTGAGGTGAATCATACACAGCGTCTATTTCTTTCATCATTTCCTTCTTGTGACGTCACTTACAAACAGAACATTTGCCAAACGAATACTACCGCAAGCACACCGCAATAAAAACTATATTACAACGGCACACTACCAAATCTACCGTCGATTCATTATTTCCTTTCTCTTAGTAGCATTTCCTTCCGATATAGGTATACACAGTTTGCCAAACGATTTCCAGCCTAACTACCTGGCAATAAAAGCACCATAAGGCAGCCGATTTCGATCGAACTATGATAGTCTATTCCTGTAGTGAATACACGGCGAGTAGCGTCATACGATAAAATTATCTCGCTTTAATGAAAGCACGGAAGGCCGGCAGGTAATTCGACACCCATGACGTCACAATGACGTCGCCGCAGGCCCTGAACCACAGAAGAAGTGCCAGTGTCTATCGTGGAGGTGAGGCCTGCCGTAATGAGCAAGCTTATCTTTAAACTAGCTTTTGTAGTTTACACAAGGCTAACGCTTGCTAATCTTTGTTGCTCTCATGAAGAACAAGTGTGTTTTATAGTGAACGTCGCGGCTTGTTGACAATGTGGACATCATCATCATCATCATCATCAACAGTCTATATTAGTCCACTGCTGGACATAGGCCTCTCCCAAGACACGCCACTCAGCCCGATCTTCGGCTTTTCGCTTCCATCCACCGCCAGCTGTCCTACGTATACCGCCACTCCACCATCCAATGTGGACATAATGCGGCCTATTAGATAGATAGATATATATATAAAACTCTTGATTGTGCACACCATAAATAGAAAAAAAAAAAACAGAGAACAAAAGAACCTTATGAACTAGAGCCACAAGTGGCGGCCTTACAGCGATCTCCTCCAGGCAACCAAGAAAAGAAAAACACCATAGACAACATAAGAAACAGACGGGAGATGTAACACTAATAAGAAAAATTAATAAAAATAAAACATATTATAGTAAGTACATAAAAATAATTATAGTAATGTGTTAAAAAAAATCCTATTAAAATGTTTTAAGTGTATATCACAAGTATGCAACCTACTTTTTTTTCTTTTTTTTTTTATAGCTGACAGGCTAGGTGTTTGACCACCTGATGTTAAGTGACGGTGTGGTCGAGGATGGTAAAGCACACCTAGCCTGGAATGGAACTGGCTCTCAAGTGAGGCTGCCGGAACACACCGTTAGATGCTTGGCGACAGATTTTCAACTTAAGGGTGGTAGCTAGCCAGCCGAGTACTAGAAAGTACCCTACCACCATGCTATGGTTTCCTCACGATGTTTTCCTTCACCGGCAGCTCAAGCTCATTGTTGGGGTTTGAACCCACGCCCTTCGGCATGCGAACCTACCGCGCTAACCACTGAGCTATTGTGGCTACAAAAAAATACAGCGAGTAACACCGCGGGGCGCAGCTATTTTGTGCTCGTGATTTTTTTTCATGTAAACGTAATGAGACGCAACGATAATCAAGAAAGTATCTATTCATATTTTTATTGGACAACTCCGAATTATTCTAGACGCTGGTAATATAAGAAGAACGCATATATCTCCGCTGTTTTTGCATGTAATAGTAATGAGACGAACGAGACGTTTTTCGGTTGGTAAGAGATAACGCATGTCTATGATCATTACAGGGATACACAAAACATTGAGTAACAAACTGAACTGCTCTAACACCTCATGGTACGCCTGCTGGGGCATCACTGCTTTGGCGCTCATTACTTTTAGATATTCGATGGTTAGTCTCAACAGCCCTGTAATTTCACTAGCAGTACCCTCCAAGCCAGAACACAGTAATGTTTACACACTACTGTTTGGCGGCAGAATATCTGGTACTGCGGTGATACCTACCTAGACGACCTCCTGCTAAGGAAATCTACCACCAAGTGAGTATTAAACCATATTAAGACTTTATTTGTCAGGTCCTACTAAAATGTATACAGCTAGTGAAATTACAGGGCTGTTGAGACTAACCATTTAATGTCTCAAAGAAATGAGCGCCAAAGCAGCGATGCCCTGGACTTTGTTTTGCTACTCAAAGTTCTGTGCATTGCTGCAATGATCGTGGAAGTGGGCATGCGTTATCTCTTATCACCAAGAGAGCGTATCGTTCGTCTCATTACTATTACATACAAAAAAAACTTAGTCCCCGGTAACGGTCTGCCGACTCACAGCGAGATCGCTCAGCAAGTCACAGATTAGTCAAATCAATTTCAGCAGCACAAACATTTAGGATGTTTACCTTCACAGCTAGACAAATGTCTTGATAACGTACCATCAGACGGTCTGTCATTAGGGGAGTAATGCGCGCGATTGGCAGCTGTCATATCATCCGCCCACAAGCCGAGTCTACGTGCTGTCTAGCGGGTACACCTGCTACCCTGCTACGGCGAGGAATGCTGATGTTATTGCTGGGTTAACTTCAGCTTTGAAGTTAATGATGGATTGAAATAATACTGACAATCAACTCCAGAATTTTGTATATAAGACTTCGGTGTTTGACTTTGTGAAGTTTCCTAGTTGGGAGATCGTCTGGCTTCCAATCTGAAGGTTCTGGGTTCGAATCCCAAGGCACGCACCTTTATCTTTTCCAGGTTATGTGCGTGTAGCTCCTTTCATGTTAGGTGCTTGGCGGAAGATTTTCTACTTGAGGGTGGCAGCTAGCCAGCCGAGTTAATACACTACCACCATGCTCAGAAGCTCATTGTTGCGCTAACCACTGAGCTATCATCGCTATCGTTTCTCTACCGAGTCTCAGGACGTCCTACGTTACGATAGCCAATTCGCGGTCTCCATTCTAGAACATGTCTACCCTAGCGTGATCCCAAGATCGGATTAACTGGCGTATCTTGGCCTAAGTTCAGCAGTATAGACTGATGATGATGTATAGAAGAATATACGATATTCTTCGCCTACCCTTGGACCACTCTCAGCTATCTGTTTGTTTTGTAAAAGATGAAATCGTCGTAGTAAGGTATGTGCTGTAGGTATAAGCTTAGAAGTATCTTCTTTAGCCATGCTTAGGTAACAAATAATTAGTGAGTGCCGTTTTAAATAAAAC
Source organism: Biston betularia (assembly GCA_905404145.2). NCBI lineage: Eukaryota > Metazoa > Arthropoda > Insecta > Lepidoptera > Geometridae > Biston > Biston betularia. Next base: position 1,098,214 of record FR989882.1, on the reverse strand, counting down.
TAAATAAGCAATAAATGCTTATAGTTTTTCCAAAATTTTAGGTAAATAAGTCTATTTCCAGTGCACCGTAACAAACAAAGTAATTTATTTTAGCACTAACATTGTTGCTAGTTAGTTCCTGGAAACGTAGAAGTCTCACGTCAGCACGAGTTTAGGTATTTTGGTGGAAAATCTTGCAATTCATTGTTAAACGCAGCTGGTCTTCATAAAAACTGCCTATTGTTCAATTAAAATTACAAAATTCTGTCGTAAAATTGTGGCGGAATGCTTTGGAGCACAGGTTTTCCTGTAGGTTGAAAGTTTGTAAAACAAAAAGTGGAATATAATTTGTTTAGCTGACTTGTTGTTTATGTTGTAGTTAACCTAACAAAACGAAAGAGTCCTCGAGAATTATAAGAAGATTTTTTTTTCATGGCTATAAAAGTATGTTTTATTTTATGTTTGTTTAGGGTTTGCTAGATTAATAACCATCGAAAGTCTCAAAATAATGATCGCCAAAGCAGCGATGCGCTGGACTTTGTTTTGTTACTCAGTTCTGTGTATCGTTGCAAAGGTCATGGATAGGCGTTATCTCTTACCATCAGGAGAGCGTCTCGTTCGTCTTATTATATTTAAAATATATGAGAAAAGATTTGATTGTTAGTTTGTTTGTAATGAATAGGTTCCGAAATTACTGGAGCGATTTCAAAAATTCTTTCACCGTTGGGAAGCTAGGCTATCCCCGGGTGACATAGGCTACTTTTTATCCCTGTATTTCCACGGAAACGGGAACTACGTGGGTAAAACCGCGAGGTGTCCGCTAGTAGTGGATATTTTTATTAATTTTAAGGATTTTTTTTGTTGATATTTGTAAAAATACCCGCTGTATTGAATGACTAGACTAACATCCGAGTTAGAGAGTAAGCTGTTTTTGTCCCTATTGGCAACATTTCTAATTTTATTTATTTTTGCAAGCTATTTGAATAATTCTTATTTGTTAGCAGAGATACTTTCTTTTTTTCTATTCAAGTAGATGTTATTGATCCCCAGAACTTTTTTGAGTGTGAATATAAGAACGATCGTTTGGGTCATGGTTGCGGTGCATTGCTACTACTATTTATAACAAAGTCAGCATGATCTGAGTTGGGTGTATGTAATATTGATTTGCTTTGTATAACTGCATAAAAAGGAAAATAATTGAAATTAAGATATGTTATAAATCTTGTTCCAAAATCTAAATTCCAGTGTAAGTTTTATCAAGTAAAAAAGAGTATAGGTACCTAAATACAGTTTATTCAAAGCGTTTCTGATAGTGAGAATAACGATACAACCGCAACGATGAAGATGCTAAGCATAGTTATTTGAAAAGTTGCAAGAGATCAGAGTAATGTTTGTAAATGTATGTTTGTCATGCGACATTTGAGCGTTCAGAAATAGTCGGGCGCGCAGCGGAGTCCCCGCGGCGGCGGCGCTTGCACCTGCGCCTATCTCGCAGCCCTTGCAAGCTCAGCGGAAAAGTTTAGATCAAAAGTCACTATTGTAAACTGCAAGGCAAGGATAATAAATATAATAATAAATAAATAAATATCGTAGGACTATACACACAGCGCCATCTGGCCCCAAACTAAGCAGAGCTTGTGTGATGGAAGTCAGATAACTGATAGAATACATAAATACTTTTTTTTTGTAAATACATACTTATAGTACATACAGAACACCCAGACACAGAACAAACATTTGTTTATTTACAAATATTTGCCCTGAGTGGGAATCGAACCCACGCCCTACAGCTCTCAAGGCAGATACACTACCAATGAGCCAACGGAAACCATTTGTATATTTGCAGGAAGGAAGTTCATTAACTTCCTTCCTGCAAATATATTTCCGCATACGACTACGACCGCTATAAAACTTACATTTATAAACAAACATACTATTATTATTCGAATCGGCAATGCTGTAGGTTTTTTTAATCGACTGAAAAAGTCGACTTTAATCTTGACCTTGAAAAGATCGAGATATATCTCTCAGGAAACAAGGTGTTTCTAATTGGCAAATTGATTATCATCACATGATGGCAATGCTGCCAGCATTCTGGCCTCCTCTAACGGACTTTTAGACTAAATTTTTTGTATAAATTTGTAAATAGTATTAATTTATAATAATAAATGTATATTTGTATGTGTATTAAACAGTTTTTTATATCATTTTTTTATTTTATTTTTATGGTTGACCACGGTTTTCTGATGTTAAGTGACGGTGTGGTCGTAGATGGTAAACACACCTAGCCTGGACTGGAACTGGCTCTCAGAGGCTGCCAGAAGACACAACAAAAAACAAAAGGTTCCCGGCGGCAGATTTTTCACTTGAGGGTGGTAAGTACTAAGCAAATGGGTGACCAACTTAGAAGTCTAATTCTAAGTCGTACGTCAGCCGATTCCCATCCAGGACAAACATTTTGTAATTTAAACAAATGTTTGTTCTGTACATATTATAAATATGTGTATACAAAAAATTCTATCAGTTAACTGACTTCCATTATGTAAGCTTTGCTTAGTTTAGCGCTGTGTGTAATGTCATACGTTATTAATTATTTATTTATAAGTTAAATGCGTATTGCCAACTTCATACGAAGAAAAAGAAACATCGTCATGAACCCTGCATGAGACTTTTCAACGTTCTCGAGGATGAATGAATTCCGTTAACTCGCTCTTGGCCAGTGTAGTGGACTATGGATGTACTCTTCTCACAATAATATCACTTAGGTAGGTGCGACAGTTTACAAGAACGAGGCTGATTCGGAATACGATAGCTAACTGTTCGAAATAAACAATACTCTAATAAATTCAACAGACGTCTATTGATGGATTTTATTGTCCATTTTTATAGTCGTTGTGATTTGCGATATAAATAATGCTGTGAATTTTATTGGTCAATGTCCTTGAGCCCTTTCACATACAAGCAAGTTGCAAATTATATACGACATTATCATTTTAATACTAAGGTTCATTTAAGGAGTTACTTAAAACTGGCAATGCCGGGTATTACAGGTGTTCATAGGCGGCGGTGACAACTTACCATCAGGTGGCCCGTCCGTCGCTTGTTTGCCAATTTTTTCATATAACAAAACCACTAATTTTTCGCCCCAAACTGCGACTTTACAAGCTCTACCTTCACAACGCCGTGGACACATTTTTTTTGCTCGCATTTCTTACCAACAACATTTCATAGAGCTTAGATCAAATTTTCATAAACGGCTCTCGAGTGTATAAATAAAAATTAGGGCAGACATGTTCTAGAACGGAGACCGCGTATCGGCAAGCGTAGCGTAGGACGCCCTGAGACTTAGTGAAGTGACGATATGCTTAAAGCGGTAGACAATGACTGAAAGCAAAAAGCCGAAGATCGAATTTAGTGGTATGCATGAAGAGAAGCCTATATCCAGCCGTGGACTAAAGTGGGCTGATGATGATGATGGTGAAATAAATTTTAACAGTATAAATTCCAAGCTAGTAATATTTTAAAGAGCGTATGCGGACACCCTCCGGCCATCCATCTTGCATATGAGGGGGGAAGGCGAATTGGCAGTCGTTGTGATGATGGAATCTCTCGCCGGGTCATTTGCAGCGATTGATGTAGCAACAAATTTCGAGGTGGATTTCGATGCAATTTACTGCAACTCGTGATAAATAATAATTTATTTGCAGCAAAATCTTGGGTACCTACCCAAGAGAGACTATCTACAAACTACAGATGTATCTTCTATCTTTAGTACATAGGATCTAATAGGATAGTTTACCGAGATAAAAAGCAGCCTATCGGTAAATCCCGGGTATACTTATGCTACATGCATTCCACAGTACCACTGCTAGGCTATGGCTTGTAACTTTGTGCGGATACTCACATCGTCCCCTTTCTCAAGGGCACCTAGCGAGGCGAGGGAGGCCCGCGAGCCGCCGTGCTGCGCTCGCCGCAGCGCCCTCTCTGTCTCCACGCACTGCGCGAGCGGAACGCCGAAAACGCTGCCACTCGTCGACTCTGAACAAAATAACGACACTTAAATCTCTTGCAGTTCTATTACAGACAGCCTACCGTTTACATATTGACAGCCCTGTTGGTTCATTAGTAGAATGTCTGCTTCAAGAGCTGAAGGCGTGGGCTCGATTCCCACCCAGGACAAACTTTGTGGGACAAACAAATGTTTGTTCTGTGTCTGGGTGTGCTGTATTTATTATAAGTATGTATTTACAAAAAAAAAGTATTTTATTAAGAAAACAAAATAATCTTATGAGCTAGTGTCACAAGTGGCGGCCTTATCGCAAAAAGCGATATCTTTCAGGTAAACAAGAATGGAAAAACATGTTACTGAGTAAGAGCAGACGGGAGATTGCTGAGCACTGGCCTTTTTTTCTTGGTAATGCACTAGTCACTGCAGCGATAACCCGCTTACTGTCATTTCAAATTTGTTGTCTTTATGTTAATCTATATATTTTTATTTGTGTGTATTGTCTGTACTTATCTGTTGTTTTTTCTAGTGTTTTGTAAGGAAAAATAATTACTCATGTTATTACAAATAAATATATCTTTATCTTTATCTTTATAAATGTTTTTCTTTCTTTCTTTAGATGCTGTAACACTAAACACTAAAATAATTTTAACTTGGAGAGCTTGTACGTTGTCCAGCGGCAGAGGAGGGCGCGCCCGGACGCGAGCGCTAGCTTTCTCCAAAGGCCATTCTATTCCGGTAGCGCTATTCAAAGCAGCCTATAGTTAATCTCACAATAGGAGGTGTTCCTTGCGATTTATTTAGACGGCACGCGTCATAGGTTTGTCTCGTAAATTTATGTTTAGTGCTGTGAAATTATCGATAGTGTTTATCGATTGTATTGTGATTTAGCGTAATTTATGTTTTCAACACTCAAAACTTTATTGCAGCGTAATTATGTAAAGTTGCAAGACTTATATCATATACTATTACTAGACTTATGACCTCATTGGAGTGGCAAAAATTAGGAAGTATAGGTACAGAAAGTTTTATTCCATGATCAATCAATTAAAGATCATTATTAAGTCATAATTATTAATTTAGGGCAAAAAATATATACAAACATATTTGTAGGCAAAACAATTTGCTACAAATTATGTTTTGACGAATTTTTTGTAAGACGCATAGTTTCCGAGATATCGCGAAAACAGTGTTTTCACCCCTTTTTCCAAGATGGCGGCCGGGGGACAAGGGTGGCGACCCCTCAAACATGAGGTTAAGCTTCTATTGCCCCCCCCCCCCCCCTCACACATGTCCCAAAAATAAAATTGCGTCCTCTAAAAATTGCAAAGCTCATGTAACATTTCAATGGACTATCAAGAGTGTAGTAATATTTGGCTTTTAGGATAGATTTCAATATATAAATAAAATAATCTTCATCATGTATGGGCATACATATGATAAAGATAAATTATCAAGCAGGTTACGCAGCGTGTTAAAGAATTTTACAGCCATTGTGCTGGAGCCAGAATATTATGGCAAATTGGACTTGGGCTCGATGAGCCTGTATTGAGATCTCGAGTCAGGTTGTCAGTCCGTAACTTTACTAAAGAAACAGTGATACTTTTTTACATATTTCTCTTACATAAATAAAAACAAATTATAATATTTTAAAGATAGTGTTAGTAGCTGCGTTTCGCAGCTTTTCTCTTGATTTCCCAACTTTATATATATTACTATAACTGATGTAGGTATACTGCTATTACGCCAAAGATCTCATTTCGTCAATATCGGTTCAGCCGTAATAAAGAGACAATCAAAGTACCTTTAACATTCCTAATGTTATTAGCTACCTCTCGCGGGATTACCTACGTTTTCCGGAATAAAAGTGAACCTATGTATTAATCTAGGTTATGATCTAGTTCTGTTCCAAATTTCATAAACGTACTGCCTTTATATTTATACCACCAGGTATAGATATATTATCGAGCTTAAATATAATTCGCAAAGACACAAGTTTTGTAAAATAAATTTAATGTGGCGGAACGACCCTTCCGCGTTGCCACTAAAAACTCTGAACACATTTCATAGCAATTCTCCTCAGAGTCTCGTTGTCAAAAATCGAACTCGTGTCGCCAACTTTATAGCTCCAACCTGTGGAAGTTCGCGTCCTACAGCACAACTGGCCCGACAGTGACGTGACGGCAATAAAAGTTTTTTTATCTTGTGAATGAGCCGATAAATATTAAAACGAAGTGAGCTCGAGAGCCGGAACGTATGGAATTTCCTAGATTTTGCTGTAAATCATTTTAACAGCACAATAATGCGATTTTACGCTATTTTAATTCTATTTAACGTGATTTAATTGTGTGGCCCTATCATTATTTAGCGGGCCAAATACCTGTAGTATTCACGTGGTGAATTTTTAAATAATTCTATTATAACTAGAGACGAAACTTTCTTGTGTCTATAAACCATTTCAGATTAACTCCCGTCGTTTTTCCGAGAAGTTAAGTTTATAGAAAGAAAAAATGAAAGAAAACATTTTTTTTCATTTGATTTTTTTTTCAACCTAATATTTATTTACTTTTCTTTCCATCCAAAGGTTGTCTGGAAGAAATCGCTCTAGGCGATAAGACCGCCCTTATACATCAAGTATCTATTATATTGTTTTGTTATATTTTATGTCTTCTTCTTTTTTAAATATTTTTTTGTTTCATATTTGTATTCATTGTGATCTGTGTTTCATTTGTAAGTTTTTGGTGTATAATAAAGTTATATTCTATTCTTTCTATTCTTTGACACACACTACAAATAAAAGATTTATAAAAGACTACTAAAATAACAATAATAATGAGTAGAAAGTTGTCGCTGTAGTGTGCAGTGCGATAAAAAAAGTTAGTTCTCAGCATTAGTGCTGCCGATTTCTCAGCAGCGCTGGTTTTCAGAACTAACCTTTCGGGACGCACGAGACTGAACAAAAATTCATAAATACATACGCGAATATATAATAGAATAAATCTACATTATTATAAAGGGGAAAGATTTGATTGTTTGTTTGTAATGAATAGGCTCCGAAACTACTGAACCGATTTCAAAAATGCTTTCACCGTTGGGAAGCTACACTATCCGCGGGTGACATAGGCTTCTTATCCCTGCATTCCCACGGGAACGGGAACTACGCGGGTGAAACCGCGAGGCTTCCGCTAGTAAATTATAAATGTAAAAAAAAGTGTAGAAATTGTGTGTTAAGTAAAGTTTAAGTACAAGTACCAAGTAAGATAAGTTATAGTTTAGAAACAATATTATTAACTTTGTTAGGGTTTGACCACAGCTCATCTGATGGTAAGTGACGGTGCAGTCGAAGATGACAAAAACACTTAGCCTGGAATGGAGTTAAGAGTTGAAAGTTAAGTTCTGTGTGTTGCTGCAATGGTCACGGACAGGCATTATCTCTTACCATCAGGAGAGTGTCTCGTACGTCTCATTACTTTTACATAAAAAGTAAAGATCAGTATAGCAATGAAGTCAAAAAAAACGTAATAAATAAATATCGTAGGACTATACACACAGCGCCATCTGGCCCCAAACTAAGCAGAGCTTGTGTGATGGAAGTCAGATAACTGATAGAATACATAAATACTTTTTTTTTTGTAAATACATACTTATAATAGACAGAGTAACTGAAAAGTATGAAATGTGACGTGAAAAGAATACAAAATAATTTATTTCATAAAGAATATCGATATGAAATATAGTTACAGCACTATTTTTTAGAAGACGGCATGTATTTTATTCTAACACAAATATCTTATTGTAGCAAAACTTGTTACTTTTATATATATTTCGTCTTATATTTTGGCAAGTCCGAGTGTAAACAAAGCGATATTTACATTGAACAAGTTTCTAACCTTAGCGACAAAAGAATTCTTGGCCGGTGACTCACTTATATCCAATAATTTTCGCAAGATATTTTTTGTAACAACCTTGTTACTGTTATATGACTAATTTCAGACTGTTTAAAGAGTTGGACCATGTGATAAGCGATTGGCGGGTCAGACAAGCACGACTTGAAACGCTAGTAAAAATACTGCAGAAACCGCGTGGCGCGGCGTACGTTCAAATGTCTTATTGTAAACAATCTGATCGTCAACACACAAATGATTTACTCTTTTCTTAATGAGTTCTTTAGAGAACTAACAGCTAGCATTGGATTGCATTTGATCAGCTAGTAGGATTAGTCTAGCACTAGCAATTAAAAGAGAGAAAAGAAAGGTTGTAAAGGACGCATTTGCTCAGCAATGGCAGGTGTGCATCTCTTTACAGTTTAGCTACGGCTCCTCACCAGGTGAACTGTGGTCAAACAACTAGTGTGTCAACCATAAAAAAAATCATCATGACTTATAACCACAGACATTTTGATTAATTTTATTATTATTAATGTAAGCTATTTCGTTCATTAATTTCTCATAATTGTTTATAATAGTTAATTTTGTTGATGAAGGTTAATCAATAAATTAGTAAGTTCCAGTGGCTTATTGATTCAATTTTTTCACCCAATCTTTTTTATTTTTCCATTATCATCTCAACATACAAATTCGGTTCCCGCCGTCAGTCTGTACGCTTAGATCTTTTAAACTACGCTACGGATTTTAATGCGGTTTCCATCAATAGACAGAGTGATTCAAGATTTGTATGTATAATATATGCATATGCACCATATTAGTATATCTATGTACATTGCACCCTTGCGAAGCCGGGGCGAGTCGCTAGTCTGATGATAAATCCGGAAAGAAGGTACCGGAACTCCATAATGAAATGTTTGAGCTGAGTTTAATGAAATCGGATTTTTTTTTGGTAAAGATGATACCTACTTGAAAATTGACCTTGAGATTTTATAATGTACCTAGCTTTTTTAGTAATCACATATCCTGAAAAATTACAAAACCCTTGAAGAAATAAACACGACCCACATAAACGTGATAAGGAATACCAAGTGCGAAGTACTTTGTGAGAAAACGTGGAATTGGAGCAAGTTCAACTCGACCGCAACGAATTTATAAACACTCGATTCAAGGTTTACATAATGTATATTTTAATAAAAAAAACACTTCTTTGAGAATTGTTTGAATTAAATAACTTTATTGAAGGTCGCAATTAGTTTGCGACCACCGCGGTGGATCGCTGATCGACGCGAGAGAAAGAAAGAGCTTATGTTTCTGTCTCTTTCTATATAGTTTAGTTGTCACGGTCATTTCCTTACGGTATACATAAATCGTCGTCATTTACAAAGTATAATTGAAAAGTTGGTATTTATGAATTTGTAAAAAGAGAGTATAGAGACTTAAACACTGATGACACGGACGAGAGCCGCGCTCTCCTGATGGTAAGAGGTAATGCGTGTCCATAACAAAGTATTATAAACTAGTTGTGCCTGCCGACTTCGTGTAGATGTTCGGTATGGATGAATTTATGTTTCAGATAAATCCGCCGAAACACGTTTCTCGAATAGCGCGTATTGTTTTTTTTGTTTGTGAATCCTATATAATATAATTTTCATTGACATATTTAATTTATTTACAATTATTTTATTTCAGGTATTTATTTTATGTCTTATTTTTTAATTTTTTTACATTAAATCAATTATTTTATCAGGTATTTATTTTTTCTCTTATTTTTTAAATATTTTACATTAAATATTTATAAAACATATATAATATAAAAAACTTAAAACTAGGGTGCAGCCGGCAGCGGGGCAGGGCTCAAGCTGCCGGTGGTTAGGGCTGCAGAGTGAGGAACCTCCTCACAATGCGCGCCGTGTCAAGGATCACTGCCTTTTGAAGCTGACCCTTGACCCAAACGTCTAGCGAGGATGTTGGTCGAGACTCTTCGCTATAAGACCGTTTACCGTGACAATTTATTAATTATTATTATTGTAAAATGAATTATTCCTCATGCAATTTTATGAATGTGTGTACGTACAATAAGTATATTAACATGTAAATTGTATTTACCAATAAATATGAGTATGAATACCTCTGATCATGACTCACTGGCCCATATGTTCCACAAAGACACCGAAATATAGAAAGAAATGCCAATAAACCGATTCTTTTACATGTGATACTTTCATCCCGGCAGAATTGAATTCTAACAGCGCGGTGTAAGGTCGACAACAGCAGGGCGTGTTTGCGTGTGCACGGAACAATATATTGGGCAGTGATGACGGATACTTTTCACGTACAACGAAGTCCGAGCACTATTTTTACTCGTTTGTGTACACTACTTGGGTACGGCGCTAACTAATTTCGAATATTCATAATTTAATATTATTTTAGTCATTAAAGTGAGTGTGGAAGTTGAAGAACTGCCAAGGATCGGTCTCTGGGCTCTGGTGACGCTCGGACGTTTGACAACAAGGTTAGGAAACTGAGAATTAATTGAATTATTGTTATCATACTTTTTAACTGCTCTGTCTGCTAATTTGGTAGCAGCTCTGATTCAGATTCAGATAGTATTTTATTTAGAACTGTGTTACATTTAGGTCTTAATATTAAGTGAGAGTCAACAGTCTAGTTCTTTGTGAACATACAATAAATTTTGGCTAGATACAATTATTAATTACGAAAATGTCAAACTAATTCTTTTAGCTATGGTAGCTCAGTGGTTAGCGCGATAGGTTCGCATGCCGAAGGGCGTAGGTTCAAACCCCAACAATAAGCTTGAGCTGCCGGTGAAGGAAAACATCGTGAGGAAACCATAGCATGGTGGTAGGGTACTTTCTGGTACTCGGCTGGCTAGCAACCACCCTCAAGTTGAAAATCTGCCGCCAAGCATCTAACGGTGTGTTCCGGCAGCCTCACTTGAGACCCAGTTCCATTCCAGGCTAGGTGTGCTATACCATCTTCGACAACACCTTCACTTAACATCAGGTGAGCTGTGGTCAACCACCTAGCCTGTCAACCATAAAAAAAAATGAACTACACAACGATTAAAAATGAATGTCAAGTTAAAATTAAATAATAATTATACAACAATAGCAAATGCCAAACATTGAGATCAAAATAATAACAATAATTAAAAAAAATCATTAAAATAATCTTCTAATTTATAGTAAGCTTTCGATATTAACAAATTGAACAGTTTTCTCATGAACACAGTCACACTTTCCGACTCCAGTATTGCTTGTGGTAAATGATCTGCTACGTGAGCTTTATGGTGTGGGTTCGATTCCCACACTAGATAACCATTTAGGAGATGAACGAGACGCTCTCCTGATGGTAAGAGGTAACGCCTGTCCATGACCATTGGAGAACTTTGAGTAACAAAACAAAGAACAGGGCATCTTTGCTTTGGCGCGCATTATTTATTAACCATCAGTCGGATTTGCAAAAATATTGTGATATTTTCTTTCTTCAGGCTATTTAACATCACGATACGACCATTAGAAGTTGATGGCGGGTGAAACCCCCGGCCAACAATAGTGCAAACTGGCGGCCTTATTACTAAACACTAAAAGTTTCTTCCAGGCAATCTAAGCGTAGAAAAGGTATTGTGCATATTGTGAATTTTATTCTATTAATAAATTTTTAATATTTTTGCAATGGCTAGTCTAAAAGTTTTGTTCACAGCAATGTTGTTTTACAAAGAGGTTAAAAGAGTCGGCGGCAACGTCGCTGGCTTTGGCATACTTTGTTTGTTTTTGTTTACTATACTAGCCTTATACATAGTACAAGGAATACCCGTATCACAAAAATCTGTCCTATTCCAAGAATTTTGCATTATGACAACCAGCTGTAAATTACTGTAGAAATTATTTAAAAAAATTGGAGCGACAGTTGTGGGAAAATATCTATTTTAATTCAGCTAGCAGAATCAATTCGAGAAAATGGAATTGTGTTCGAATGCATTTCACGTCTTGACCTTGAAACTTTTCCTGTTAGTTACAACGTAGCGTACTTAGGATAGTTTACTCAAAACGCGACGACTTTAAACGTCGGTCACATATGTACATATGTAAATGGTATATAAGCCAGCCCCGTTGGCTCATTGGTAGTATATCTGCCTTGAGTGCTGTAGGGCGTGGGTTCGATTCCCACTCAGGGCAAACATAGATCATAGTTTTTTTGTAAAAGTAATAACACGAACGAGAAGCTCTCCTGGTGGTAAGAGAAAAATGTCCATGACCATTGCATCGATACACAGACCTTTGAATAGTATAACAATAGACTTTCTTTAAAGTCAAAATAAAATAATTAAAAAAACAATTGAAATCTAGTTAGCGATGAATGGTTTAGTTGAATTCGATTTGTATGATAATGTGACATTTGAGATGTTCCTATCTATATGTATCTATGTGTGTAGGTACATAATTTCTACATCCACACCGAGTACGTAGTAATACTATTCTTTATAAAAAACAATATAGCAGAAATCAGTCATAAACCAGTCACCAGCGATAGAAATATGTGAAAAAGTCTTGTAGACAAGAACTTTAACGTTTATTACCATCCATTTAGAATCAAAATTGCGTGTATGATTAGATTAACATGATTTTATGACATGACAGTGTGGTTGTCACATGATGTATGAGTGTTACGGAAATTAAGAAATCTCGTGTGCCCCAGCCTAATGGGTGTGTTTACACGAGAGGAAAAAACTTGTTCATCATTAAAAATAAACATCCTTGCCCATGTTAATCACATTAATAACATCAGACTTACAATTAATTCGGAGCGCTTTTCGAAAAAAAAAATTTAAAATTATTTTGCCCCATCGGGCAGGCTAAAGCTGTAAAGCCATACTGCCTTGTCTTAAGTGTTATTTGTGCTACCTCTTAGCTATAGTTATGGTCAAAGTCCAGTCCGTGTCAGTCATGTTTTAGTAAAATAGTGGCGACTTTACTATAAAGCTTCGATGGAGTTTTGGAAGCAACACGAAAAGTCATGTTTCACCACATTATATCGTTTTCCCACACTCACGCTTGTGATTCAGCGATTTATGAATAAAACACCACAATTTTTATGCATAAACACTCGATAAAACACTAGTTTTGGAAAAAAATACAACGGAGCGACACGACTCTTCCCGCGTTCCCGCCAAAACTCGCGTTTTTCTAAAGATGTCATCGGTAGTATTCCGCTGTTACCCACAGCTAGTCAATGTCAATGAGGTTCTCGGAATCCTCATTTATGTGTAGCACATAAACGGAGCCTCCGCTGTAGTATGTTCGTTGTTGTTGTTGTTGGATTGGGTTAAGTACTCGTATATAGCTTCATTCGTTAAAGTGTAATTGTAAGGTTTTTTTGTACAAGTGACTTGTCTTTAACATTATTGTTACTTATGGCTAATAAATATTACTGAATTACAAGTTTTTACACGGTTTAAAATTTTGAAAAGCCCACGACGGTTGAAAAGTAATTGAAAATAAAATAATTTAAAACCCCCGACTTAAAACTACCTATAAACTTACTAAAAACTCAAGAATATCCATCAGGGGCTGCCAGTTTTGCAGTTTTATAGTGACGTGAATACAATTTAAGATTCTTTTAGCGCTTTATTTACACCCTTAATGGGTAGACCGTGCCCCTACATTGGGACCTTTACAAGTTGATGATGATTCTTATTTTTTATTTGCGATGATTACCTGTAACTTTGATGTTATCTAGAAAATATACGTATTTTTATACATATAAAAAAATCTTATGACATTTTGTAATTAGTTTTTTTTTTAAATATTATTATTACTTTATTGCTTTGACATCTTAATTTTTTTTTAATTTTTGTAATTGTATTTTAGATTTTTGTTTTTGTGGAATGTCAAAATTTTGTGAGATTGAATGTAATTGGTTAACCGTATTCTTTCTCAGTAAATAAATAAATATGTATAATGTATATAGTTGTAAATTTCAAAATATTTATTTTACTCAATATTTTGTTATTCGGCTACTTTTGTAAGTTTTCAATCTTTTATATGATACGTAAATCCCACTAATATTACAAATGTGAAAGTTTGGATGGATGGATGTTTGTTAATCTTTCACATAAAAACTACTGAACGGATTTGGATGAAGTAGCTGAGACCCTGGATTAAGACAGGCTACTTTTTATCCCGAAAACATGTAGCGGGAAACACCGCGGGGCGCAGCTAGTCTGTAATAGTCCTCATGTTAAGTTTGTAATGTAGTGATTTCATGTTTTTACTCGTAATAGGTGTAGATTTGTTTAGGAAAAAATGATGAATTGGGACTGTGAAAATTAGAAATATACCGTGGGTGAGCAGAAATAGGAATAAGTGAACAAAATGGCTCATAATAATTACTTTTTTTTTGTAATTATAACAGTGGTGTAAATTGCACATCATATCGACTTATTTTCTTATAATCAACTATTGTAAAAGTATAATTTTTGGGGTTCCGCACCCAAAAGGTAAAACGGGACCCTATTACTAAGACTCCGCTGTCCGTTCGTCTGTATTTCCGTCTGTCACAAGGCTGTATCTCATGAACCGTGATAGTTAGACAGTTAAAATTTTCACAGATGATGTATTTCTGTTACCGCTATAATAACAAATACTAAAAAACAGAATAAAATAAATATTTAAGGGGGGCTCCCATACAACAAACGTGATTTTTTTGCTGTTTTTATAGATAATGGTACGGAACCCTTTGTGTGCGAGTCTGACTTGCACTTTTTTTGGCCGGATTTATATTTTTGTGTGTAATTTTTTTTAATTAATCATTTTGAAATTTTCTTAATAAAATTGTAATGTAGATACATATGCTACGTATCTATGTCTGTTATGCATTATTCGATTTGTTTTCATTATACATATTTAAATAGGTAAATAAACAAGGAAAATATAAGACAGCAGAATAAGTCCTAGAAACGGCCCAACGGGCTAAAAATCTAGCTTCTATAAACACAAGTAAATCAAAGTGATATATTCATTAGTTTGTTACATGTATTCGTCAGATCGCTACATTCGTGAAACTGTCTTGTACGAAGATTTATTGGCAAATATATGTTCGTTTATATTAAGATGTACGTTCTGATGTAGCGACGCGATGATCAGATTTATTAAAGTTTATTCGATGGGTTAATTAGACTTGTGGGATACACGTTTGATGTTCCGCGCGATCAAAGAATTTACATTCGCCGAATTGTAAATGTAATTGTTTTATTTGACCAGGGGACACGAATTGATGAAGTTCTCCGTAAGGATTCTGATGTTAATTTGATTTTAGTGCTTATTGTGCTAACCATGAAAGCATAGAAACCAAACCAACCATATGTGCTAACCATAGAAAGTTTCAAAGTAATGAGCGTCAAAGCAGCGACGCTCTGGACTTTGTTTTGCTACTCGATGACAGCCCTGTTGGCTCATTGGTAGTATGTCTGCTTCGAGAGCTGAAGGGCGTGGGTTCGATTCCCACTCAGGACTAATATTTGTGTCACTTACATCGATGTTTGTTCTGTGTCTGTGTGTACTGTATGTATTATAAGTATGTATTTACAAAAACAAAGTATTTAAGTATTCTGTCAGTTATCTGGTTCCCATAGTACAAGCTTTGCTAGATAGCGCTGTGTTAAATATCCTTCAATATTTTATTTAATGAGCGTCGAAGCAGCGATGCTCTGGACTCGAAAAGCTAAAGGGCGTGGGTTCAATTCCCACCCAGGATAAACATTTTGTGGTATAAATAAATGTTTGTTCTGCGTCTGAGTGTTCTATATTTATTATAAGTATGTATTTACAAAAAATAACTATTTAAGTATTCTATTAGTTATCTGACTTCAATAGTACAAGCTTTGTTTAGTTTGGGGTCAGATGGCGCTGTGTATAATGGTCCTACGATATTTATTTATTTCAATTTTTACGACAAATATGTGTACCTTAAAACATTACACTCCTTTTTTTGGCAGTCGTGTAATAAGATTTAAAAAAAATGGCGCGTAAATTCTACTCCATGCTGACACTATTCTAAGATGCGTAGAGGTTTTACGATCTGCTACGCAAACTGCTACAACGCTGCTACGGTGACTCCTTCAAGCGTAGCATTTCTATCTATCTATACTATTATAAAGAAGAAAAATATTTTGATTGTTTGTTTGTATTGAATAGGCTCCGAAACTACTGAACCGATTTCAAAAATGCTTTCATCGTTGGGAAGCTACACTATCCGCGGGTGACATAGGCTTCTTATCCCTGCATTCCCACGGGAACGGGAACTACGCGGGTGAAACCGCGAAGCGTCCTCTAGTACTTAATAACACCGACAAACTGCTTCTAAGAACAACTACCCATGAAATAGGTGTGCAAACTGTCCACTGTTTACTTTTTTATGTTCAAGGTAAGATACATTTACAATTTTTTTTTGTGTGTAAAAAGTAATGAAACGAACGAAACGTTCTCCTGATGGTAAGAGATCACGCATTTTCATGACCATTGCAGTTTATCCAGAAAATTTGAGTAACAAAATAAAATCTTAGGCATCGCTTTTTTGCGCTTTTACTTTGAGACATTTGATGGTAAGTCTGTAATTTAATATTTGTAATACTTTTCTCAATGAATGTCATATCATTAGCTTCTTTTTTATCTTTATTATTGGCACATACCGTTATCTGTTTTTTCTTGAACCCTTTCCAGTCTAAAGTTTCGTAGAAGCGATCCCTTTTAGCGACATAGCCATCAATTGTTACAGTAGTTTTTTCTATTATATTAGATATACAAGTCTACATAGACGAATTCGCATTTGTATATATTTATTCTAAAATAATTTGGAAATCGTTGTTCTCTAGGAAATTTTGTAGGCGAACTACTGTTCGTGCAAATGGACTTTTAATGTTCAAATATTTTTTTTAATGTAAAATGTAATGAGACGAACGAGACGTTTTCCTGATGGTAAGAGATAACGCTTGTCCATGACCATTGCAGCGATACACAGAACTTTGTATAACAAAATAATATCCAGGGCTGCCTGCTTTGGCGCTCATTACTTTCAGACTTTCGATTGTTAGTCTCAACAGACCACTAATTTCGCTAGCTGCAGTACCCTTCAAACCGGAACACAGTAATGTTTACACACTACTGTTTAGCGGCAGAATAGCTGGTACTGCGGTGGTACCTACCTAGACGACCTCCTGCTAAGGAGATCTACCAGCCAGATCAGGTAAAGGGTTGTTAATAAGCGGGACAACTATTTGTGTAACTGACCTTTCTCCTTATCAGCGTCCTTGGTCCGGCTCTGGTCGAAGAAGCCAGTGGTAAGCGCCTTCCGTTTGAGAAGGTAAGCGCGCCGCTTCGGTTTAGTCGACGTCACCGTCGCGTTCTCTGCGTAACACATAACATAGAGATTGTATACAGGGTGTTTCGGAGAAGTGCGATAATATTGAAGGGTGCCGATCTACCCTCAAATATAAGCGATTTTTACTATTTTTATTAATGTGAAAAATAATTACATGAACGATACGCTCTCCAGATGGTAAGCGATAACGCAAATCCATGACCGTTGCAGCGATACAGAACTTTAAGTAGCAAAACAAATTCCATGGCATCGTTCCTTTGGCGCTCATTACTTTCAGACTCGATGGTTAGTCTCAACAGCCCAGTAATTTCGCTAGCCGTAGTACAACTTCAAATCGGTACACAGTAATGTTTACACACTACAGCTTGGCTTACTTATTTATTTATTATTACTCTAAGACATTCGAAACGCTCTAGCAGAAAGAGGTTTTTAAGAGACTTTTTGGTATTCGAATTCTACGGAAAGAGAGATGTCATTCCAAATTTTTTTCATTATTTTTCCTTTATGTCGTCTTTTATTATAAATATCCAAGTGTACATGGTATTTTTTTTTTCTTTCTTTCATTTCTCTTTCCTGTGTGACGTAGATAGCTCCACACAATCAACAAACCAAAGTTCACTCCTTTATTCTATTCAAAGAAAAACTATTCCTATCAACCATTAAAATAGAATTCCACGGAATGTTGTAAAAATGTGTAAATTTTCCACAAATAATATTGAAAATAAACAGAACGCGAATCCGACACCTGTTTTGATAGAGAATGGCGACGGGGCTCGGGTTGCCTCTCTATGGTGCCAATTGAACTTACATAATAACAGAATAAGAGTATCAAGTTCATTGGCTTCCTAGAATACGCGCAAACGGATAGGTAGACTTCTTGATGGTCTCACTAAAACTTTTGCTGCCCCTGTCTAAAATACTGCAAAGGAAGAAGAGCTTTATCATATATGTAATTATGTCTATCACCAGGACTACAAAATACTATAATTAGATAATTAAGTGTTCAAATTGGAAAAGTTTAAATATTGCAATAATCCTATTTAAAGAAGCTGTGGGAGGGTTCAGTTGCCACACTACTACGCTCTTCATAGCAGTTGTGAAACTAACGATTGGCCCCAAGGTTGGACAACATAGGACTTTTGTTGGACAACATAGGACCAACAGGACAGCCTTGTGGGCTCCTTGATAGTATATATTCTGCTTTAAGAGTTATATATGTGGGTTCGATTCCTAATCAAGACAAAGTTTTTGCGGTAAAAACAAAATGTTTGTACAGTGTTTGTATGCATTCACAAAAAAAAAGTATTCTATCAGTTATCTGACTGCTATAGTACAAGCTTTGCTTAGTTTGGGGTCAGATGGCGCTGTGTGTAATGTCCTACGATATTTATTATTATGGGAGCAAATTGAATGATATGTATACGGTACGTTATCTCTTTTCACACTAACATTATAAAGGTGAAAGTTTGTGAATGTGTAAGTTTGTGTGTATGTTTGTTACTTGTTTACTCTCAAACGGCTGGCCCAATTTAGATGAAAGTTGGTATGTAGGTAGTTGACACCCTGTATTAACACATATGCTTTTATCTCGATAAAATGTTTTGTTCACGTGGGAACGGCGTGTAACACCGCGGGGCGCAGCTAGTATAAGATAAAACAGCGCTGATTGCTACTGAAATGTCGCAATTAGCGCGCTCACTAGCCTCTCTCATGAGTAGAGACTGCAATTAATCATGTAATCTAGCAACTGCTTACATGAGATGAGTATTACGTGATCTATGTTTGAGATGAGACAGATATTTCTCCCACGCCATCACGCGTCGTGAACTCTATTCTCGCGCGATCGACATTATCCCCGTCTCTTTCATTCGCGATTTTTTTATCGTATACCTTTCGGAGAGTGTGCCTTAGTTTGATTCCACCTGCCCCTTTTATTACCAGACCGAAGCGCCATTCGTAAAAAGGTGGACATTCCTCACGCACGCAATAAACGCAATTCCACATTCTTCATTTGTACAGCGAGGATGTGGAACTTTCTATCGGCGTTTATATTTCCTATGAAGTACAATTTGGGTGCCTCTAAATCCAGAGTAAACAGGTTTCTTGGTGGTTACACTTGGTGGTAGATTTCCTTAGCAGGAAGCTTTACTTTCCTTAGGTTATTCCGCAGTACTAGTTATTCTGCCGCTAAGCAGTAGTGTGTAAACATTACTGTGTTCCGGTTTGAAGGATACTGCAGCTAGCGAAATTACTGGGCTGTTGAGACTAACCGTCGAAAGTCTCAAAGTAATGAGTGCCAAAGCAGCGACGCCCTGGACTTTGGTTTACTACTCGAAGTTCTATGTATCGCTGCAATGGTCATTGATCAGTATCGCTGCAATGGTCATGGACAGGCGTTATCTCTTACCATCAGGAGAGCGTCTCGTTCGTCTTATTACGTATTACATTAAAAAAAAAGGTTCCTTGTAGGTAGATGTGCTTCATCTTAGACTGTATCCTGCTTAACATTAGACACGGTCAAACGCAACCCAATTTTAAACTAAAAAACATTTATAGATAATATTACTACACGTAACAGTAGCCAGTATTAACTGGACCAGAATATTCAATAGAATAGGTGCTTCGTGGATAGGTGATGGATCTCATACGTTTGTGACATAAATATACCTACCTACGCCATTTTCTGCATATTTGTTTATTTACATTAGACATTTTGGCAAATAACAAATTATTGAGCCCCCGGTGAGTCCATTGAGGTAAACGCGTAAGGTGCTTTTTAGTGTTCCGTACCCAAGGGGTAAAACGTGACCCTATTACTCAGACTCCGCTGTCCATTCGTCTGTATATCTGTCCGTCTGTCACCAGGCTGTATCTCATGAACTGTGATAGTTAGACAGTTAAATCTATAGTTATCTTATCTTTATCCCACTGCTGGGTATAAGCCTCTCTATTGTTATGTCATCTGCCTCAGTCCTGTGTCAATCTGGTGCAGGTTCGACCCGCGGCGGTAAAAATATCATCGACCCAACTTGCGACTGGACGACCAACGCTCCGCTTACTTTGCTTAGGTAATGACAAACAAACGTATAGTAATAACAAATTTAAATTATTTTTTTTAAGATTTTCATTGTGACACTGGAACGGGCTGAATGACGTACAAGAAAGGCCTTCGCTCAACAGTGGGTGTTATCGGGCTCAAGTTGATGATGACGACGACGTGCATGGCAATCTCCGCGTGTGGTCGTGTCCGCTACACACCTAGGATGTAATTACTCCTCGCGACATGAAGTGGGCGGATCCGCTGCAGATATAAATACATACTTTGATTCCAACACTAGACTGCTAACTCATTGCATTCGTTATTGTTGCTAAGCAGAATACATATTTTTAAATACGTTCTCTGGGTTTCTTTATGTACGGCAGTTTAGCTACCTTAAGAAATACGAGTAAGTATATACGTTTTCTAGATTTCTGCTTTTACGACATTTTAGCTAGCTTATGAAATTTAGATTGGCACAGTACCGAGGCAGATGGCTTGACAAGAGAGAAACCTATACCTTATAAAAAAGGCTGTGGATGATGATGATGAAATCGAAATAAATTTATGTTCTCCGGATATTTAGTTAGTTTAGATAGGTCATGAAATTTAAATACGTTCTCTGGATTTCGCTATGTCTGGCAGTTTAGCTAGCTTATGAAATTTGGAAGGCTGTGCTTAGTTCGTATTGATTTATACACAATAAGGTTTAAAACATAAATAAAGGAAAAGACGTTCTATTTATAGTTGTATATATATTCGCTATAGTGTTATTAGTTATATTGCATGGTGGTAGGGTACTTTTTAGTACTCGGCTGGCTAGCTACCACCCTCGAGTTAAAAATCTGCCACCAAGCATCTAACGGCGTGTACCGGCAGCCTCTGCCAGTTCCATTCCAGACTAGGTGTGCTTTACCATCTTCGACCACACCTTCACTTAACATCAGGTGAGCTGTGGTCAAACACCTAGCCTGTCAACCATAAAAAAAGTGTTGAAGATCTGTGGATCTCAAAACAATCTACACATTTTTTTCATTTTTTTTTATGCTGTTATTAAAAAAGTTATGATTCAATGCAGTAGTATTCATAAATGTTATTACTTGATTAATTCAAGACATGACAAAAACTTTTACAATGTTATTCTCGTAAAAGAAGGAAAAACTTAGCTGATTATCATAACTTAGTTTCATTGACAAAACTATGATATAATTTTTTATAACTAGAAAAAAAAATCGATAGATGTGTCTTATGGAACATGTGGTTGGAACTATTGTTTTTTTGTTACTACAAGTGTACTTGTTTAATTTCTCTTTGGACCCAATTATAAGTAAACACGGACAAAGTCGTGGGCAGAAGCTAGTTACAATAATCGTCACGAGCGTATGACTCAAAAAAATAAATAAACCCCAACATCATCACAGTAGCGCAGCGGAAAGTAGGCTATCTGTCGCGGAGATATGAAATATAAATTATATTTTTAAAGCATTCCCACGTCACATCCATCTAGTGTTAAAGTCAGTGTTAACATTAAATGAACGTTAAAGCTGTGTAAAACATTTTGTGGGTTTAAACAATATTTTGATGTTTTTCACACTCCATAAAGGTGATGATGAGTAACGCTAGATGATTAGCGATGATAGCTCAGTGGTTGGCGCGGTCGGTTCGCATGGTGGTAGGGTACTTTCTAGTACTGTACTCGGATGGCTAGCTACCACCCTCAAGTTGAAAATCTGCCGCCAACAGTGTGTTTTGGCAGTCTCACTTGAGAATCAGTTCCATTCCAGGCTAGGTGTGCTTTACCATTTTCGACTACACCGTCACTTAACATCAGGTGAGCTGTGGTCAAACACCTAGCCTGTCAACCATTAAAAAAAAAAAGAGTTATATCTATCTATCTATTCTAAAAATCATTTCAATAAGTTCTGCGAATTACACACAGATATGATAACAAATGTATATTTGTTTAGTTTGTTACAATTCAAGATATCAATCTCCGCAAGCGTTCGAAACAGATGAACGAAAATACTCCAAGTTCCGATCTCTGTTTATTTCTGAACTCCATTTGACGAATAACTGATTTATGGAAATCCTGAAATACGTCGAAACACCTACATACATAATTTGCAGCTCCGTTTATCGACAGTCGGAAAGGGTACGATGTGTGATAAGGAGGAGGCATTGTACTCGTAACATATTAACACTAAACCTACTTTGATATCTTAGTCAAAACATAGCATACAAAGTTTCTTTTGTAGTAGTACTACGTGTTTATTGTATAGAGGGCCGCATTTTCCGGGCCAAGGAAGCCAGCCAAGCCAAGAACATTTTAATTCAGAGTATCAGCTATGTATATAGCTATCTACACTCTAAATGTTATCCAAATCCGCTAAGCCGTTACAGCGCGCAGAAGTAACAAACTTATACACAAACAAACTTTCGTAAATATAATACTCGTGTGATTTTGATATGGAACCAATTCTAACTGCTAAAGAAAAATATAATTATTACTAGGTACTAATTACTCTTAATATGATAAATACTAATTACTCTCAATATGAATGCAATTTTCCTCATCGGGTAAGTCTAGAAAACAAAATGCGTAAACCCTAATTAAAAACATTAGTGACTAGCAGCTCGCCCCGGTTTCGCAAGGGAACACAAAACTCGATTAACGATATAAATCTAGCCTATGTCACTTAGTCATAATGTGGCATTCTAATGATGAAAGAATTATCCAGATCGGTCTAGTAGTTTCGGAGCATATCCAATACAAACAAACGAAAAATCAAATCTTTCATCTTTGTAATTAGTGTAGATATAATATACCCTATTATAAATATTTCTTATTATACGTTTAACGTCCAATCGACGCTTTCCAGAAAGCCAGCATTTGAATTAAATACCTTAAAGGTGGTTCGATTGCCATACAAATAATTTTTTGCCATTTATGGACAAATGGAGTAATTCAATAAATTGTGATTTACTAAAGACCAAAATAAATGCCAGTAGCTGTGATTTCACTGTAAAATTATGCTCCATTTGTCCATAAATAGCAAAAATTTATTTGAATGGAAATCGAACCACCATAAATTAAAATACTTACGTCTTGCTATGGGCTGGATAATTGTAAAACTTAACTTTTTGCGAACTTTTAGCATATCAGTATAATTACTAAGAGATCCCTTTCCGAGTATCCCGATCGTCCCACGTACAGACACACCTCTCACCGCATACGTGATGTTCGTTGCACTCAACTCTCGTTTAAGAATAGTTAGAGAGAACATGTTTTTTAACGCAGTCAGTCAAGTTTTACTTGCTTTCTAGGTGATATCTCCATAGCAGGAGGTCGTTTAGGTGAGTACTACCACGATATGGGGTATTCAGGCGCCAAGCAGTAATGCGTAAACAGTACTGCGCTCAGGTTTTAATAGTACTGCAGTTAGCCAAATTACAACGCAAGTCTTAAAGTGATGAAGGTTCATTAGTCTTATTACTTTTGCATAAAAAACACTTTTACGTACAACGTAGTAGGTATATGTAATTTAGTCGGTATGTAAAGAAAAAAAATACTTTGCTGATTCCAAAACCATTTCGAAATATTACATTCCTGTAGATGATTTTTCCGTTTAAAACTCTTTAAACTATGAGACGGGGTTTATTTTAATAAAATACATAAAATAAATTTGACTTTCAATTAACTTCTAATGACGTCATGTCCTTGGCTGTATAAGGATTCTTTCAGTGCCTAAAAAAGGTGCACATATTTTACATATTCAGCCAATGTTATGACGTCATAACTATAAAAAGTTTGAAAATGTATTAGAATTAAACTACCGCATAGAAAGCCAAAATATTCAAATAAGTTTCATAAAATAAAGTTTACTATCAGTAAAAAATATAAAATAAATACAAAAAAAAAAACTTTACATACCGAATGAGGTGTGTTAGCAAGAACGTATATAAGAACAATTTTCGAAACTAAGAAAATAATAAACCATAATTATTTTAAGTCATTATTATATAGTGTACACGTTTCAGAAGTCGCCTGTAATACATTCATGAAAGTTTTTAAAGGATCAGAGGTCATTAAGGCGTTGGCCGCTAACTTCACAAAAAAGTCATTTTAATTTGCTCGTATGATAGGCTGCTAGATTTGGCCGCCAACTTAACGGTTAATTATTGTCGAATGTTAATTTGTATGTTTGTTGGCTAGGTTAGGTTGTGTTAGTTAGAGCTTCACTTATAAACAATCTTCAAGTTTAAGTTAATCTGTGCATAAAACAACATTTACATAATTATTTTGACGCGTCATTTTTCATGTTGGCAAATAGTTGAAAAAACATTGTTTAACTTTAACGACGTTATTATGATTACTTATCCTAAATAAGACTAAATTCGACATCTGTGTATATAGGTATATTGGTAAGTAAGGTAGGACCTAGAACACTAAACTTTAATTACCATATTTTGTCCCAATACTATCATAAATAATTTAATATCGGTGAATATTCGCACAGCGCCATCTAGTCACAAACTATACAACACTTGTACATTAACTTTATTACTTTAGTAAATTTTTGATGCTTATATAAAACTAATATGATTAGGTCTTGTTTCCAAACTCCAAGGCTAAAAGATATAACCAAGATCGTCAGTAAACTAAATCTCCTAATAATGTGGGCAATTAACCCTGATTACAGCCAAGTACTTCCAAAGTGATCTCTGCACTCATCCCATCTCACGAATCTCTTCAGCGCGTGAAATGACAATAGCTCCTCAGCACTCATACCGGGCATTCCTTCGTATTTATAGAATGACAGTATTTCTCGGCTCTGAAATATTCGTACTTAAGGCGCTCTAAGTAGGTAATGCGAGCGTGTGTCGGTACTTCAGTTAATTACCAAACTTATGCCGCAAAACACAGTGTCGCGTTTAGAGGAGCAAAAATATGTCTCGTACGTTATCGGCATTGTGATTAGTACGATTATTTTATTGGAAAATAATTTATTGCATTTTGGCGTAATTTAATGAAGGAGCTGCCAGAAATAGCGTGGCCATGAACTTTGTTTTGCTACTCAAAATGTTCCAACATTTAGTCTGTACAAATGGCAAGGCACTTCAAGCGCCCGTCTCTCCCGCTGGGAAGCGCACTTTTAAATGTTTTTTTTTATGGTTGACAGGCTAGGTGTTCCACAGCTCACCTGATGTTAAGTGAAGGTGTGTTCGAAGATGGTAAAGAACACCTAGTCTGGAATGGAACTGGCAGAAGCTGCCGGAATACGCCGTTAGATGCTTGGCGGCAGATTTTCAACTTGAGGGTGGTAGCTAGCCAGTCGAGTACTAGAAAGTACCCTACCACCATGCTATGGTCTCGTCACGATGTTTTCCTTCACCGGCAGCTCAAGCTCATTGTTGGGGTTTGAACCCACGCCCTTCGGCGTGCTACAAAAATGTGAATGAAAAAGCTTGTTTCTAACATTTACTTTTGTGACTATTATGTATGATTTCCCATAGCTGTTCCAAAGGAATTGAACCCACTGTACGGCACAAATGCGCCGGCGTGTCGAGTCGGTACAAGTAGGTGATAATACCGGGCGCATGCCGCGCGCTTCACACTATTTATAGCAGGCACATATTGTAGGAAACTCGCAGCGGTCTGAAGTAGTCCTGTGTTTTTACTTCCTTTAAATTCCTTGACAAAAATTTAAACAAAGTAGATTTTTTAATGCAAATGAGCTTGCGTTTGATTCTCGCCTGATGTTAAGCGAAGATGCGGTCTACGTCGGAGCACGTTTGTATAAAATAAACCGATTGGCTCGCAAGTTGAAGATTGTATCTATCAAGGAACAACCACTAGGGTATCAAACATCATTATTTAGTGATTTGTATAATGAAGGTGAAATCGATTCATTTGGTTCCAGTTTTTGGAATATCTACCATGAAACGGTGTCTCTTTTAAGAGCTCCTGGCTGTCCGAGAGAGGAAAAATGACAAAAATGGGAGTAAAGTCAAAGGTTTTATTTGCATGACAATAGTGTAAAAAGGTCTTAAAAAAAACAAAAAAAAACGACAAATAAATTTTTTTTTTCTTTCTTTTAAATATTATGAACACGGCGCTTGGTCTCGACCAAGTCGAGATCGAACCAAGCGCTCGAAGAGTCAACACGTCCTGAGGACGCCTCGTGTAGAGGCGAAACACGTGTCGGCAAGTGGTTACTGCAGATAGAGAAGGATTTTAAGACTTGTGGTTATTTTAATTTAGAATTGTTTAAGATTGAATGTAATTATATTTTTGTAAGTCCAACCATGTTATCACGTAAGTGACAGTAATGTCTTGCTGATAATAAAGTTTCTTTAAACCTAAACCTAATTAGAATTTTATTATTTAAATTATATTTTTAAGTTTATGTCAAATTAATTCTAGATATTAAGTAAGATTAGGTTTTAAATAATAAGTTGTTGTCAAATTTAAGTCCTCATCACTGTTGTAACTGGAACGACTGTTATAAACTAAATAGTATATATTTAATATTTAACAGAAAAGATTTTCCGTGGATATGTCAGAGAGTAGACATTTAACTACGTAATATTTCGTACTTAAGCGTAAAAGACGTTATAATGGAACATTTTATACGCATCGGCCCATTGCAAATCTCACGTTCAAATAAATCAAAGACGTAGTAAATTCATAAATCAAACTAATACACATTTTACTACAGGATGAAATAATTTTACAACACTAAATAAAATTTACTAAAACAGGTGAAATCCGCGCCCGAATCATTCTGGTAATAAAGACCACCGTAAATAATCTGACAGAAGCGAAAATAAACTGATATTTCACTACCACAGGAATAGTACACAACTATAAATTACATTAATCTTGAAGTATAACGGTCTATAAAGCATTGTTTTTAGTTATAAATACACTATTATGTGACATAACTCGAGACAAAAGCTATCGGGCCCACGCGCAGTCGCGGGCCGAAATTAACTTTTGAAATATCATGTGATAAGGTAGAAGTACAAAGGTACGTTATTTAATGTTAATAAATAAATCGTTTTGCCAAGTACTCCTGACAGCCCTGTTGGCTCATTGGTAGTAGGTATACCTGCTTTTTGAGGGTTGTGGCGGGAACGCGGAAAGAGTCGTGTCGCCCCGTTGTATTTATTCCAAAACTAGTGTTTTTTCGATCGGTTTGTATCGGAGCGCATACGTAGGTATCTGTACGTCAATATACCTAATCATATCATGGTTACAGGGATTCGTAATCTTCGCAATTCGTAATTTACGAATACTTGTGTTCGTAATTTTCGATTCAAATCGTGCGCCTAAAAATTCGATTCTATCACTCAACTGTAGGGATCCATGCTGTCTTAACATCAGATCATCGAATACAGCGATCATAACACGTTTTCGCCCCAAAATAACAAGAATTAATCTAACTAATTAAATTTTAACACGCGTCACTAAACTAAGTAATAATGTTATCAATTGAAAAAAATGTTGGTAATATATGAAACGACGCATTCTATTTCATTTTACTTGGTGGTAGATCTCCTTAACACGAGATCGTCTTCCACCGCATTATGGTGTTAATATTACTGTGTTCCGGTTTGAAGGGTTCTGCAGCCAGCGAATTTATAGGGCTGTTGAGAATAACCATCCAATCTCAAAGTAATGAGCGCTAAAGCAACGATGCCCTGGAATTTGTTTTGATACTCAAAGCTCTGTGTATCGCTGCAATGGTCATGACATACGTTGTCCCTTACCATCAGGAGAGCTTCCTCTCATTACTTTCACAAAAAAAATTGACAAACCGTTTTCTATTTGTTCTTGAACCCTTTCCATTTTAGGACCGCCAATTGTTACACTAGTTTTAAGTTTATACCTTTCTATATTGTATTAGATATAGTGTGCACAATAAAGAGTTTATCTATCTATGTATCACATTTTTTGTATGACTGGTCAATCCATGAAAAATACATTAAACTATCCTCTAATATCAACGTTCGAAGTTAGTTCGTAGTACACGGTGTGCGTGATGACGTAGTCGTGACGTCATTGTTTGCGTAATGCTCGCCACGTATTTTGAGCGCCCATCAGCCATTTTGAAAATAGAACCGCATGTCTGGCTAGGGCTGCCACTTTAGCCCTACGACAATGTTTACAAACTGCCTCTAATGGTTTAATTTATGTTTTCGTTTAGAATGGTTATCTAAATTCTTTCTTACTTTCAGTTTTTAAAGTTCAAATCAAATACACTATCATTATATAATCTATTCCAGTTGAATTTGACATTGTATTTCAGTTTGTCATAGTATTTTAATGTGACATGTTATTTTGGGTTTTATAGGTTACCTTAATGTTACATAAACTTTCACGTTATGCTTAGCGCATATAATTTAATTTTAAATAAAACTGTTATTAGATTTATTTGATCAAATTTTATGAGTAGGTACTTGTACATTAAAAATCTAATAAAATTTGTTTAACCCTAAGTTTTAGAAACGACATACCTACTATATTAAGGTAAATTGTTACTTACTCTACTCACGCTGAGTTTTACAAATTCATTTGTTTATTTAAATTTATCGACATATTTTAGTTAAATCTATCGACAAATATTGTATTGTTTACATCGCTTATCGTCTATTACGTACTCGTTGCATGGAAGTCATACGGGTTGAGAATCGGGTCAGCCCTGCGTAAGTGGTCATTTTGAAAATAGAATCGCATGTCATGTCATATGTGTCAGGGTATAAATAGCGAGTCACCTGTATGCTGTCGGCTGTTCGCACGCGGACGCGGGAAGCGCTCGTCGCACCGCGCGCACTTGAGGGTTAACTGCCCTCTGTGACGACACGACGTTGTGGCGAGTCAATTGAAGTGCCAAACAAGACGGCAAACCGTTACCACACTAATTTTACGTTATTCTGTATTTGATTTCTAATTGTTATGACTAATGTATTTAGGTTTCTATCAATTTGTCTTGTGCGAACCGCTAAGCAATGGAATTTGCTGCCCGAGTGGGTGTTCCCTGTTAGATACAATCTGGGTGCCTTCAAGTCGCGAGTGAATCGGTTTCTTTTAGGCGAGCGTGCTCCACCATGGACCGCATCTTCAGTTAACATCAGGCAAGATGGCGGTTAAACGCAAGCCTGTAATTATTTAATTTAAAAAACTGGCCAAATGCGAGTCGGACTCGCGCACGAAGGGTTTCGTACCATTACCTTTAAAAACGGCAAAAAAAAATCACGTTTGTTGTATGGGAGCCCGCACATTTATTTTATTCTGTTTTTTAGTATTTGTTGTTACAGCGGCAAAAGAAATACATCATCTGTGAAAATTTCAACTGTCTAACTATAACGGTTCATGAGATACAGCCTGGTGACAGACGGACAACGGAGTCTTTTAACAGGGTCCCGTTTTATCCTTAGGGTACGGAACCCAAAAAAGTTATTAATACTGTGTAATATGTTATTGTACTGTTATATGTTAGTTTTTGTACACAATTGACTTTGGTATGTAAACAATAGTATTTATAGAATGGAAAGTTTCATACCAAATACGGTATAATTTTTAGTATCCAACAGAGTAGAATGAACACATACTTGTAATAAACAGATAGTAATTGTTCTTTCTGTTAATCATAGTGTGCAGTAAACTGTTAATGGTTGGCGGATGCGCTGCTCGTCAAGGTGAATAGGTTTGTGAAATGCACACTAATATTTAACGAGAGTCGTTTTAATAAACAACTAAACACTAAAGACCTCAAAAGTGAGGATACGACATCCGAACATTAATACTCGACGTCATTTGCTTTATCTGTGTAAAACTCTATTCATAATAATTATGTAGTTTTAGAATTGAATAGAATTTATTGTAAGTACATCAACAATCGACATATAATAACCATCTTAAAAAAGATAAAAAATAAGATTGGAGATCAAGATTAATTTGCGGTAGTGAAACTGCAGCCTTATCACATACCGCAATTTCTTCCAGACAACCTTTGGATGTACAGAACAAATGTCTCAGCTATTATGATTCGTGGTGTAAAAAAAAACAGAAAAAAAAGAATTTGACTATGATAATTATTGTTATTATGGGAATGTATAATTATGTATTTCCCCTATATTTCCTATACTTATTAACACAGCTGATCTCTTTCTTCTTTGATTCGTTTCCATGCTAAGGTTACCTGGAAGAGATCGGTTTTAGCGATAAGGTCGTCAGTTGTTACATAAAGTTTTTTTTCTTCTGTATGTAATCTTTAGTGTGAACAATAAAGAGTTAATAAATCAATCACATCCCTGTTGGCAACCCTGTTGACTCGTTGAACATTTTGTGAATAAACAAATATTTGTTCTGTGTCTGGATGTTCTGTATGTATTATAAGTATGTATTCACAAAAAAAAAAGTGTTTATGTATTCTATCAGTTATCTGACTTGCATCACACAAGCTCTGCTTAGTTTGGGGCCAGATGGCGCTGTGTGTATAGTCCTACGATATTTATTTATTTATTTATCTCTCTCACCTCATATGATTACATGACTCATACAGTCATAAATGACAACATATACAGAATATGACTGCTAAATTTTTTTAGCTTTAGTTTCATTGAATAATTTGTACAAAAACTTGTGAATTTCTTTGTTGGAATAGTAACGTAGTGATACGAAATTAAGTAGTGATAAATACATTTTAAAACATTGAAGTATTTCAGGTGAAATTGGTCTTATATCTTGAACATCTATCTACGTAATCCATCCTTTACTCTTATTGTACATAATATGTTTGTTTTATGCGCCTACAGCCATATATTGCGGGGATGGCTGGCAGAAAATACTATAGCATTAGTACATGTTTTTAAGTGTACTCTCGTATCTGCTACTCTCTCCGGCCCTGAGCGAGCCTTATTGTGCCTTCACAATGTCATTTGCACATAAAAACGGCAAACCTATATTTCTTTAGACCATCAATTATTATTTTGGTTACAGTTATATAAATTAAACCCTTTGGTCACATGTGCAATCACGCGGCGAACACCAAAGGACGCTTTATGTATTTTGCTATAAATTACTCTAGTGAATTAGTCGCATAAATCCGCTCATATCTTCAACAATTCCTGCTATTTTAATGGCACGAATCACAGACTTATACAATGTAGGCATAATTAAATCTCTTCGTTATATGTGTGTCTGTTTTCTCTGTCTTTTTAGGTATAATGCAAAGTCTAAGGGAGTTTGTTGTTTACAGCCTAACTGGTAAGACTTCACGTTCACATATCTAAAGAACTTTTTTAAGAACTCTCTGTCTCTGACATGTATGTTTCCTCACGATGTTTTCCTTCACCGTTTAAAGTCATCGGCAATACGCACACAGCTTAGAAAATACAGATGTGAGTGCCGTGGGATTTGAACCAAGGACTTCCAGATTGGAAGCCAGACGGTCTCTCAACTAGGCTGCCGAAACATCACTTCTGGTTAATCAGGAAACAGAAGGATACGCTGTTGGACGTTCATTCGAGATCAGCTATCGCTTTGATATCATATATCTTTAGCATTCCATACATTGCCTAAAGATTATATACTCGCTGTCTAATATTAATTCATAATTCAATTATTTTTTGTAAAATAGGTAAACCTTTGTTGTGGTCTTAATATAGGTACATAATACTTAGCACTCTATTTTTGCTTTCAAAGCATGCAAGTATTTATAAAATATGAAAACTAAAGAAAAAAATTACATTAGTATCTAATCCAGTTCCAGACTTGATGAGTATTATGTACCTATATAAAAATAATAAACCGACATATGCTTAAGTTTTTTGCCATTTCAAAAATCGTTAATACAATTGGTGAGAGCTGATTTGAATACGTTGATATCATCCTCAACTCTTATAACAGTAGGTAAGTTGTTAAATAATATCGGTAGTATTTGTTGGTTTATTTGTCCTGTCGCTTAGTAATAGAGCAAAAGGACGTGATTTTATTACGTCTAGAGACTACGAATCAAAAAGTAACAAAGGGTACCTTATACCCAAGGAAAATTAATGGTCACCTCCAGAGTAGAGATACCTTGGAGGGACACAGAATAGGGAAGAATTGATTATTCTAAACTATAGTCAGAGTATCCGACATAAGTAAACTTGAGTGATCCCGCATGAATAAAACGAAAACGTGTGAAAACTACGTCAGTTTCCATATCACCTTCATCATCATCATCAGCCTTTTGTAGTCCACTGCTGGACATAGGCCTCTCCCAAGACACGCCAATCAACCCGATCTTCGGCTTTTCGCTTCCATCCACCGGCAGCTGTCCACGTATATCGTCACTCCATCGAGTCTCGGGGCGTCCTACGCTACGTTTGCCAATACACTCAACACCATACTAGCTTACGTTCGTGAATTAAGCACGCCTATTCCCTAAATCAGCGGACTGCCTACAAAAGTTGCCTCTCCGCCGGGTTGGCCGGCCACCAAGTTTCGTAACCGCCGCGGATGAGTTAATACACCACTCATATTCCATTGAGTGTTACAACTATTATATTTATTCCCAGTGCCATTTAACGTTCACGTCGTTTAGCGGTTTATTGGTGCAGGTGGCGAGAGGCGGGGAGTAATGAGATTGCGACGGGACGTTGGGAACGAATGATTTAGCATTTTATTCCACTCGCTTCTGTACTCCTGCCCACTCGAGTCCAAGAACGAGCAGTCACGACAATTTTTGCCTAAGAGCCGACTCCCTCAAAAAACCGCCAATACGCTGTTCCCTAATCATGAAAGAATAAGGATGAAAATAGAATCTATCGCTTGATGTTATTGCCTAGGTGTATTACAGAATAAAAAAATCACCTGATGTTAAGAGACGGTGTAGTCGAAGATGGTAAAGCACATCTAGCCTGAAATGGAATTGGTTCTCAGTGAGGCTGCCGAAACACACCGTTAGATGCTTGGCGGCAGATTTTCAACATGAGGGTGGTAGCTAACCAACCGAGTACTAGAAAGTATGCTACCAGTATGCTATGGTTTCCTCACAATGTTTTCCTTCACCGGCAGCTCAAGCTCATTGTTGGGGTTTGAACGCACGCCCTTCGGCATGCGAAGCGACCGGGCTAACCACTAAGCTATCATCGCTACTTAACAAGTAAAATATGCAAATATGAGTAAAACTCACCCTCAGGTATCTTGACATTGATGCCCAGTATCTGCTGCAGTCTGGTGAGCGCGGCCTGCTGGAGCGCGCGCCGCTCCACCTCGCTCAGCGTCAGCAGCGACGTGTCCGTCAGACGCACGCACCGCCCGGCGCCGTCTGCCCACAGACAGCTGCCCTGCACATAACGCGTGACGTCACCACACCTGCAACTCGCAACCTTCTTCCAACGGATAGCTGCACTCGCACACACACGTGTCCTTCAGTCGCATACGTCGTCCGGATTCGACTGTCTACAGACAGCTTGTCCAGCACGGATAATGCCCTAATTTCTGTCAACTGAACAATGAATGTTCAGAGTTCTTTTTTTTTTCTTTTTTTTTTTTTTTTTTTTTTCATAGGACATTACACACAGCGCCATCTGACCCCAAACTAAGCAGAGCTTGTGCTATGGATGACAGATAACTGATAAAATACTTAAATAGTTTTTTTTTGTAAATACATACTTATAATACATACAGTACACCCAGACACAGAACAAACATCGATGTTAGTCACACAAATGTTAGTCCTGAGTGGGAATCGAACCCACGCCCTTCAGCTCTCGAAGCAGACACACTACCAATGAACCAACAGGGCTGTCAAATTCTCAATTAAGTTCTCAATCTCAACTAACATTCAACATGCACTTTTTTGTCTGGAAACTGACGTAGTTTTGTAATTCCATGGAATGAAAACAAAAACATGCACAATCCCACTAATATTACGAATGTGAAAGTTTGGATGGATGGATGTTTGTTACTCTTTCACACAAAAACTACTGAACGGACTTAGATGAAATTTGGTATGGAGGTGGCTGAGACCCTGGATTGACACATAGGCTTCTTTTTATTTCGAAAACATGTAGCGGGTAACACCGCGGGGCGCAGCTAGTTTATAATAATCACAGCCGTTTTTAACAAAACAAACAACAAACACAGAGTAGTATATAGTATACATAACAAATAGTCATAGTCATAGTATATATAACAAATTTTATGGATTTAAAAGCAAGCAGATTCAATTTTCTAATAGAATTTATACACTTTTTAAACGCGAAAAGTGAGTATTACTCCTCCAAACTAGACCTGACACGTACAAGCCATAATTTTATAGCGGCCATCACATTAAAATGCCAATTAGGTGTAAGATAGGAAGCGTTCACAAAGAGATAAAAATGTCGCGCAGAACTCCAGTATCGTCTGATATTTAATGTCGCAGACGAATCGACCTTGAAAACGTATCAACACAGAGACAAAACTGAGCGAAAGTGTGAATCAGTTGATTAAAAATGATTATAAAATATATATTTTGTCTGAAACACGCCTACGTTAAAGCTCACTGCTTTGATTATAGGAGTGTAGGCAGATAAGAAGACAACTCTTGATTTGTAGACAACTTGACACTGAAGTTCATAATATTATTTACTTTTGTTCAGTATTGTGAACAGCCCCGGATATAACCAAGCAACCTGGGGTGCCTGTCCGGAGCCAATACAAGGAGACGCCAAATGCGTAATGTTTGCACTAGCACACCTAGCACACACCACATCAAGGTACAAAACTTGTTCTGCCTAATACTATAAAATGTAAAACATCTAACCCGTTTCATAAAAATGAGATCTACCTATATCCTTTTTCAAACTAATAGTTAGCAAAATTAAAGTATATTTAACGAATAAATGATCCGATATAAATATTGGATCATTTATTTGTAAATCAGAAAATTTCAAAAATTCTTTCACCTTTAGAATGCTACAACTCCTTGAGTAACATAGACTAAGTATATTTATTACAAGA
Source organism: Biston betularia (assembly GCA_905404145.2). Lineage (NCBI taxonomy): Eukaryota > Metazoa > Arthropoda > Insecta > Lepidoptera > Geometridae > Biston > Biston betularia. The sequence continues at coordinate 1,062,908 of FR989882.1, read as the reverse complement.
ATTTAATTAAAAACGTCCACCCGTGCGAAGCCGGGACGGGCCGCTGGTTGTGAAATAGGTACTTAAATTTTATCTGTGACAAACTCTCTCCGCAACTTGTTTTGGTTAAGTGTGACTTGACACCTATTATTATTTAAAATTATTTATTGACTATTATTATTTCGTTTACCATTTTATTTCAAATTATTTTTATTTATTTATCGTTATAACGGTCTTTTATAAATGTACCCACATTTAAAAAAAATTGGCAGTAATGAGTAAATCTAAAAACAATATCGACAGATCGTGCAGTATCGTTAGTTGATATCTGTGACTGTCTGTAAATTTTCAGGGATTGTCGTTTACGCAAAATGCAATCGATTAGATATCAAATGAGTTTGATATCGCAAATAGCTTCACACTCGAAATCGCACACAAACTATTGCTACTTACACTCATAAAAGTTTGAGTTGATGATTATAATACTCTAACTTTAGAGAAAAGGACCGCGAAAGTCGGGTCCGGCGTTGACGGCAGAAATGCTTTTGTGACAATTAATACGGACTTGTCTAAGGTTAGATACAGAAGAGGTTAGTAAGGGGCTTATTATTAATCTTTTTTATTTATAGGTTTACAAAACTAGACATATAATACAATTCGACATAATCAAAAATGTTCACTAGTCAATGTTAACTACGCTACTAGCGTAGTTAACATTTTTGACTACTACTACTTTTAAGACTACTAGCTATGCATACGCCCTTCTAGTTGCGAACACAGCATATGTAAAAAAATTGTTCTAAATTATTATGTTATAAAAAGCTTCATAAATTATTTAAAACTTTTGTTACAATATATGCTTCCTATGCTTATGCAGAGAGTTCTATTAAAAATATATAAATTTACAATTAAAAAACCGACTCCATGACTCTTAGGCCAACTAATCGCGCTGCTGCAATAAAACAGCGAGGTTTCGGAGTAAACGAAAATATCATCAAAGTATACAATTTTTAGGTTTTTGTTGATTTTTGTAAAATAGCTCGATAGATTTTGATAAAAAAAATATCTAAAAGGACCGCCTCTGAAGTATGACGTATCAAGCAAAAAAAAATAATCAAAATTGATTCATAATTGGCGAAATGATCGTACATACAAAAAAAGACACACAGTCGAATTGAGAACCTTTTTGAGTTAAAAATGGAGCATCACATTACTACAGTGCAAAAAATAAAAAAAATGCTATGTTTAGACACATTCCAATCCCAATAAGTACTTCGCAATATAAGTATAACTTCGATCATTAATTCAGTAGATAGTCAAAAAGGTACACCTGTAAAAGTTGGTTAGCAAGATGACACAAGACAAGATTAGCCATTGTTTTTGATTAACCCAAGAATGTACGATATGCATATTTATAAAGTGTTAAAGTCCAGTGTTACGAACATAAATTGTATCACCGATAATGTAATATAAAAAAGTAACGTAAAAGCAAAACTTCTTCACCCACTAATCTCATATCTTACTAACAGATGATGGCTATATTTATAAACAATTTGCAATACATTAATTCGCAAATCAAAATATTTCAGAAAGCAGTCTCCGTCACGGAAATAACTTCAAAAGAAGTTGTGCGGACTTCACAACACGGTGTCTACACAACAGTCTGCGCGGTCAAGTATTTATGCGGCCGATAGGTGTGACTGAGCCACTCAGCCGAAAAACAGACTTCCTCCACGCTATTATGCCTTTTAACTCTGCAGCTTAGAGCGCATTTGAGATTGAACATATTGTCTTTTCTGCTTGTAAAAGCAGTCATCGACAGTTTTCACTCATGGAAACAGTTAACAGTTCGATTTATGAGCTTTAACGAATTATTCACCAATTTGAAGGAAAATTAATGTGGTATGCCGCTTTGCTCAGAATGTATTATTTGTAGAAATATTATTATGAATGGACAAGCGAAGGTCGGAGGCGGGAATGTGGGAACTAACACGTGGCGCAACGAAAGTGTTTGAACAATAGCCCTATTCTTGAGAGAAGATTGACAAAGTGCTCAGCTTTTTAAAACTAGAGAGGAGCCAAATTTTTTGGATGATTCATAATTTGACGGGTAAGCAAATCCTTTGGAAAAAAATGGTACCTAGTGCTTATCTAACATTGACTATGGAAGAAAATGATGGGGATAGTTTTAAAAGTGGATAGAGGAGTAACGGAGATTAGGACGCGTGAAGTAGGTTTTAAAATTTATACATTTACTCTAGTTCTTTAGGATTGCGAAAAAAGCCTATATAAAGGCATGCTTTAAAACTTCAGATCATATTCGTCTATACTTATAGGTATGTATTTGATGAGTTGGCATGTCAAGGGTATTTATATTTATACTCAGCTAATAAAGCAACACATATAGTACTCAGGCAGACGCATGCTCAGTAATCAAAAGACACAGACCTGAGGCGTCCAGGAGGCAGAGGCGCGGCTGGAGGATCGGCTGCGCGTGCGCCACAGCCGCTTGCTGACGCTCTGCACCACGCTACTCGACGAACGCGACTTCTGCATACCACCTGCCGGCACAACTATGCTAGAGGGCGTCGCGCCCGCGCCCGCGCCCGCGCCACCCGGCCCGCGGCCCAGCAGCGCCGACAGTAGCGAGTGCGACTGCGTCGGCGTCGTCGGCGACGTCGGCGCCGACTCCACCGTCGCGAATTGCAAGTCCCTATACGACAAGATCCATTGCTCCTCTGTCTGACAGCCCTTGTGCGGGCCGTCGTCGTCCACCTCGCCCGGCATCCGAGGCTTTATGTTTCGCAGGTTCTTGTCGTAGTTGATCCGCTTGAAGCGGTCCGCCTTGTCCGCGTCGACGCTCTTCTTTCGCGCCATGCGAAGGTAACGCTTGATGGTGTCGCTGACGGACTGCGAGACGTCGTCGTGGTCGACGCTGGAGCGGCGGCGCGACGGCTTCCGCTCGGGCGTCGGCGACGTCGGCGACGTGGGTGCCGTCGCTGCCTCCAGCTTCTCGCGGTACGCGCGCTCCAGCTCCGCCAAAACCTCCTCGGGAATGGGCGCCGTCTGCGTGCCGCATTCCGCCGTGCACTCTTCCAGCGACTCATGCCGCACCTCGATCAACGGTGGTGGTGACATCGGCGGCGACCGCGCGCCCTCCCCATCTTTCCCGCCGAGAATCCGATTCCGCAAGGCACTCCGAGAGTTCACACCACTATTGGAGAGAACGAAACCACTAGTCCCGAAACCTCCAGGGCCGCCGCCGCCACCGCCGCCGCTACGGGCGCCGCGGTACGGCTTCGGTTTCCGGAGGTCATGGTAGAGTCTTTTTAGAGCATTTCTATCGGTCAACAGATCCTGCACCACTCGATCCCTGTTGTGCGGCGAGCGCGCGTACCGTGCGAGATGGTCGGCGAGCGCGCGGCGCGTCGAGTCTCCGTCGCTGTCGTGCGGCGCGCGCTCTGCGTGCCGCTGCAGGAAGGCGCGCAGCGTGCGCAGCAGCTCCTCGGTGTCGGTAAGCGGTGTCGCCGAATCCGTCACCTGGAGGTGCTTGCGCAGCAGATCCACCAAGTCGGTCTCATCGTCGGCCGCGGTAGGGGTCGCGGCCGTGCCGAACGACCCCGTCGGAGAGGGCGGCGGCGCCGCGAAGAAGTCGCGGCGGAGCTTGGCGATGTCAAACCGGCCGCCAGAGGTGTGGCCGATGTAGAGGTCAGTGGGGCGCTGCGGCGGCGGCGGCGGCGCATCGTCGGAGGGGGAGCGCGCGCGCACGGAACCGCCGCGCGCGCGTTTGCGGCGCCGCGGCCGCGGGAGCGCCCCAGGGAAGGAGCTCTTGCGCCAGAGCAAGAAGCGCGGTTCCTTAGCGCAGACCTCCTGGAAGTAGGCCTCGATGCGCGGTACGTCCTCAGGTCGGTTTTGCGCACCATCGGGCACGAGCCGGCGGCCCGCGTCCGACATGTACTTCCAGGTCTTGCGCGTGAGCAGCCATCGTTCGCGCTTATTGTCGCGGCGGCGCGGAGCCTTCGCCATGGGGTCGGAAGCGAGGTCGCGGCGCGCGGTGCGGCGCTCCATGGCGCGCGCTGTGCGGCGCTAGGCGGGCGCGCGCCCCATGGCCGGCCTCGCCCTGCGCACCTGCCCGCGCGCTACTGCTCGCCGGCGGCTCGCGACGCGCCGAAATAGCCGTACGTTTATAGAGCGGCCGTGAACTGGATAGGTGCGTGCGCCTGCGTGCGCGGCCGGCGCTCGGCGACTCGCCGCGGACTGCGGCCCGCCCGTAAACAAAGCGCGCCGCCCACGTGCTGCCGCCTCCGCCCCGCTGCGCCTGCGCGCGCGCCGCCGCTGCCGCCGTCGCCGCCGCCGGTCTGCATCTGGCGCTGCACCTCTCCACCTGCACCACACCAGTTCACACTACTATTCTGTGTGTTTGTAAAAGTTTCACTCCATATCTGCCTTCCACCATTCCATCGGCATCCATTGGTCTGGTATTTTTTGTCTTTTTTGTCTGGGCTTAAGGTTGTCAATCTCGTGGAGCTTTCGTAGAAAACGCAGAGCAGCAAAAATGTCACGTTTATTGTAACGGAATCAGCAAATAGGTATCTATTGCCTTCATGTCCGTTCCTTTGGTAAGTAAGTCCAAATAGTAAAATTCTTCTTTCTAGTTTACGCTGAGCTGGTTGTGTTTAAAACAGCGTGATGTCACTACGGTGACAGTGGCGCGGTCCGAGAAACATGCGATTATATTAAGCTTCCGGTTATAGAGTACGACATTTTTATTCATATAAAAAAAGCTTTTGTACCCGTTAGGGTACTGTAGGCCACGGGAACAGTAGCCCGAATAACAAATGCAGAATAAGGCAAGGGCTACCAAATTTAACATAATTGAATTTTATGTGTTGCTTGACTTGACGTAGGGGTTATGGACTAGAAGCTGATACGTTGGTACGTTGTAAAAGTACGTTACGTTATTATAAGTATGTATGTATTTACAAAAAAAAAACACTATCAGTTATCTGACTTCTATCACACAAGCTCTACTTAGTTTTGGGTAAGATGGGCTACAATAATGTGCTACGATATTTATTTATTTATGTGGTTTAGTCTGGACCAGATGCGTGGTGACCTCTAGTGGCATTTGTCGAGTACTACTCAAACCTACCCCACATTGTGAACGAGTGGAATAATAATAACAAGCTATAAGTCCTATTTCTGATATAGGTACGTCAAGTTTCTGGAAAACATCTATTTGCTATCAGAGCACAAGTACGCTTTTGGAAAAATAGAAAGAAAGAAAAGAGAATTGTCTATCAGAGTAAAAAGTTTACTTTAGAATCATATACCTATTTTAGTATAATTTAAATTGTTGTAAATTCAATGTTTTTGGCATTCAAATAAAAAGAATGTCTAATTTTATGCTGATTTGAAAATGCAATAACCATTTGTTACTAACATGTAAACCCCAACCATTCAACAGACTTATTAGACAGTATCTAAGCTGCAAAAACTAGAACAGACATTATTCTTATCATCGCTTTAACAATTTGCACAAAAGCTTTTTTATGTTTCCGCTATGATTCAGTGCTTTCCCGCAACAGCCAACGTTGCATTTAGTTTAAAGATTGGACGCTATCAGACAGAAAGTCGCCACGGGGCTAAATCCGTCCATTATGGCCCATACCGCCAGCTGGTACCGTTCCCGATATCTAGTGGAAGAGGAACTTTCCCAGAGCAAATATCAAAACAATATAAAAAAGATTTTTAGTGCCGCAATGAAATCAAGAAAGTTTTTAGCGTAAGAGTGTTTGTAGTATGGAAACGTCGAGATTGTACGTCCGCTCGGTCCGGCCTATAAACTCGCGCGCTAACTTCCTAGGCCACTTCTAAAACGCTCAGTTTTAAAAATAAACTCACGATTCCCACGACATAACATAAACAAAATTATTCAAGCATGTCGCGTCTAACGCGTCAGTGACGACATCTAGCGTGCGCGACCCAAACTCGCACGATTGATCGCTTGCCAAAAACCTATACATTCACACTTATACTCAAACCCGAGATAATTTCGTACACAGAGATGTGTAAGTTCGTGAAAAAGCCAACAGATGGCGTTGCCCGACTTTTTGGCAATGATAAGTGCAATTATGTTTAATAATACATGTTTATTATTTGCTGTTGTTATTTTCGCATCCAAGGTTTGTTTCATTTTAGTATGTTACGTATAAATAAACTGTGTAAATGTGTATTGGCCTAATTTAATCGACAAAATTCATACATATTCACCTCAGAAGCGTCTTAGATTGGTGGGCAAAATTGGAACTAAAATCAATTCTATGGAATTACTTACTGGGAAACGTCACAAGCGCTATCACACCAGTGGCGTAGCGTGCCTTGGAGGGGCCCGTATCAAAATTATTATTATTATTAAAGATTTTTTTTTTATAAGTGACTTTCCTTTAACATTATTGTTATTTATGGCCAATAAATATTACTGATTTCTCACAAAAGAAACAAATATGCTTGCATTAAATTAAAATAAATATTTATTGATTATATGGACACTTGATCGTATGACAGTCTTTTTAATGTTTTTTTTTTCCGGGAAGCACGAGATTAAGTAACATTTTACTAATTTTTGCTTAGACACGTTGGGGGCCCTTTAGCCCGGAGGCCCCGTATCATTGATACGGCTGATATGGCGGTAGCTACGCCCCTGCATCACACCCAGGTTATTTTTTCGTATAAAGATAAACAATGCTTAGGATGCTTTATCAACTTTTCGCTGTCGTGAAACATCACGTGTAAAAACGAGACAGAGTACCTGCCTTAAGGACATAATAACTTTAACCAACTTTATTAAGTAAAAACTCCATTCATTAGCTAATGATAGATTTACGTCAAATGCAAATAGAATTATAGCAACAATCAGTGGGAATATTTGGCATGCGCGTGCGCATTGTATCGCGTTCCAATTTTTGCATTGCATTTATAGACATTGAAACGCATTGTTGTGGTCGACAATGGTGGTCGCTCGCCAACAGTTGTACTTTGGGGTCACAGCTGACGTCATAACATTGAAGTCTCGAATACCCTTGCCCTTTGCAACATTAGAATATATCTAGGGCACATAGATAGGTACCTACCTACCTATATTAATAAGTTGTTCGGTTATTTGATAAAACTAGATCCGGTTTAGCCCTGTTTTTTTATATAAACTATGCACGGACTCATTGCGTCACGCTGGTCAAGTGCGGGTTGGTAAACTTCACACGTTTTTGTGATGTGTTTTTTTTTTCACCGGCGGAAATGCGGACAAAACTTAAAAATTGTTATCAATTTTACGCAATTTTTTACACCAAAGACACATTTTTACACATTTTGTAATATTTGTTCAGTGTCTGGGTGTTCAGTATGTATTTAACCAAAAAAGGGATTTTAGTACTCTATCTGTGATGCCAAAATTAGTAAAAAAAATCAAAGTGACAGTTGTACAATAGAAAAAAACCTGAATATCTGTCCCGTGAAAGTTCGTTAATCCCCCGGGGTCGACAAACCGAGTGTTTGCCGCAAAAATGTATAAATTAATCGCGACAGGATCATTCGTCTTCTGTTCACATTAATTTTGTTCTTTCTCTTCGCGGTTTACGTATTTTGGTTGTTAGTGGTAAGTTTAATTGAGAAATTGTCGGCACAAGAACAAAAATATATCACTTCGAACGTTTGGTTTTACTCAATATTTCCAATGTAGGGACTCGTAGTTTTAATTTGAATATAATTTGTGAATGGAAATATTTTACATCAACTCAGTAAGGGGTTTTGGCGGGAACGCGGGAAGAGTCGTGTCGCTCCGTTGTATTTTTTTCCAAAACTAGTGTTTTGTCGAGTGTTTATGCATAAAAATGGTGGTGTTTTATTCATAAAGTGCCGAATTACAAGCGCGAGTGTGGGAAAATGATATAATGTGGTGAAACATGATTTTTCGTGTTGCTTCCAAAACTCCATCGAAGCTTTATAGTAAAGACGCCACTACTTTTCTAAACCATGACTGGACTTGACTGACACGGACTGGACTTTGACAATAACTATAGCTAAGAGACAGCAGAAATAACACTTAAGACAAGGCAGTATGGCTTTACAGCTTTAGCCTGCCCGATGGGGCAATTTAATTTTTTTAAAAATCTACTCAGTAAGTGTAAACAATTCGGTTTTCAAAACTTGACACTGGCAAATGCACAGAAAGTGCGACGCAAAGTCCTCCTCGGAGGAATAAGAAGAAAAAAAAACAATTCGGTTTTTTTACATCGGACTAGGCATGCGTTTGGCCACGATCTCACCTGATGGAATGCGATGAAGTGGCCGAAGATGGAGCACGTTTGCGTACGAAATAAACAAACAAACCTCACAACTTTTTGTTTATTTACTACTGTTTATTATGCAAGTATTACCGCTGGGGTAGACGTGTTCTAGAGTGGAGACCGCGAATTGGCAAACGTAGCGTAGGACACCCTGAGACTCGATGGAGTGACGATATACGTAGGACAGCTGGCGGTGGATGGAAGCGAAAAGCCGAAGAACGGGCTGAGTGGCGTGTCTTGGGAGAGGCCTATGTCCAGCAGTGGACTACAAAAGGCTGATAATGATAAAGGTTAATCAAAACAGTTAATCTACGTTTACGTTGATGGTAAAAAGTATGTTGGCACATAAACCGTCACGTTTATTTATCTACACATCATAATATTCTTATTTCGTGTCATTCATTATTATTGTCCTGTTGAATTAATGAACGCTACAAGCTTTTCCACTTAACCCAATTTTCGTGTTCAAAACATTACGACTTCGTCCAGTGTTCGTAGTGCGAGAATGCGGAACTATGGTCAGTTTATGAATTAGGTATATTTTTATGTTCTGACCAATTTATAATTATGCTATTTCAACTCCATTCATACTGCTAACTTTTTGTACAAAATTAGCCAATTTAGAAGGGCGGAAATCTTCATGATATACATAAATTTATATTACATAAGAATGTGACATGTGTCGCGAAATATGTCTTTTGTGGCGAAAAAAGACGATTTTAATACCAGTGGTAAGTCTCACGTGCTTACATGCTCCCGAGCTCTTTACATTTTTAGGGTTCCGTACCACAAAAGGAAAAAAACGGAACCCTTATAGGATCACTTTGTTGCCCTTCTGTCATTTGTCATCACAAATTTTGTCCCTATTGGCAAACATTTATTTTTCTTAATTTTTTTGAGTTAAGGCTGGTTTGTGACATAAAAATATCAGGTTTTTGTTTCCCCCCCTTAAGATTTTTGTCTATGTTTGTTGTTTCTTTATGTTTTTAAGTAGCAAATAATGTGTTGTCTATTGTATATTTATATTAAAAATAATAATAATAAATAAAGTTCTTCTTTTCTTTTTTTTTCATAGATTTCTTACACTCGTCTACAATAATGTAATTTAAACGCATCCGTCAGTGTTTCGTAATATTAATTCCGTATTCCAGTTTCCATACATTCACCGTGTTCCAAGATGGCTGTCATAACATTTTTGAAACCAGCGGTATTTTGACGTTTGTTTGCGTCTCCAGTAATCGGTAGTACAGGATCGTGTGCCTGTTTCGGTGTAGCTCAGTCCAACAAACTATTCTCAGTTTAGATTGTCACCTGACAGAAGTGACAGGGTACATAAATATCAACTACTCTTGTTTTTATCTAAAGCAATATCCCAACATAAACCATTTGATTCGTATTCTTGCAGTTGGCTCTTTTTCTGAGTGATATTATTGTCATGACATATTATGACAAACCTCATTTGAATTCATTCAAAACTTATCACAGTGTGTATACTTTTAGGTTCCATAGAACATGTAAGGTATTCTAAATTACTCGATAAATATTAGGTGCAGTAATATGGGAGATCTTGCAACGTCTTGTCGAGAACTTAGAAGTGATTAGATATAGTTTCATCTATGTTTGTCAACTGTGTTATTATATCGGGTATATTCGTCTCGACGCAGTCGCACTCGCTTTCTAGGTCGGACCCGCGACATTGAACTTACACTAAAATAAAATTAGACTGAAACTGCTGCTGAAACAGAACGGTAGAGGACAAGGATAGACGATGCCATTTCCTGACATTTCCGATCTTTACTCGCGGCTGAAAGTGTTCCGAAAAGTACGAACTCTTCGCAAGTTATTGCAAGTTCCACTTGCTAAATACAAGAAAACAGAAATCATTTATTTGAGTAAAGATCGAAATTGATTTTAGAAGCGACATCCAATTATTACAGTTGTTAAGAATGTTAAACTTAAGATCTATTAAGACTCTACAAATTATTTAATATAATATACTACTACTGCTTTTTTTAAGTCCACCATTTTTATAGTAGGTAAGTCAATTTTAGCTCATCAGGTCTCTTAACGTGGTAAGCAACCCAACGTGTAATGAAAGCAAAAATCATTAAAGCCAAAAATGATGACATTGGTTAAACTATTTTTTGAAGTTGAAAAAATATTCAAATACATACATTTTATCACTTAAATTTATTTGTTTTTTTAAGTATTAAAAAAGGTTTATAATATAGTGGAACTTGCAATGCAAATACCGTATTTTATCGTTAAGCAAATTGGCATAACAATCGACAAAAAAACATTTGTCATTGAATATTTTTTTTTAATACTTGATAATATTGAAACACTTGACAACAAAGATGGTACTTGACCCAAAGTACGACATCAAAAAAAAAAAAAGCTAAGTAAAAAGTGTCATTTTTTAATTATTAAAAAAACCGTATGTACGTATTTAAATTTAAAGAACTCATTTTTCAAATGTAGTAAAACAGAATCGACACCGTTGAAATCATTTTAACTTTAATTCAATGGACAATATTTTGTATCGTCAGAATCTTATTGGTGACAACTTTGTCATGTGACATCATTATAGCACTTAATTTCGAATTTAATAAAAATCACCATTTTGTTTACCAGTTTTTACAAATTCCATGAAGTGCCACCAGAAATAAACTCACAAATTATCATCCATCTATTATGTAGCTCCCATCCATCAGCTGTTTCTTATTAGAACTCAGAATAACTGGGACAAATCTTTAAAGCAGATAAATATTGGTACTGAGCTTACAGCATAGAATAGATAAACGACTTTTTTATTTATTAGTCTCAAAAACATTTTTCCCGGATAGCCATACTTACAAACGTTGTTTGAAGTTAATCTATGTTTAAAGTAGCTTGTCTTGAGTTTCATTGTATACGTCAGCGAAATGCTGATACAGAATAAAAGCTGAGCATTTAAGCATTGATTAACTTTAAGCTATATTTATTAAAGTTGGGCACTAAGCGTCAATATTTATTGGTATAAAGGTCCAGTCATTACAATTTATTCAAATATCTTACGTTTTTTATCTAACTATGTCTAAATTCCATACAGTATCGCGTTCTTTAAAAAATATCAAAGATTATGTTCTTCATAGTTGAATTGTTCCGCTATCTCGCAGTCTAGTAAGATAATTAGTCCAAAATTGTTTTCAAAACTTATACGTACGCAGTTTTACAAATTTATACGGAATAGCAGAAACGATAGTTTGTAATTAAAAAAACTTGAATGCGTTTTAAGTCTCAGTGGAATGAAATAGAATGTAATGTATGAAATTTAGACGCCGAGCTCTCGTACTTTACTTAAATGTAGATAATTGTTACTTACATGCACTACTATTGTAATCCACTGTATTCTCCACCTGTATCCCCATTTTCTCACTTCACTGCATAACCTTACTTAGAACGCCAGTTGCACGCTCAATGCACTGAACGCTGCGTTCACCTCACTGACGTTTCATGCACTCGATGCTACGTTGCACGCACTCAATGCCACGTTGCATGCACTTAAAGCTTGATCACTTCACTGAACGCGGTCTGCGTTCTCGCTTCACTTCATCACTGATTCACATTGCTATCACTTTTGTTTGAGTGCTTCACTAAATTTCACGTTTTGTTCTTGTCATGTCACTTATTCCTCACGCTGGTTTTGAACTGAAAAATAAAATTATTATGAATGAATATTCAAGAAACAAAAACTTTTTGCTTGTAACAAAAATGTATTTTATGTTATGCTCGATGCTTTGAAGAAAAAAATCTACACATTTTATTTAATTATATTATTAATATTGAAACTAATGAAAACTTCTTAATCAGCCTACACTAAAATTAATACACTACACAATAGTGTAGCTTAGTAACAGAATAGACCAAAATTTAATAACATTCAGTGATATAAAAATCTGAAAATCAACAAAGATAAATAAACAAATTAGTACCTGTATAATATCCAATCAAACTTAACGCCCATAACTTTCAGTTGAGCTCGCGTGCACCGCTGCACCTCACAGCATGCGCTACGAATGGAATGTCGAGCATGCGCGCATGCCAGTCATGACAACATGCGCCCGCGACGCTGGCCGCCGTATCACTGCGCGCTGCCCTGAAACCCGACAGATTCCTTTATTTTTACTGTAAACGCTTTGGCGACATTAGAAGTGGGTTACACAAATACACAGTTTGGTGGACAATGTAAACACGATGGAGAATTAGATTGTTTCTCACTCAATGCCTCATATTTTTGGTCAACGCTCGACTAATTTAATAACTAGCGATTTGTTTTTTTTTTGTGCCAAAAACATATTTCAAACATCAAAGTTCACACACACGGTTTATTTATTTTTTTAGTCAAGATATCTTGAGTAGGGAGGAAACTTATTCTTGCGGTTGCTCGATCTCAGACCTTTATCAATTAGTTCTTCGGAATTTACAAATTTAGATACATGTACATTTCATTTATTTAAGTTTTCTAGTACTTTGTAAAATATTCTTATGGAAAGAAAAATTAAGAAAATTGTGCAGAAAATGTTATATATATATTAGTTTTATTTATTTACCTTGATGTTTTGGCCATGTTACAACTGGCATGGTCACGATCTGACTGGAGCAGAGACGCCCGCATACTCCAGTCAGTTTGTGACCACGTGAAGCGTCAAGGTAATTAAATAAAAGTTATTTATAGTACTTCGTGTACGATTTTGTAGCGATGGTGATGGTTAGCGCGATCGCCGCGCTTGCCAAAGAGCGTGGATTCAAACCCCAACAATGAGCTTGAGGTGTCGGTAAAGCAAAACATTGTGAGGAAACCTTAGCGTGGTGGAAGGGTAATTTATAGCACTCGGCTGCCTAGCTCACACCTTCAAGTTGAAAATCTGCTACGAAGCATCAGCAGCCTCGTTTTATTAATAGGCAAGGTGTGCTTTTTACCATCTTCGACCACACCGTCATTTAACATTATGTAAGCTGTGGTCACCTAGCTTATAAACCATAAAGAAAAATCTGAAGTCCTGGCGATAACCATAATAATGTGTTTAAATAGAGAGAATTAAAAAGATACATCTACGACACCCGCATTGGAAAGTACGTACTACGCTGGAAAGTTTAAGTTAAGTTAAGTTAAGTTTGAAGAAATAATTTAATCACCAGTCAGCACTGTTCAATTGTTGATACTGTAATTTACTGTTGTTTTGTAGTATATACAAAATGTTTGTTCTGTGTCTGGGTGTTCTGTATACTATCAGTTATCTGACTTCCATACTATATTCTGTGTGTAATGATGTTTATGTTTTTGGTCAAGACACTTCCCATCAAGATTAAGACTGTAATATATTTTAATTTATGAATACAGCTCCCAACACTTGATATTCACAAAAATAGTTTGCAAAATTGTGTAACCGCTGAAAATGCAATAAATTCGACCCACTCAGAAGACTTTCAGATATTGAAACACCAATTGCGCAATATTGGTCTGCAAACTTTAATAGATTTGTCATCGAGACCTGAAATCTGAATGAAATTGAAATTTTTTCAGAAGATATGTTATGGCTTTGGTTTTGGCAGTTTCTTTTTTAGTTTCCATGAAAGCAATACGATTTGTTAGTCGGAGCTGAATAGCTATTAATAGCTATCTTATTTGGCTGTAGACCTCCCTTAGCTGGGGGTCGTCTAAGTAGGTACCACCGCTGTACCGGATATTCTGCCGCTAAGCAGTAGGTAAGCATTACCTTGTTCCGGTTTGAAGGGTAATGCTGCTAGCGAAATTTTCATAAGCTAACCATCGAATGTCTCAAAATAACGAGCGCCAAAGCATGACTTTATAATGCTACTCAAAGTTCGTGTATCGCTGCAATGGTCATGGGCAGGCGTTACCTCTTACCATCAGGAGAGCGTCTCGTTCGTGTCATTAATTTTTTGAATATAATTAAATTTTACATAAAAAAAGCTAATTATAATAATATCGCGTAACGACTAACATCTTAAGAGATTTTCGCTAGACGGTTGGGTCTAGGGTCAGATCCAAAAGACAGTGATCTTTGACACGGCGCGCATTGTGAGATTCCTCACTCTGCAGCCCTAGCCACTAGCAGCTCGAGCCCTGCCCCGTTGCCGACAACACACTAGTTTTCAAGTTTTTTCGTATTATTTATATGTATGTAATACAATAATAATATACGAAAACAGTAAAACAATCATCATCGCATTTGCAAAGAAGTGTGTTTTGCATCTCGACTTTTTTGGCGTTTATAACGATATCCAAAATTAAAATAAACCTCCTGAGCAGACGCGTATGAACTGTCAGAAATATGATATACGTGCATTCATATAAAGATGACAGAGTAAAGTGGATAAAAGATTCATACTGTGCCGCCTAGAGGAATGAAGGTACGACGGTAATAATCCAAAATTAAAATAATATTGTAAGTAAACGTTGAGTCATTGTTAGTTTTGGACAAATGCAACGATACAACGATGCAACGCGTGTAAACAGGTTGTTTACGAGTTTAGCAACGCAGACTCTACCCGACGTCAGTACGGAATGCTATGAATGTAAGCAAAATTTTGTATTCTTATACAAATACAAATGTTTTATTGATTATTTATAGTAGCATTAGATTATGGTAGCATTACTGTTCCGGTTCGAAGGGTACATCATCGTTTCAGCGTTGCTGATAACAATACTAATGACTACTAACAGGTGTCAGTATTAAAGAGATAGACATCCACACATTTATAAATAGTCCGCAATGAATCTGTTGCCACTTCAATCCATTATCGGGGACTGTGGCGGTCGTGACAGATGGCGTGCGGGCAGCCTACCGTGCTCCGTCACCTGCTAATGGGACTTAGTATCGTTAGCCGAGTCTAATTCAACATTATGTATTGGCTAATGAGATCGAAAAGCGTGAATTGGACTCCAAACTCGGAACAGTTCGTAACTTGGACACCTATTTGTGCTGACTGCTATTACCGCGCGAGTTTAAAGCAAGTAAAACTTTAGAGCAAGGGACAGGACACCACAAAAGCAAAAAAATATGTTTAAAGAGTTGTCATTTCGTCTGGCCGGCGTTTTGAAATTGAAATTAATACTAGGTAAAAATAAAATTGCCAACTATAAAAAGTTAAACTATTTGAATTTTATTATTAATAATAAAAACTTTACTACAGACAAATGAAAATTAGCGATACCAAATTTGATCTTACAGGAACGATTTCACAATTAATGTGTTAACATTATCACGTAAATTTAATTTGGTAAGTACAAAAACCAGTGTACAATTTTACAAATAATAAAATCAAAAATTATTTAAAATTTACTAATTTAAATACAGTTTGTTTATTTTGGCCTCTATTATGATGGCAAGGGACGATGCGGTAAAGGAATAAGTACCTTGAAATGAAATGTACAAAATTTATGGGTCTCAGGAAAGTAGATAGCTGCTAATATGCATTAGGTAAGATTCATCGCTAAACTTTTATTTTATCCTCGTTCGACACAAATTCTGTTATAAACACGTTTTAAGTACGAGTAGAGTCATGGTCCTATATGAGTGTCAACTTTTAGACGAACCTCAGAGATTTATACGTCTTTTTACGCCAAAAAACCTACCTTTACATTAATTTAACGTGATTTATATCGTGGACAGTAAAGAATTTTATTATACCTAAACTATATGTGTATTTTATATTATTTTTAGTAACGTTTCAGTGATGTCATGGTACGATCACTGGACTGCGTCATAGCTGCGGTACTGTGTGTAGGTACCTATTTATACGCGTGTATGTACTGCTTTATGATTACTTTCTTACAGCCAGTATGCATTACAGATAGAAGAAAACACGTTAATAAATAATTCGTTAATTTTTAAAAAACTTTAAAAAGTTAGTAATAAAAGCACGAGTAATAAAAGCATCTCGTTTATGTGTAATTCAAGGTCTGCATTCCCAATTTCATCCAAATCTGTCCAGACGTTAAGAAGAAACCAACTGATAGAAACTTTCGCCTTTATTTCACAGAGAGAAGAAAATACGTTAAGAAATGATTAGTGTTTAAAAAACTATGAAAAATTTGTTGACAGCCCCTGTTAGTTCATTGGTACAATGTCTTCCTCAAGAGCTGAAGGGTGTGGGTTCGATTCCCACCCAGGACAAACTTTGTGGTATAAACAAATGTTTGTTCTGTGTCTGGGTGTTCTGTATTTATATAATAAACAACCGGGACTACTTTTGGTTTTTTGTTTTAATGGAATTTGAATATAAATATTCTGCCAATAAAAAATAACTACACGCACTAACTAATGTTAATTAAATGTTCCGGCAGCCTCACTTGAGAGCCATTTTCACTCCAGGCTACGTCGACCACGTACGTACCATCGACTACGTCGTCACTGAACATCAGGTGAGCTGTGGTCAAACATCTAGCCGTAACCATAGAAAAATGTCGTGTGCGGCAAGGCTAACCCGACAGATCTTGGCACAACTGACACTAGTATCACTGACGAAAATATGTTTCGTACTACATCTCTAGATATTACACGATGGCACAGATTATATGACAGTACAGTAGACGGATAAGAACTCGTCACGGTGCTCGTATTTGTGTCAACGTATCATATTTTGTTGGTTGTGTCTGACATATGCTGTAAGAATTAAAGTTATTAACTGTTTCTTAGTAAATTGATAATATCTTCTGTATTTATAATAGGCCTCTTTATATTCATGTTGATATTTTCGCAGCGTAGTTTGAGATTGACAGCAGGCTTGTTCTAAGGTAATGATGTTTCTGTTTCTAACTTCTATAATTTTTATGAAAATGGACAACTTACTCCGGTCACTAGTATTCAGTGCAAGGTGATGAATTTGCACATTAAGCGAACAATATATTGAATAAAGATAAGTTCCGTGATCATTGTTTCATTTCTAAAATAAGTCTCAGTAAAGTAAGTGATCAATAAGTAGCAATAGGCAGCGAGCTAACGTGCAGGTGCCTTACTCTGTAATCGTTGGTAATCATACAATACGGCACCGACTGTCAAGACATCATTGCGTACACCAGCTCGCGTAGGGACTCGTTAGGCCGTATATAGTTAGCCGGCGTATTCGGCTAAAAGCTTGACATTAGACAAATTAAATCTATGTATAGATAAACTATATTACATATAGGAAGAAAGAATAACGTTTAATTTTGTAACAAGCATAAAAACAAAAACAAACAAACAGAGACAGACAAAAGTTACAAAATAGGGGCTCAGCATAATGCTGGTCATACTAAGTGGTATGACCAGATTCATAGCCATGTTTGATTTATTTACATCGTAATGGATAGAAAAAAAACTGGAACTGAGAAACTGAAAGTCCAGCTCATCAGTGTCCAATTATCTGCTCTGATTGGCGATCCTTCGCGTTTCATCTCACCGCTGCCTTTGAAGACGCCGCCATAAATCACTGCTGTGCGATTTAATTGGTAATTGTTACAAGTGCGTGGGAGGTAGACGAAGATACTTTTTTTGCTAGTAGAGACGTAATTACGTTGAAGTAAATGAACTTTCATTCTATGTGCTAGTTTCATTATTTTTATCGAGTTTAAGCGGTTCCGCGGTTAACCACTAACTTGCCTGTTGGTAAGCTACGATATAACCGAAGATAAAGCACACGTTTTTTTAATGTAAATGTAATGAGACGAACGATACGCTCTCCTGATGGTAAGAGATAACGCCTGTCCATGACCATAGCAGCGATACACAGAACTTTGAGTAACAAGACAATGTCCGGAGCATCGCTGCAATATTAATGCTGTAATTTTTTTCGTATATATTATTTTGGTGTTTGGCAATTTGAATACGCAACAAATTACGAAAAGTTATTGTCGAAAATCTATGAAAAAAAGTGTGTGAAATCGGCCTACGTAGCTAAGCTACTATCGTAGACATCTAGCTGCAAAATATCTACGATAATGCTACGGCGTAGCCAATATAGACCTCTTTAACTTAAGTGATTGCATACGAAGCTAAATTTAGTTTTAGTAATTTTTCGTCTTCTCACTAAATGTTTTATCTCAAATTGAAATAAAAACGTCAAGTCATTTTGTTTCACTCCATAAACCGTAAGTGTGCTTTTACTCGTTAACATAAATCCAGAAATATTTCATTCAAGAATGGTAAAATAATAAAAAGAACATAAATTATATTTTATTCACATTTCCACGTGCACATATTCTTAAGAAAAATATGAAAGCACGCCAAAATAAATAAAACAGTTGGGATGATACATTCGACGTTTCCTCGTGACGTGAAGTAGTGATATATTTCGAAAATGATTTTAATCCTCAGTCGACCGTTGATACATTTTGGACACAGATTAGAAAAACTACAAAGAATCACTTATGATAGTACAAGACTGCAGATGGATTAATCTACATCAAAACACACACAGAGAGATGTGTGCTGCTTCGACTAAAGCTTGATAAATAAATAATCAGCAAAAGTAGAGTTAAAGAAAGAGTTAAGGGACTCTCCCTTAGCTCTTTCTGAGCCTAAAAAAACTGTAACTAGACTTATAATGCTAAATATCTTACGATTGGTGTTGTGTTGGTGTTGAGATATTACTTTTTTTATAACAAATGCTTAATAATCTGAAACTTTAATATATTTCATTTCCTATGCGTGAAAATAAAAAAATTAATAGCTATGCGAACGCATATCGTATGGCTCATTGATAAGGTTCTCAATTGAACAACTCTTTCGTGATCGTCAAACTTGGACAACAAATAAAGCTTACAGTATGGCCCTTGGAAGTTACTTGTCCCGGTCTTTGTGTGAGTTTCATCATAGCGTTCGAGAAACACGGAATCTTTTTCGAGCTATAACAGTAGAAAAGAAAGTTTAAACTCTTTCTCTGTTGTTCCCCTAATCAGTGTTACAGCTACTTTATAAGACATGTATAAGATATTAATATTATTTATTGTAATGGAGTTATAACGACGTGCTTCTTTGATGACATAATAGTTATAAAACACCTTCAGATTTAGACTTGGTATTGAGGAAATAAAATTTCGTGTCGCGTGAATGGGGTTGTTTTGTAAACTATTTTTTAAATTATTTGTAGTTTATTTTTCTGTTTAACAACCGAGCACAACCATAAAATATATGCATAATACTTTTTTCAAAATGAAGTGTAGTGCAGTAGGTAACAATGAAATGGGTAAAAAAATAATGATAAATCCTAAATAATAATAATGATAATTCTTAAATCCAAATTATATTATCTAGTAATTTAAAAAAAAATTTAATTGTAATGCATCTAGACATAGACATAGTTTTGGAATGCGATACAGATCTGAAAAATGTGTACCTGTATCTATTGGAATTAATATTATTGCATTCTGTTTTGTGTGTTATAAAATAAATAAATCCCACTAAAATTATAAATGTGAAAGTTTGGATAAATGAATAAATAATTACTCTTTCACGCAAAAACTACGGAACAGATTTGGATGAAAATTGGTATGGAGGTAGCTAAGACCCTGGATTAACACATAGGCTAATTTTATCCCGAAAACATGTAGCGGGTAACACCACAGGGCGCAGCTAGTAAATAATATTTAGAAAAAGAAAATTTGATCCATATTTTTTAAAAAACATCAAAAAAGGAAAACTTTCTTTCATTATAAGCAGTCAGTAAATATATACGAGTATAAACGATACTAGCGTGTTCGTGGAGCCAATCAACTAACATTAAATTTTCCCGTCCTTGGAAGTAGAGTTATTGTTATCACCACTAATTTTCCGGCTCAGCGAGATCACTTCCGCGAGACTTGCAAACTCACGGCTAGTTTTTTCTCCATCTGTCTGAGTAATCGGGATTAAAATAAAATAAACTCAGATCTCTGGATGGGAGTGACGTCAGCGGCTATCACTTATTGGGATTAAATAATTACTCACCTGCCAAGTGTTGTGTACTGGAGTTACTTATTAACTGGAGTAATGGAGACCTACTATAGAATCATGACAAGCGTTGAATTCTGAACTGGTAAAGGTTTTGTAGCGATGATAGCTCAGTAGTTATCTTGAGCTGCCGGTGAAGGAAAACATCGTGAGGAAACCATAGCATGGTGGTAGGGACTTTCTACTACTCGGCTGGCTAGCTACCATCCTCAAGTTGAAATTTTACCGCCAAGCATTTAAAGGTATGGACAGGGCAAGTGATAGTGCAGGTTCAGTTGTACGACGATGTTTATTAGCAGCAATTATATTATATCGGTGGCGGCGCGGAGCGGCGCGTATGTGCAGCGGTGGTAGGTAGTGCACTGGAGATCGCGTCGGCGGCGGCCGGCGCGCGGTGCGGGCCGCCGCGGCGTGCGGTACGCGGTGCGACGCGCTGCGCGGCGGCGGCCGGGGGAACCGGTGCCGCGGTGCAGTGCGTAAGGCGATAGGCGCGAGCGATTTGTCCAGCGACATAGTGTAATGTTATAATATGAATATTGTATGTAGATAAAATAAATAATGTTGCTAATGAAATAGTGTAGTGTTAAGTATGTAATTTAAGTGTAATGTAAATATATATAATTATGTGTGTTATTTATGTGTAATGATATTATGTATATGTATAATGTATGTAGGAGTAGGATAGACGCCTACAAAGGTATGTTCCGGTAGTCTCACGAGTGCACAATTTTTTTTATTTCAATATACATATATTTCCCATTTTTTATGGGTTTTTTACTGACGTATCTACATATTATGTATATTGCAGGTTCCATTATATTTTGTGCGAAAATTATCGCCCTTCAAGAAAACAAGCAACTAAAATAACTCCAATCAAATCACCTATGTTTTATTGTAGAAAGTAACGAAACTGAAAGTGCCAGGCAAGCGTTATCTTACCATCAGTAGCAGCGGTACTCAGAAATAACAAAAGTAACAAACAAAAAAATAACAAAATCTGAGTAACAAAAAAATTGGAAACTTTAAAAACGTGAAGCGAGCCCATGGGTTTAACCCCTACCTACTGAAAATCGCTCAACGCGGCCAAAGATTAACTTCAAAAATTCAGGTCATCGCTGCTTTAGATTTACTTTTAGACATTTTTATGGTGAGTCTCATTAGCCTAAAAAACTACAAAACAAAACTTTCGATCAAAGAAACAGTAGATCAATAGAGAAAACTAAAAAAATACTAAGATTTTTTATATTTATGAAAGTACTCATTGCTTTTATATTTTTATTACGTACTAGACGCTCTCCTGATGGTAAGAGATAACGCATATCCATGACCATTGCAGCGATACACAGAACTTTACATAACAAGACAAAGTCCAGAGCATCGCTTGGCGCATGGCGATTTAGGTACCTATACAGTACTTTGAGACTTTCGATGTTTAGTATTAACAGCCCTGTAACTTCGCTAGCTGCAGTGCCCTACCAACCAGAACACAGTAATGTTTACACACTATTGCTTGGCGACGGAATATCTGCTACTGTGGTGGTACCTACCTAGACGACTTCCTGCTAAGGAGATCTACCACCAAGTAGAATTTTATCCATAGGGCACGTCGCTTTATATTGAACAAATGCCCTTCACCGCAACGAAAGACAAGCGACATGCCGTTTGCGTATCCAAAATAAATAAACACACACATTATCGTGTTTATATTCCTAATTAACAAAGAACCTTTTGTTCCACAACAATGAGTAAAAACAGACTATATAAGATATATGAGTATCAGTAAATGTAAGTTTAAGGAGAACATCCGTCTCACGTTTACAAATGTGCTTCCTTGTAAGTTGTAATGGCATTAGTGTCCAGTGAGACACGACTTATAAATAAATCTGTCAAGTGCGTGTCGTGGTATACTCGCGGTAGGGTTCTGTGGCTTAGTAAGAAATAAATAATTATGTTTTAGCATCCCAAGTTTTTTTTGATGTTACTACAATACTTTGTATAAATAATGACTCTCCGTACGTGATGAATAAATATAAAATTAATATTATAAATGCGAATGTAAGTTTATTTAATACTTTATTGCACACTTACAAAATAACATGTACAAAAGGAGATCTTAATGCTCAAGCATTTTCTGCCAGCCATCCCCACAGTTTGTTATCCACAGAGTTTGTTTTTCGTTACCCTTTTACGTCGAAACTAGTCCAAATCAGACCTTTTTTTATCAACCGTCCCATTGCTGGGCGTGGGTCTCTTCTCATTGTGAGAAGGACAAGGCCTTAGTCCACCGCTCTGGCTAAGTGTTCACACGTCTTCAAACACCCAGCCACAGAACAAATATTTTTTGTCACACAAGTATTTGCTCTTGGTGGGAACGACCCACGCATTTCATCTCAAGAAGTAGAGATACTGCCATATGAGCTCTTATTTAATTTTCAAATCATTTTAATTAAAAAATACGCCAGAAATCCTCGTAGCATGTCCAAAAAAGAAACTTTTAACATTGTATGCAAAGCGCCGGAACAACGAGGCGCAATCATCTCTTAAAGGTAGGCAGGTGTCCAGCAATGGGAAGTTTAAGACTGTTTCAGTGAAAAAATTAATATATCAAATTAGTTAAGCTTTACCGACATGCAAACTTAATATTATTTTCTTAAAAATGATTAAAATCTTTAAAACGGTTCTCATACTCGTATATCAAAAGAATTATACAGTCGTAATGAATAACATAATTACACTGTGACTAAATAAATTAAATTTCTCGGAATCAATTTAAATTAATGGCCAAACACATGTACAGAGATGAATTAACTTTATCGTCTGCATACAAAAACATAACGGAGTTTAAACATTCCAGAAATTTAAAAAAAACCCGATCAAGTGCGGAGTTGGACTCGCGGACGAAGGATTCCGCATCTAAATCTACGTTTGTTGTATGGGAGCCCCCCTTAAATATTTATTTTATTCTGTTTTTTAGTATTTGTTCTTATAGCAGTAACAGAAATACATCATCTGTGAAAACTTCAACTGTCTAACTATCACGAGTTACATTGTTCATGAGATACAGCGGACAGCGGAGTCTTAGTAATAGGGTCCCGTTTTACCCTTTAGGTACGGAACCCTAAAAATAAGAATCAATCATTGACGAAGGAAATCGGAATAAATACTGGAGGCTAGTAATCACACACCGCGCCAGTGCGCGATGTTACGTCCACTGGCATCTGTCTAAGTTTGCGATTAGAGATTTAGAAGACAGGACATAATATCTGGAAAACAGATTGTAGCAAATAAAATCTAAGATTTTTGACAAACAGTGAGACTCGAAAAGTACTCACTCAAAATGGTTGTCCACAGCTAGAAGTATTTTTAATGCTTACAAGTCCGCTGAACACGCGTGAACACCGTGGTAAGCGATGATGTGGTCAAATATCAAGCACATAGACTTTACAAGATACTTAACTGCGTATCTTTTCTCGATTTCAGACGCTCACGAAAAAGCTACGTAACTGCGCATTCTATAAACGCGCAATAAGGTTTGCTGTTGCATCGCTTTTTGTAAAGACCATACAGGGAATATCTGTGTAGTACTTAACCAATTCTTCTGACCTTAGATCCAAAATTCATCAATTAAAATGAAAATATTAATTATTAGAGGACATTTTCACACAGTGCCATCTAGCTCCACTAAGCTAAGCTTGTACTATGGGAACCAGGCAGCGAAAGAATACTTTTTTGACACTGAACAAACATCCTTGTTAATCACACAAATGTTAGTCCTGAGTGGGAATCGAACCCACGCCTTTCAAGCTCTCGAAGCTGAACTTTACCAAATGAGTTAAGAGTCAATACAGGCAGAGTAATTGTACTTCCGTGTAATACTTGTTACTATAGATAACTATTATAATATCGAAGTGTTTACATGAATAGACTGAGAAAATTTTCCCAGCGGCATAGAATGACGAGTATTTCCCGTGTCGACTACGTGACTTGTGCCGCGTAAACTCTGGGACCAACAGCGTTCGGGGGCACCGGTGTTGCTCAGTGGGGCAGGAATAGGGCCCTTCCCCAGGGCTTTCTCTTTCCCTTCCTTCCCCAAACATTTATAGAATTAGGATACAAAAGATGACAAAGATATCAAATTTCAATGAGTGAGGTTGTTGCGTTGACTAACCTGTTAGGTCATTTGGTAGTAGCTCTGCAACTTGAGTTATAGAATGTTGATTTGATTCTTACCCTGGACAAACATTTATATGACGAACGTATGTGTTTTTTGTGTTTCAAATGTATGTATCTTTGACATCTTAATTTTTTTTTTAATTTTTGTAATTGTATTTTAGATTTTTGTTTTAGTGGAATGTCAAAATTTTGTGAGATTGAATGTAATTGGTTAGCCGTATTCTTTCTCAATAAATAAATAAAATATAAAATATAATAGCTGCGCCCCGCGGTGTTACCCGCTACATGTTTTCGGAATAAAAAGTAGCCTATGTGTTAATCCGGGGTCTCAGCTACCTCCAATCTCCATACCATATTTCATCTAAATCCATTCAGTAGTTTTTGCGTGAAAGAGTAACAAACATCCACAATCCACAAAAAGTGTTTCTAATAATTGTGTGTTCTATCAGTTATCTGGTGCCAAATAATAAATGCTTTTCTTAATTTAAAACTAGATGACGCTGTGTGAAGTGCCCTGCAGTGAGTGGCTAGCCTTATTGTCAAAGTTAAAGTGAAAAAAAAATAGAAATAGCAAAGGCTTCATAAAAAATAGAAATATAGAACAAACAACCGAATTATATTTGACTGCCCTATTAGTTCGTAGTAGGTCTACTTTGGCAGCGTGGGTTCGATTTCCACAAGGGCAAATACTTATGTGGCATACATTGATGCATTGACTTTTTGTGATGATGATTATGTATTTTGTTCATGCACTAATTGGAACTTTTACTAAAATGTGTTTCAAAAATGTAACAACTGCTTGCCCCCAAGAAAAAGTTTCTGACGACGCCCACCATGATCCTCCAAAGCCCTGGTAATCTCGGATACGTCGTAGAGGACATGAAGCGTGAATATTAGTGATTTCCTTCGCCTATTAAATGGATATTTGGTCTATGGTTAATCTTTTAATCCACCATATTTTTAACACGTCGGAAACTGTTATGTAAATGAGTTCGGGTGGCACATTTGACAGCTCTGCAGACGATAAACAAATGAAGAAGTCGTAGAATACACCTGGCTCAATTAGTCATTTGCATTGCTTTGTAAAATCGAGATTACTACTTTTGCAAGCAATCATTTTTAAATGTAATAGTGATGAGACGTTTTCCTGATGGTAAGAGATAACGACTGTCTATGACCATTGCAGCGATACACAGAACCTTGGGTAGTAAAAACAATGTCTACGGCATCACTGCTTTGGCGCTAATTACTAAAACATTCGATGTTTAGTCTTAACAGCCCAGTAATTTCGCTTGCAGTACACTCCAAACCGGAACACAGTAATGGATAGTGGTCTTAGATGTTGATGATGAAACGCAATAACAGAATGTTTGACATTTTATACGGGCTAAAATTGTCAATAAGTTTCTAAATGAAAGACTAAAGTTTTGAGGTATTGCAATTACCTTTAAGAGTGCGAGGTTAAGCAATACATAACATTCAACTTATTACCAGGGGGGTATTAATGATCTAATATGACAATTTGCGAAAAAACTTTCCCTAAGGTTTTCGATGTCATAATTTATGATAAATGACAGCAATTCACGTAAGCTTCGTTTTCCGTTTACTGCCGCCAGAGAGATTAACTAGCCAGCTGAGTACTAGACAGTACCCTACCTCCATGTTATGGTTTCCTCACGATGTTTCCTTCACCGGCAGCTCAAGCTCATTATTCAGTGGATATTCCGTCCAGATAGCAACTAAAATTTCACACTGTAACCCAACTTACAAGATTAAAATAGTTAAAGATTCACCTCCGATTAAATCTGTGAAACATTCTCAGAAAATTAGTCACAATATCATCTCTAGTCAATCTATGCACCGCCCACGTAGCGGCCCCGCTAAGGGCTATTCGTCACGGGTTGATTCATTAACGACCGCCGCTCGTGCGTAGCAGACCTTATTTCGGTACAATTAATTTAGTATAATAACCAATATAGATAAAAATGACCTGTAACTTTGGTGTTATTAATAAAAGATTTTTAAAATTCATAAAATTATGGTATTCATTTTATACATGTACAAGACTGAAAATTTATTAAACTAAATAAAATATCTTAGATTAAACTATTTTTGTACAAAAAAAATTATCCTTATTTGTAATCGAAAAATGTGTGTGTTTAGGTCTCATTCTGCGAAAAAAACTAGCGTCAAAACTCACTTTTTCTGAGGAAAGACTTCTGAAAGACATTTGTTTGCCCTCAGAAATAAGTTAATTTTCTTTCTTTTTCTTACTGTCAATAGCTGGATCAAGTTAGAGTTGGTGTTTGGGTAAGTGAACCCAATCATTAATCCGAAATGTGTAAACAATTACCGAAATTGCTTGCAAAGTGGTCACAAAAAGAAAATGTAACCAACCTATGTATTTATAAAAATGTGATTCGACACCACAAGATAGGACTCCTTTAGTGTGAGGTTCAAGATCACCAACATGAAACATGAGATATTACACTGTTGTGCCTAAAATATGTCTTATTTTCTAAAAATACGAACGAGACGCTCTCCTGATGATAAGAGACAATGCATGTCCATCGCAGCGATACACAGAACTTCGAGTAGCAAACCAAAGTACAGAGCATCGCTGCTTAGGCGCTCATTACTTTGAGACATTCAATGGTTAGTCTAAATAGCCCTGTAATTTCGCTAGCTGCAGTGCTCTTCAACCCGGAACACAATAATGTTTACACACTACTGTTTGGCGGCAAAGTATGTGTCAGGATCGTTGCAAGTGAAAAGATATATGTATATCTGTCCCACCCTACAGGTAATAAACGTTATTGTATTTATGAATATGACGACATCCGCTAACAAAATGTAGGTAAACGTATCACTTTTTCAATACGCCTATAAAATGAGACTAACGCTCATAAACTGGCTTCGGCCGCAACTGGTGTGTGACGTCATCGCTGACGTCACAGCGGCTTGAAACCTCGCGCCGATTTCAGGGTTTCGTCGTAAAATTGCACAATTCGGGACCAGGAAAAAAGTTTTCCTGAATCTATTTTCGAACAGCCTCGGACGGAACACCGATTTACCATTAAAATTGTCGATTTCGTTGATATTGTCGTCGGTAAGTATTTTTTTATGATCTACAAATTTACCTACAAACGCAGTCAGTAGTATATTTCTACAATATTTCCGCAATTTATTTTGAATTCTTAGACTTTCTATTTGTAACTATAATGTCAAATGTTAAAAAGAAAAAACTTTGGTGCAATATTAAAAATTAAAGTTTATTAACTGATTAACTAAAATAAAACGCTTACAATGTGTCTATAATAATTTACGTAATCTACGAATTAAAATAATAAACAAGTTTTTACGAAACAAACATAAGTATATTGCCGATAAAACTATTGATTCTCATCTCATCATTACTCATACTTTTTTTTTTCTTTGGTTTTGGCGTCGCATTTTAGCATTTGCCAGTGTCAAGTATTTATATATTTTCAAGTTTAAAAAGTTAAATAAGTGTCCTCTTAGCTAGTTAAAGTCAAAGTCCAGTCTTAGTCAAGTCCAGCCCGTGTCAGTCATGTCCAGTCATGCTTTAGTAAAGTAGTGGCGACTTTACTATAAAGCTTCGATGGAGTTTTGGAAGCAACACGAAAAGTCATGTTTACCACAGTATATCATTTTCCCACACTCACGCTTGTAATTCGGCACTTTATGAATAAAACACCACCATTTTTATGCATAAACACTCGACAAAACACAAGTTTTGGAAAAAAATGCAACGGAGCGACACGACTCTTCCCGCGTTCCCGCCAAAACTCCTACTCATACTTAATCTTTACTCATTCATTATTTTTTTCAGGATAACTAAAAAAGTCTGCCTTAGTACTATTGTAAATAAGGCCAAAGATCACTTTGAACGATGATGATTTTATTTTAATGAGTTTTTGTAAAAGCTTTCGAATGACAAAAAATTCGAAAGTAATTTTTGTGTCGCTTAATATTTTTTTGTCTCACCAATGATGTTCCCATAGATTTCGCTGGCTTTGACTCCTGGAAAGGATATGGGACAATTGCACCGTATCTCGGACTGTCAGAGGGCAGAAGACTCGTTCGCCATCTCAAGTATACCTACGTGAAAAGACAGGCGCTTCAGGCGCTTGAAGTTAATACTTGACATGTAGTAGTATCGTAGGCCAAGATATATATTGGGTCGCATCGTCATCAATGTTCGAAGCGCAAAATGTTACATTTTACCAATTTTCAGACACATTTTTCTCAGAAACAATTTTTGTTACGTTCTGTAGATATTTAAATGCAGAAATCTATTCAAATGTTTGTGTACATTTCACTTGCGTTGCAATCGATTACTTTACTATGCTTTTCTTTGCGTATTTCCTGCATTGATGACGCAATGTACATTCTAATAACATATTCCGATCACGTTGATCGAAATATGTTATTAGCAACAGAAATGACGACAATAAACAAATACCTAGCGATTATTTTGTTTCATTGAGTGAAGTTAATTATGGCTAATGATATTTTCAATTACATTCGAGCACTAGGCATCATGATGAAGTTTAATTATAGAAGTTTAGTGAATCAAAAATATGATGACTACGTTAGACCGCGCATAGAAAAATAAATAATTAGGTAGTTGAAAATATGTAATCGAGAATTTTTATAAATGAAAATTTTTTGCAACGTGTAGAATGGAGCGTCACTTGAGAACGGGCTGGCCGATTTCGCTGATTTCTTTTTCGACGTTTTTGAAAAGATTTGTAAGAAAATTAATTATTGGATTGATTTGGATGGAGTTCGTAACTTTACTTTTGATACAAAATTTACTTCCATAGTGGCAGGCAATTATGATAACTGATGATAACAACACCGGGAGATACAGTTTGGTTTTGTCGTTACATAATCTACATCCAAAATTTAATAACACTACTCGATAATTAAATTGTTCTTTACCAGTAGTATTTATTATTATTTATTTATCGACGGAAGACTCTCGAGATACTTACTCCAAATGATCATAATCTATATAAATATATATTTTTATCTAAGTATATATATATTTCGTTATATATAAATACATTGTTATTATTTTTACATACTTGTTATACTTATGTATTATATTTATTAGTTCTATTTTAACGTATTAGTGTTACAACATCTCCCGTCTGTTCTTAATCTGTATCGTGTTTTCTATTCTTGCTTGCCTGGAGGAGATTGCTCTTAGCAATAAGGCCGCCACTTGTGGCGTTAGCTCATAAGATTCTTATGAGCTAATGCCGTCATATGGGTGTCTTCAAATCTAGAGTAAATAGGTTTCTTCTAGGTAAGCGTGCTCCATCTTAGACCATACTACTGAGTGTGGTCAAACGCGAACCTATTTTGAATAAAAAAAAAAGATTCTTATGTTTTCTGTACTACATATTTTATAGTGTGCACAATAAAGAGTTTTTATCTATAATCACCGATCGTAAAAGGAACCATGATGCCAGTTAGTGAAAGTATTGCTTTGTTCCTCGTGGTCTCATCGCATAGTCCCAACAATGGGCCCACGAGGAAATCTAATTCTTAGCGGTCTCTTACTAAATACTTTGATTGCTATCGGCTCTGTAGAGACAATGCCATAACTATGAAGATACTCCATGCGCTGTAAACGGTAGAGAATCAACGATGCGTGTCCGACGTCGGCAGAACGCTCACATAACGAAATAGCCAAACTCTGGACATTTGCCAGAACATGTTTAATTTTAAAATGCCATTAGATAACCATTGCTGCGGTTTATCGCCAGTATCTGACCGGAATCTGTTTCCATAACAGACTCCATTGAGCCGCACGCAAATGGGATGTTTAAGTGCAGATTATTTGAGAGTGCATTTGTAAATTAATCTGCTGATGAGTAAACACGGGATACTATTTAGCTTAGATTTCTTTCATTGAAATGAAGTAAAATTAATTGGCAGTAGTTTCGACTACAATGACTATGAAAAAATGTAACGCAGATAAATAAATAAATAAATCATAGCAAGAACCAAGAACCTTTTACTAGGAACGTTTTTACACAAAAGAAATGACAAATTTCAGAAAACTAAAAATAGGTCAAAACTTCCTCTATTGTAGTACGTATAAATAAGCCTTATTATACGTATAATAAAATCTATGATAAGGCAGTATTACAACAAAATTTGCCTTTCTTTTCCGAATAAAAAAGTATCCTGCTTGCGGGTCGTTGATCTGTTTGCGGTATTTACACAGACTAGTACCTAATAGATTACCTTTACTTTTTGTGTAGAAGTAACACAAACGAAATTAATTATTTATTTAAGTAATTAATTAAAAACGGCTAAAAGACAGTTACATTAAATTAATAGTCAAATCCAGTTACATTAAACTAATAGACATTTGTACAAGAAAAATAATCTTAAAGTCAATATAGAAATAATAAAATGACAATTACAAATAAAATAAAATTACAATTATTCATTCTGCATTCTCCTCACAAAATGCCAAGCATGCAGACATCAAACACAACCTACCATTCTCAAACACATCACATTCAGGATTGGCCTTCAAGAGTGCGTTGAGCGCGGTGAGAGTTCACGGAACGGGGGAGTTAGAATGACCTACTGTTCGGCAACGAGACTCGGCAAACAGCTCTGATGGTAAGAGATAACGTCCATCTATGACTATTGCAGTGATACTTAGAACTTCGAGTAGTAAAACAAAATCCAGGGCATCACTGCTTTGGCGCTTACTTTGAGATTTTCGATGGTTAGTCTCAACGCAACAGTCCTGTAATTTAGCTAGCTGCAGTACCCTTCAAACCTGGTACTGCGGTGGTCTACTATAGTACTTATAGATTGATCTACCATCAAGTGATGTATTTGTTTTCATTTAAATTTTATTTGTTTTTCATATATTTTTCTAACGTAACTACAGCAATTTATGGCGGTGGACTTTCTGTAAAATGTGTACTTTGCCTATCGGTAGGTGTTATAATTATCTGCCAAAGCTCGGCGGTTCGCTATAAATTGATATAACTATCGTGTTGTGACTTCAAATTGCTACAATTTGTGTGAAATAGTGTATTTTTGTTCAGTGGACGCAAGTTCTCCAGTACACTATCATCAATTTCAATTTTAAATAAGTATTTAGTATTTTAAGGGTGATGGAAACTGGAGTAAGGCGGGTAATCAAATTCCGATAAAATAGAATTTGAGCGCCAAAACTACAATGACTTTTACTACTAATCTATAAGTAAATAAATCAATTGCATATATGATGAAGCCTTTACTTGAGGACGGCTCGACCGAATAACAATAAATGATTTCATGGTAGATCTCCTTAGCAGGAAGTCGTCTCGTCTAAATAGGTAGCCCCGCTGTACCAGATATCCTGCCGCCAAGCAGTAGTGTGTAAACATTTCTGTGTTTCGGTTTAACGGGTACTGCAGCTAGCTAAATTACAGGGCTGTTGAGTTGAGACTAACCATCGAAAGTCTCTAAATAATGAGCGCCAAAGCAGCGACGCCCTGGACTTTGTGTTGCTGCTCAAAGTTTTGTGTATCGCTGCAATGGTCATGGATAGACGTAATTTTTTACCATCAGGAGAGCGCCTCATTCGTCTTGTTACTCTTAGATAAAAGAAGTAAGCATGTGTCCGAAGAACGACTGTGTAACATCTATACTACCGTTATGTGTTTTTAGTTTTTCAATGCCGCTACAATGAAGCGACACAATTACACAACGCGATACAACGAAGAAAAAAATTAGACGAGCCGTGTTATATTGACTACATCGCGTAGTTTATAATGTTAGATATTATTTAGACAATCTCTCATCCAAACAAACAGACAGATGTTGCCTCATAAATATACAGATATAAATAGAAAAGAGATTATGTGTATATAGAATACGATTTTATGACTCAGAATCGTACACACTATTCTATCTAACAGGAATAATCAAACGCTTAAACAAACTGGAGAGATATATGCTATTACGTAAACTTACCCTATTTCGAAAAGTAAACTAAACAGGGTTAAAAAAACTGATGAAATCGGAAATGCCTGATAATGTTCTGTCCTACTTTAGAGCAAAGTCTATTTGTCTGTGCTGGACGGTTCTAGTAGCACTGTTCATTCGTAGAGCCATCGCCCTGGAGGCCAAATTAAGTGTCGACTATTCAGGGGCACCTACTCCGTAGAAACCTTTGCCTACAGAATGCGTTCTTATCAGTGGCGTAGCTACTGAGGGGTTAGACGGTACCGTGTCCCCAAGCTCAGGGAGATCCTGAGCTTGAGACCACCAAGGAAACTAAATCTTGCTATAAATTCTCTTACCTTTTTTTTCGGGTTTCGTGTAATTAAAAATGCGTCAAACCACGTCAGTTTCCATAAGGTTTTTTTACACTAGGGCCTTTGTATACCTTGGTATGCAACTGATTCTGATGTTGCCAGGCAGATTGATGGCAGATGGACTAACGCGTTAACGGATTAGTGATCGCGAATTTGTGGTGAATTGGCGGTGGTGGTGGCTGGGAAATGAAGCTTTGTTCGTCCACTAGCACCAGCTCATTGGGTAGATAGTATAATAATAATCGCAGGTCGAACCAGGACAGGTGATAGAAGAGAGCCTATGCCCAGCAGTGGGCGATGCAAGGCTGAAAATGATAATTAATTTTTTACAGTAGTTTTAAGTTTTATAATTATATATGAAGGTTAATAAGATATGGCAGCAGATTTACATTTGAGATTAACATTTTGAAATGAAAATTTTTTGACGCAAAAATTCGTACCAATAAATATGGAATTTCACCTACTAGAGTAGAATAAAATTGAGATTAGCTAAAGCTATGTTTTAAGTATAAATTACAGTGAACAAGTAAGTACGTAATAGAGATAGCAATAAAGCCGGTAATTGAAGTAGATCTAATTAAATCTACAGACGATAAACAGATAAACCCGCCAGCTTGCTGTTTGCCGCGAAGGTCTGACAACCGCAACTAGTAAATAGGTTTACGATCAAGACCAAATGAATGTTGTACGACCATGTTGTACGTCAAGTCGGGACATATTGCTAGCGGGAATAACTTCCTTATCATATGCGACCTGCGCATGATCACTGACTCGCCTGTCATTAGACGAAATTGCAACGAAACACACATGCTTATAAAAACCTATTCCTGATATTATTTACTTATTAGTGCTAGTTACATATAAATTAATCACAAAAACTTTTATGATTAATTCATCTGTTAGATCTGTTATTTAGTTTTATCGTGTGGTCGTTAGGGATATTTTTTTTCGTAGGGTACATAGAAAAGAATAATATATAACCATAATAATATACATAGCCTGGAATATATACTTATACAGTATGGCCTAAGTAACCAAAGAGTAAAGCCCTTTTAAGTATTCATTAAACACATTCTTAACAAAAAAAAACATGAGTAAAATCGCGGGACGAGATGATATAGTTATAATTTATTTACTCAAATCAATCCGTTACGTTTTCTTTTCATGTTTCCCATGTGCTTTAAATGCGATCGCTTTCAATGAGCACATCGTTTTTCACCAAACAACTGCCACTTGACCGGCACATCCTCTGACGTCACCGTTAATACACCAGGCAGTACATAAATACTCGCAGCACGTTCAACGCTTTACTGCTGTATAATGCACTTATAAACAACGAACAGTAGCTAATACGCGCCGTATTGTTTATGTGACTGTCCACTGATGCTATAACCCAAAACTGATGGAGAACTGTTGCGGTATGTTTTGCTTTGTGGTAGATCTCCTTAGCGGGAGGTCATCTAGATCCCGCCGCAGTATCAGTTATTCTGCCGCCAAGCAGTAGTGTGTAAACATTACTGTGTTACGGTTTAAAGGGTACTGCAGCTAGCGAAATCACAGGGCTGTTGAGACTAACTATTGAAAGTTTCAAAGTAAAGAGCGCCAAAGCAGCGATGCCCCGGACTTTGTTTCGCAACTCAGTTCTATGTATCGCTGCAATGATCATTTACAGGCGTTATCTTTTATTCAGGAAAGATTTTTTAACCCTGCTATGCTACGAGTATGTGTATATTTATAACATATACATAAAAAGTCAAAGTCTTACGCCGCGTCTGTCTGTCTGGTCGTGATAAACTTAAAAACTATTGAACGGATTAACATGCAAGTTTCACCAATAGATAGAGTGGTTCATGAGGAAAGTTTAAGTATATAATTTGTCAAGATTTTGTATAAATTGGTTGAAATATGATGATAATAGTTGGAAGTGTCGGAAAAAGTCAAGCCACCTGGGAGCTTTCGAAAACACTGCGTAATCCCTTTTGTGATATAACAAAACAATGCATGAAGGAATATTCCTCTTTTGCAAATCTAGAAGAATTCTGCGGTGGCATGTATCTACCTTAGGATACCTTGATACCTTGACAAACCCAGCGCAGCGGGCGGATAACAGCTAGTCATGGATAAGTCATGGCTAGTCTCGTTTTAGCGCAATAAAAAGAAAAGAATAGATGAGATAATATCCCAGCTCGCGTGGCTTGAAACGGCCTTCCTGCCCCTCCTTTCTACAAATACCTCACACGTACTAGCAGCATCAATTAGCTTTCAGTACATTTCCTGATTGATAACAGACTTACAAAACATACGCAGGATAGCCCACGTACAATTCGACCAACTTACCTAGATTTCATTAGAAGAGCCACAATCGCAAAATTTTAAAGAAAACTGCACGTTCCTCGTTGAAAGAGTTGTTTTCTTATTTAACCACTTTACTGATAATTTAGTTGGTTTCCTCACATCGACTGGTTTGAATGAAAGAAATCACACATACGCACTGCATCTGACGAGTGTAACCTCAACGCTATTTCTGTTGCAAATGTTTGCTGTAAACTATAAAAAGGCGGGATATACTCCGTGACGAGATAACGGGTTACAGTGTTAGTGGGTACAGTAGGAAATCTTCGAATACCCAGAGTACTCATAGCATTTTTAACATTAACATTTTTAGTATTTTATACATCACCGCATCGAACAGTAGTGTTTGAACAACAGCTGTTATGCT
The DNA here is from genome assembly GCA_905404145.2 of Biston betularia. Classification (NCBI taxonomy): domain Eukaryota; kingdom Metazoa; phylum Arthropoda; class Insecta; order Lepidoptera; family Geometridae; genus Biston; species Biston betularia. Next base: position 1,027,351 of record FR989882.1, on the reverse strand, counting down.
TCTGTTTTCCCACTGAACTATAAAACCTGCATCATTCCAAGCAAAGTGTAAATAAGATCCTGAAGACTGACAACGCACTGGCAGTGATCCGGGTATTGCAGATGTGGATAGGTGACAGTGAACATTGACCTACCATGAGGTGGCTCGTTGTTTGTTTGCTACTTTTTACATATGAACGTCGTTTTCGTAGGGTATATGTTTTTACACTAAACAGGTGTTTAATGATTGGTAAATCGTTTTGTTGGTGGTTGGAAAACTGATGGTGTGATATTAGTAGCAATTGAGCCTCTTCGCGGCCGGTAGTAGTTGTAGTCATATGTAGGTAGTACATCAAATCACAATGTATGGACGCACCGAGTGTAAGTCTGTGTACGCTTGTAATGCGTCCCGAACGTAAATCACGCTCCGGGCGTGACGCCAACACGTCAAATTGAAGATCGCTGAGGAAATACACAAGTGATACACTAATTTCGATTTACATATACGGGATACCACATCTACGCGATATACCCACTTTGGATTAGTAGAAAAGAGGAAATCTGTTTTGATTCTGTGAGAGAGATCACGGAAACTACAACAGGAGTAGCCGACCTAATCAAACATGAACAATCCCGTTAGAGAAAAACGTAAACGTTTCAAAATGACGTTAATTTCCGTAATAATGGAGAAATGAAAAATAAATGTCGTAGGACATTACACACAGCGCCATATGACCCCAAACTAAGCAAAGCTTGTACTATGGAAGTCAGATAACTGATAGAATATTGAAATACTTTTTTTGTAAAGATATACTTATAATAAATACAGCACACACAGACACACAACAAACAAGAATCGGAGCTCTTTGAAAATGCTATATGTATTTAAAAGATGAAAAATGTACAGGGACGTGCGAACCGAGACGGTGGGGAAGTTCGTGACTCGTGCGTCGCGCGGTATGCTCGACCGCGCAGACGAAGCGTCACCCCCACCTGAACAACATTGCGCCGCAACACTAACGTCCCCCTGACGTATGTACCTGGCGTGCCCTCCCTCGAGAACTTCTCCTGGTTGACCCAGAAAACGAAGAGGAAGCGACGGCAACGATGAATTAGGCCCTCACATAGATCCACAAAGCTATAAGACGGCCACCGAGACCCGAGGGGCACCCGAGACCTGCTCCTGCTGCTGGGGGCACTGCCCAGCCTCGGCAAGGAGGTTCTCCTCAAAGCAGATTCCCCACTTCACCTGCTAAGGAAAAGGGAAGGACTCAAACTGACTGAAAAATCTATTAAATTTTTTTTGTTAGGTTTTTGACAACTAGTCTACAATTAAGATTGAGAGTCATTAAAATAAACACAAAGGAGAAACCATTCGCAAACGATTTTCTCCCGTCAGTACCATTAGATGCAGCGGTGGTTATATTTAGACCCGCAGAAGTTTATTCGTATCTGCGATTGTCCTTTTGGTCTTCCATTTGAATCATCCTCATACAAATATCGAGTATACTAAGGGATTAATATTAAGCCCAAGTTGTTTTTCATATATATTTCAATTTGCTAAAAGATTGGCAAATTAAGTTAAACGGAGATCATTTAATAGTTTAATTTAATATACTTTACGTTTTTTTAGTTTTATATCAATTTTCTTGTGTATAAGTTTCAATTTATTTTGTTCTTTGTCCATCCTTAAGAAATAAGTACTAGTGTGTACTTTTATGTATTTAACCTACTTAGTACAATTTACGTTTCTCACAATTGTATGTTGAGCACATACCGTCCTGTTATGTATTTATTCTATGAATCTTATACCATCTATTGCTTAGGAGTCTTTATGTTTAGCAATAAGTCGACTCTCCTCATCTCTTTTCTAAGATAAATTTAAAACTCCCTACAAGTCATGTCAAGACGTTCTTTATATACCTCATATCTCTGCAAACTACAGACAAATCAATAAGGCCGCCATTTGTGGGACTCGTTCATAACCTTGTTTTGTTTTCTGTACATTATTTATATTTCTGGTGTACATAAATAATAAAGTGTTTCTATTTATCTATTTGACAGACTCTGATAGAGAGTTCTGAGAGAGAACAAAAATGTGGAATAGAAACGTTTTTTGCGTGCTTGCGTTTGCGATATTCTTATGACCCGCATCGAAACTACGATAGGCTAGTTATGATAATGAAATAAGAAACTAATTGAATACGATGACCAAAAGCATCCGACTTAAAAATTAAATCAATCAATCTGCATCACAACATTGGCATAGAACCGTGACATCTCGGCTCTGGCGATATAAATACACGTGCCATAAACTTCTGAGAAGTCAAGAGTAGGATCGAAATAGTGCACGCATCACGCATGCGCCGGCGACGCACTCGATTACACTCTCATGAAATGTATCTAACTGACGCAGAGATGGGATAAATCATATGAAATATATACGTTATCCGGATTAACCCTGTTTTTTTAGGTTAAATAATTTATTGATATATATGTATACATTTCACAAGGCATTCAAAAACCCCTTAGTATAATTTAAAAAAAAATTAATAAATTATTTTTTATTATTTATTAAATTATTTTTTATCAATCTTCAAGTCATCGAAGTCATAAAACGTTCTCTTGATAAGTCAGTCTTTCAGTTTACTATCAGAGCAATTTAGACTCCAGCGGAGTTAACCTCCGGCAACCGGTACCGGAGATATACGGCCCATAACCTTTTCTTTTTTTCCCCAGTGAAATCCTTAATAGATACAACTGAAACTGTCAGTACAGACCCATTGCAAAGCACGGGCCTATACTCTTGTAAGCATAAGGCTTAATTAGTGTGAAATATTTAATGTGTTCCGGTTCAAATAAACCAGTAGCAAAAGAACTTGCAGATTCAGTTCAACCATTCAGTGTCTAAAAGTATAGAACGCCAATGATGCCCGAGCTAGATGCTTAGTGGTACCGCTGCTCATAAGCCGGTATTGTCACTCATTATCATGAAAGCGCATTTTTCGCGTTGTCTTTTCTTATTACCACGTTAAAAACATGGCATGTTATTTTAGAAAAAAGTCGTTAAGAATGTTTTATGACGTTTTGTTCTTTGTCCTTAGATAAGACTAATAGGATTTAATGATAGAGCTAAACTTAATTAGAAAGTCTAGTTTCCTACCCTTAGTAACATTACGTAACTATATGCTCTTTCTGCGTGATCTCACCGAGTCGCGTGCCCGGAACACAACATACCGTTACAGAATAAGCAATAGAAATAAAATCGACGTTCGTCCGTCGTTTACAACAACCGGCGCGCGATATCAATAGTAGCCTTTGTATCAGTACTTAAACTTACAACAACTTACGAACTTACTTTTGTCTCAAATCTCGTTTTTTAGAAAAAGTTCAAGAATAATCCTTTATCCGTTTCAATGTTTATCAAGATCCATTCAGGTCGTTAAAATGTAATAAACAGACAATAAGTTACTAAGCAAGAGTTACTAAGTACTGAGTAAGAGTTGCTATCGTTTTTATTAAATTTAACTAGTTAGGATAGCTGATGACAGTAGAGTAACAACCGTCAAATGACGCTAGTGAACTCTGGCCCGCCTGTCAGCCTGTTGGCTGCCCCACAAGGCTGATTATTATTAGGACTCGTGTCGTGACATGGCGTGGCGTGTCATCGCCACGGCGCCACCAGCTTCACTCATGTCATCACTTGTCAAGTCGTCATCATATCACAGGGAATTTGATATACCATGGATCGATTCGTTTGTGAAGAGTCGCCAAGATTTCTGAGAAATGGGGAAAATGAAGTGCTTGTAGAAATCAAGATACGACTTTGTTTATTTTGGAAAGAAGTCACGAAATAACATTAGTCGAACGAGATGCTCACCTATTAAAAGGTAACACTTGCACTTGATCATTGTAGCAGTACACAGAAAATTGAATAAAAAAATGAAGTTCACGGCACAAACAATGACAGATTTCATTAGCCTTGAATTCGTAAGAAGACATTTTTAGATAAGATTTAGTAACTATAATTGATAAAATAATCGAAAAGCTATTTCACATTAGAATGCAATTTAAATGAAAATGAAATTATATATGTGTAAGAATCCACACATCCACACAAGCACTGGCCATCTATATGACCTGCTGCGATTCAAAATATAGATCATTAAAGGCAAAATCGCCAATAGATGTCGATAGTACAAGCTTAGCTCTTTTAAGTGCGAACCCCTAAAGGCGTCTATCCTACTTCTTCCATTTAACACGCGATATGTATACAATACATATATTTACATTACACAAAATTTAAACACTAAAAACTTAACACTAAACAAACTTATGTAACTTTGACCAGAATGCTGGTATCTACTTTGGTCAAAAGCTAAGCATTGCCATCCAGCGTGGCAATGTTGCCAGCATTCTGGCCACATATCTTTCCTCTGACGGTTTTTTAGACTAAGTTTTTTGTATACATTTTGTAAATAGTATAATTTAAGGTTTTTTTTTAATTTGATTAAATATTATTTAGTTGTAACTACATTATTTATTTTATCTACACACAATATTCTAATTATAAACACTACACAATTATCCTAGACAAATCGCTCGCGCCTAGCACTTTACGCACGCACCGCTAAGGACGCACGCACGGAACTATTATTTTCATAGTTTGTATATCAGCTGGTGTAATACAGTCCAAATTGAACACGCAAAAATAAATCTTCGTTAACAATCAGTCGCAGTTTGATTATATTATCATTACATCCCCATACACTCACTGGACCCAAAGACGAAACTAAAGTATGTACATTATATGGATTATGTAGTATTCATAAGCATCTATGACATTAAAATTTATCAATCACAATGACTTTTGAAATACCCTCCGTACTGTTGACCAATGATATAGCAAACAATACATGACTGTACTATTATATCATCAATGTAATCGATGCAGTTGAGAATGTGTAACATGAATGCCAATTGCCAATTCTATATTTGTGGAGGTCATTTTTAGATTAATGTCAGGTTCTATATTGGTAAGATATTTTCATTTTATACATCTTAGATTTTTTTTTCAAAAATAGTTAAACTTACACAACGTAAAACAAATGAAAAAACAAGAATGACAAAACGAAGCGGTTGTCTCCAAGTTTGTTGAAAAAATCCTAGTATTTTTATAGAGAATTAGTGAATATTGTACACACCAAAAATTTCCTTAGATGCCAAATGGCAATCTTTGCTAGGCAAACTTAGGATGGAGAGAATTCATAGAAGGTGTAAAAGACAAGTTGCAATGAAAGAGTGATCAGGAATATAATGTTTATTTATTCGACGAATAACTTGCAAACTGTTAATCCAATTTTCATGAAGTTTTGTAAACAAGGCGTGTGCGTTGAAACATCATTATCAAATTAGAATCTGATCTAATTTGATTCAAGGGTTGTATAAGATATAAAAGACGATGAAATAACTGCCCGGGGCGAAAAACTTATTACAGTTTTATTATTTATTGCTCACATCTCATTTATTTGATGGTAGATCGCCTTAGCAGAAGGTTAACGTTCTGTTTAAAAGTTTTTTGCGGGAACACCAAAAAATTATATTCTATATGTAAAGTCTTCAGTAGAAAAGTTTTTGCTGTTACTTGACGACATAATCATAGTTACTTTTTGTTCAGAAATTTCCATCATATATCTCTCACTTTACCGCGTAGATACGACTTGTACATCAAACCTGCAGATCGGCAATAGGTACAAACACCAATAAAACCCAATACAGTTAACACTAAACAACGGGAACATATCAAGCAGATTTACAGCGCGACTACCGCTCTGGTGGAATCACCTGTAGGGCTGCTACAAGATTATTACTAAGTTTGAAAAAATGTAAATTTAAAGATCTCCTTATGGTAAGAGATAACGCATGTCCAGCGATACGAAGAAGTTTGAGTAACAAAACAAAGTCCAGGGCATCGCTGCTTTGACGCTTATTACTTTGCAACGTGAGATGGTTAGTCTCAACTTCTCAACAGCCCTGTAATTTTGCTACTATCAGCGCCCTTCAAACCGGCGTCTTCTTCACGCTGTATTATTATGACTTAAGGACAAATTAATAAATAAACAAGAGGTTCCAAAACATGTAACTATCTTCACTGGCGTAGCGACCCAAAATGTATCTTAGCTTGTGATACTAAAAAGCGCTATCTTTCGTGATATTGAGATGCTTCATGTTAAGTATTGACTTCCAGCACTAGAGATCTGTGGCCAAGACATATAGTATACAAAAACCTTTTTTTATAGATTGTAATGACGATATACGTAAGGTGGGCAGTGGCTGGAAGGATACAGTGGAACATCGAGATAGGTGACGTGCATTTAGAGAGGCTTATGTCCAGCAGTGGCCTAAAATGGGATGATGATGATAGGTTCGGAGAAGCGGCGGAACACTGACAGCCCTGACCGGTGAGCGCGGCTCCATTTAGCTGCAGCACCTATATTCACTACCCAGTAAACAATGGCACTGAATTAGGCTCCGACGAGGAATTGTGGCGACCGCAGTACTATGTCTGACCAACTTTAGAATTTATCAGTAGTAAGCTATTTTTTGAACAATTTTAAGTTAATTTATAACTTTAATAGCTTATTATTTTCAGATTTTAGTAAATGTGATTAGAGACACCTTTTCATGGCTATTGCAGTGGTAGATAGTAAATTAATGATTTGGGGTTTCTCTGCTTTGACGTTCATTACTTTTATTACTATATGCGATGGTTAGTCTCAATAGCCCTGATTTCGCTAGCTACAGTACTCTTCAAACCGGAACACAGAAATGTTTACACACTACTGCTTAGTGGATAACATAAGTTCGCATTTATAATATTACTGTGACAAAAGGGTAACAGGGCTACTATGGGCACCGTTATACCGCGCGTTTGCTTAACGTTAAATTTAAGTTATACTAACGTGGAATGATACGCTCTATGCCAATTTCAAATTTTAGTAAATATGATGAGGACTGATAGGAGATTGTTTTTAAATAACAAAATAACCTTTAATTAAAAGTGTAACGCTGGAAGTGCGTTTTCGGCAAGGAACTTCATGTCAGTTTTTTTTTTAATGTAAAAGTAGTGAGACAAACGATACGCTCTCCTGATGGTAAGAGATGACGCATGTCCATGACCATTACAGTGATACACAGAACTTTCAGTAGCAAAACATTGTCGGGGGCATCGCTGCTTTGGCACCCACTACTTTGAGACTTTCGATGGTTAGTCTCAACAGCTCAGTAATTTCGCTAGCTGCAGTACCCTTCAAACCGGAACACAGTAATGTTTGCACACTACTGCTTGGCGGCAGAATATCTGGTACTGCGGTGGTACCTACCTAGACGAGCTCCTGCTAAGGAGATCTACCACCAAGTGAAGGGATTTTATAAGAAATAAGCAAACAACTCATACACGCAAAATCAAACTTAACTTTATGCTATATGGTGATTACTAACAGTTTAGTGTGCTGAATAGTTCGCAAGATTAAAGATAGCGGTGGTGACTTCCGCGCTGGCTCGTACCTTGTGCAGAGGTTGTCCATTGCCATCCAGCGCGGTAATGCGGCCAGCGACATGGGGACCTTTGTACCGGGTACAGTTAGGGGCGGGTTTATTGACTGAGCAAATTATAATTTGTTATTATGATATGCTTTTAATAAAATAAATAAATACATTTCATTATTTTCATTGAAATTATTTTTTTAGTTTGAGCAGCGAGATAGTCTACTAAGTGCAGAAATAAGGTGTACGGAACATTACAATTTTTTTTGTTTTGTTAAATTTGTATACAGCAGGAATTAATTTTAGTAATTTATCTTAAAAAACGAAATATATTTCATGTAAAGATATTTTTATTCCAGGGAACGTAGAGGAAAACCGACACAGCGAGTTGTTTATTATGTTCGAATATAGGTCTCGTGATCATAATTTTGAGAAGTGTCCGCTAGCAAGGGTGCGCAGCGGACAGGAGGTCGTCGGTTCCGCCGCGCATATAACAACAATTCCCCGGAATATTGCTCTCCTACAAGTAATTCTATCAGACACGCACGGATTTGTAAATAAATTCCTAACCATAACTCGATAAAAAATAGAAATTATATGAAATGTAAAACAGTAAAAATATGTCAAAATGTGAAATAGTGTTGTGAAAATTTGCGATTCAGACCTTATTTCAATGTTATTTTGATTATTTCTGCAACACCTATAAAATTCTAATATAAAGAACAGCAAATAAACTCTTAGTTTTCCGTAGCAACTACTCAGTGAGTGGGACAGTCATCGACATGGACGCGTATTTACAAAACACAAGTGTCCAATCCGCTCGGCCACCACTAGCATAATGGTTACTGAAGTGAAACACCGTGTGGAACTAATAGATGTTACTGAATAACACTAAACCTATTTATGTTTATCGTTGTAGAAGAAACAAATGTACCAGGATCGTAGCTAGTTAAAACATTTCGTAATGATGATAGCTCAGCGATTAACTCACATGTCGGAGGGAGGAGGCTCAAATCCCAACAATGAGCTTGAGCTGCTGGTGAAGCAAAACATCGTTAGGAAACTATAGTATAGAATATATTAGGTAGAATATCTGCTTCAAAATCTGTAGGGCATGGGCATTCCTACCGGAGCAAATATTTACTTGGTGGGAGATCTCCTCTGCAGGAGGTTGTCTAGGTAGATACCACCGCACTACCAGTTATTCTGCCGTTAAGCAGTAGTGTGTAAATATTACATATGGTACTGCTGCTAGCGAAATTACTGGGCTGTTGAGACTAACTATCGAAAGTCTAAAAAGTAATGAGCGCCAAAGCAGCGATGCCCTGGACTTTATTTTACTGCTACTCAAAGTTTTGTGTATCGCTGTAATGGTCATGGACAGGCGTTATCTTTTACCATCAGGAGAGCGTCTCGTTTGTATCAATACTTTTATATAAAAAAGAACAAATAAGTCTGCACATGTACCTGGTCTACCTCTGTACAATGTCATATACATGTAATACATATATATAACGCGTCAGTAGGTCATATTTCACACAGAACGGTAAAAATAACATATCTCTGTGAAAAGGATATCGTGACTTACACATTCACGTCGCTATTGGAAATTTCACAAGTAGTAACAGAACATCTGATACAGGGTTGTAAGCTTGAGGTGTACTAAGCCGATAGGGGTCATTGTCTTTCATCATAATTAACTACTTTTACAATGGACACAGTTCTGAAATCAATCTCTCCATAACATGTGGTTTGACAGCCCTATTAGTTCATTAGTAGTTTATCTGCTATAAGCAGACTAATGAATCAACATGGCTAAGGTTGAGGTCAGATGGCACTGTGTATAATGTCCTACGATATTTATTTATGTAATGTCAATTCGACTTATAGTAGAATAATAATTGTAAATACCACTCACACTCAGAACACTGACACAGAACATACATCAACGCATGTTACATAAATGTTTGCCCTGAAAACCGAACCCACGATCGATCACAGGAGACAAAGTTCGACTTTATATACTTTCAATTTATTAAAATATTCAGTCAGTTTCTCATTCAAATACCCAACCATCAATTATTATCGGACCCCAGTACCAAACGCAATCTTCAATTACGCCAATAAATATTTAAATTCTTACATAAAAAGTACCTACTGAATAGTTGTAAACAGACTTTTCTAAGTGCGTATCAAGTGCGTGTATTTTTCTGTAATGAATGGGCTACATTTGTCCTACTTACGATACGGGGAAATCCTGGGCCAAAACTGGTTACATATACTCCACACCCACGTCGCTAACCTACTATTCCTACGTGTACTACTTCGATCATACAAGACTGTTTTTCAAACTGTATATCCAACGTGTCTGCTAATTGGTTGTCAGTCTGCTATCGCCCTCGCGTTGTGGCGTGGCGTGGCGTGGCGTGGCGTCCTACGGCGCCACATCGTTTCCACTGTCTGTTCCATTGATCGGTATTGCTGATGGCTTGTTGATATTACTATATTGTGATAATTGATTGAACAAATCATTTGTAATGCAATGTTATTCTGTGCATATTTATTGTCTAAATCAATCGTTTTGAGTTTTAAAAACGACACCTATTGCTTTTTTTGTCTATTTATTTAATTATACATAAAACTCGCGGATACCTCGCCGTTTCACCCGCGTAGTTCCCGTTCCCGTGGGAATACAGGGATAAAAAATAGCTTTATGCCACCCGGGAATAGTGTAGCTTCCTAAAGAATTTTTGAAATTGGTTCAGTAGTTTCGGAGCCTATTCAATACAAACAAACAATCAAATCTTTTCTCTTTATTAATAGTATAGATAGATAGATACTCGTAGAAGTATCAATTTGGGTTTTCGTAGGTAGCTGTACTAGGTAATCCTGTGTTACAACTGTCACGATTTAACCTCCGGCTTCAATCCTATTTTGATTAATGATTTGCAAAAAGACCGTAAAAGCTGGACAAGTATTTATGTATCTCCACAAAATGTTCACCTCTGGAAAAATTAGCTCACTTTGGTAAGATTTATTGTTTTTTTTTTTGCATATGACACGAATTGATTTGCTTAGATGAGAAAACCTTTATTAAACAAAATAAAATAAAATAATTTAGATTTATTGTATAGCCGTTTTTGCGGGAAATTGTAACAAACACCCATCCATCCATACTTTCACGTTTATAATACTAGTGGGATTATTCCGAAATACATAAAAACTCACAAAAAATACTTTAGTTATAAATAAATAGAATGCGGTAATTCATTAACCTGCATTACTTACAAAAATAACTCATTTGTTTATTTCGACATTTTCGACACCCAAACAACCCAGTTTCGTCAGTCCCGTGGAGTAGTGAACTCGTTATCCAGTGAGCAGAGAATACAGAGATCTTTACTACTCGCCTTAATATACTCGCTGTTAAACAAACCGAGGATATTGCTGCTGTAACATAAACATTGCCAGAAACATGCAAAATACTCGCAGTTGGATAAAAAATACTTCAGTCTATGGTAGTAGGCAGCGGCCGCTTCCAACCGGTCTTCGTGTATATCATTGGGGGGGGGGGGCTATGTCCAGCAGTGGACATCCTACGGCTGAGATGATGATGGTAGTAGGTAGGTACTTAGATAAAGACTTAGAAACCAGTACGTTTTATTAAAGTAAGAACAAGATCAGGATCGCTTTCGGTTTCCACCCCGACAGATTACAAGTTATAAGTCAATCTATATTTAGTTATTTAAAACTAAATATTTATATTCTTTACAAATAAATTATGTATCTCATTAATAAATACAATATTTATGTATGTTTATTACTAATACAATCAAAACTAATCAAATTATTTCGAAAAAATCTTTACGCTTTAAAGATCAACTATTTACGTGACAACAACTGTTTTCTTTGTATCTATGTATTCTGTATGTAAGTATATGTTTAAAAAATAAAGTATTCTTTCAGTTATATAATTCCCTATAGTACACTTAGCTTATTTTGGGGGTAGATGGCGCTGTATAGTCAAAAATTAAATAAATATTTTTTTGTTACAGACTGCTTGCTACGAAAGACAAAGTATTATCGTAGCAAGTGCTACAAGACCATTATCGTAGCAAGCACCGATAGCTTTCTTGCTATAAAGGCACTATCGCAGCAAGGTAACTTCATTAAGTTTTTTATAAAACGTGATGCTTCTTCAATAAAAACGCATTTAAGTCCGGTAGCCCAGTTTAAGATCAAAGACGCTTGAAATTGGTGCAAATCTCAATCAAGACTATATCATGTAATGCTGCAATATATGGATAAACTGATTTCCGTGACAGAGACAGCTTCAAACACAAGCCCTGCCCATCTAAAGACAACTGGTAAACAAAACATCTCTAAAAAAGAAAAACACCAATAAACGTTGTAAAAAAAATCATATTGCTCTAAATAGCTCAAGTCAGTCAACCACACAAGCAAACTTACAGCTTATCAAACCCAGTTACATACTCAGCATATCATGCATATTATGTGTTTCTCATTTCACGCAGGCCTATTCGTACAAAGGTTGCCTGGAAGAGATGGCTCTAAGCCATAAGGCCGAAGATTGTTGCACTTTATTTAAATGTTTGTATCTATTATTTCTGATTCTGTAATCTATTAAGATTATTTAACAATATAGATTTTGTGACTATGACTTGCCTTTGTGTTTATTAAATGTTTGCATTTGTTTTGTGTTGCAAAATTAAATCATTTCTTTTATTCACACGGCGATACTGTGACTTATTGAAACATGAATATAGAGGTAACTTTTGACATGATAAGTAGGTGCCTCATGGCAAAAGTTACTAATAGTTATCGTTTGTTTCTATGGTTAGCCCGAAAAAAAACTAGCATGCAAATCTCTAAGATTCTAATAGTAACAGAAAATCAAGAGTTCTAGAAAGTCTAGGATCTCCAGCGGATATATTTAGCCAATCAATGGCAGACGATGAGACCGACGCGAGCGCCATCAACCGGGCGGAGCGCAAATGGGGCAATGGGGCGTTTATCCCCCCCAATAGTTTACTGAGGCAGAAATTCCCTTATGGAAAAACATTGGTCATAGAGAACAATACCGACAGTAATCAGTCGCGGTGAAGCGAAGTGCCACAATTACATCTTCGGTCAACGTCGGAAAACTTCGCATTTTGAAGAGAATAGAGATATAAACGAAAGAACGAACTGTAACAAACGAAGCTGTACGAAACGAAAGGGGCGGCCAGTTTCGTTTCGTACAGCTAGGGTTCCCAACCATACTGTTAAAAACAGTATTATACTTTTTACTGTTCTATAAAAAAAAGTATACTAATTATTAGTATAATACTGTTTGAATGTCCGCTGGTAGCCATACGTTTTAAATTTGATTTAATAAAAAATGAGCCCCTAATTTATTCTTAAAATTTGGAGAGGCTTATGAATATTTTCAAAATGATAATAAATTGTGCAAGAAGCTCCAAATAATATGTTTTCAAAATGTCAAAAAACTTAAACACTCAATATTCAAGGTATATAATTATTTAGTTTATTTCCGCTTAACAGCCGTTTTAGTAACAACAGTGATGATTGGTGAGTGTCAGACTGGGCTGTATTTATTATAAGTATGTATTTACAAAAAAAAAGTATTTAAGTAATCCATCAGTTATCTGACTTCCATACAAGCTTTGCTTAGTTTGAGGTCAGGTGGCGCTGTGTGTAATGTCCTACGATATTTATTTATTTGACTATTAAAAATAAACTTCCGCAAAGTAACGCCTGAATCAATCAATTAAATCAAATAACGTTTTCTTTTGTAATATACTGTTCATTTTATTTCTCCGATCTTAATATACATACCTACGTCATTTCTCATACAAAAAGTTGGGAACCCTACGTACAACCCAAGCATATTGATCTGTATGTTTGAAAATAATATATTCACTCTAAGAATATTAATGTTAATTACTTTAAAAACAACATCATTCTTCGGCAGCAGTGTGGAGCCACCAATCGAATACCTCTTTACAATATTAGTATAATCTTGCCCCATTGAAACTGATTCTGACTACGCTCGTCCCCAATGCTGTTCATAATACCGGCCATTAGCTGTTTGTTCATATTTATTAGAGCAAGCTGCATTGAGCTTCGAAATAGAGCGTTTTGGGGATTAGCCCGCGTTTTGGCAGTTTACCTACTCGATGATGGGTGGTTATGTCACTCACTCAGACGAGATTTTTTTATGATTGAGGAGCTAGGTGTTTTACCACAGCTCACCTGATTTTAAGTGAGGGTGTGACTCACGATGTTTTCCTTCACCGGCAGTTCAAGCGCATCGTTGTTGTTTGTACCCACGCCCTTCGGCGTGTGAACCGGCCACGCTAATCACTGAGCTAGCATCGCTAGAAATTACTACGATATTCGACAATAGGTAAAGTTGAACAATAAGGTGGGAAGGGAGGGCCGCTTTAAAAAATCAGGACGGTACTTAAAAACTATACTGACATCACAGGACACTACAAAGACTAGGACATGTCCTGGGAAAACCGGACGATTGGCAACTCCATGTTATATATATATACTAGCTGCGCCTCGCGAAGTTACCCGCTACATGTTTTTGGCATAAAAAGTAGCTACTTTTTATTCCGAAAACATGTAGGGGGTAACACCGCGGGGCGCAGCTAGTAATCTATACTACTGAAATACGGCCTCCCCTAAGACAAGTCACTCGAGCCGATTTTCGCTTCTGCCAGTGTCTTCACCAGGTCTCAGAGCGTCTTACACCACGTTTGTCAATTTTGATGATCTTTACTCTAGAACGCGTCTTCCCTAATGGTTTTTAGGTCTGCTAGTTTCATAATTTTTTATTAAATTTATATTTCAGTTTCCGAACCCGATAAATCATTTGACTAAGCCGTCTATAATGATTCTACATGTTTCCAAGCGATTTTCTACGGAAAGGGATTAATTTTCGATAAGAAACGCCCGAAACTAAATCACTCTTCGCGTCTTCAGCCAACAACCATTAAATCTAAAACAAACCAACTTTATAACTGCTTTTCTTTGATCCCGACGCGTGTTTATTCTATAGCGAAGTGTTCTTTTTTGTGAAACCAAATGGCGATTTAGCGGAGCCAAAAAAAGATGTTAGCTGCAAGTTATAGCTATTTAATGTGTCTCTCTGACTGCTGCAGTTTTCCACGTTGAAAATTCTAATAGAACTAGATGCCTGCTTTTTTATTTCATTTCAAATGTAGTGCTGTAAAACTCCTCAAACTCCCGTTGGTAAGTCACCAACGTCAGTTACCTTCAACTGGTGGCAGATCTCCTTAGCAGGAGGTCGTCTAGGTAGGTACCACTGCAGTACTTTCTGCCGCCTAGCAGTAGTTACTGTGTTCCAGTTTGAAGGGTACTAGCGATATTACAGGGCTGTCAAGACTAACCATCCAAAGTCTAAAAGTAATGAGCGCCAAAGCAGCGATACCTTTGTTTTGCTACTCAATGTCTGTGTAGCGCTGAAATGGTCATGGACAGGCGTTATCTCTTACGATCAGGAGAGTCTCGTTCGTCTCATTACTTTTACATTAAAAAAACGCTGGCATCACTGCAGTATAAGAAATCCTGCCGAGCAGTAGTCTCTTAGTGTCTGCTCTAATTTGAAGAGTATAGCAGTTAACAAAATTAGGACTAATGAAACTTACCATATTTTAGTTTTTAAGTTTTGTCAGACTAGGTGTTTGACTACAGCTGGTGTTAAGTGGCAGTGTGGCCGTATACGGTAAACACGCCTAGACCAAAATGGAATTGGCACTCTAATAAGGTTGCCGGAACACACCGTGTTATTCAAAATTATCGGTACGGCTGCCGCTAGTTTATCACCTTACTTTTTACCAAAAAAAATCGAGTCGTGTATAGGTTATTGTTTACAATGCCTGCTTTTTTTGGGGAAACGTAAACCGTGTAAACCGTAGAGCTAGATAATTTCCGCCGATAGTTGCGAAGTTATTTTCGTATTTTGTCATTTCCCAGTTGGCGTCCTTGGACCAGCATTACGCGAGACGAATAGTTGTGTGCTATCTGTACAAGTTTGCAATAACTCTGTGATTTATTGTAGGGATCACCCTTTTGGCCGCCGGATAGAATTTTGGACGACCGTGAAACGCCTCATGACTAAAATTATTATTTTTTTGCTGGTCTCCAATAGAGAAATAATCTCGCGGCAGTCCGTCAGTTGAAAGAAGACGACGCAAATTCGTGGCCGTGGTTCCGAATACTGAGCCCGTAACTATGAAATAAGTAAAAAAACAAAGAGCAAATATAGTTACATAAAAACTCTTCATTGTGCACACTAGAAAGAAAAAAGTTTGTAGTAAATTATGTCGAGTAATAAATATGTGCAATATATTGTCTATAAAATTAATTCGTAGTTGATAAAACTAGAGCTGCAAGATAATTTAGATTCGAAATAAACAATAACGATGCAACGATTCCATGACGCAAAGGTATCAAAGTCGTAACGTGGAACTCTACCGGAAAAGCAATAAAAATATTTATATCAAATATTACGCGTGATTAATATTTCACAAGGTTTCTGTTACCTACCTACATAAGAAAAGACTAGCTTAAACAAGGCCTGCTTTTGAATGTACATAACTAGACTTTCATGTGTTTTAGAAAATTGAAAATTGAAAGAATACGGACAAATTTTCTGAACTGTGTTTAAAGTTAATAGTTAACTGTGTTTAAAGTTAATTTAAATTTCACTTATTATCCGTATGTTTCCAATGTTAAAGACAAATTGAATGAAAATTGTGCATTGATTACCGTGTTCTACATAATTAGATAGATATTAACTATTGACCTAGGCTTCCCTTGTGCTACGTTTCATCTTTGTCGATAAAACACCTGTTTTTACCGCTACAGTAAACCATTATTAATAAAGTATCCAAATATATAAATAAAATAATGTCAATAATTTATCTCTAAATCATCGAAATTTTTAACAACAAACAAACAAGTAATAAGAAGATTAAAATTACCACAGCTCCGTTGAAACCCCTCCCGGTGTCACCGACTGGTAACTGGACACTAACCAAAACAAACAGCTAGTTTCCAAGTCACACAATCGATCGCAATCGATTCCAAAGTATGCTTCACGACACTCACTGGCTGTTCCAATTAGGAGCACTTCAAGTTTAAAAAAAATAAATATTGAAGAATTGGAAGCGCACGCGCCGATTCCAAATTCAAATTTTCAAGTGTCACTCGCGGTCAATCGGGCGAGAAACGCGGAGGGCGGTCCAGCGCACACGCTCTTGCCACTGAAACTGGCGAATGCGTGCCAACGGTGCCACCGTCCACGTCACGCCAACGTTTGCCAAACCCGCCAACTTCCCGGCGGACGATTTCGATACACACTCACTTGTTTACACTGCACTCACAGGACAGCGTATCGCATTTTGTCGCCATGCCGTGACGACGCGCGCCCAACGTCGTGTCTGAATTACGGGACATAAAACGGTGTTATTTTGACTTTGTTCTTGTAATATGGCTAAACAAAGTTTGCAAGGTCCGCGCCGACACAGCGGTTCGATGCGACAACTCCGCCACAGCTCTACGCCCCGGAGTTCGGCCGTTGTAGGTATTTTCGTTGACACGCCTGTCGTCTGCGTTTTCTCTTCTATGAAAAGAAGTGACATAATTTTATGTGATCTGATTCGTGACCCTGATTCCTATGACTCAGACATCCTGGTTTTCGAAACGGAACATTTTATTGTATTTTCTCGCTGTTACGCTGTAGTTCGCACTACTTTTAACACGGTATGATGTCTACATCAAAGAAGACAGGTATGAATGGATAGAGTTCTGCTTAATCCTAGAATAGGATTACTGAGAATAATATGACCTGGATAATTCATCTTTCATGCACTCTTAGAATAATTCATAACTTTTTAGAAACGTCGTTAGACATTCATTTCAATTATAATTTTCAAGACGTAAAAGAGATAACCCGCCTAAAACTTAATTGAAACATTTTCCTTGTCTATGACGAGAATTCAGCTAATTTATGTAAAATCAGAATTAGCATCACACCCTGTTTCCTTGAACGCCGAACTTCCTTGAAGGTTTCAATGAACTTGAAACGACACGTTGCTCGCGCCAAATTATGTTCGAGTCTAATTTGCAATGATTTATCCCTTCTCGGTCGAATTTCAACGGAACAATGTAACAAATCTCTGTAAAAATAAGTTAGAGCCGTGATGGAGAGGGTTCCGGGAATGAGGTGAGCTGAACAGAGCGCGTTCGAAGAAATGGAGTCACGCCCAGTTGCTACTGAACCCAGTCTTTTAAACTATTACGTGTGCAAAGATTTTCTCTTGAAACTTTTTTTAATTACCTGTATTAAGAACTTTAGTTTAAAACAATAATATTTCTTACCTTTTACAGCTTTAATAGAGATGAGTTACCGGTTCAATTCATTCGCTTTTTTTATGGGTGACAGGCTAGGTTGCTGGTTGACCACAGCTCTATTTGATGTTAAGTGACGGTGTGGTCGGAATACACTGTTAGATGCTCGGCGACAGATTTTCAACTTGAGGGTGGTAGCTTGCCAGCGGAATACTAGAAAGTGGCTTACCATCATCACGATGTTTTCCTTCACCGCTAGCTCAAGCTCAAGTCTTTGGCGTATGAACCGACGCCTTAACCTCTGAGCTATCATCGCTACAAAAACTACAAATAAAGCTTAATACTAACTAAAAACCAGACGCTCCATCTGTTATAGAAATTATTTTTATTTTCCAAAACAATA
The DNA here is from genome assembly GCA_905404145.2 of Biston betularia. Classification (NCBI taxonomy): domain Eukaryota; kingdom Metazoa; phylum Arthropoda; class Insecta; order Lepidoptera; family Geometridae; genus Biston; species Biston betularia. The sequence goes on along the minus strand of FR989882.1, from coordinate 1,009,018 downwards.
AATAAAACTTGTATGCCGTCCAATTTGAAACTAAAAGTTCTTCGATTTGTCATTAATCGTCAGTCAACAGGCACTCTCTCAGTGCATGGAAAGAACGTAACAAATGTCACTAAGCTCTGCAGGAATTTTTCTGTCGTGAGTCATGACTATGGGCGCTCTGACTGCAACCCCCGTAATGTTTGATTACTAATCTGGAGGGTGACAATATGGATTCCTGCAATGTGAGTCACGAATTGGGCTGTTTGCGTCGATTAAAAATGTTGTGACCAGACTAAGTCTACCTAAGTCTTTTTTCACAAGCTAAGCATAAAAATATCAAATTTGAGGAGTTGCTATTTAGGATGGAGGGAGATAACTGGCTGTTGCACTACAGCTATACGCTAAAGCAACAGACAGAGTTTTATATATATTTATCAGGACACAATTTTTTTTACAATAAAATATTTTGTTTTTGTATATCAGAGGTAGAAAAAAAACGTAAACGAGGCGAAAAGAGACAAAGTAGTTTTAATTTCTGTCCCAGATCTCTCTCATCCCCTCGTGAAATGACCGCTTTTTAAACCGTCACATTCCTATTACCGAATTGGTAGTAAAACCAGTTAATGTAAAAATGCAATCAATATGACCAGAATAGTATGAAATCAGGTTTCCTTCTCGTTGGAAACGTTCCTTATGCCTGGCGAAAAACAATTAGCAAATGATCAAAAGTACCAACGAGAAGACTTTGTAAGACGATACGTCGGTACATAAAAGCGATCATCAGTGCAAGAAATTAACCATCCCACAAATAAGATGGAGACATACGAACACATTCCCAAACAGAACACCCCAAATTGGTGCTCTCGTCACCTTAACACTTCATGTCGAATGAGTTATCTATACAGCCCTACAAAGTTGCCCGAGCAGACCAATGACAGCGAACAATTAAGCCATCAGCGCCACAAAGCGACAATGGCGAACTGGCGGCGCGCCAGCAAAAGTTGCCGTCTGAAACAAAACGGGCGCGTGTGTGGCCCTTTGTCGCTCGCGCTTCCTGATCCTCGCAGAAATGAATCCTACCAACTAAAGCTAACTTCACATTGCACGTTTTTAAAGTCTTCGATTAATAAATCTAGAAGTTCCTTTCAGGAGTTACCTCTTGATTCGTAGTAACGGCGAGCTTTGCTGTTTGGTACTGCAAAACAAACGCTTTAAAATTCATTGAGCCTTTACGATACTGATTTCAATGCCCAATTTGATTCACCTGAACACTTTCTATTACCGGACGGCCAGACAAACGCGACCAAAGCGTCATGGATATTCCCCATGTACGTGCAAAGCGTTTTGAATCCACATTTTTTTTCGCACAGCGAGGTTGGAACTTGTTACCGGAGTCCGTGTTCATCATCAACATGGGTGTCTTCAGATCTAGAGTAAATAGATTTCTTCTAAGTAAGCGTGCTCCATTTTTCATACCACTTCACATCAAGCAGGGTATGATCAAACGCAAACCTATTTATAATAATAGATAAATAATTAATTAAAAAGGCTTGCAGACGAAATCATACGAGCGAGCGAGCGATTTGCGAGCTCAATACGAGCAACAGAAAAAAAATCGTTCATTTAGGCAATAAAAATCTAAAGAATTTGTGATTATTCGTATTATTCCTAACATTTATAATATGTAGATGACATTTTTGTAGCGATGATAGCTCAGTGATTAGAGTTCTCTTTACGCTGTTTTTTATCTATAATGTGACATAACCCGTCATTTGTTTTTCATAACCATAAACTGATCTAATTATAATTAGATTATTTTATGGTTACTTAATTATTTACATAAATATTTCTTATTATATTCTAGGCGACAAGTTTTAATACGACTAGGAGATATAAATCGATGCTATATTTCTAAGTATCCCAACAAGAGTGTAGGTACAAGTATAACTGGGATTATAATGCGACTAAAGCGTATTACACAAGTTGCAGGAGCCTTGGCAAATCGTATCGTTTGAAACACCATTAAAAATCGCCCCAGTGTGATAGGCCCCTAAATTATAACAGCTTTCTCGCATCACTGTCTGTATCATCAACAGCTTCTCCAAACCTTTCGGTGACTCGATGAATGATCGGCTTGTTCTTAGTAAATGAACCTTTGTGTAATTTAGGGAATCACATTAATCTTTTCTTTGAAGGGTAGGTACCAACAGGCTTTTGATGCTAAGTGAAACGTTCCACATTTTCTTACAAAACTTTTTCATCGTCTCTTTAAAAATATCATCTTCGAAAATCGATGCTAACCCTCCCAGTTACAAGCAAGTGCCTACCTATACGTTCGGTATACAATTAAAGCAGCAATCGAACATAAATAGCCAGCATAATGTATGATGACGTAAAACATGGAAATATCTGCATTATTGCAGGCGTTTGTACGCTCACCGCGAACTGACAGTCTCCGAATACAGCACGATCAAAATTTATGGCCGCTCTGTAACATTACTGCAGCCGCACTTCTCCAGACACGGATTCCCCTACACAGCGAAATTAGATACCTACACAGTAAGTAAGTACAGTTCTACCCACACTAGAGTATATTGAACGAAGTTTAACTTTAGAAGTAGGCACATTAGTTTTGTTGCATGAAATGTGTAGTGTGTCGAGATGCGCTGGCCCGGTCTGGAGTTCTTCCTCAACGGAAACTTCATCGACGGTACCAGAAATATTCCAGCACACAGAACTCACCGCGAAGTCTACAGATCCGCAATCATTCTCACGAGATCCATGCAGACATGGTCTCCAAGTTGGTGGCAGATTCCTCTATATTAAAATTAGAACGCTTACTAATATCTATGACCTCACGGATATCCTGAAGAACGTCCGAACCGTACGATAATTATCGTACATGTGTGATAATTTCGTGTCTAAGTACGATGGTACACTACTATCGTACATAGATTATACAATAGTTACAATCATGATGAAAAACAGCCCAATAACAAATAATTATGATTGTTTTTTTGCTATCAGCGCCACCTATCGACTCATTTCTTTCTTAGGAACACATGCTGCTGCTTCATGTGTCAATCATTTCTTTGGTTGTTAGTGTCGCGTCTGCCAATCGGCGATCGATATCGATATTTAGGTAATGTGCTATACGTCAAACATTCAATTTGATTTTTTTTTTTATGTAAAGTTTACATGATTTAAACTATAAAGCATTTGCAACATACTGTTGTTACGTTTCTATGATTTTTAATGTATTATACCTAGTGATTATCCTGATGGGTACGATAATTTTACGGCCCTGGTACGATAGCTGCCTGGCTTCAGGTTGTGAACACTGTTTCAAAGACACATAGAGCTTGTCACCTGATAGCACTTCGAAATTAATCGAAGTAACCGATATAATTAAACGTGAGTAATTATAATATAATACATTAATTATATTAGTAAAACGAAAATGTGTCAAAACCACGCCAGTTTTCATAGTAAAGTACAACTGGCTGCTTGTATCTGCTGGCTACGATACTGTAGCTGTAGGTACTCGTACTTGCAAGCAGTCGGAGTTAATTCGAACCCAATATGTAAACAGTTGCCGGAGTCCGTCACGCGCGCCATTATAATGGATCTCCTTCCCGTTGAATATTCGACTTTATTCGCTCCACTTCTCGCGCATTTTAAAACAATTCGCACGCGAGTTCATTATCAAAATACACACGAGATAATATCGTAGATGTATATAAATAGCTCGGGTAAATCGGGAATCAAAGTTACGCTGTTTTTGAATTCGGACACATTGTATTTGTATTGCCAATTGGGCGCTGGGCGCGTTACACATTTTGTGTTTTATTGGTAGTTTAAAACGGATACAATACACATTTATAATAAGACTTCTGTGTTGTAGACTGCGTGCCTGCTATAATAATTATGTCAATATAGGATTGACATTTTTATCTTTACCATTAGAGTTATCGTTTATCGAATGATACTTTGTCTAGGCTAGCTGGACAACCCATAACATCTAAAGATAAAGAATTAGAGGTTTTAGATACAGAAGAATCATGCCAAACTTTAAAAACAAAGTATGTTTTGTAAATGATACCTAAGTACAGATGTTTCTAAATAAATATTTTGCTGTTTATAACAACGAAATACTCTATTACCTACGACATCTTGAGGAAAACACTACGAATCTATAACTCCTATATATTTACGTAAGCTACATAGTTATGTCCAAAGAAGGTATTCAATCATGATCATCAACAACCTTCCATATTTCACTGCTGGACATAGGTCTCTCCCAGGACACGCCACTCGGCTTTCCGCTTCCAGCCACTTCCAGCTCTGTCTTACGTACCTATATAGTCACTCCATCTAATCTCAGAAGAAAGTCTTCAATAGCGTATGTACATTTTCCAACCCGCAGCGAACCTGCTAGGTGGAAAATCTCCGCTAGACACGGAGTTATAAAATACTATTCGAAATCTAACCTGTGATTGTATGTGATGATTTAGTTAGTTTCCAAAAAATAGGTATGTGACGAAACCCTTGTGGCGACCTCTATTTTTACACATTCAGCTATCATTTTCAAGGCTTCTTGCTCGGGCACTCGTCGGAAGAGATCGTCGTCTCACACTTGAAGTACCTACTTACCTAGTAATTGGAAAGCTTAATAAACTACCTGAAAAAGATATATGATTCCAACGCTCCACGCGAACATAACAATTTGGTGTAGTGAGAACTCTGTTAGATTCGTGGGCGTAACCAGGTACGGTCGGGGGTTATTTGTGTCCCCCTACAAGTATATGAGTACAATAAGCAATATTTTCAGGCTTTAGACATTAACTCTGGACAGTAGAGCTAGCCGCTCATGTTATACGACCACTCATACCACCCATACGACAATAAAAAGACAATAGACAACACTTTATTTATGACATAAAACACATTTCATAATTTACAATACATACATACAAAAAAAAAATAAACAATAAGCATAAAACATAGAAAAAAAAACTTAAAGGTATATAGTAGGTATAGTATACAATAAATAAAAATTAAACAAAAAAACAAAAAGTTTGAAATATGTTTTATGTCACAAACCGGCCTCGACTCAGCATAATGCCGACTGAAGCCAGCCGGCGCTGGTCTTCCGTGGTCTTCATACGATTCACTTTTTTTTTAAAACTTGTATAATTCTACGTTTGGCCATCAACTGTCTGACGGTAAGCGATGATGTAGTCTAACCACGCAGACACCTATTGACTCTGTCCTTGAAAAGATAGATCCTATTTCTTAGGAAACAAGGAAGCCGGTATATTATAGGTATCTCGGACATGCTTTATATGTTACCATCAGGAGAAAGTTTCGTTCCTTTCATTCCACATTTTAAAATAAAGAATTCTTTGGCCTTGTTTATTATTATTTTTTTCTCGCCTGCCCCCTTGAACATAATCCTGGTTACGTTCCTGGTCAGATTACAGTACCAATAGGAATACAGATTGCGTGGGCGAAGCAGCTGTCTCATCCATCTATCACTGATCATCTGTTTTGTGTCATTTCGTTACATGGCATTACGTACTTATTTGAAATAGTTTCTAGTATCGTCAGTATCCGTGTGTGTACAAAATCAACTAAGTATATGTACCACAAACACATGTATTTGCCAAAGAAAATTTAAAATACCTGTTTATCGTAAAATGTTGTATTTGTAGGAACAACATTTATTAGCGATTTTTTTACAATATTATAATAAAACAAACTGCACTTTTTCCACTACTTACTATGGCATCGGACCCTACACTCATTTACAGCGATATTAATTTAAACCAGTTTCATAAATTTCGTGTCGGGACAGATTTCGAGTGTTATGAATTAAAATAGTAGTATTTTATTCATAAGATGCCGAATTAAGTGAGTGAGTGTGAGACACTTAGATACATCCAAAACTCGGTGGAAGCTTGTACTACTACTCTCCTAGGGCATGACCAGACTCGACCTTGACTTACTTTGTGTGACTTAGACTTGTTTCACTTTGTCTTAAAATACCTAGTTGGAATATCGAAATATTTGTCACTGATAAATGCATAAAGTGCGATGACAAAAGCTTATTAGAAGACTTTGCTTTGATCAAAATTCAGCGTTGCCGTTAGCATACGTAAGTCTGTTACACTAAAATGATGAAGCACACACAAAATATTTATGTACAAAAATAGGTAAGCATTGGATCTGATCTCGATTTACTTTTTGCAACTTTGACTGTGACTCAGACATATTTCACTTGATTTAAATCGTGAAATACTTGACACTGGCGAAATGCACAAGGTGCGATGTCAAAGACAAAGTAAAAAATAGAAGGTACTTACATGTCTGTACATAATTATAAAATTAAACGATAAATATTTAGCCAGTGCATACCTGTATACTTTATTCAAGTCATTACAACAACTACCGAACAAAGTCGACATTTTTATTTAAAATTTGTCCGTCTACTCATTCGCCGGAGAGATATTGTATTGCAATTGTGGTGCTTTACGATACGCACACAAATTTGCAAGTTGACTTAAGCGTTGAGTTTTTATCTGACTCATTTTTCATACGTGTTTTCAGTAATTGCGTGTTTAGAAGAGTCTCTCCCCATCGAGCGGGATGCCGTCGAGCATGGGCTGTCTTGTCGCCTCCGGCGGTAGCCCCCAGCGCGGCCGGCAGCCGTTGTGCGCGTGGAACCGTGGTAGACGGTCGTCACGGACAAGCTCGTACGCGAGACGAGCTATGCCCCCCTGGTAATCCGAGATACCAGTCTTAAACAGACACGGACGGACGTAGCCCAGAACTGGGGATGAGAATATACAGTCAGCATATTATGGCACAAAATATGTTAGGTTATACAAAAAGGAGGTATTAAAATGAATGGAGGTCAATGTACTCGTCATTATAAACAATTGTGGGATCAACGTTTAAATCTACTACTTAGTTGACCAATTATATAGCAGTAGTTATATTGATTAGCATTGTATTTTAAAAACTCAGGTTATGATGAACTGTGTTAGACTCGCAATCTGAAAGCTCCTAAAATAATTTCAGAATAAAAAACTCTGAATTCGCGTAAGAAGTTTAGTTGGTACATACATTTCGTTGTCAGGATTTTTGACATCCTTTCAGTTTAATACTATCGTTCCACGTAACCCTATTTACCAGGGAAATTGTTGAACTGTTACGTGTAAAAGTTACAAACACAAATATTCGTACGTATTTATATTGTGACATGACAAAAGTCAGCATTCAGAACAATGCTACTCAGCTTGGTTCGAATAAAAGAAATAGTTAAGTTTTATAAGGGATTGTTGAATTTTAATTGTTAGCCAATAATCGTGCATATAACTGTGCAGAATGAGTACACAAGGGTAAAAATTGCCTGGAATGTTTTAGAAAGAAATCAAATGCACATGAACTCTACCCACAAGTAGGTACAAAAGCAATCTACAAAGTAAACTTTGAACATTTCATTGTAATATCTCATGTTGTGTTGTTTATGTTATTGATTTAGGCGTGTTATTGTATTTTGTGATTAAATCAGCCTTTGCATTAGATTGTAAAGTTACATACATATTAATCATAATTTACAAAAACTAACAAATCAAAGAAATTGCAAAAGATATTTTTTTCTGTTTTGTAGATAAAAAATTTAGTAGATAGGTGTATAACACCTTAAATAAATAATTACTTGTTGAAAAACTAATTTAAATTTAAATTAGAGGAAAAAATTGCGTAGAGTCACCTCTACACAATTCTTTTTTAAAATGTCATTTGAGATAAAAACGTATCTATTAAATAAATCATACTTTAAAAAACACTCTTTGCACTGTCATCGCTACTTTACATACTCGTAACTCGTGAAATTACTGGGCTGTTGCGACTGATCATTAATATCTCAAAGTAATGAGCGCCAAAGCAGCGATGCCTTAAACTTTGTTTTGCTACTCAAAGTTCTGTGTATTGCTGTAATGGTCTTAGGCATGCGTTATCTCCTTACCATCAGGAGAGCATATCGATGGTCTCACTACTTTTACATTTAAAAAAACTGACATGAAGTTCCTTGCCGAAAATGCACTTCTAGCGTTACACTTTTAGTTAAAGGTTATTTTGTTATTTAAATCTTACATAAATACCTATCGTAAGACATTACACAGCGCCACCTGACCCCAAACTAAGCAAAGCTTGTACTATAGAAGTCAGATAACTGATAGATTACTTAAATACTTTTTTTGTATAAATACATACTTATAATAAATGCAGAACACCCAGACACAGAACAAACATTTTGTTTACACCCCAAAATATTTATCCTGGGTGGGAATGGAACCCATAAAAAAACAACAACAAAAGAGTTGTTTAAAATTAAGTTGAATGATTCCGTTGCACACAAACAAGTCAAGCTAATAGAAGCATGTTGATGACAAAGTCTCACAATCGTACTAGCCTCGACAATGAGGCACAACCTCGAGGTCGATTCCCGACCTCCCCAAGGAAGGAGGAGGAAGAACCCAGAATCGAATCAATCGTACTCTTCAGTCTCGAACCGCTGTGAGACTTAGAATTGATACTTACGACTTTTTCTAGAGTTCGAGTCTAAAGAGTATGAGAACTAAAAAAAAAAAAAAAAAATTAAATAGAAAATAGAAATAAATGGTTAAATAGAATAGTGAGATTACTTATATCACCCACGAACGACACAAAGCGCATGCATCAGCGTGTACAAGCCCTAAAGAAAATATTATGATTAGTGCAGCGGCGGTAGATTTACGTTATTCATAACAATATTGCGCTATTATAACTTGTAGGTACTCACGATGATGGGCGTCACAACCGGTCGCGATGCGAAACAAATCCAAACATTAATGTACTTGTACGTAGGTGCAAATTGCAAACGCTTGTGATATATTTTTTTGGCATGAAATCCACAATGATTTTTTTTATTTGCTACTCCATAGACATCGATGTGCGGGACCTTTTTTAACGCTATTCGTGATATAGGTAGAGAGGTTAATGAAAGTTAGTTTGATGTTTGTCCTGTTATTGTGTACTAGTTTGTGTGTATACCGCGAGCAGAACAGCGACCCGCAAGCAGCACCCGATCACGAGTATGACGCATGTGCCAGCCATCGCCCTCCTCAACCAAATCTGAGGGAAGAGAGCAACCCGACACACGACGTCGCCGCGAGGTGCCTTCGATAGTGAGCATGAATGCTCGAGGCATAATGAATCTACCTACCCTACCAGTCCGTCCGAATAACCTACCCGTCTCATATTTATGCTTTCCGAGGGTCTTGTAGCGTTTGATTTTCTTGGTAGCTAAGTAGGTATTTAGCTTGGTATTTAACCACAGCTTAGGTAGGTACTTGACGTGATGGTGGTCTTAGATGGTACCTACACAAAGCTTTGAATACGACTTACCACTCAAATAAAGCTGCCAGACCAAACCGTTAGGTTGGCTAACATCACATCCTAGCGATTACCAAGAAAAAACCTGTTGACACTGAATGAAAACAGCCATATTGTACTATTCTGGAAACCAAACTGGCAGAGTACAACGTCCTCGTTGTTTCACAACAGTTGTTTTCCCACACGATCTTGTTTCCCAAATTAGGTAGGTACTATAAATATTAAACTCATTGTCTTAAAATTATCTTAAAAATGTTAACTAACTCCGAAAGTGCGTTGGCAGCGGTTCCAAAGTAGGTTTGTCCATGTCCCTTTCGTACAGTTCCTTGGCCATCTTCATGACCTCTGTGTCTTTAAGGGCAAGCTTGGGAGCAGCCGCCGGCAGTTCTTCTTCTTCTACTTCTTCCTTTTCAGAGCATGATTCCTTCTTCTTCGGCCGAGGTACAAATGGACGAGTTTTGTATTCTGATGGCGAAAGTAAGTGATAAGTAACTTTTAGAAAAGTATTTGAGTACGAAATTACTGCAAATGATACCTTTGAACGTAAGTCTTCCCAGACTCAAGCAATCAAGCAAAGTTTCTGATTGACACAATATCGTAGACAGCGTCGCCTGTTATCATCAGGCACCATGGCGGCCAAGCCTATATTTGCCATTACAATACAGAAAATATACTTTAAAAAATCAGGGATAACTACTTATAAAAATATTTACCTACAGTGCCGATCGAACCGAAAGTAGCAATTCATAAAATGATGTAATTGCATCGTATTATTATGCTTCACGAGCACTCGAACGATTTTTATTCATAAAGTGCCGAATCATATTATTTGAGTGTGAGAGTGTTATAATATTGATGAATATGACATTTCGTGTTGCATCCAAAACTCTGTCGATGCTTAGCTTCTGTACTAAAGTCAGGCACGACAGGACTCGTCCTTGACCTACTTTGTGTTATTTCATTTGACTTTGACTTATTTCATTTGATTTATCATAAAATATTTATGAACATCAAAATATGTGACACTGGTAAATGCCCCAAAGTGTAGTGCCAAAATCAAAAAACATACTGTATTTTAAAAAAATGCACGAAAAACGACCACAAGGAAAATTAAGGTGTCCAAATTCTCGTATTATTATTCAAATTTGAAAACAATGTTACTTTATTCTGTACCTATATTTCGGGCAACAGCCTCCGAAAAAAAGGTTGTATAATATCCCTGCGTGTATTTGATGTCCGAGCACACAATAGGTACTAATCTCTGTACTTACCTTGTGATAGATGCGCGCAGTGGTTGTTGAAATACGTAGACTGTCCACGTAAACTCTTCATTGTGTTTTTTATAAAGGTCTCGATTTCTTCTTCTGACCATACTTTCTAGAAATTAAAACATCTAGGTAGATCGGTACCTACTGAACGATTTATCAGATAGTGCATTCATAATACCAGAAAATAGTAAATTGCAAAAAAACATTAAATCAAAAAAACATCTAGCTTATTTTTGACTCAAGTCTAGAAAATATTAGAATAGAATATTTTATTTATTGATATTTCGTTACGTGATCAATGGCTTTAAACCTACCATTACGAGACCTGAAACGGAGTATTTTCACAATTTATTTATTAATGCAGAGTAACTTAACTTACGTCTTCCGTGCCTTTTTTAGGATCTAGCCACTTGCCCTCTAATTTAGCCCATCTGTTTTCTGGCCGACATCTGCACAGAAAGGAATTTAAGATTAATATTATTAAAACACATATGGTTGTTTAGGGATTTAGGTACCCCAATTGGGCATGCCAGATCGGACACACACTTTTTTTTAATGGTTGACAGGCTGGGTGATTTACCACAGCTTACTTGATGTTAAGCGACGGTTAAGTTTCAACGCAGGGGCGTACACAGTACGTTAGATCTTCGCAGCAATAAAAAGAAAGACCAGCTGGTAACACCGTCGACAGTCCGGTGACGCTGTAGAGGCCATCTGCAGCCAACAGCATTAGTCATTCATAAAAAAAAAAAAAAAAGTAACACCGTCACACCGGCTCGTCAAGTCGGAGAGGTCGGTATACATTTTGGGGCCCGCGGTCTATAACCGCGTACCCGCCTCCGTACGGGATGCAGCTCCCACCGCGTGTTCCAGAACCAAGTTAAGATCTTGGCTGCTAGAGACCTTGTTTTATGACATTGACGAGTATTTCAAACTTAAAGATTATTGAATGACTAGTAAGTAATTATGATTTTGATTTTTTGTAAGTAACTATGATTTTTTTGTCATGTCATTTTAATATATTGACAATATTGTTTTGGTATTGACATATTTTTATACTGACATATTTTATATTGACAGTATTTTTATATTGACAATATTTTGTATATTGACATGTTTGGATATTGACATACCTTACTTTGACATGTAATCAGTGTTTTAAAACCCATTTAATGACATCTTTAAAATTTTGAAGTGACCTGTAACATTGGTGTTATCAATAAAGTATTTGTATTTGTATTTGTATTTGTATTTGTATTTGTGGTCGAAGATGGTAAACGTGGTTGGCCTGGAATGGAACTAACTATCAAGTGAGGCTGCCAAAACACACCGATAAGAGCTTGTCGACTGAATTTCTTCTTGAGGGTGGTAGCTAATCAGTCGAGTATCTACTAGAAAGTACCCTACTACCACGCTATGGTTTCCTCACGATGTTGTCCTTCACCGACAGCTCAAGTTGGGGTTTTTTCATGTCGGCATGTGAACCGACCGCGCTACCCACTAAGCTACCATCGCTACAAAAACGCGACCAGTTAGTAATACCCAAAATAATAATTTAGGTAGATATATTTCACCGACTTCAGAGATTTCAGAAGATTTATGGGCACCTTTACCTTAGAGTTCTCGATTCACTTGCGTCTTGGAAGATACGATACTTTATAGTATGATATAAAAGTATCTATCTTCATACATATACTTAGGTAGAATCTAAGCATGTGGCGGATTTACCAGCAGGCTGAGTAGGCTTGAGCCTAGGGCGGCAGATTTTTGGGGCGGCAAATTTGGGGATCGAATTTTTTTTGCTACCTCATAGAAATCAAAAAGATTTTTGCATGACGGTTTCCTGATGTCTCACAGATAGAAGTCTGCAACAAATTTTGCTAATGACTTTCCTCTCTCACTTGTCATTGCACACTGAGAGTAGAAAAATTTTTGGATTGTAAAAATAATGTAGGAGATGACAATTGTAGAGGCAAGGGCGGCAAAAACTGTGTAGGGTATGCCTTAAAAATTTGTAAATCCGCCACTGCTAAGCAATAAGTACATTTCATTTTTTAGCCGTATCTGGAGATCTGGTAATCTCTAAGTATTGTTGTAGGTACATACCTAAGCGACGTTGTGGTCCAAGACGGAGTTTTCTGAGCGTGATAAAATAAAAAAAAGAAGTCGGCGGTTACTTTATTTCTTAGCTGTATGAAGTATGAAAATGAGCCGAGAAGTAAAGTCAAAACGTTAACTAAGTTTTTAAAAATAATGTTACTCACATTTTAGTTTTCCTGATGGGATGTTCTCGGAACTCATCAAAATATTCTGTTAAAAACGACATGATTCATACACAGCACGGCCGATTTTTTATAAATTAAAATCAAAAAATCTCAAAATTGACATTTAGGTACTAAAGTAACAGACGTCAAAAACTTTTTCACGTTACTAGATTTTGTCGCTTATAGAAATCTTTTAAAGAAGTATTAGTACGGATGTCTTACTGTCTATTTTCTAAAACACTGCGTAAGGAAGGAATCAATCGAACAATGTCCCCGAAGCAATGCTTCCTTCAGTGTTTCCTCGGTTGGAAGCGGCTGTGCCTCTAATCGACTGATAGCATATAATTCTTCTTTCTAAGTTGGATCGGTAATACCGCTCGAGTTATTGCGGTTTTTCATGTCATGCGATACTTTTTACGGTGTCGTCAACATTTTCCGCTATAAACCGGAATCGTAAACATATCAACACTTGAAATACGATGTATTATTAGAACCAGATATAATTACATTTTTAAGAGTTTTGTTAACAGTTTCACAAGACATTTATTTCGATATTTTGTGAAAAATAACAAACAAGATTAAATATTTCCGAAGGCGATCGTTTTACACGAGCATTTGCCTCTGGTTTCCACGTTTTTAAGTGTTGATATAAAACAGGTAAAGTGCTCGCCGCACTCAGGATAACAAATTACTTTTAAGTTTTATAGCTCCGAAATTGGTCTTGTACCAACTCCGCTAACATTGTAACTGGCTTGTAGGATTCGTTGGTATTTCAGTGAATTAAAAATTTACCTATTTCCAGTGGAACGCAACCTGGTTTACTTAATTCTTTATTCTAGATTTTCTTATTTTTAAATATTAGTATAGGAAGGTATCTGTTTGAGAAAATACTTCTGTCGGCTATTCTCATATTATTGTTATCCGTTGTTTACGTATAAACTTATAAAGTAGGTACCAACCGCAGGAGGAATTGGCGTCCAAAATGCAGAATTTCTTTTTCGGGTGCTAACACTCCTCTTCATTTTATTTTATTCGGAAAACAAAGTGTTAATTTCTAAGTAAGTATAACAAATTGTAATAACTAGGCACCATTTACATATTACTGCATCCAAATGTTCATATTAGAATTGTACGCTATATCTATCTAGTAATTAAGACAGTATTGCCTGCACCAAACCAGTTTTTGGAAGTAGTTGTTGATATAGATTGCTGACCATACAAATAAAGAATTTTATTACTAAGACGTGTAGGACTGCAGGTATAGATACTTTCTTAATTACTTACTTCAGCAGATTTATAGCGCAGATTCCATGCAACAATAGAAAATCGAAAAAACTTGCGACTAAACATTATTTTATTTTCTACTTGACTATTTTTTTTTTACATTACTCATGTGAAAAATGTTGGTAACCTCGTCGATTTGAATTACCGACTATTCTATCCAATTTTTATGTTAGCGATGTCGTGACCCCGCCGTATAAATCAGGGAGTCGTATTTATAGACAACCGTAAAATGCTGAGCTCTGGAGGCCGTGGCGCGATGCAATCACTATTGCAGGCTGTCTTAACGTTTTTGTATGACGACACGCTGTCTAATGTAAAACAGTGATGCCGTCCAGGCAAGCGCCCGTAGCAAGCATGTAGCAATGTTTAAAATTGTGTTTAGCAACTTATTGTTGAATGTCCTGCTTATATCCTAGTAAGTATGAAGCTGCTTCGCTATCATTCATGTCATCATCATTGAGCATTCCACCCAACTCACTGGAGCTACTATGCCAGCGGCCCAGAGCCTCGCGCCGGTACTTCAAGGAGCTGGGTTGGCTCGGGTAGACGCTGGCAGGGGAAATGCACAATACACCCCAAGCGGGACGTCAGTGCAGGACTCATCGCCCCCACTTTGAATAAAAATATAAGTAGTAAGTAAATAGTTCTGCTTAGAGAGCTGAAGGGTGTGGGTTTAATTCCCACTCAGGATTAACATTTATGTTGTATAATTATGACACCGTGAAGCGATGTTTATAATGAACAATTATGTTTTTAATAATCTAACGAGACTCCGCTACGTTCACATACACAATCTCAAAATACAAATTATAGTTACAGGCTAGGAATTGAACCACATGTAAAGTGACAGTGTGGTCGAAGATGGTAAACAAACCCATCCTGGAATGGAGCTAGCTCTCAAGGCTGTTGGAACACACCGTTAGGATATTTTACATATTATTACATTGATATTTTATTTTATTCACATATGTTATGATTATGACATTTATAATGTTATTTGTATTTGTTATATGAAAACTTTGGTGCTATCAACAAAATATTTGTATTTGTAGATGCTTGGCGACAGATGGGTAGTAGCTAACCAGTAGAGTACCAGAAAGTATTCTTTCACACAGCGCCATCTAGTCCCAAACTAAGCAAAGCATGTACTATGGGAATCAGATAACCGATAGAATAATCGGATACTTTTTTTTTGTAAATACACATACATTTTTCACAAAACACATTTATCGTCGGGAATCGAACCCACGCCTTACAACTCTTGAAGCAAATAGCAGATATTCTACCAAAGGAGCTATCATCGGCAAGCAAAATCGGAAATATATTATTTTTGTTTCCCGGCTATCCAACTATAAATTAGTGTCCAAAATCCTAACATATTTATAAGATTCTAAGTCTATAGATTACACAAAGGATATAATTATATGAAATAAAACAAGATAGTAATAAATTACAATATCCATTTTACTGTGAACACGTCAGTCATAAACGATGTTACATTTGTTGCGGATTTACAAGCGCGGGTAACTACCACACGAGCACAGGAGTCACGCTACCGTCATATAAAAAAAAAACTTAATTCTTACTATAACACGTCATACTTACATATTTGATCTTTAAAGTCCTTATATTGTACAAATTTCGATTACAATGTTTAAAATTAAATTTAAAAAGCTTTTTTAAAATTAAATTTAAAAAGCTTTTTTAAAATTTGCAACTATTCAACTTTTTTTTTAATGTTTGTCAGGCATGTCACGTTTGGCCACATTTAACCAACCTGGAATGGAACTGGCTTTCAATTGAGGCTGCCGGAACGCACCGTTAGGTGGTTTACAAATTTACGAATTAAGGATGGTAGCAAGCCAAGAATTCAAATTTAAATTTTAAAAACAAATTTCAATTCCAAAACATTTATTTAAGGTTACTCTGAACTTTGTGAGATAAATTCACTCTACATTCAAAATACTTTTGATAAAATTTGATGGGTTAAAAGTTGTTTCTAAGATCAAAAGCAGAAACACCATCATAGCTTGGACGCGATGACGCGCGTTAAATTAGTGAAATTATAATGGATTACTGCACATGACATTATTATTTAAAACTCGCACGAAACTGTTTGATACCACTAAGAACGTTAAACAGTGAAATTTTCTGCCCGAGTCGGAAGTTACCCGATAAATACAATCGGATGCTTTCAAGTCAGTCGCGAGGCAATCGTGATACACCGTATATCGCATCTTCACGGTATCATCATGCAAGACGGTCAAACGCAAGCCCAATTACTTATAAAAAAGTTCGTGCGAGTTTATCATGCTAAAACATTTATATTTATATATGCTTTTGATCCGTAGAGCCTTACCAACAGTTCTTGTGACGAGCGCTTTGGTCGCCCATTTTACTAATGTTTATCAAAATATGATCGAAGCAAATGTAACACAGACTACATTTTTTTTAATGTTTGACAGGCTGTTTTTTTATGTAAAAATTAATTAGACAAACGAGACGCTCTCTTAATTAGACAAACGAGACGCTCTCCTGATGATAAGAGATAACGCCTGACCAAGACCGTTGCAGCGATACACATAACTTTAAGTAACGAAACAAAGTCCAGGGCATCATTGCTTTGGCGCTCATTACTTTGAGACTTTCGATGGTTAGTCTCAACAGCCCAGTAATTTTTGGCCAGTTTTGACGACAGCTCACCTGATGTTAATTGAAGGTGTGGTCGAAGATGGTAAAGCACATCTAGCACATTTCAACATAAGAAAGTGAATAAATGTGTATTTAAAACTATGTGTAGAGAAAATGAAGGAGCCACATCACATTCAATCGATTCTATAAGTCAAACATAAAAGTCAACTGACAAGATTAAAGTTACAATTTTATTAATATATAAAAATAAAGAAAACGACGAAGGAAAAGTACAAAAAACGCAACAAATAGCTAGACACGCTCAAACGTAACAACTAACTATATCGAGTGCACCTAAACCGATTTAATCTGGAAGTCGAATCTGCTACAGCGATGTAACCTACGGACAGAATCTGCAACGCAACATGAAACCTGCAATACGTATTGCTTGTAGCTACTCGTGGACAAAGCCCACTTTTTATGTTCAAAGCAAATCCGTCGATGTACATTTTGATTTCAAATTTATTCACCTTCATCAGTCGTGCATATTGACTAAATTTTACCCAAATTGTAATTGGAACCCCTTTCCTTCAAACGAGTTAACTAAACGTTAATAAATCCCTCATCTCTTGTCTTGTCTATCTCTAAATCTACACTAATATTATCAAGAGGAAAGATTTGTATTTTTGTATTTCTTGTTTGTAACGAATAAACTCAAAAACTACTGGACCGATTTCAAAAATTCTTTCACCATTAGAATGCTACGTCATTCCTGAGTAACATAGGCTATATTTATTACTATAATGTAATTCAAAATAAATGTACACCCGTACGAAGCCGGGACGGACCGCTAGTATAATATAAAACAAAGTCAATGCTCACGTCTGTCCGTATGTCCGCTTATTTCTTCTAAGCCACACTATGGGATTTGATCATTGTCATTTACATTTCTAAAGTGAAAACTTGTTTATCCGCGTTGAGCTATTTTTGTTAGGGGCAAAACATGCATCACCGCATGTCGGTGATGCATGTTTTGCTAATGTAACGTTTTAAGTTTTCACTTCTGTCGGACGTCGCCATGACTGCTTTTTTTACGTAAGGTTTGTATACCATCCATCATGATTAAACTTTTGCGTATAATAAATTAGAGGGATTTAACCTTTTTAAATCAAGTTGCTATGGTCATTTGCGTGTCGGGGCGGGTTGCTAGTTTAGTCATAAGACACGCATTGTAAAGGGAACTGGCCCATTGTTCTCATCGCATCATGTTCACGTGACGTTGCCGAATATCTGTGCCATGCTTAACTTGTAGTGATGATTGTTTGAGCAAAATCGACCCCCAGGACATGTGCTCACTCACCTTACATGCTAAAATTACAAAATGCTCAGGTTCAACTCAGTTGTATCTTTAAACTAAACTTACGTAGAATATAGTTTATATTCTTTAGTAGCTCTTAATAGTACTTATTCAAACTCCCATATGGGGATTGTTATAATATATATATATATACTTTATCGAGATTATACATATAAGTATAGTTGATTTTCTTGTATAATTATTTTTGTATGATAAGAATATGCAACATAAAATGTTTTGTAGAAGTTATCTATTTATATAATGATACATAAAATATTTATTATATAACTACGGCGTGCAGATATAACTGTATCGCCGATGTTTCAACAAATCTCCACAATATATTATTATTCTAATTTATTTTCCTAAAAATCGAGATAATTGCGATACTTTGCTTTGGGATCTTTAATTTTGAGATAACGGTAGGTTCACAACTGACGATGTGAATCTAGAAAGCTTTTTTTAAAATATTGTCATTGAAATGTCGAGGATTCTTAGAACATATTGGAAGGTTTTATTTTAAATTGAAATGCCCAAAAAGACATGTTTATGTTATTTACTACATTTTGATTCACCATTGACACTTTTGCAATGATGGTAGACAGTTGGTTGTACAAAAATAATGCTACTTATACTATTTACGTCGGCTACAAACGTAAATTCTACTTTGTATTGCAATAAATGAACCCTGAAAAGGAAACAACGAGATCAGAATGCTACAGAACAGGCTCGAGCGATTCATGTAATGATTTTAAACTGCAGGTATATATATAATCCCGATGACAATACATTAATTTATTATCATAATGGGAGCTTTACGATGAAACGATTGATAAATATTTTTTTGACAATTTTTTTAATATCTTAGTTTGACTAACTTTTTAAATATTTAATTTAAATTTGAGTTTATTGTTATGAATGTACATTTTAGTTCGATTTATTATTTTTTAGTATAAAATACACATCTGTATGTTATACCTACAATATTTACTAGTGTTTTGAAGAAATAAATTATCTTTAAACAAAAATTAACTCAAAAAGCAACGTCATCTGTTGATTTGACGCTTCACTACTATGAAGCAGGAAACGTGAAGCCAAAATATTTTGAAACACGCACCAACAGTGGCGCCATCTAGGCTCCCTGTATATGAAAAAACGGTAAATCGGTCCACGATTTACAGTTTTTTGTATGGAACGATGCATCTGTCGTAGTACCTATAGTATTATATACCATAAAGTTAATCTGATAATGGAGCGTAGTAGTTCTAGTAAACCTTACTAGACTTACATGTTTTTTTTTATTACGGTAATAAGTAAAAATACAAGAGACGCTCTTCTGGTGGAGATTGTATCTAACCATAATGTAAAAGTAATGAGATAAACGATGCGCTCTCCTGATGGTAAGAGATAACGCACGTCCATGACCATTGCAGCGATACACAGAACTTTAAATAGCAAAACAAAGTCCGGGGCATCGCTGATTGACAACACATAGAGAAAAGAAATTAAATTGTGTAATTTTTTTCTTTCATTTATAAGACGTGAGACATGGTCATTGCAGCGATACACGAAATTTTGAGTAGCACATCAAAGTCCAGGGCATCGTTGCTCTGGCGCTCATTACTTTGAGACTTTCGATGGTACCTTTTAGTGGTGGTTTCGATGGTTTTTGGTTATTTTGGTGTAATTTACTGTCATAAGCGTGTTTTATAGTTTTTAATCTATTATTATTATATTTCGTAGTTCTAAACTAGACTGAGCACTGCTCGAGCCGGCGCAGTCCCGAACCCGCACAAACTTTTCCCTTTAGAATCTGGCCCGTATATAGACGGCTGCGACGTCATGGTTGGCGTAACCGAGACGTTTGGCGTGCTTGAAGATCTCGTTGGTGGTGGCGGTGAGCGGCAGAGACTGTTCCAGCGCGTCGCCGAGCCCGAGGGCCAGTTTCAGGTCCTTCTGCATGTGCGTGAGCGGCTGGTGCGTCGAGTACGAAGATTCAATCATTGCTGGAACGGAGAAAGGTTCATTCGTTCATTACTTGCATCGAAGTATTCTCATCAAAACTTATAGTAGTCTAATATTTGTTTAAATTACATATAAATCAAATCAAGAGTTCTAATGTCAAATGTGGAACAAAAGCTTTTTTTAATGGTTGACAGGCTAGGTATTTGACCATAGCTCACCTGATCTTAAGTAACGTTACTATTAAGTTCAATATTTAATTATTTTATTTGACATTTATAACTGAGCTCTCCTATATAGATAAGAGAGGTTCTCCTCTCTTATTTTTTATGGTTGGCAGACTAGCTGTTTGACCACCACAGCTCTGTTAAGTGACGGTGTCTGTCAAAAATGCTAAGCGCACATAACCCGGTATGAAACTGGCTTCTAAGCGTAACTGCCGAAACACACCGGTAGGTGCTTGGCGACTTGAAGTAGGTAGCTAGCCAGCCGAGTATTAAAAGGTTATCACAATGCCATGGTTTCCTCACGATATATTCCTTTACAGATCAAGCTTATTGTTGGCGTTAGAACAAACAAATAAATAAACTTACATAACACCAAAGGGCATGGTTTGGTGTTATGTAAGTTTATTTATTTACAGCCCTGTTGGCTCATTGGTAGTATATCTGCCTTGAGAGCTATAGGGCGTGGGTTCGATTCCCACTCAGGGCAAACATTTTGTGAATAAACACAATCATGTTTGTTCTGTGTCTGGGTGTTCTGTATGTATTATAAGTATGTATTTACAAAAAAAAAGTATTTATGCATTCTATCAGTTATCTGACTTCCATCACACAAGCTTTGCTTAGTTTGGGGTCAGATGGCGCTGTGTGTATAGTCCCACGATATTTATTATTATTATTTATTATTTATTTGTTACTGGGTTCATCGGGATCGTCCCCACTCACCTCGTCCCTTGAGTATAAGATGCGGCGAGGCGAGCGGCGTGAGCGCCAGCACGTCGAGCAGGTCGGCCTGGCTGAGCCCCGCGCGGTCCGCGAGCGCGAGCCCCTCCGCGAGCGCCGCCAGCGACACGCCGCCGACCACTTGCAGCACGGAGTTCATCTTGGACGCGTTGCCGATATCACCTGGAACGACCGGCCCGATGTAACAAGGTACCGTCTCTCGCGGGCCGATTCTTTTTTAATGAAAACTTCATCGAGCATTTTTTGTAAGGTCAAAACTTATGGGTTCGCTTCACCGACACGCTAATGTAACGTGTTTTAAGTTTTCACTTCTGTCGGCAGTCCGACTGGCTTTTTTAATGTAGATTACAAATTGAGAGACGAATAGCATACAGCAAGCGAAAATAGAGTGCTAAGTAACTAGATTTAAGACCAGAATTTTGTTTACCTATTTTGCAAGAAATAAATTAACTATGAATAACTAGCTACGCTCCGCGGTGCTACCCGCTACATTTTGACAGCCCTGTTAACTCATTGGTAGCATATCTGCCTGAAGAGCATGGGCGTGGGTTCGATTTCCGCTCACGACACACATTTTATGTATCAACAAATGTTTATTCTGTGTCTGGGTGTTCTGTATGTATTGTGTTATAAGTATGCATTTACAAAAAAAAAGTATTTATGTATTCTATCAGTTATCTGACTTCCATCACACTAGCTTTGCTTAGTTTGGGGTCAGATGGCGCTGTGTTTAAAATGTATTAATTCAGGGTCTCCGCTACCTCCATACCAAATTTCATCCAAATTCGTTCAGTAGTTTTTATGTGAAAGAGTAACAAACAAACATCCATCCATCACAACTTTCACATTTATAATATTGGTGGGACAAATGTTTGTTCCATGTCTGGGTGTTCTGTATGTATTATTTTATATGTACCTATTTACAAGAAAAAAAAAGGTTTACATATAAGTATTCTATCAGTCATCTGGTTCCCATTGTACAAGTTTGGGGCAAAATGGCGCTGTGGAAAATGCATGGGGCATTTTTTATTTATTATACATATTTATTCATACAATATCTACGTATCTTTTCGGATACAGACAAAAACACATGCTCAGTTTTCTAAGCGGGAAAAAGTATTGCTTTAACAGGCTTAAATTGTGAAAAATATAAAAAGAAAACCTCAACTAAACTACCAGCATGCCTTATCCTATCGGCGTTCAGATTTGGTCGTTGACGTTACAAAATTAAAACCACAAAGCAGTGCAAAATAAATAGTAAATGAAATAATAACACATCGGAGAATAAAGCCGAGAACACACCATGCAATCGCAGCCGCCGCTTGGTAACATGTCGACTTACTTACACTTGCTGTGACAATAAGGTACATAGTGCGAGATTAAGTAAACGATAGAACCACGGACGATAGTTACGGAGCTCAAACGTGGACACTAACAGCCGGAATGGTTCACGAGTTCATAGCAGCTCAGCGAGCTATGCTTGGCATTTCTCTAAAGGATTGTATCCGGAACTATGTATATCGTCAGAGAACTATAAAGTCATAGACATAGCTCAGCGTATTACCAAACTGAAGTGGGCTGGACATTATCGCAGAACCGATAACTTGGTGGTAGATCTCCTTAGCAGGAGGTCGTCTAGGTAGGTACCACCGCAGTACCAGTTATTCTGCTGCTAAGCAGTAGTGTGTAAACAATACTGTGTTCCGGTTTGAAGGCAGCTAGCGAAATTACTGGGCTTTTGAGATTAACCATCTAGTCTCAAAGTAATGAGTGCCAAAGCAGCGATGCCCTGGACGTTGTTTTAATAAAAAGTAGCTGTTCTATACAAAAACATGAAATGTACGAAATAACTGTTACTTCATAACTTTAACGTTATAGCTCCATAGTAAAAGTTATTCATAATAACGAGTACCTACCTACAATAACATTATTTTAGCTTAACACTACCGTTCTACGTAGCGTGTAGAGCAAATAAAATCGTCTAGTTTAAAAAAAAACTAAATAGTCGATTGGATCCGAGTGTTTGGCCGACACTTCCGATTCGTGAGTCGCGTGTTTCCAAACGGCACCGCGGGTGCAACGTCAACGTCCAAGTTTCCTTAGCCGGCAACCGGAGCAGATGACTACTACCAAGGTAAAAGGAGTTCTTGCTCATCGCCTTGAAGCACGACTGGCAGTCGTCGAACAAGGACCGGTCGCCCGCCGCCAGGATTATCAGCGTGCCCTCTTCCGCCTGCGTCTTGGATCCTTGGATCTGGAATTTATGTGGAACATATTGTATTATAGAATAGTAAAAACATTTTTAGTTTCGGCAGCCTAGTTAGGTGACCGTCTGGCTTCCAATCTGGTGGTTCGAATGGCACGCACTTCTATACTTTCTAAGCCATATGCGTATAGCCAATAACTTAAAACGGTGAAGGAAAACATCGTGAAAAAACAAATTTTGGAAGTACACATTAAAAACTTTTTGTTTTCTAAGGGGGAAATATTCAAAATATGCTCGACTACATTGTGGTGCAGCCGAAGTATGTGGAATCGTGCCCACTAAAACCCCTCGGGTATGCTTCCTTGGTGCCAGTCGGATAGCTCTGGGATCTCCAGTGGAACACACCGGATTGGGCAGCACTGGATTTCCGCACATCCCAGGACTGCTGTATGGAGCCCCAACTCCATCCCAAGCCAATTCCCCTTTCAGCAGGCTCTTACAGATGCCGTATTCTATTATCTTCGCCATCAGAGCAAATATTCTGAACTGTAACCCGATAATACCGACCTGCGCCTCAAGGTACCGGCCGCCCTTGCCGCCGATGGCCTCGACGATGTCGTGAGAGGTGTCCGCGTCCACCGACGTCATCTCCACGTAGCCCTTCGACTCGAGCGACGGACAGTGAAGCACGCCGCAGTTGCCGAACACCATCTGTTTTAGTCGGATCGTATAGTCAAACATTTATCCTCATGACACCCTACCACCGTTCCATGATTTCCTCACGATGTTTTCACCGGCAGCTCATGCTCACTACAGGGGCTCACCGGAAGACCAGCGCTGGTCATACTTAGTATGACCAGTATTATGCTGCGGTGAGCCCTTATTTTTGTAACTGTTTGTTCGTTTTTGTTTTTGTGTTTTTAGGTTGCAAAATAAAATCTTTTTAATTTCTTTCTTTCTCATTGCCTTTCGGCGTGTGTCATACCACCGCGCTAACCACTGAGCAAACGATGTGGAACTATACTTATAAACACACTTAAAGATGTATAATATATACACGTATATAAATAAACTAAATCCAAAGTTTTAGAAAACGACATTGCCTAAATAGGCAATGTCAATGTCTGTAGTAACAAATGTTACTACAGACATATTTCTCAGCGACCGAGACGGTCACGGCACAACTGAAAATCTTCCAAATTACTGAATAATTAATCAGCGCAGATCTGAATAACTCATCATCCTCAGACACATTATGGTAATATGGCTCTAACTAGACTTTGTAGCATTTTACGACGAAATAACATTGGCATGCATAAATAAGTACTCACGGCATAGCTTATCTTTATTAGGCTTTGGGTTTTTTAAATGTTTACCAGGCTAGGTGTTTGGCCACAAGCTCACTTTGTGTTAAGTGGTCGAAGATGGTAAGCAATTTTAGCAAGGAATGGAACTGGCTCTCAAGTGAGCCAGCCGGAACACATCATTAGATGCTTGGCGGCAGATTTCCAACCTGAGGATAGTATCTAGCACGCCAAATATTTGAAAGTAGCCTACCACCATAGTATGATTTCCTCACGATATTTTCCTTTAGCTTATTGTTGGGATTTGAACCCTCCACAAGCGGTCCCAACGCGCTAACTACTGAGCTATCATTACTACCAAAGTACTTAAACATTAATATAATTTTAATGTTTTTGTCTCAGTAGCATTTTATTTGTCTTTATAAACAAAAATTTCAAATTTTCTGTCAATTTTTTTAAGGATTAACCCAACCCTTTCCCCCTGATTTTATTTGTTTCCATTGCAAAAGTTAAAACAAATATCTACGGATATTTCACAGAGCGCCATCTAGCCTCAAACTAAACAAAGCTTATACTATGGGAACCAGACAACTGATAGAATACTTGTACGAATACACTTTTCTTTGTAAATACATATGTGCTTTTTTTTTATACACACATATCACAGAACAAATTTATCGTCACCGTAATGGGTCCTGAGTGAATCAAAACTTATATACGATTTCTGCAGGGTAGTGTGTAAATCGTGATGTGTCGCGGATGGGTGGATGGATGAACGGATTTGGATAAAATTTGGTATGGAGGTAGCTGAGCCCTGGATTAAAACATAGGCTACTTTTTATCCCGAAAACATGTAGCGGGTAACACCGCGGAGCGCAGCCAGTCAGTCAATAAAGTAGCAGCCGACCACACCTGCCTCATATATTTCCACCAGCTCTAGAACCTTCATTAGTTACCCTCTCCGATGGGCAGGTTATTTCCGTACCGACAAAGGTCACCGTATAAAAGGTCACCTTCCATTATTATTATTGCAACGTTATGCTCGTTAGCTGATCTGTTGATAACAAGATATTGTAATATCCAACATTCTTGTTTTATCGCGTTATATCATAAATTAATAAAATTAAAATAAATTAAACCTTTTTTTTATTTACTAGAATTTTGGCGGGAACCCGGAAAACCCGTGTCGCGGTAGAATACAATAGAATATTACTTTATTGTACACCAATATACATATTGTATTCATATAAAAAAACAGAAACAACAAAGATTAGCGGTAATACAACGGCGGCCTAAAGCAATTTCTTCCAGGCAACCTTTGGATAGACAGGACAGACGGCACAGTTAATTTTATTGACGGTGAATACATAAAAAATACTGCATAATTATGCATATACGTATGTACTGTACATTGTATAGTAAAATGATATAGGTACCTAATGCTTTGAAAAATGACTTTCCGTGTTGCTTTCAAAACTCTGTAGACATTTGTAGTCAAGTTACAAATACTTTACTAGAGCTTGACCGGATTCGATCTTGACTTTGTGTGACTTTGACTGCGACTTATTTCACTCGAAAATTTCGAAACACTTAACTGGTAATTACAAATATATCTATACTATTATAAAGAGGAAAGATTTGATTGTTTGTTTTGAATAGGCTCCGAAACTACGGGACCGATTTCAAAAATTCTTTCACCGTTGGAAAGCTACACTATCCCCGGGTGACAGGCTACTTTTTATCCATGTATTCCCACGGGAACTACGCGGGTGAAACCTCGAGGTGTCCGCTAGTATGTAATAAAATTTGAATATTTTCAATGAAACATTTTGCCTGTTGTTTAGATTTCACTTAATGTATAAGGCATATAAAAAGAATAGATGCCTTAACATCACTTCATAAAATGGGCGCATAAGAGGAAAGATTGGCGAAAAATTGAGGTGGCATATGTTCTACCGAAGATAATACAATACCAACATTTCTTCTATTTGTTTCTTTCTTGTGTGATTTTGTAATGTTGATCTGTATTGTTTTTTACTTCTATTTTGTGTTTTTAAGACAATAGACAATAATTTATTTGTAACATAAAACATATTTCAACATAATTACCAATACATACAAAAACAAAAACAAACATTAAAAAAAGAAAAAAAAAACTTATAGGTAGGTTTACTTGGTGGTAGAACTCCTTAGCAGGAGGTCGTCTAGGTAGGTACCACCGCAGTACCAGTTATTCTGCCGCTAAGCAGTAGTGTGTAAACATTACTGTGTTCCGGTTCGAAGGGTACTGCAGCTAGCAAAATTACTGGGCTGTCGAAAGTCTCAAAGTAATGAGCGCCAAAACAATGATGCCCTGGACTTTGTTTTGTTACTCAAAGTTCTGTGTATCGCTGTAATGGTCATGGATAGGCGTTATCTCTTACCATCAGGAGAGCGTCTCGTTCGTCTCATTACTTCTTACATAAAAAAGGTACATATTTTATAAATTAAACATAAAAAACAAAAGGAAGAAATACATTTTATGTCACAAACCGGCCTCGACTCAGTATAACGCCGACTGCAGCCACTCAGTCACAAATTAAGAAAATAAACCTATCTCAACAGATCAGTGGTTCATCATCATCATCTCAGCCGTAGGACGTCCACTGCTGAACATAGACCTTCCCCATTGACTTTCATAAAAACCGTTTGGAAGCGTCTCGCATCCAGCACGTTCCCGTGGTCTTTATCAGCATCTGTTTGGTGCAACTCTAACATGGTAATAACAATGCAATATGTATTGTTATCTCTACTTGTTGCACACCCAGCCGGGGAAGGCGTCATCAAACATCCTTCTAGCACATCATTTAAAATCAGGTGATCTGCAGGCGAACGCTTGTCAACCATAAAAACGAAACTTGTATGTAATCTTCGACACCGGCGCGACCTTTACGTCTGTCCATAAAATGTTTATGGTTGCCGTAAGTGGGTTTATTCGCTTTATTGCTATGATAAACAGAATAAAGTTATCCTACCGGGGAGAACTATTAGGTACTGTACCGCTTACGTATTGTAAAGGTGACCTCTTTTATGACATTCATTATCGTTTACTGAAATGTAACCGTGGTTGGTAGATGACGCGACTCGCAGTCGTCGTGACTTCGTCCCCGAACCCGATAACCTGAGGCCTTAAAATAACTTTGTATATTCCTTTTGTAGAATAAAATTTGATTCTAAAACAAATTAGTACCCAATCTAAAAAAATTATAAAAGACACGGACCCCGGTGTCCGTCAGTATTAACCATATTAAAAAAAAGAACATTTACAAAATGACTGGCAATTAATTGAAATTGAAATGAAATTTATTTGGCAATTACATACATTGACGGTATCCGTCAATATAACCATATTAAAAAAAAAACATTTACAAAATGACTGGCAATTAATTGAAATTGAAATGAAATTTATTTGGCAATTACATACATTGGCTATCATCAAAAATGTTGTTCGAAAGACAACATTCATAGAGAAGTATTATTACCCAAACAATTAAATAATATAAATACATACTTAACTCTACGATCTAGTAATAGAAACATCCATTCGGGCGGAGCCCTATTTAATGCTTCCTAAAATAAGCTTTGAATTACCTCCTTCGCAGCTTGCGGATCTGCAACGCACGAGAAAGTGATGTCTGCTTCTTCCACCACATCGCACGGAGTCACAGCTATGGATGCGCCCACCTTCTCGAAGTCTTTGCACTGTGGATAAAATAAATTTTCTCGCTATAAAATTTAAATAATGAAGAAGTTTTACTTAAGCCCAAAAATGTTAACGTGCATGATTAACTCCTAAATTTTTTTCGTCGGGTCGCCATGTCAATTATACGTATTTTATCATCATTATCCACATCTTTTATTCTATATGTTTTATTTTTATTTATTTTTCTTATTAGTGTTACATCTCCCGTCTGTTTCTTACGACATCTATCGTGTTTTTCTTTTCTTGGTTGCCTGGAAGAGATCGCTCTTACCGATAAGACCGCCATTTGTGACACTGGTTCTCTGTATTTTTTTCTGTTTATAGTGTGTACAATAAAGAGTTCTATCTATTTATCTTTTTTAGCCTGATGGGTATCTTGCCGAGCCATTTGCCTACGTTACGTTATAACCGTGTTCAGTTTCGACCTAGTCGAGTTGCTGATAGATTACCTGCTTTATTTATGTCTCAATCAATTACACCATGATAGGCCGTCCAGAGTTTAAGACCAATAAATAATTTTGAATTTTAACTTCAGTTGTTAGCAAAGAGATTTTTACAGACATTTACTACAGCGCCATCTATGTTATCCGCGTAAATGTACTGCTTCACGTAGACATCGATAGGTGGCGCTAGGCGGCACCAGCCGCGTCTGTAGGTCGGTTTCTCGTGATCAATACCCTCGCCACGGCGGCAGCCAGCGTCAACGACCGCTCGCTGCCACGCGCCGCCATTTTGATAACGGCTCCTATCTCAGCGGCGAGCCGCGCTCTGCTAGTTACGAGCACTGTGCCGACACGCGACTACAAGCTATCGCAATCCCTCACAATACTCTTCGATATAGCGACTCTGTGCCGTAGTAGGAATGCTTGGGATGCACCTGGCTAGCCGCTTGGGGGCTACGATAAATTTAAACCACTGTACTTAACAACCATGTAAAAACTATTTCTAGGGATTCTACTGCTCTGGAAATAGGTTACATCCGCTCTGGACACAGATGAGACCAGTCTCGAGAGAAACAAAACCCTACGTAGGAAATGAAGACGGTTATTTAAATAACAAAATTAAATTTTCTGTTCCGTAGAAGCGTATTCAATATTCCCATTTTTTGCAACTGCGGCAGAATTTTACGATTGTTGTATTGTTTCAGTCCTATTTCAGTTTAGGACGGCCTCCCGCGGTTAATGCTCTCGATCTAAATAGGGTCGCACCTGTCTCAGCATTTTTAAATGCCATAGCTAAATGCAACCATAATAAATATCAATCATTCGTTCGTTGGCTGAAAATGAGAGAACTGATAATAATAAAAACATACGAATTTAGTTTTGTTTATCAAACAAGTCAAAGCTCAGGTCAAAGTCAGATTGCGGACTTACAATTTATACAATTTTAAAAGTGTTTACATTTATCT
Organism: Biston betularia; assembly: GCA_905404145.2. Classification (NCBI taxonomy): domain Eukaryota; kingdom Metazoa; phylum Arthropoda; class Insecta; order Lepidoptera; family Geometridae; genus Biston; species Biston betularia. Next base: position 979,204 of record FR989882.1, on the reverse strand, counting down.
GCACATTCATTCGAGCACCACAATCAATATATATTATGATCGTAGCGCAATACGCATCTTATTACAAAGAGCGATAAATTCAATATTGCATAGCATTATCATGCCCGTCATTAGAAGAGGCAACAAGTTGGCATCATTCGCCATTTGATATCGCTGACTCAATGAAACGCACCAACAAGATCCCGCTTTTGTTTATGAGAGATCGGGAGAGTTCATGCACCTCGGTCAATGTAAAAACTAAAACTTTTGAACCCCCAAAATATTGTCAAACTATACAATGACATGACGTATAGTTGGGTTAGCTTATTATTGCACAAAGAAAACAGATGTGAAGTTAGCGAATTCCAAAGCCATTACGGTTGCAGTTAAACCTTTTGTTATCAATCCCATTTCAAGAGACCGATGTAGATTTCGCGCATCCCAGTGCGTACTATGGAATCCTTAATTTCCGCCAGGTATCTTATGAAATGGTATCACCAGGGAATGCTTTGATGATCAAACGCGATGGAGCATGGCATGATGGCGCAACCTTCCGGCACCGTTTACGATGCCATCAAACTGTTGATAATAAACTAGTATTGAGAAATTCGCGACAAACATCGCGCGCGGGGCGGACGAAGGTCAATGCCGATGTTTGCACAGATGCCGTCATGACTTACGAGTTTGATATTCCGAAAACTCCTATAGTAACTACTAAACTTACAAATAATATTTCAAGCGAAACCGAGAACAAGTTTCTAACTCATTACAAATTGAAAATGATCATACCGTTTAGTTATCAGACTATTTCAATAGTTATAGACGAGGTCGAAGAGTTTACGAACATTCAAGTCTTTAGTAAATTGACTCATTATAATTCGAGAATTCGAAAGAACGACACGTCTTTAGTTTCCATTAATCTAAATACAGTACACGTGGTTATTTCTAAAGATCGCAAGCTTGAAAAACAAGGGTGTCAGTAATTATCAGAATTCAATTATCAGACAGACATAATGGTCACACTATAATTATAGGCACATATATACATGTTACACCGCCACAAAGAGAATTTATAATGCAAACCTTTCTTATACTGGTACCAAGCTGAACATGTAAAACAGCACGAAGTGAATAAACATCATACTCTGATGCTATTTTGACTAGGAAGGAGATACTTTTGACCTTCTCACTAAGGGATCATTGGGTCAAGCCGTATAAATGTTAAGTTTGAGGCTTTATTACATTCGCCGTTTACGTACTGTTAAGTGTTTTGGACTATTTGATTAGCATCACAACTGTGCCAAAAAGATATAGTGTGTTAAATCAGATACCATACTAAAACCGGTCAAGTGGCAATCGGAGCATTTTTAGTGTTATTTGTTACCGTAAAAGCTTGCCCGATGTAGGTAACGACAAAGACGAAACTTTTTAGCATTCGATAGAATCCCCATGAGCGTGTTGGGGCCATCGCTATGAAGGGATGAGAACCTGTACCGTGATCCTATGGGTCATATGGTCCAGGTGTAGATATAAGCGGTCCCTTTAAAAAAGCAGCGACACTGGATGTTTTTTACTTGGTGGTAGGTCTCCTTACCAGGAGGTCGTTTAGGTAGGTACCACCACAGTACCAGTTATTTTGCCGCTAAGTAGTAGTGTGTAAACATTACTGTGTTCCGGGTTGAAGGATACTGTAGCTAGCGAAATTACTGGGCTGTACTAACCATCGCAAGTCTCGAAGTAATGAGCGCCTAAGCAGCGATGCCCTGGACTTCTCAAAGGTCTGTGTATCACATGGTCATGGACAGGCGTTATCTCTAACCAACAGGAGAGCGTATCGTTCGTCTCATTACTTTTTACACAAAAAAAAAATGTTTACCCATCCCCAACAAACCCAATGAGGTGCGTCCGCACAGGTGTGGTTACACTATGAAGCGCTGACGTTGGATTTCCATACAAAGGTGCAGTTTCATGCAATACTTAACGCTTGCTTGGAATATCCAATCATGTGCAAGAAATTGTAGTGATGCTATATTGAACCTTATTACTTCTGTTTAGAGTAGTAAACACGGATATTGACGCAAAATAAAAGCCATCGTTATACGGTTCGATAGCTAGACTGTAAGCAAATATTTGGCTAGCTGTGATAATGGTTTTCGCGCCTCAAACCGGGCCTGACAAACTGCTCGTTCGAATCGATATTCGAAAGAATTGGTTCAATTTGATTCACAATTGTTTCCGGGCCAAGGCTACAATGTCTTCCGAAACGCGGTGTTATTTCGGAAGCGGTTTATTTTCAATTGTATAGAAATGGCCAGATTCAAATGCGAGGAGAACAGATTGAACTGTAAGGGTGTGTTAAAAATTCACAAATTACCGCAGGCCTTTCGGAAAGATCATCTCATGAATTTTTCGTGCCGTTCCTTTTGTTCCATAGTCCGCAAGGCATCGCATTAAAAACACGAGCCTACTGCACTATACAATAGTTACGTGACTTATTGTATGTATGCCATAAGCTAAATAGATAAGTGTATGAGAGTATGATCTATGAAAAAAAAACGGTGATTCACAAAGTTTTCCGCTCACTTAGTTTAATGGATAATTAAATTATTTTTTTGTTTTAATTTTGTTCACAGATTGTGTTGCAAACATCTTACATACCTACAATTTCGTGACACAAATGTTTATCATGGGTGGAAATAAAACCTGCGCTCATCAGCTTAAGAAATAGAACTATAAAATAAGCTGAGTAGATATCATCTTATTGAATTATTAATATTTATTGATAAATGAAGACATCAACTCCGTCTCATATAAATTGACATCGTAACCCGGTAGCGGTATAATCACCGGCAATAACGTCAAACTGTCCGATATAAATAGAATCATGTAACAGTGACTGTTCCACGATCAATACGCTCATCGGATTAACCACCACCGTTAGCACACGAGTCCGATACTTGTCCCGACATAAATACTGTAAGCATTCACTGTTATCCACTTATAGGTCTTATCATCATCATTTTTAGCCCGTAATTGCCCACTGCTGAGCATATGCCTCTCTTCTTGTACGCCATTCATCATGATAAGATAACAGTGCTGTGCTGTGCGAAGCAAGACGAGGCCGCGCGCGCGCTGTACTCAGCTTTGTATCCATGATGAAGGCCACCGGATGTGGCCGAAACTATAATCGGAGTATCCGATAAAATTAAACGTGTATCTCACATAAGTAAAACAAATATGTCTAACAATCACGTCAGTTTCCATAGTAAAACTGTGCACTTATATTGTATGACTCAATTTTTTGTCTTGCTTTACTAAAAGTGTGGATAGTACTAGGTACCCTATATCCTACACCCATAGTACCTATGGATTCAAATTTATCACTAAATAGCATAAAATGCCTGTTTGTTCGCTTAGTTCTTCTAAACTACGCTACGGATTTTTTTACTATGAGGTTTTCATTATTATTAGCTCAAGCTCAATCATGTTTGGAGTACTGCTGCCATCTCTGGCATGGTTCTGCCAAGTACCAGCTTGAGGCTTTGGATTCTATTGAAAGGATGGCTAAGAGGGACATAAATGACGATTCGAAGGTAAATTTGTAACTTCAGAGCCTAGCACACCGGCGTGAAGCGGCTAGTCTGTGTTGGTTTTTCATCGTATCCACTACGGTAAGAGTAGGTACCCAAGAACTACACGACCTAATCTTGCCATCACCGTTTTACAACAGCACGACCAGACGCTCGAGCAAAAGACACCCTCTTACAGTGGAACTTCCCTTCAAACGCACTAAACGTTTCCAGACCACGTTCCTTGTAGGAACTACCTAGGCAAGCGTGCTCTATCTTCGGCCACATCGTCGCTCTCCACCAGGTGAGATCGTGGCCAAACGCATGCCTAGTCCGATGTAAAAAAAAAAAACAAAAGATTTATTTACGAAAGGTGCATAAGCAAATGAAGTCGGAGCTTGTGGGTAAACTCATTCAAACATTTTACAAATTGAGCCCAGGTACTGCGGTACTGTGTCTATACGTAGTCTTATTTTGAGTCAGTACTTTTCCACTAACAGTTGTCTTGATAGGTTTAGTTATCAATTTGACCGTGGTAAGGGCATTAGGATATACGTACGACGTCCGTAATTGTTGCATTTATTCGTATCGCCTTACTGTTGTCCGCGTGTACTGTGTCCTTAACCTACACCATCCCTAACCTTGCCCAACCTTTAAAGATAATGTGAATAAAGAGTTTTCAAAAAACAAAGTCAGCTTACAAGATAAATAATAAATGATGAACTACATGTGATATACAACGATAACTGTATGAATCATAAAATGAGATTGCATGTTATCGAACATACGAAAATGTATATCTATAAGATTAAAATTTATATCGATGGACGCCACGCTCAATTTAAAAACAAATTAGAATTTCATATTGCAATACAAACTATGGCACACTGAAAGTAAAGCGAGATAAAATCAGAGATAAAGCTAGAAACAATCATAATCATAACATGGTGAGCGAACTTCAAGCCATGGACGAAGCAGGAAACAAAAGCCATACAATTATTGCTTCCATATAGGTCATACGTGTTCTTTCACCACCGACTCGTGCGAGGTCGATAAACAATGCAGCAGCAATGTACACCGGGTTGTACAGACCTTAGAACTTACTCGCAAAACGAGTCTTACATAACGTTTGAATGCTTTCGCAAACCGTATCGACTAGACGCAGACTCAACTTAAAGTGAAAGGAAAATGTAGTCTTTATGTCTGTGAATGTACAGTATAGCTTCGAGTGACGAATTTCGAGTGCACGATACAGTGGGACAAATGCCAGATGAGTCGTGCATTCCACATTTCACACTATCCATTTAACTATAATCGATGTTTACTATAGGATTAACATTTTTTACGCTTTTCTTTAAGTCTGGTCGGTGTGACGTTTGCAGGCAACAGAAACACCGTTGAGCTCATGTCGCAGCTGACTACGAAACGACCTTTATATGCCGAACAGCGAAAAATGGCGCCAAACGTGACCGCGCTCACGTGTTTGTACTTATCAGACTAAACCAATCAATCTGGCTCATCGACCGATTTCGGCCGGTAACGGCGTTCATGCGACTCAAATAACGAAAATTTGATTTTTCGTTTAGATAACGTACGAGTGGATTGCCTTTTGTTCAGCCATGCAACAATATTCGTCTCATATTTTTCGGAGCAAGGTGATTTAGTTGTGCGACCGAAACTGGGGCGTATGAAAGACGTAGCAATTGTACTAATGAAGATAGAATTTGATGGCCGACAAAACACGATCGTGCGTCACGTGACGAAGAATGAACAGAATAATAAAATATAAGTGACGCACCGAAATCATAAACGCTACAGTCTGGGACGAGAGCGCGTCAAGATATTTGGCGCATTTCCATTGAAGGAAATAATTTATTCATTTGGAGACAGGTGTTTGCGCTGAAGGCGTCCCAGGAAACTATTGCTTGAGAAAAAAAAATACATTTTTGTGTCAAAGCTACCTAATAGCCACCTAAGTGGATAAAGGTTAACGAATACATTGATAAAGAATGACCTCCACTAGGAGTAAATAGTGATTTCTGTATACGTAGATATAATTAGATAGTTACACAAACGGCTCCGCGTGTAGACAGAGCTGATAAACATTTAGTGACCACCTGTGTTTACAATTCCACATGATGGATTAGCGAGTATATTGAGCAACTTTTAATGCACTCACCGACTATCAAGAGAAAGGTCATCATGTGACGTAGATTCTGTCTAACCTTATGTATTCATGGATCACTGAAAGATTCATTACATTTAATAAAAACTGCGCCTTTCCTTTGAACCTCGTCGATTCTATGACTGCCCTACTAGCTCATTCGATAGTGTATCTGCTTCAAGAGCTGTAGGGCGTGGGTTCGATTCAGACTAAGGACAAATATTTGTGTGAAGTGCATAAATGTTTGTTATGTGTGGGTGTGTTCTATATGTATTGTAAGTACCTATGTGTTTACAAAAAAGGTATATTAAGTTTTCTACCAGTTATCTGGTTCCCATAGTACAAGCTTTGCTTAGTTTGGGGCTAGATGGCGCTGTGTGAAATGTCCTAAAATATTTATTTATTTATTATACTGAGTCATGTCATAATGACAAAGGACAGAAGATATTCACCAATGCATGGAAAATAGTTACACTCCTAAATCTAGAAGACTCACGACTCACTCTCATCTAGATCTCTCACTTCTTCTCTCTATTCTTTGTAATCACAAATCATAAAGAAAGGATCGCCTGATATTATTATAGCTGTAATTTCCGCCACTAATTTAGTAATTTAGGAAACCAGGACAGCACCACGCGATCGATCATCCGTCTCGGTCGTCTTATCGGCACCGAGCCGTATAAACAGAAAATTGATTGATGCCAATGTTGCCAAGCAGAAAAATAGGTTTGATCTATTATTAGTATGAAACGTAATGTGCGTAGTTCTACTCTTGGATATAATTGAAGTGTTTAACGCTAGTTACGTCCCAATTAACTCGAGTACTCCGCTCTTGGCAAGTTTCCGGCGCCGACGTACATCGGGTCAATCGCATTCGGAAATAACGCGACATTGACAACTCGATTCGAATGTTGCTATTAGTGTCCTTCGCGACTACGATTCAAAACACTGACACCAATTGTAGATAGTTGGTGGTAGATCTCCTTAGCAGGAGGTCGTCTAGGTAGATACCACCGCAGTACCAGTTATTCTGCTAAGCAGTAGTGTGTAAACATTACTGTGTTCCGGTTTGAAGGGTACTGCAGCTAGCGAAATTACTGGGCTGTTGAGACTAACCATCGACAGTCTCAAAGTAATGAGCGCCAAAGAAGTGACGCCCTGGACTTTGTTTTGTCATTTAAAATTCTGTGTATCGCTGCAACGGTCATGGACAGGCGTTTATCTCTTACCATCAGAAGAGCGTCTCGTTCGTCTCATTATTTTTTACATTAAAAAAAATATATTTTGCGAGTTTCATTAGAGCGATAAACAGTTCTGACATACACGCTGAGTGGATTACTGCGGACAAACACCGGTGAATTGATCGAGTTAAGTAAGCACAGACGTTGGAGTAAAGCCCGTCTAGACGATGGAATTAGAATGTACCGGGAAAACACGGACCAATTTGGAATGACCGTAGACTAATCTGCGGCTAAGATTAGACGGTAACTTCCAGAAGATTGAGAAACATGTATGAACTGTTTGCATCCGTAGATTATGCAGTACACTCGGTGGTAAGAACGCGTGGGAGTAGACAAGAAATTACGCTATTTATTTTTTATAATGTAAAATTTCACATTGGATTTCAAATTTTTGTTGAAAAAAAAAACATGAAAGTTGTTGTGCTTGAGAATGATCGAGTTAGAATGGTGAAGTTATTTGCTGCAGCGACCCGCCCCAACTTCTCACGGGTGCAATGTGGAGTATATACACTTATACATATAAACCTTGCTCTTGAATCAGTCTCGTCTATTGATGGAATCCGCATTAAAATCCGTTGTGTAGTTTAAAATCTCTAAGCGTACAGACAGCGGGAAGCGAATGTTTTATACTATGTAGAGATTAAGAAAACGAGCCACAAGTAAAACTGTACCTATAACTTTTACACAATATTCGTAGAGTATCGGTAAAGAAAACGAGTCGACATAATTTCAGATAATTAAATTAAATAATGTCTTCAGATGTCTTTCTTCAAATTACAAAGAAAAATTAACACGAAATATAACTAGAAGTTTGTAACTACGAGTGGAATCGCAACAGAGGCGCTCTACGCGGGCACTAGTATAAATAGTGCGCACCTGAACCGATGAATATAAAACCAACTTATGTGATGACGAGGAGCCACCGTCGTATTTTCTAAACAAAACAGCCGAATATTTTTGGTTACATCATTTGGCCACCTCGGCAGTTAATATAGTCGCACTGCACAATCCGCAGAAACCGGGTCACCTCGTGAATCAGTCGTACCGAGAAACTATGCTTGCATGTCATGATTTAGTTTTATTGAAACATTTTTGGAGCAATACATATTATGTTACTGTGCAAAAATAATAATTCTACCATAAAGTTCTTGATTTGTATGACCGTTACATCACATTTGAGATATTATACTCTTAGTAGTAACTTCAAATATTGCGTGGAGTTTAACTGAGTTTAACTGAGGTGAGGTAGTAGGTAGGTAGGTAGAATGTGATAACACAAAAGAGTGAGCAATTATTTCTGTTAATTAGATTAAACTCGTATTTTTATTCTATAGTAAAAGATAAAAAAACGAAAGTATACATTTACAATGTACCTATATAAAACTAACTCCTAAGGTAAGCCTAGGTTTTAAGTATTTTAGTTTAAAAATCAAACTAGGAAACCGATTTTCATGAAATTTCTATGGGACCAATCTGAAAATATTTTTTTGAAATCAATTCATAAATGACGGTTTTCTAAGGTAACAAACATAACAAAAATACAACCTAATTGAAAACCTCCTTTTTTAAGTAGGTTAAAAAATTACAAAGAAATTGATGCGTTACTACTAGGACCAAGAAACGAGTTGAAAGTCTATAAATCAAACCAAAGCATTCAACAAAAGCAACCGCAAAATCCACTACTAATCGCGGGTAAAAAGTGAAAAGTAAGAGCCAACAAATTATTATCATTTTCCTCCTCTAGTGTCCCACTGCTGGGCATAGGCCTTCCTTTCCTCATTCCGGACTGACCAAACTCCGGCTTCGGCGAGGTCGCTTAAATTTTGAGGTCCAAACTATGGTGACCTTTGCCCAGCGGTCGTTCGACATGCGACAAACGTGGCTCAGCCCCACTTCAGTCGACCGGCTTTGAGGCTGCCTTCACGAATTTTGGTTTTGGAGCGTAGTATCGCGTTCCATACAGTTTGTTAATTTGACTTCCAAGACACTACACTCCATCGCTAGCTAGCAAACCCTGAGTTCGGTCTTATGATCTTTAATCAAAGTCTGTGCACCGTACGTTAATACGGGAGGAATGCATACGTCCATAAGTTTACGTTTTAGGCATAGATGGAGTTCGCCTTTCATGAAGTCTTTCATGACCCAGTAACTCTTCTAGGCGTTATCGTTGCGTCTGGCAAACTCTTTATCTTGTCTTGCCTGGAATGAGACTATTTTACTAAGGTAAATATATTCATGAACGTAAGCAATCTCCCCGCCAGGATCAAGCTTATAACCTCGCGATTAGTTACAAGCTTGATCTTTGACATGTTCTTCCTCAGACACACCTCGAGGCTAGCTTTGCTCTAACAAATATATTAATAATTCACTCCGACAAAGCACGCCTCGTTCCAAGCAGGTACGTGCGCCAATATTAATCTTGGTAGCGTACATCACCATCATCATCACCAGTAACAGCAAAGAAATAGATTTAGCGACTCCATTCATTTCAGTACTTTCGAATGTTTCAATCAATCAAATGACAATCGCTTTACTAATTCACGTTAGTATTTTCTCGGAACTTAAGAAGACGACAAGCTTTATCGGTCGACTAATCAGTGTAACGTGGGCTGATAATTTACTCAATAAGTTATTCCAATAGGCACGGCGCGTCGGACGGATAGATTGATAATAAAATATATAAATAAATATATATCGCAGAACATTTCACACAGCGTCGTCTAGCCTCAAACTAAGCAAAGCTTGTAGGTACTTATGGAAACCAGATAACGAATTAATACTTTTTTTGTTGTAAATACATCATCATCATCATCATCATCATTTCAGCCGTAGGACGTCCACTGCTGGACATTACTGTGTTACGGTTTGAAGGGTACTGCTGCTAGCGCCAAAGCAGCGGTGCCCCGGACATTGTTTTGTTACTCAAAGTTCTGTGTATCGCTGCAATGGTCATAGTCAGGCGTTATCTCTTATCATCAGGAGAGCGTCTCGTTCGTCTCATTAGTTTTTAAATAAACATTGGCCTCCCCCATTGACTTCCACAAAGATCGGTTGGAAGCGACTCGCATCCAGCGCGTTCCTGCGGTCTTTATTAGGTCGTCTGCCCACCTTGTGGGTGGACGTCCTACGCTGCGTTTGCCGGTTCGTGGCCTCCACTCCAGAACTTTGCAGCCCCATCGGCCATCAGTTCTGCGTGCTATGTGCCCTGCCAATGGCCACTTCAACTTGCTGATTCTCTGGGTTAATTTAGTGCGTAAATACATACATACCTACTTATAATACACTAGCGGACATCTCGCGGTTTCACCCGCGTAGTTACCGTTCACGTGGGAACACAGGGATAAAAAGTAACCTATGTCACCCGGGGATAGTGTAGCTTCCCAACGGGGAAAGAATTTTTGAAATCGGTCCAGTAGTTTCGGAGCCTATTCATTACAAACATACAATCAAATCTGTCCTCTTTATAATAGTGTAGATATAGAACACCCAGACAAAACAAACATTCTGGTGGGAATCGAACCCACGCCCTACGGCTCTTGAAGTAGGTCATTGTAGGTGTCTTTTATCGCTGCGAAGTATAGTTTAGTTTCCTTGCCTAATAAGCTGCTATCTTCCGGACTGGACTAATCTAAACGTACATGATAATTCGTGTAACACAGATGCAGTCGTATTTAAAACCAACCGACATAGATTTTTCTAGGTCTCATCTTACCGCGTTACGTAAGCCGCGTCTTGCCTAACGCTCTGTAACATTAGAGCAGGCTAACTATACTAAATCTACGGAGATTTCCTGTACGAAATGAGACCATCTACAGTTTAAGAATTCAAGGAACTTGGGAAAATTCAGTTTGGAACTTGTATAACATTGTTGCATCTCAAAACTTTCAACGAAAGGGTAGTAAAGCATTGCACTCTCCTACTTTTAACAATATTATAAATATGAAATATGAATGTTTGGATGTTTGTTATTCAATCACACAAAAACGGCTAAACAGATTTGGATAAGATTTTATTACCTGGGTTAACATATGGGATTACTTTTTATACCGCGCGGGGTATTTACGAGGAATACAGAATTATTAACTTTTCGTAATTTCTGCGAACTTAACAAACATTGTTTTGTAAAATTCCATGCGGACGAAGTCGCGGGTAACAGTTAGTATAGTATGTTTTCAACAGCTGCAACTAACACTAAAATCTAATGAAATACTTGCATTATTGCTGTCGAGTTGTACTATCTTCTCTACATAGTATAAAACATAGTCGCTTCCCGCCTTCTGTACGCTTATATCTCTGAAACTATGAAACGGATTTTAATGATTTTAAAAATCCGCAGTGATTCAAAAGGAAGGTTTACAAGTATAATACATGCATATTATAGTAGAGAAAATTCGAGAATTTCAAAGATTTGTAATGTGATGTCGTAAAAAAAAACCCTTTTTTTGTTACATTGCAAACACTGGCCAAACCTTACGAGATACATCAAAATAACGTTAGTATCTACAATTTTAAATTGCACCTGTGCGAAGTCGGGGCGGGTCGCTAGTTATTTACAATATCGAAATCACGTGGGCTTTGAAGCCGGCCTAGTCGTATCGTAGGATCGCACTCACGTTCAAATAGATCACTCTCTTCGTGCCTTTGTAATTCAATGGATTGATGTTCCAGATCATTACAATCTATCGTACGTACACATATGCGTGGCTTTGTTATCGGTGAACTCATTGTTGTAATATTGGCTCGAACAGCGTAGCGAGCGCTAACAATCGGGTACGTTATCTCTTATTGACTAATAGACATTTATTATCAAAATAACTACTTCACTCACTGGCACTCACTTGGCATGTTTTTACACAAAAGACCAACGAATTCTGCGTACGTAGCAGATAACTTCAGAATAAGGAAGTGTACGCAAAATGACCGTTCAGCCGTTTGAAGATTATTTATCAGCTGTGCGATGCCCTGCCCTTGTACTCTGGAGCTATTGATTGCGATTTCTGTTAAGACACTCAGAAAATAGCGACGCGATCGTATGTCTGCGCAATAAAGTTCGCAGTAGTTTGCACTGTGTATCGCTGCAATGGTTGCGTGTGTATCCGTTATCTTCTACCATCAAGAGTCGTTCGTCTCATTACTTTTAACAAAACAGCTCTTTTCTAATTGCTGAATGGATGTGTGCAACATTTACAGGTCTGATCGGGTCAAAATTTGATATACAGTTACTGGTCTCGAGGTTCTTTTAAAATTTATTCATACCTTAAAAGATAGATTCATAATTAGTGCATGCGTGACTACAAACGCGTAATGCCAGCCGTTTTCAATTCTGAGTTAATACGCTAACGACACAGCAATGAGTTTTATCATCTCGCCGGATTTAGGAGATGCAACAGCAAACAGCTCGGTGATGAGATAAGGCCAACATCGTCATTGCGATCCTGCGCACGCGTACCTTGTTGATAATATGAACAAGCGCGCGAGAAAACATTGTGTCCACATACAAAATGGATCACGAGATTGGCTTTTGAAGGAGGCAATTTTTATTTGTCAATTTTATAAACTAATTATTTAGCTTTATATTATAGTAATATTTTAGGCGCTCACTGTGACGGAAAGACAATATCTCGCGACCCTCAAAGTGAAACACGCTATATATGCGTGACATTAATAAGAAAATTATGTTTATCATTATATCATTAATCGCGCACCAATTACTTTAAATTTGTTTTATTCATTTACCTCGACTTTAAAACTAATCTATGGTATTTTGTGCCAGATTAGGTCTCGGTGATAAACAAAATTAAGTGTTCGCGAAAGGTTTTGAAGTTAATTACGAATTTTCAGCGACAAACCTGCAAACTCGAACTAAACCGTTCGATTTCATTGCACGAATGGCTAAACAATGGAATTTGCTGACCGAATAACTGAATTTGGGTTTTCCCTAGGGTAACAACTTGGGTGCCTTAAGTCGGGAATGAATCTGTTTCTTCTAGGCAAGCGTAAACCGCATCTTTGCTTAACATCGTAAGCCTATTTTGTATTAAAAAAAAGATTTATTTTTTTTATACAGAATAGGTTCGCGTTTGACCACACCCTGCCTGATGTTAAGCAGGATGCAGTCCAAGATGAAGCACGCTTACCTAGAAAAAAACCTGTTTACTCTAGATTTGAAGACACCCAAGTTGTACTAAGTATGTTTTGAGATTATTTTTAATTTATATGCTGATGGCATATCTTTGAGTACTAAGCCGTGAACTTGCTTCTAAGTCTAGACTTAGATAAGAACTACATACAATCAGAAAAATCTCTAAAACCTGATAATGTGAATCGTCAAAATTGGTACAAGAGCCCAATGCAGTCTTAGACGACCTCAATACCCCCACAACCCAGTTGGCAACAAATGGCCACATTGTGAATCTAAAGTTCATTTGGATATATATCGATTACATAATCTGTAAGACCGTCATAGGTTAAATAATTATCGTTATCATTAGTTAGGGTTAATTAAAAGCAGTCACTAGTTATAGCGCACTAGGACTCCAATTATTATTAAATGATAAACTGCATCAAATATTACAATACAATATTGTACTAATAAAACCAAAGTTACAAGTCATACATTAATGTCATGTCCAAAGATAACACTAAAATGACAAACTTGTAAAACTGTCAATTTAATAATGTAAACTTTTACCTGAGGCTTCGCTCACTTTAATGTAGATATTTAAATATACCTAGGGAACAGTACAATTTTCTGGATGAAATATAAAATGAAGAAAGATTATCAAAGATTTTTTTTTCTTTTTCTCCTGCGTCCTTTTCTGTAAGCCCTGACAACGTGTATGCAAAATTTCGTGATGATCAGTTGAGTACTGAAGCAATAGTGTAACAAACGTACTAACATTCTCATTAATAATAACAATTGTTGTTTGTTACTGCTGTTCCCACGTGATCACTACATTATTTCGGGATAAAAATGCCTGCGATTATCCAGGGTGTCAGCTATCTCCGTACCAAATTTAATCAAAATTGGTCAAGCCGTTTGAGCGTGAAGAAGTAACAAACACTAACACAGTGTGATAATATAGTTAGGGATAACAAAAATAATTATTTCCATTATTATAGTAATTTTATTATACTAAAAAAAAAAAATCGTTGGACTGTACACACAGCGCCATCTGGCCCCAAACTAAGCAAAGCTTGTGTGATGGAAGTCAGATAACTGATAGAATACATGAAAACTTTTTTTTTGTAAATACATACATACTTATAATACATACAGAACACCCAGACACAGAACAAACTTTTGTCTATTCACAAAATGTTTGCCCTGAGTGGGAATCGAACCCACGCCCTACAGCTCTCAAGTCAGATATACTACTAATGAGCCAACGGGGCTGTCATGCTAGTAATTCAATAATCTCTTGGCTTTAAGTAATCGTCAAAGTCATAAAAAAAATGTTTGTACTCAAGATCTGATTCTGAAACACGCAGTAGCGCAGTGCATCCATATCGGAAGCGAATACGCGGTTGTAGATCGCCAGCCCCACAATGTACACAGCCGAGCATATTATATACCTACATTGTATAAATAAATATACATTAATTTTATATCAGAATTGATTTATGTTTTCCTTAAACCATTGAAATAAACTCGGTAATACTAAAAGCCAGTTACTAATAAATACAAACAGAAATAGAAACGATTGTCTTACGAGTAGGTAGGTAAGTAGGAGACGTTTGCAATGCAGAAATGCTCTACTGCCTCTCAGGCCTCAATTAACAGTTATGGAATCCTTATATTACGGCACGTCACTTATACAACATCATTATTGCAATAGACATCCGTCTGTGATAATATACATATATATATAAACTACATGAATCGATACTAATGAAACAGTTACATCATTATCTGGTCGACTCGAAGATATTTGAATGTAAAATGCTTTGCTCGTTATAAATAAATATCGTATCGTAGGTCTGTACACACAGCGCCATCTGGCCCCAAACTAAGCAAAGCTTGTGTGATGGAAGTCAGATAACTGATAGAATACTTAAATACTTTTTTTGTAAATACATACAGAACACCCAGACACAGAACAAACATTTGTTTGTTCACAAAATGTTTGCCCTGAGTGGGAATCGAACCGTGCCATTTGTGTGACAAAGATCGATGTTTGTTCTGTGTCTGTGTGTACTGTATGTATTTACAAAAAAAAAGTATTTAAGTATTCTGTCAGCTGTCTGGTTTGGTATAGTACAAGCTTTGCTTAGTTTGGGGCTAGATGGCGCTGTGTTAAAAAATGTCCTCCAATATTTATAGCACATGAAACCGAACTATTATAGCGACCCGCACCGCCTTCGCACGGGCACAATGTACATACTAATGTGGTGCATATGCATGTATTGTACTCGTACATATAAACCTTCCTCTTGAATCACTCTGTTTATTGATGGAATAATGAAAACCCATTGCGTAATTAAAAAGCGTACGGACGGCGGGAAGTTTTTTTTAAATATTATGTAAGAGTTTCAGCAGGGGTCAGTGCGTAAGTAGTCAATATGAATAACTTGTCTCAATTTGTCATGGCATTTTAGCTCTACTCTGTAATTGTAATACAGAACAAGTTATCATATTCAGTTTGCGCGAAAAACCGAACGGCCTTGCCGAATTTCTATTTTGTATAGATACGCACCCACGCGACGGTACTAACTATTGTTTATTCTATACCCACATGCCACTTATCTTGCGTGTGTGGGTGTATCTCGCATGTGTGTCCTTATTCGTATAGAGAACGCCGATAACGCTATCCGTCCGTTTAATAAAGTCAATACTATTGTGTGAAAGTGTTTATTCATTGAAAGCATTACAAACCCGTTTTGTATTTAGCAGGTTACACGCATGACTAACGATAAGTATGGAAACCTTCTTGCTTCAGAAACGACACAAGTTGCTAGTTATTTAGTTAATTGGATTGGATTCTCAAGGAAAATTTGTCCCTAGTTACGTAGTGAAACTGAAATGTGAGAATACGGACGGTAAAGCATTTTCTGGAACATTCGAACGACCTGAAGTTTAATTTAGACCACGTTTGAGTAACTTGAAGATTGGGGCGAAAGTCTGGACACTCGGCAAAATATTAAACGTGCAAAAAAAAAACAAAAAAAAAACTGACTTCATTCCACTAAGACCAAACACGACTATTTCCATCCCAGGCTATAGATGTGTTTACCATTTTCGATCACACCGTCACTCAATATCAGGTGAGCTGTGGTCAAACACCTAGCCTGTCGAGTATAAAAAAAAAGAAAAAATATGATTTCGCGTCATTCAAAAAAGAGTAACGGTGAAACTACACTCCCCTGTGAAGGTCAAAGACAGGACGATCACCCGGGACGGCGACTTCAAAGAAATGTGAGATCTGTGACACAATATGTATCCAAGAAGGAAGAAGATTATTCTCCCAGTAGGTATTGGCAAGTTTCCAAAAAAAACAACGAGACAGCAGTAATAACGACATAGATAGCTGTCGTAAGATTTCTAATAGAATATTTATTCATGAAATTTGGCAATGACGCCGATGAAATTTGATGCAAATTAATAAATCATAATTTAGATGATCAAGAATCTAGATGTAACAGTTATTATTACATTACTAAAGAAGGAAGGAAAAACTTACCATAACATGGGACAGATTGCGAGTCGTCTAATCAATAACTATGATCATATTTTTTTATTTTTTTTTGTACAAATAAATAAATTTCATTTCATTTCAGTTCATATGTATTTAATATGAAAATATCATCATCATTACATCAGCCTTTTGTAGTCCACTGCTGGACATAGGCCTCTCCCAAGACACGCCACTCAGCCCGATCTTCGGCTTTTCGCTTCCATTCACCGCCAGGTGTCCTACGTATATCGTCACTCCATCGAGTCTCAGGGCGTCGCTACGTTTGCCAATTCGCGGTTTCCACTCTAGAACACGTCTACTCCAGCCGTTATCGAAATATGAAAATATATTGCGGCATTATTATCATCTATGCTTTATATGTACATATATTCGACTGTCCTGTTAGCTAAGTCATTTCGTAGTGTACCTGCTTCAAGAGCTGAAATGCGTGGGTTTGATTCCCACTCAAACATTTATGCACATAAATATTTGTTGTCTAGCTATTCTGTATGTATTATAAGTATGCATTTACCAAGAAAAAAGTATATGAGTGATTTATAAATTATCTGCTACCCATAGTACTTTGCTTAGTTTGTGGCTTTATGGCGCTGTGGGAAAAGTCCAAGGATATTTATTATTTATAGTATTATGTACATATAATAAAGCGGAATTTGTTTGTTTGAACGCTCTATGCAACTACCAGCTGGATTTAAAAAAAATCTTTACGCATTTGATAACTCATTTCCTAAGGAAGGTTGGCTATTGAGCATCACGATACAACCCTTAGAAGCCGAACAGTAGTGACACATAATTAATGGTATCCTAACAAATAAAATGAAGTCCTGTTAATATGGCTATCAGTCGAATCGTATTGTTCATTGTCATGGTAAATAAATATGCGTAATTGTTACAAAATTTACTATTAATCAACAGAATAGTACGCACAGACACAGTAAGTAACAGATACGCACAGTATAAGTAACAGAACTGTACCAAGAACTCGGTAACAGAATAGTACTAAGATGACCTTGACCTTCTAAACCAATCTACCACCTAGTGGATAACTTTGAAAAGACAGCTGTTACACAAATTTTAAGCCTTTTTTTAGCGTAATGTTTGTATTTTTTTTACGTAATAGAAATGAGACGAACGAGACGCTCTCCTGATGGTAAGGGATAACGCATGACCATTGCAGCGATACACAGAACTTTGAGTAGTAAAAATTAGTCAAGGGGATCGCTGCGTTTGGTGTTAACTACTTTGCAGCTAGCTGCAGTACCTTTACCTTTGTGAATAAATAATTTTATCTCAATTACCTATTCAAAATTTCAAATTATTAAAGAATTGTCAACAGACCGTCTGACACGATCTATTTGCACGTTTTTTTTTCTTTAGTTTTGGCGTCGCGTTTTAGAATTTGCCAGTGTCAAGTATTTATATATTTTCAAGTTTCAAAAGTTCAATAAGTGTCCTCGTAGCTAAAGTAATAATCAAAGTCCAGTCTTGGTCAAGTACAATGCGTGTCAGTCAAGTCCAGTCATGCTTTAGTAAAGTAGTGGTGACTTCACTATAAAGCTTCGATTGAGTTTTGGAAGCAACACGAAAAGTCATGTTTCACCACATTATATCATTTTCCCACGCTCGCGCTTGTGATTCGGCACTTTATAAATAAAACGCCACCATTTTTATGCATAAACACTCGACAAAACACTAGTTTTGGAAAAAAATACAACGGGGCGACACGACTCTTTCCGCGTTCCCGCCAAAACCTATTTGCACGTTCCTAGATCGTCACGTGAACTTGTCACGTTTGACAAATATTTGTTATTACGAGTAACTAATTGGGATTTCGGTTACTTCATTCAAAGAATCCCACCAATATTACAAATGTGAAAGTTTGGATGGATGTTTATTACTTTTTCTCGCAAAAACTACAGAACGGATTTGAATGAAATTTAGCATGAAAGTAGCCGACACCTTGGATTAACACATAGGCTACTTTTTATCTCGAAAAAATGTGGTGGGTAACACCGCGGGGTGCAGCTAGTAAATAATAATATTACAATATTTCCTTAACCTACTGGCAACATGCTATAAAAGCTGAGGATTAAGGGAACAACATGTGTATTCATATATTTTTGCATGACGCTTTCTCATATAATATTGATCGAACTTCATTTTGCAAAATGTAAAAGTGTAATGATACGAGCAAGACGCTGTCCAGACGGTAAGAGATAACACATGTCCATGAGCAATGTAGCGATACATAGAACTTTGAATAAGTAACTGAAGTCCAAGGTATCGCTGCTTTGGCGCACACTGACCGGATAGACGTTTGATCACGGCGCATCTTATATAACTATATATGTAAGTGACGTTGTGGTCGAAGATGGTAAACACACTTAACCAAAGTCTCAACTTGTGTCAAAAAA
Source organism: Biston betularia (assembly GCA_905404145.2). Classification (NCBI taxonomy): domain Eukaryota; kingdom Metazoa; phylum Arthropoda; class Insecta; order Lepidoptera; family Geometridae; genus Biston; species Biston betularia. The sequence continues at coordinate 960,145 of FR989882.1, read as the reverse complement.
ATGAGCGGCAAGGCATCGATGCCCTGGACTTTGTTTTACTACTCAAAGTTCTGTGTATTTTTGTAATGGTCATTGACAGGTTGTTATCTCTTACCATCAGGAGAGCGTCTCGGTCGTCCTATTACTTTTACATAAAAAAGAAGCTGCAGAAATAGCTGTTCTATTATGTAAAAGAACAAGTTTCGTCAGGAAACTAGTTTTGACATCAATAAAAGTATTATTCTTAAAATAACCTAATAATTGTGGCGGGTGTTTTATTTTTTTTCGTTTATATACAAATTCTTCCCACACTTACAGCAACGCCGGGGCATTAAACAAGCGTTTCATTTACATACAATAATAATATAATACTTATACCCATTATTAACAAAAAACAAGTAAATGAGAAGATTCTCAAGTTCTCAAAGCAAGTCAATTGTTTTCCAAGTACTCGGTAACTTTAGCTTGTAGAGTAGGTAAGTTCAACTTAACCGTTATGACGTACTTGTGGATTGACCTCACCACAAACATGGTTAAATGTTCTCGAGTCCTAAAATATAATGAAACTTTGTACATTTTACCCGACTACGCAAAAACGACGAGCCAAAGCATATCACAATATTTCCATAATAGGTACATTATATAAGCTATGGTGGAGCTGGATGGATGAATATTAGTTACTCTATATGATGCAAAAACTACTGAACGGATTTGGATGAAATTTAATATGGTGGTAGCTGAGACCCTGGATTAATACATAGGCTTTTTATCCCAAAAACATGTAGCGGGTAACACCGCGGGGCGCAGCTAGTGTATAAAGAAAGCGGAGACTTTTACACGACGCGATACAAGTGAGCGGGTTTCAGTTTTCCCACTTATATTTTTACTTATACATTACTACGATAAGCAAGTAATCGTAAAATGCAATTTGCAAAGGTTTCTCGAGGGTGAAACCCTTCATGTGGCAAGGCCAAGAGCTTTTCCACCACCTAAATACGTATGTGCAGGCGACTAGACAGACTCTCCGTCCCTTTCTCTCATCGAGAGAAAGAACGGGCTAAACATAATGCACGAAAGAGAATGTAGCGGATTTAACTAGAGTCTCGTGCAGAGATTCACGTGCGTTTCATTTTTAGATTGTGCAGCTCGACGGTGTCGCCGTTTGTTTTATAAATTAAGAACGAGACGCGAGTTTGCCTCGAACGATTCGTTGACCAAAATTTATGATAGCAAAGACACGCTAGCCCCTGAATTATGCTGATAGCGTTCATTTTGATTAATGAAAAAGCCTACGGATTCACAAACAGACCAGAGAATTGCACGCTATTTTCAGCCTTAACCATAAGAGATTATGGCTAAATTACTATAAACACTAACCCGAGGCTTATAATAAACACAGTAATATCGTAAGGAACGAATGGAAATGAGTCCGCGGAAAGTTTTCCAGAATGTTCGAAAGTCTTTACTTTGAATTAGTTTCGCCTACTCCGTTTGACACGAAACCTTGCAGAAATATCCACGCTATTACAGTTAATAATGTGCTCTTCATAACATTTTTTATTACTTTAATAATATTATAAAATGTAGACTTATAACGTCAAACCAACGAGCCGGTTGACTGTTATTACTTGAACATTCTGCTTCATACATATTATGTGTTTAAAAATACATAATGTTGTAGCTGTCATGAGACTTGAAGGACATACACGGGTCTAGGTCACGGACAATCATTATATTCGAAACGATATGTTTAGTTCGACTCGTTTGAGACTTTTCATGTTTACCTCACAAACAAGCCACTTCTATAAGCTATTGCTTCTAAAGTTCACCACTTAATAAATATGTATATTTAGATTGCGAAACTTTTAACTTCAGTTAGAAATAATTTATCGTCCACTATTAATAACATGCCACATTGGATATTTAGATCTATAAGGATCCTTCAATATTTAAAAGACACCTTCGGATATGTAATTCTAAAATGTACGATATTTCTAGTCTTGACGTCGCTACGAAAACTAATATGTTTTGGGTTTAGTGCGTAGTACGTTTACAGTTTTACGAGCAGAAAAGTGAAAATGACAGAGCATAATATGTCTTATGTAAAAAGAAATGGCAAGTATTATGACTATGATTTGACACTCCAGCCTCTATAGCACTCTCTGTTAGATAGTGTGTGATTTGATATGCGCTCTCCATTCCTACTTTTTAATATGTGAAGAAAACTATAAAAACCTAAAGCGCAGTCACTTGTGCCGTTTTACAAAACAAATTAAATGCAGACTTGAAAAGTAAACGAGAACATAACAAGCGTTCATCGATCGAGGTCCAGAATACATAATTTCTTGTAGTGGAAATGACATCTCTTTCTAACTCAATAAACTATGTAATTTTTCAACAAGGCCTTCAGGCCAACAGTTACTACTTAATTGATAGTTATTTAGAATGTACAACTTGTTTATGCCCATTGGGGTTGAAACTTTAGGTCCGTGGAGGCCGCTAAAGAGACCTGACCAAACGTTTGGAGGAGGCGTCGGGTAACCAAAATGCTGGCATCTAATTCGGTCAAAATTTAGCATTGCCATCCAGCGTGGTAATGCTGCCAGCATACTGGTTATGTTTCACTCCTCTTGTGAACTTTTAGATTAGGTTTTGTTGTTTTTATATTTTTTTGAAATAACAGGTATTTGCGCGCCAACCTCTGGAACTAAAAGTTGGATTTGAAAAATTATTTTTGCTTTTGATTTGAGTAATTCATTTCTTAAGGGAGGTTGCAGGCTAATTAAGATCACGATAATATGACCCTTAGAAACCGACGGCGGGCGAAACCGCCGGCCAAATCTAGTTAGATATTTTTTGTAACAAATGCCTAGAAATGATGTTACTACTTCCGTAAAATCTGAAGTTGCGAATTTTAATTTTTGAAGAATCTGTATTTGTGTTCATCATCTTAATTTAGATCGGAGACTTTTATGTCATTGGCGTCCCCTTTATCATTTTTTGCCCTTACTTTTAATGTTCTCATTTTGCCATTATTAGATTTACACCGTAAATTTTTTCAACATACGTAGACTTATTGATGTAACTAAGTATAGATGTCATCGCACCAATGCCCTTCACGGTGCGCGAGTAAGTGTTTCTTGGTAAATAAAGTTTCTATATGTTTTGCAAGTGCGATCCCAATGCCTTTGTGCATTGTGTTGTACATAACGTGGAAGAAAAACCGTTGGACACGTTTGTGAACTTATCCGGAAAGGACACCTGCCATTAAAATTAAAAATTGAAATATTTCTCGAGTTACAAAAAAAAATCTACCGTAAATAGGGATGTGCCAACGATGCCTGAGCATAGGGCGCAGAATAATCATTGATTGTAGTAATAAACACGCAATTTTTTTTTCGTCGTGCGCCGTCAGAAAATTTGAGTTACAATACTATAAAGAAGTATTTTTTTACCAACAGTTTAATTGTATAACAATCGAGTCGATATGTCTTTGAGTACCACATTATAATCGTTGCTAGGTATAGGCACGCATTTAATTTTTATTGTCCCGCAAAAGGTTACGAGTTATCATTAATTATATTCCAACGTACTTACGAGATGTTTGTACAATGTCTGGGTGTTCTAATGTATGAATTGTATGTTTACAAAAAAAAAACATTTATCTAGTTCCCATAGTACAAGTATTGCTTAGTTTGCCAGATGTGTGATATGTCCTCTAATATTTATATCCATTTACTTATCCACCAATACGAATATTTTATTGATAGCACTAAAGTGACAAGTCACATCTAAATATCTAACTCTATTATACATAAATGTATAAAGTACTGCAATTCAAACACAAGAAAAAGACAAGAGGCCCGATAATTTTAAAAATGATGTCTGTTATAAATAATTCGATTAAATCGATCAATAAGGAATTTACACAGATTGCAGCGCAAGAACGAATTCTGCCGATAGACGTAGTACTTAAACATACGTATATATAGATAAAACTCTTTATTGTTCACACCAAACTGTATACCTTATATTAATAAGAGAAATATAAATATTTATTAATAAGATAATAATAATAAGAAAATATAAATTTAAAAGCTTGTGTAACAATTGGCCTCATCGCTATCAGCGAAAAGGCCAAAGGATTCAAGAACATGTAGCAAACGGGATATGCCAATAGGTAATATTTTAAATGTAATTTAATCATATGGACATAATATATTTTATGCATAATTTGACATAATTATTAGTGGATCGCCTCGGCCACCACGCGCTTTCATGCAGGAGTGCTGGGCGTATATCGCGGCACGCCAGCTTAAACGACGTCATCCGTCGGGCTTTTGTCAGTGCCGGCGTCCCATCAGTTTTAGAACCAAACGGACTGATGCGTGACGACGGCAAGAGACCCGACGGGACGACCCTTATCCCTTGGAAGATGGGACGGCCTCTTGTGTGGGACGCCACTTGTGTCGACACCTTGGCGCCGTCTCATCTTCCTGTGACTTCGGGACAAGCTGGTGCTGCCGCATCTAAAGCTGAAAACCTCAAACGGCACAAATATAGTTATTTGGATAGAATGTATCTTTTTGTGCCGTTTGGGGTTGAAACTTTAGGTCCGTGGGGGCCGGCCGCTCTCGAACTGTATCGGGACCTGGCCAAACGTCTAGAGGAGGCTTCAGGTGACCAGAATGCTGGTATCTACTTTGGTCAAAAGCTAAGCATTGCCATCCAGCGTGGCAATGTTGCCAGCATTCTGGCCACATATCCCTCCTCTGACGGTTTTGTAGACTAAGTTTTTTGTATACATTATGTAAATAGTATAATTTAAGGTATTTTTTTATTTTGTTTAATAATTCATTATTATTAAATTGACATTTCATCATATTGACATGTGTTATGATATTAACGTTAATGAAAATTGTGTTATTTTTTAATATCGGTGGAAAAATTACCTGTTACTTTTGGTGGTATCAATAAAACGTTTGTGTTTTCTAATAAGAATAAAATAAGTTAAGAATATTAACAGGCCGGTAAGCTACTATTTTAGGGCCAGAAATCGTTCGAGTTAGAAATAAAGCAACTCGTGACATCGAGGGGAAATGGAACCACATACATAGCAGTGTGCCAACGAAAAGCGAACGAAGATTTTAACGAGGACCGTCGACAACGGCCGACCGCCCGTAAAGGAGAATGGCGTAATCACGTCTCTACTACCTATGCCGTAGAATAAACAACAGTTAGCCCGACTCTATCCTTCATCACTTGCCCTTACTTACACCTAGATAAGTACGGCATAATAGTCCGGAAATACAGCTGAGCTGGGTCGTATAGCGATCGTATAACATAATGGGTAGATAGGGTATGGAGGTAGGTCGTAATACTACGTCGAGATTAGGTACAAGTAAGCTAGGGCATAAGTTCCGTACTGGTATAAATAATGCCGACATAGCTGAAATGTTATTGATATTTTAGTTGGTATACATTGTAGGGACTCTTTACGATAGATACTAAAACTCACTCGCGTAAAAAAATTAGCTGTCCAAGATTTTATCGACTTCAAATCCATAGCACGCATGAAGTTAATCTTCCTTTTTTTATTTATAATTATTGACCAGTAGCTGTTACCCGCGACTTCGTCCGCGTGCAATTTAGGTTTTTTTTTTTTTTCAAAATTTATTCCTCGTAAAGAAATAATAATAATATATGTACGTACGATCTTCTGATGTCCGCATCCATTGAAACCTGAGTAATTTTTACAAAGTATCACAATATTCTAAAATTGTATGTACTTTTTAATCTTTTGAAAATAATTAACGACGAATACCATTAGCAGTTGAGATTTGTTAAGTTTTATACTAATTTAGTTCGTTTAGGTTTTATTTGTATAAGTATATAATACGTTATATATATAAGTAATATACATTTGAATCATATAACAATGCATTACTTTTTAATTAATCTTAGACACTGCATTTCTATTCCAAGAAGTATGTTAAACCGAACGAGCACATAAACAATGTCATTGTTACACGCAGACTTAGGATATCTCTGTATCTATTTTCTTCTACCATTGTCACTAGCGTGTATTTAATATTGGACGAAACGCCACACTGTGATGAATGAAATCCCTAAGGGATCGACACAAATTAGGGCAATACTGCGCACAAAAACGCTCCAAACAAATGTAGCAACTGTTTCGGAGCAAATATGATTAACGACAAATGCCACAACATGGCCAATTTACCTAACGAGTTATTATGTTCTTTCAGAGCCCTATGCCAAAAAATTGCCATGGGTTTTCACGTATTATCACTTTTTTCTTTTTTTACATAAAAATAATGAGACGAGCGAGACGCTCTCCTGATGGTAAGAGATAACGCCTATCCCAACAGTAGTTCAAGGTATCAAAAATAGATTTTTTTTCAATTTCATGAATCTTTAAAATTCGGCATGGCAATATAAAAAAAACACACACAGAGCCATCTGACCCCAAACTAAGCAGAGCTTGTGCTATGGAAGACAGATAACTGATAGAATACCTACATAAATGCTTTTCTTTTTTTTTTGTAAATACATACTTATAATACATACAGTACACCCAGACACAGAACAAACATCGATGTTAGTCACACAAATGTTAGTCCTGAGTGGGAATCGAACCCACGCCCTTCAGCTCTCGAAGCAGACGTGCTACCAATGAACCCATAGGACTGTCAATATATTCGTATATTGCTTCGCTCAACAAATTTAAAACGAAACCGGAAAATCTCGTTAGTAAAGTAGCCTAGTAAAGTTATGACTGATTTTTCAAACGTTACGTTGTTCTCTTTATCTAGTCTTAGAAAACCGGATGCCCTTGACTTATTTTTGTACTAAAGTGTGGATCTTTTAATCAATAACATAATTATACAATAAGGTTAGCACGCGATCACAGCCTCTAAATTAATGAGACGTGTCGCGCAATATTTGAGGGAAACCGGCAGTATTCACATGGCCTTATGATAACATCGCTTGTACTACTCTCCTTAAATTGATAAAACATGTGACAGATGATGTATCATTACTCGTTCAATCTTTCATAACGGTTTATCTATCGGATTTTACTTGGGTTTTTGTTTGCGTAGAAGTTCAGATCGTATTTTGAGACAAAATTATTTTACAATCCACACTATAGTAAAAATCTATTTAAACAATCATTTTATAAAGAATATATTGAAGATAAATTATTTTAAATTGAATTAATTTGACTTTTTACATTTATGTATATAGGCTTTCTGTATTTAATTATTATTGTGTGCCCAAATGGGCGCAGCATGTTGATACGCTTTCCTGATAAATAAGATCCTATGCTACACCGACTGACAATAAAAATCAATAGCTAAATTACAAGTCAAATAAAAATAAAGTATTCAGTACTATTAAATAACTAGGTTAAGTTAGCATAATATAAGCTTTGTAAGTAGAGACCATTCTCGAATGTCACACGCTGTATGTACTATCACATGGCGAAAATGTCGACAAAAGCTAAAAAAGTTATCGAAGGTTGGCGATGGGCGGTTTTCAGTCAGTCTGCGTGTTTCACGCTACTCAGTGACTCATGGGAAAAATTACTTTCCGAAAATAAACCAAAGATAAATAAGTGAACGGATCACCTTTGCGTTAAGTTTCATTTGAGCGATCTCGGTACCAGTGCTAGTTTCCCGTTTCAAAGGAAATAACAGTGTGTTGTATCCATCCCTTATTGGCCGCGCTTACATTACAAGGTCGAGTTGCAAAGGTCAGGACCTACGCGCCGACCTATGGAATCTTTTAGCGCCGTTCTTATGCGAATTTTTTCACTAGAACGGCGATGGAGCCCTAATGAATAGAAGGGATGCCGGCGCGATCGTCCCGCCGATCAAAAGAAACACAAGAATGCGTCGGTGTTTCGAACACGCGCGCTTCCGAAACCACTTTCGCCTACGATCGGGCGCCCTCGGCTCTCTCCGCACCCCACAGCTGACTGGGCCGACGTGCGACAGAGACGGGCATGCGCGGATCATGCGCGCCGGACGGGGACACCGTTCCGCGCAACTCGGACGGCCGCCATTAATGTCTTTCTAGTCGCTCGGCCCCTGTCGCCGTGACAGCAGTGTCTTTTATTGAATGCCGCGGAGCTTCATCGTTTTTAATTGTGAAATTCTTTTACAAAATCATACGTTCGTGTTTCCCGATGTGTCGTATTGTGTGATAGTGCAATGAGAGAGTCGTTAAGGTGATTGTGTGATACAAAGCGGCGAGGCATGCGTGCCTCGGTCGCGTCCGTTGTCAACATAAAATAACGTGGATTATGCAAGTTGGAGTGAAATATGGACGAGTGTTAGGTAAATTACGTGTCTTTTTACACCATACAAGGCGAAACGGATGTTCTCTCAGTAGTTTATGTGAGGAAAAGTGTTGAGAATTCGCCGCGGTAGGTATTGTGCTGTGAAGTAACTGCTCATTACATGCATCAGCACATCACAGAAGCTGCTAAACGACCAGCAGACAGACATTCATTGCAATAAAATTATCTCGCATCGCGAAACAATAGTCCGCCTGTGTTGATAGCAGACTATTGAACGCAAACTAGTTGCGAGTCTTCCGGCAATTGGTGGAAAACTACTTACCGACTGAATTAACATAAAAACAAATTAAAATCTATTTATAAAGTTTTCAAGTGAGCTCTTTTTAAAAACGAGTTTTACTTGTTATTTTATGCAGTTTCAACGAAACAAGCAGTCTTCCGACTGATTGTCCCCTGGTAAAAGACCGCTCGTAATTGAAATGAATTATTTAATAATTAGAATGTAAAATTTTGTTACAACGAAAACCTTGGGAACTAGATTTAGGCTGGTAACCAGTTGTACTCGCGTATTATGTGCTGCATCGGATATTCTGCATATGCAATATGCCTACATAGTTTTAAATTTGCACAATCATCAGAAATTGGATAGAATGCTACTAAATAACAAGTTTTAAATGAATTTAAAATATTTTGTTCACAATCATAATTTAATAGGTACAAATTAAAGATGTAGGTAATCAGCATGAGAGGTGCCTAATTAAAAGATTTTATTTATAGTAGGTACATGTAATGATCAACTAAGACCAATTAGGTACTTCTTATTCACTTGTATTGTTCATTTTAAACCTTACATAGAAAAAAATATATTTCCGCATTATACATATTATGCGTAAATTAAAGTTAAATAAAAAAACTTGAAATGTTCAAAATCATTCTGTTTACTGAAATGCATTAATTAAGTTGGTATTCAGAAAACAAAAACTTTTGAAAAAAAAAATGCAAGTAACTTTATTGGAGAATCAGTAAATGCAAATCAGTGTTTCAAAAATCTTAAATTTCCACAAACTTTAAATTAAAGATTGCTTATTAGTAGCTGTAAAGTTTAAGATGTAATTCTTTACCCCTATAGATAATTTGTTGTTAAGATAATTGTATCAATTATGATCTCTATGATCAAAATACAAAAAAACATGAATAGTTAAAAAAGTGATTTTTTAAAGGAAAATAAATTAGGAAAAAAATAGGAATTAGCAATTATAAATTCTTTGATTAAAAATTAGGATAGTGTTAAAACCGTTACTTACATACCTACATATAAGACGTCTAATGATAAACGATACGAGCTTGGGGCATTTAAACTTAGTCCAGTTAGCACAAGTGAAAACTTTTTTTGTTATCTTTTATCTCCTATTTATTTTAGCCGTTCGTTTTCCAAGTAAAATAAAAAAACTCTCTGTTGTTACAGCAAATAAGACTATGAGGGTTGTAATATAATGCGGCGGCCGCTGGAAACATTGTCGCTGGCAATCATTTGCTTGGCTGTCGTGTGTGCGGAGGGTGGAAGCAGTGGGGGGGTGCCGGGGGAGTGTCGCGCAGGGTGCGAGTGCGACACGACAAGGCTAGTGTGCGTCGGCGCAACTCTGCCCGCCGCCCGACTCGCTCGGGCTGAACTTTCCGCGCGCGAAAGCCTGCGGGAACTCTCATGGACCGACTCGCATCTCACTGCCCTCGACATAGATCTCTTCGCCGGCCTGCGCGACCTAGAATACATCGACCTCAGCAGGAACGACGTCGAGCGGACGGAGCACGGCCAGTTCGCGCGCCTCGCCCGCCTCAAGTATCTCAACATCTCCAACAACCGCATCGATGACATTCCGCGATTCACCTTCGCAGACCTCGAGAGCTTGGAAGTGCTCGACATATCGCACAACAAGCTGCGCGCGCTACCTTTCCAAGTGTTCGGCCCGATGACCAATCTACAGCATTTGGATATGTCGCACAACCAAATAGCGACCTTCCTTGACTTCTATTTCCACCCCAACAGACATATGAAGAAGCTGTTCCTAAATAGTAATAACCTAGTCAAGATCACGCCTAACGCTCTAGTCAACTTGAGGGAATTGGAGATTCTAGATTTGTCCAAGAACAAATTAGATTACATACCGAAGGCTATTTTCGAATATTTCGATCACCTCAGGATGTTGAATCTGAGCTATAACTCATATCAGAACATATCGCACGACGCGTTCAAGAACCTGCACAGCCTGGAGCGGCTCGACATCGGCGGAAACCGGATGCGGGCTCTGCCGCCAACGCTCTTCCAGCACAACGAACGCCTCAACACGATCTACCTCGAGAACACAGAGATAACAGTAATACAGAATACTAACTTTAAAGGCTTGGATAATTTACAGCGACTTTACATCAGGAATAACGAATTTTTACGAGAAATAGAACCGTTCGTATTCCAAGACACTCCGTCGCTAACGCACCTGGATATAAGCGCGAATGCGATGACGTTTTTGCCGTTATCTCTAAAGATGTTAGACAAACTACAAGAATTGAGGATAAACAAGAATCCGTGGGCTTGCGACTGCCGCATGGCTTGGTTCGCGAGCTGGGCGGAGAAGAGGATAGCACTGGGTATCATAAAATCGGATCTGAGCTGTCGTCTCACCTACCCGAATGACATGTTAACAACTTTAAACCACACGAATTGCAAGCCTCCCGAATTGGTAGCGAGCAGTCCCCTGACGTTGTATAGACTACGTTCGAACGCGTTATTAGAATGCAAGTTCGCCGGGAACCCTCCGCCGTCTCTCACTTGGATCACGCCGACGAGAGAAGTGTATCACTGGAACCCCGATTCTCAAACTCCGGACATTTTCCATAAACATGGTCTCGGACACGACCAGTTTTATCACAATATTGACATGTCGAAATCTCGACTGCGAGTGCAGGAAGACGGCTCATTATTCATAGGAGATATCCACAGAGAAGATTGCGGGACCTATCTGTGTTTCGCCTCTAACCCTTCCGCAAACGTGACCGCCACGGTTATGCTCAACATTGACCCCATGACTATGTTCGAGATCAAAATGTACAGCCTACTGTTCGGAGCGATATGCGCCGCGGCCTTTCTCGGACTTACGCTGCTGGTGCAAGGCTTGAGAGTAATATTTTACAGGTCGGTTGAGTCGTATATATGTGTTTGTAAGCGTATTGCCGTGTATGCCGGTGTTCATTTATGTATTTGTAACGTTCCAGGTTCCGACTGATGGAGACGTGCTGCAGTTGTTGCACGTGCGTGAACCGCGACGCGCCGCGCTCGCGACAGATCATCGGCATGTTGGACAACATCGAGACCTACAAACGGCAGCAGCTCGAGAAACTGCGCGAGAACTACGCCGTTCAGGTGAGCCAAAGCGCAAACGTTATTGAATAAACTCATTTAAGCATTTGTTAATAAATATTTAAAAGCCGTTCCAATTAACGCGTCTGTTTTACAGGTACATCGGATAAAAGAAAATTGCACGCAGCAGATGGAATGGATACAGAGTAGCTACTCGTCTCAGGCCAGCCACCTGCGTAACATCCGCGACATCGGTACCAACCACCTGACAGCTATGAAGGATCAGTACTACGACCAGGTTCGTGTTTCAAGCTCCCGGCGCGAGTCTCCCCCGGCCGTCTATGAACTGTTCGTTAGTACCTTTCCTAACAGATTGTCTTCCACATGCAGGTGAAGCGAGTCCGCGAGTACTCGACAAGCCAACTCAACTGGGTGCGCGAGAACTACGTGTTCCAGCGGAACAAAATCCGAAAATTCAGCGCGCACCAGATACTGCGGTTACGCGAGTCGTACAAGTACCAGCAGCAGACGCTCAACAAGGTGCTCGAGAACCTTCCCAGCCTCTACTTCGACAACTGTCGCAGCGGGTCATGCGGCCGCAGCGACTCAACCGCCTTAGATCCCGATGTCGAGGTCATAGACATGTATCTCAAGACAAAGATCGAGGCGCTCGCCACGTTGCCCACGCTGCACGACGACGGCGACGGAGACGAGAGCAAGATGTCCGTGTACTACACACCGACGGAGCGGTCGATGGGTTCACGGCGCAACTCGCCCGAGCCGCTGCCGCCCGGCGTGCACATTAACATGATCGAGCGCGGCCCGCCGCCGCCAATACGGCTGCTGGCTGCAGTGCGGTCGCTCCAGGCCGGACCGCCGCCCACCGAAGAGGCGACGCCCGCAGCCGGCCCTTCCGTGCCATTCCCCACGCTCGTCACTTACTCGACGGAGCAAGGCCCTGGCAAGCCGTCGAGTGAGCCGCTGTTGGGCCGCGAGCGAGCGGAGCGCGCGCGCCGACTCGCCGTCAGCGCGAGCTCGCCCGACCTGAGCGCGACGGAGCGGGAACGCGAGCGCGAGCGTGAGGCGTTACACGAACGCGCGCGCGTTTTGCTCGCGGTGGAGCTGACGCGGCCCGAGTGCGAGGTGCGCCATCACGGCGGGCAGCTGGCGTGTGCCGAGTGCGCGCCACTTTGCGAGCGCTCGCCCTTGTAGTACAGGCTGCTTACGCGCGTCTTCAAGATCTACGACGTGTCGGGCGCGCCGCCGACGCGCGGCGACGTGCCACTGCGCCGCCTGCGCGCGCCCGACCCCGAGTTCGTGTGAGACGCCGCGAGCGGCCCAGGCCCTCACCTGTGATACCACTAGATTCGAATTTGACGTTTAGTGAAATTTTAATTTGTCTAGCGTAGGCGATAAGGTGTAAGAGAGAAAACGATCCGTTCTTCGCGTAGTGAATCGAATGATACTTTTCGTGGTTAAGTTATATTGTGGCAACTGTAGACTTGTAAATAGTGTCCGTTCGTTTCAAATCATGTTTTATATTTTCCATTTTTGATGTATTTTTAGGATGAACTGTTACGCCGGCTGTGCGTTCTCGCGCCGAGGCGGTCAGGTAGACTAGCGTCACAGGCCGCGCTCGGGCGCGGGACAGAGCGTTAGATTTGTATTCATTCTAGTTGAACCGTAGATTAATGAAGCGGTGTAAGGGAGGTGTTGTTCGGACTTGTTATGTATAGCGGTTCCGTTTGTCGCGGTCTCGGCTCCGACTTGCCAGAGATCCTAATACTAATAGATCACTATCAAATTCACCTCTAATGTAAATTGAAACGAATATTTTAACAGTCGTGAGTAATTCCAGATATATATTTTTGACACTGTATGTTAAGAGATGAGTCTTGCAGTGATATGCCAAATAATACAATCCAGCTATGATTATATTATTTATTTATAAAGTTTCTTAAAATTATAAAATATACAAATATTGTTGAAAGTTTTCTAAATATATAAAACAAGATTAAACCGCTAATCAAGGAAAATAAATTATTTTTCAATGTACTATTTTGTATTATTTCTCAACTATTCTATGCAAACTAATATTATTTTCTTTTTTAAAACAAGTAATTGTGTATTTTATGTTCTGTATAGTGTATTATTATGATGCAATTAAATATTTTTACTTATCTATCAAAACAAATTGTGTTGAACCGTACCTTATTAAACTAGTTCCTCTATCAACACAAATAAAACACTCCAAATATTTAATATACCTTTATTTTGAAAGAAAAAAAAAATACACGTAAACTGTTATTTATCATTCTATAAAAATACGTACATATCAATAAATTATTACGTAAAACGAAGCAGCAAATAATATATTACGTGTAGTAGGAATATAATAGTATGGATACTAAAGAACTCACTCGTACTAAATATATTGCAAAATATATAATACTAGCATCCGACCACTATCACGCCCAAATTCACAGAGCTAGTTAACTAAAATAAGCTACACTATTATGAAAATATACATACATATATATTTTTCGGTTTTCGGAATTTATAATTTTGTTTTCATTAATGTTAAATGACCAAATATTTAACCATAGTTAAGTTGTGATGGGTATTGATCTACATAGTTATTGGAGTGGAGCTTGAAACGAACGAGCCGTTGAGAAAAGTCCGATTTATGAGTACCTACCGTTACGTTATAAAAGTCACAATTCAAATGAGTGATACGTATAATAAAAGTTCTGCAGCTTATGGCTATATAAAAAGACAAGCCAGCAACAGCGATACGTGGCCAACGAGAAATAAAGTTACTTTTTATTTTTCTGATCCCGCCAAACTAGGAGGTTTGATAATACTTTTAATACTATTTGATTATATCACCTGAGAAATATCTACGAGATTAACGTTTCAATACATAAAGAAACAGGCAGGTCACCTGGCAGTAAAATATCGACGCCGCATACTAATATAACAGAGTAAGAACTTGCAAGTCTTTATTTGATAAGTTTGTATAGGCTTAGAAGCCACCCCTAATGTTAGTCGTATTATTTATATTTTGTTTAAGATTAATAGAGGGTCAAACTAGCAAGTTCGACTCCTAGTAAAAAGCCTTTATTTAGAATGTTAGCTTTGGTAGAAATAAAGTCGTTTGATCGCCATCTCACCTGATATTAAGCGAAGATGCGGTCAACAATGAATCATGCTTGCCTAGAAGACACAAATTCAATCGCGACTTGAATACACGCAGTTTGAACTAATCGGGAAACACACTTTCACGGCAGCGCATTCTGATGAAAGACCGACTGATGGGGACTAACCATCTAAAGTCTCAAAGTAATGATCACCAAAGCAGCGATGCTCTGAACTTTTGTTTTGTTACACAATATTCTGTGTATCGCTGCAATGATCTTGGACAGCCGTTATCTCTTACCATCAGGAGAGCGTCTAGTTCGTCTCATTACTATTACATAAAATAATAAGAGATAACGCATGTCCGTGACCATTACAGCGATACCCAGAACTTTGAGTAACAATCAAAGTCCAGGACATCGCTGGTTTGGCGATTATTACTTTCGATGGTTAGTCTCAACAGCCCTGTAATTTCGCGAGCTGCAGTACCTACCCTTTAAACCGGATAAGTTGATACGTAAGTTAAGTTTGTGTAAGTTGATACGTAAAATGCCACCCGCGACGTCGCGCCCTCAAGTCGCCCGGTGTTAATTTACACTTCACTCCAGTGCACACTTGGTGAATCAAGCGCTTTTACTTCGGGAAAGTTTTCCATGTAATTTTTTTTTTTATAATAGATAGGGTTGCGTTTGACCGCCATCCCGCCTGATGTTAAGCGAAGCGAGCACGCTTGCATAGAAGAAACCGATTCATTCGCGACTTGAAGGTACCCAGACTGTATTCATCGCTGAACACCCACTCGGGCAGCAGATTCCAATGTCAAGCGGTACGTATGAAGAAGGTGGAAACAAACCGTTTAGTTCGAGATTTTGCAATATCAACCATAAAGCGGTGTCGCTTTTTAGAGCTCCAGGCTGTCCGATAATAGAATGGGCAGGGTGGAATTCTTTAATTCTGAAGTACGTTCTAATTCGTATAATTACGAAGTGGCAGAATTTATTTTGCTCATTTCGTGTTTTCCGTCAATTTAAATGCTCCGAATCGTTTTTCAACATAATTTCGATAAACATCCCGTGTTAATAATGAAGAATAGCACTTTAT
Source organism: Biston betularia (assembly GCA_905404145.2). Lineage (NCBI taxonomy): Eukaryota > Metazoa > Arthropoda > Insecta > Lepidoptera > Geometridae > Biston > Biston betularia. The sequence continues at coordinate 944,249 of FR989882.1, read as the reverse complement.
CACTGATTCGAAATGCTTGTCTAATTTCGATTAAAAGAATAAACTTATGTGGGTCAAATACTAACTTCGATTAAGTTAAAAAATTCAATTGATATTAGCTTCTTTTGAAAAACTATTTCAAGTTAGTATTAATAATAATAGCTAAGCTGTGATTGTCACGTATTGTTAGATATTATACAGACTTGATGGAGTGACGATATATGTATGTAAGTAAGGTAGCAGCGACTGGAAATAAAAAGTCGACGATCGTACCATGTGGCGTGTTATTAGAAATGCTATGTCCAGCAGTGGGCTGAAACGACGATGATGATAGTTTGTATTTTTAAAGTTAATAAGATTTTTTTTTTATGGTTGACAGGCTAGTTGTTTGACCACAGCTCACCTGATGTTAAGTGAAGGTGTGGTCGAAGATGGTAAAGCACACCTAGCCTGGAATGGAACTGGCTCTCAAGTGAAGCTGCCGGAACACACCGTTAAATGCTTGGCGGCAGATTTTCAACTTGAGGGTGGTAGCTAGCCAGGCGAGTACTAGAATGCCATGCTATGGTTTCCTCACGATGTTTTCCATCACCGGCAGCTCAAGTTCATTGTTGGGGTTTGAACCCACGCCCTTCGGCATGCGAACCTACCGTGCTAACCACTGAGCTATCATCGCTACAAAACATTTGTTGAATATTCTTACAAAAAATCATTCCGATTAACTTTGAGGTAAGCTACAACGTATTCAATTCCTATGTAACAAAGGGAAAGAAAACAAAATTAAATCGATATATTACGTGAACTAATGTCAGAGTAAAACAATGAAATAGACACGTGAATGTTGTAAACCACTGAGTTTGTACATAAAGAATGAACCAAAATAACGAATACGGCACCCGACTTTGACAGATGTGAATAATAACGTCTCTTTTAATAATGGCAAAAAATCAGATCGACTGACAAACTATATAAGACAGGTAGATCAATATCACACTAACATTATAAAGTTTGTGAGTGTGTTGGTTACATCTTCACGCTCAAACGACGGGGCCAATTTTGATGAAATTTGGTATGCATGTAGCTGACACGCTAGATTAACTCATAGGTTACTTTTATCCCGAAAAAAATGTAGCGGGTAACACCGCGGGGCGCAGCTAACAATACATATAGACATTTCAAACATTATAGCAAGTTATACCTACATTCGTACAAACACATGCACCAGAAATGACTGTAGGTATATAAATATCAGAGTAGCTCCGTAAACCACTTATAAACATTGTTTTTACATGATTTCTTCATAAGATAATTTGTTCGTAGTTTAAATAAGTTAATTTTAATATTGTCATTATTGTAATTCGTTAAGTATGCGGTACTAATTGATTAATAAATAAAAATAAAATGAATGGCAGATCGGCATTCTATCTCGTACTTTATTTTGTATTTCTACTTGATGTAATAGTTGGGTAATAAAATTTGTCCGTATGTTTTTTTATTGTTGACAGGCTAGGTTTTTGACCACAGCTCAACTGATGTTAAGTTAAGGTGTGGTCGAAGATGATAAAGCACACATATTCGAGAAGCACAATGACAACAAAATCTGTCCGTATTCTGGAAGAGTAAGAATAATAAAATCTGTCCGTATTCTGGAAGAGTAAGAATAATAAAATCTGTCCGTATTCTGGAAGAGTAAGAATAATAAAATCTGTCCGTATTCTGGAAGAGTAAGAATAATAAAATCTGTCCGTATTCTGGAAGCGTAAAAATAATAAAATCTAAACGTATTCCGGAAGCTCAAGGATAAAAGACAACCGCATTTTTAGAGTACCTATACTATATTTAGCACTCTACCTAGTACTCTATAAGTGCTCTTAATTTTTCTCTTTATTGTATTGATGGGCATAATTATTCAATTATATAGTTTTATAACTTAATATTGATTTTTTTATAGTACTCATAAATTATCTTGAGATACTTTTCTACTTCTATTTCGTGAAGTACATGCGTAACGTATATTATAAAAATGATTTCCAGCCAGTATGCTACTTCATAAATTGTAGGTATATGTGCCATGTTCTCATAATATAAAGTAAAATTATGATTATCCGCTAATCCTATAAGAAAACTGGTTTTTTTTTAATGTTGACAGGTTAACAGCTTACGTTAACGTATAAGTGACGGTGTGGTCGGAGATAGTACACACTTAAACACACCTGGAATCGGAGCTGGCTGTCAAATAACACCACCGGAACACAGCACTTAGTGCTTGGCGGCGATGTTCAACATAAGGATAGTAGCTAGCCAGCCGAGTACTAAGAAATACTACAACTAAATAAATAAATAAATATCGTAGGGCATTACTCACAGCGCCATCTGAGCCTAAACTAAGCAGAGCTTGTACTATGGAAGTCAGATAACTGATAGAATACTTAAATACTTTTTTTTTGTAAATACAGGATACCCAGACACAGAACAAACATTTGTTTACACCACAAAGTTTGTCCTGGGTGGGAATCGAACCCACGCAATCGTAATCGAACGCATCGAAATCCCTTCAGTTCTGAGGCAGACATTCTACCAATGAACCAACAGGGCTGTCAACTAAGCCACAGTGGTTAGCGTTGTCGGTGCGCATGCCGAAGGGCGTGGGTTCAAACCCCAACAATGAGCTTGAGCTGCCGGTGAAGGAAAACATCGCGAGGAAACCAAAGCATGGTGGTAGAATACTTTCTATTACTCGGCTGGCTAGCTACCACCCTCAAGTTGAAAATCTGCCGCCAAGCATCTAACGATGTGTTCCGGCAGCCTCACTTGAGAGCCACTTCCATTCCAGGCTAGGTGTACTTTACCATCTTCGACCACACCATCACTTAACATCAGGTGAGCTGTGGTCAAACACCTAGCATGTCAGTCATAAAAAAAATAAAAAAAAGCTATCCCCATAACAGTAACCACATACCTTGGCCGCAGTGCGATTCCAAACGACGACTTTGTGCCCCGAGTTGAGCAAGTTCTTGACGATGCCGCTGCCCATGATGCCCAGGCCGAGGAAGCCGAACTTCATGCCGCTCGCCTTGATGTTCTTCTCCAGAAGGGTCTCAGACACGTTCTCCAGGTCAAGCGGGGGAGTATCCTGGGGAGACAGATGATTCATTGTTTAACAGAACACATTAAGGCTCTGTTAAAAAAATATCACAACCAATGATTGTAGTAGGTATGTACACTTGTAAAGGGTAAAAGCTAAAACAAAAATTTTCAATTGATGGGACAAACCTGTTTTTTATCCAAGATAAAAACAGATGTTCCGGGGTGTTGTTCCTGTTTTTATTTTAGTTGACAGGCTAAGACGTGTTTGACCACAGCTAACTTGATGATAAGTAAGCCTCGAACTAGCTCTCAAGTGCCAGAACACACCATTAGATGCTTGGCGGCAGATTTTTAATTTCAGGGTCGTAGCTATTCAGCAGAGTACTAGAAAGTACCCTACCACCACCATGCTATGGTTTCCGATACGATTTCCTTCACCGGCAGCTCAAGTTCATTATTGGGTTTAAACTCACGCTTTTCGGTATGCGAACCCACCGCGCTAACCACTTAACAGTACGAGTATAAGCAAGAAAACAGTTACTCAAAAAGGTTCAAAAAAAATTTTCATTTCATGGGACAAACATTTTTTCGTTAAATATCATGACAAACTTACAGGTCTCAGGATGTTGGATGGACGGTTCAGCAGGCTGGATTTCTTGGAGAAGGAATTGTTCACCATATGAGACTTGTCGTTTGCAGCATCGGGGTCGGTGAGCGAGCGAGACAAGGAGCTCTTCCTCTTCTTGCGCGGCGTCGACTTCGCACTGGTCGAGGACGCGCGCTTTATTGGTTTCACCTTAGAACCCAAACGAATCTGTTCAATGAAAATAACATGACTGAAGCAAAAGCGCTGAAAAATACCGCCGACCAAAGAAAACAAAATATCGCGGCCCGTATGAGATGATAACGTTGTACCATATTATGTAAAGTATGGTACAACGCGGGAAAAACAGACGCCGGCAGAGAGTTCCACATCCTCGCTGTGCGTATGAACAATGTGGAATCGAAGCGCTTAGTCCGTACGTGGGGAATGTCCACCATGTATGGATGGCGCTTAGGCCTAGTCTGCCTGGCCGTCCGGTAATAGAAAGGGGCTGGCGGAACCAAATTGTGCAATTCCGTGGCACACTCCCCGAAATGTATCCGATAGAAGACAGACAAGCAAGCGACTTTACGTCGGTGCTCAAGGCTTTGTAACTGAGACGTGGCCAGAGCGTCGTCGCCAATTGAGTCTCCTAGCGCGCCTCTCGATCGACTCCAGAGCCTCGAGCTGATACTTGGCAGAGCCGTCCCATAGGTGAGAGCAGTACTCCATACACGACCTTACTTGCGCTTTATATAAACTAAGCAGCTGTTCTGGTGTGAAGTACCGCCTCACTCTAGACAGGATGCCAAGCTTTCTTGCTGCTAATTGAGCCTTTATATATTATATTGACAATATTTTTATTATTGACGTTTGTATATTGACATTTTTGATTTTATTCATATTCATTTATTTCATAAATAGTATTTACATGTCACAATAATAATAATAAAATAAAAAGAATATATTGTACAACTGTACCTACATTCCTAGGCTTTATGGTCAAGGAAATCTTTGTAACTGTAAAACGTCTGATCGACAAGAGAAGCAAGGCACACTCGGAGCGGCGACTATTTCACTCGGTAGTTTATTATACACTGTCGGGCCCATTCAAGTACTACAAGTCTCAAAGTAATGAGCGCCAAAGCAGCGATGCCCTGGACTTTGTTTTGGTACTCAAAGTTCAGTGTATCGCTGCAATGGTCATGGGCATGCGTTATCTCTTACCATCAGGAGAGCGCATCGTTCGTCTCATTACTTTTACATTAAAACAAAAAAAATATTTTTGTTTATTTTTATTTATTCATTGGCATGTAATCAGTATTTTAAACCTCTTTATATTTTAAATGATATTACGAAATTTGATTTTGTAACATTGGTGTTATCAATAAAAGATTTGTATTTGTATCCAATACATGGCAAGAGCGTTTTAGTTGTTATTGGTGGAATATTTACTATTTATTATAGTGCCAAATCTTCTTTATCATTTATCATTTTTATTCAACACTTAAAATAGCCCGTTTCATTTTCATACGTGACAGAGTATTTTAAGCATTGATTAACTTTACGCAACCTTTAAGGTAAGTTTTTGTTTTTTTTTTTTAATATATTAAAAGTCCCACTGAATTACTCTTACATGGCTAACTGGCATTACTTTTCAATAAGTGAAGTTGGCGACGAAGTTGGTTGTTGACGAAGTAATTCGCCAGAGAACTAGTCACAGACATAGCTCAGCGTGTTAGCGAGCTGCAGTGGCAATGGGCTGGACATTTTTGCCGCAGAACCGATAACCGCTGGGGTAGACGTGTTCTACAGTGGAAACCGCGAATTGGCAAACGTAGCGTAGGTCGCCCTAAGACCCGATGGAGTGACGATATACGTAGGACAGCTGGCTGTGGATGGAAGCGAAAAGCCGAAGATCGGGCTGAGTGGCGTGTTTGGGAGAGGCCTATGTCCAGCAGTGGACTACAAAAGGCTGATGACGATGATGATGATGAAGTAAATAATTTAGATGGATTCCCTTATACATATGTAATTTGAGCTGTTTTTAACTGAGTTGCCGTGATTACAGTTGTGTTGCAACCTTCTATAATTATACCTTAAAGGTGGAAGAAATTATAGCAATACGGCTTCCTTAGTGAGGGTCCGAAGGGTTGGCGGTGAGCTTGACCTTGACCTGACACGGCACCGCCTAGCCTCTTAGTTGCTACCCCGCTATGAATGGAACAAAAGCTGTTTGGACATACGACTTCTGGACGTGACTCGATTATGCAAACAGTATCACAATTCCTAGAATTCAGAGAAAAACTTCGTACATGAATTGACATACTGTCAAATCAAATAAATCTTTCGTTTAGATAATATTGACCTAAATTTTTTAAAATATAAAAGTAGGTAACTGCTAATTAACATAAGTCCAGTCCAGTATTGGATTATAGTACCTAAAAGTTTTACACATTGATGGATTAGTCAATACCTTTCAGTATGACAACACTTTTCTGAAACAACCTATATTTACTATTGAATTTGAAAAAAAAAATTAAGTGACGCACCTTAGGAGTGCCTTTCTTCTTCGCTAGCTCAGACGAGGCCCCACTCTCTGGTTCAGGCTTGTCCTCAGATTCGTTCTCGCCTTCTTCGAGAACATCCTTCAGTTTGTCGAACTCTTCCTCAGCGTTGGGCGCATGGTCGTCCAGATCACGGAATTTCTATTCAAAGCAAATGTTTAATCAACTCTTGGTCAGACCTCATCTTTGGTAAAGATCAGGCGAGGGGGCGGTCTAAATGCTAGCCTATTAAAAAAAAATGTCGTGTTAAACAGACTGTTTTTTTTTTTATTAATGTGCATCACCCTAGCTCAGGGGTTAGTAACAGCACCTAAGGCTCGCAAGCCGCATGCGGCTCTTTCCTTGTAAAGTTGCGTCTTCAGTTGCGTACTACATAGTAGTATAGCGTATGGAACTGAACTATAAAATCAAGTATATATCAACAAAAATTAAAATATTAAAACAAATTTATTAATGGCTCTTTAAAAACTGGGAAATTTTGTAAATTGAATTTTTTGGCTCTTCTGTCTTAACAGGTTGCCGACTCCTGCCCTAGCTGGATAAAGAGGCCAATAATTTTTTCATACGGCGCTATCTAGCCTCAAACTAAGCAAAGCTTTTACTATGGGAACCAGAAAACTGATAGAATACTTATAAACATTTTTTTTTAGTAAATACTTAATGGAAATTGAACCCACGCCCTAAAGCTCTTGAAGCAGATATTCTATCAAATGAGCTAATAGGGCAGTCAATTGGGGGAAACCAGTGTTCCATTTCAGCCCGGAAACTTAACAAAGCTAGAATATTTACATAACTATTAAGTCAGTCTCGGTAACGCAAGTGGAAACATTTTTTCCACGGTTTACGCGCTAGACGGTGTGAAACTTTCAGACTTGAAAATATGGCGAATTTCAAATAACAATATAAAAAAAAACACTGTCAGGATAACACTTGCGGTTGAAATTTTAATCCTGGGATTGATTCAAATCCATTTCTAAACAATCAGTCACGATAATCATGCTTGCAAAGTTGCATTCCTAGCGTCAGATGTTCGCACTAAAAATATGGCACATTGTTACCGCAAGCTCTTTACGCCATACAAGTTAGACGTAATAGTTACGCTACTGCGAACCTTATTACGCGCGCATACGAAATACCAACTATTTAGGTGTTTGACCACAGCTCACCTGATGTTAAGTAAGGGTGTGGTAGAAGATAGTAAAGCACATCTTTCCTGGCATGGAAGTGGATCTCAGGAGAGGCAGCTCGAAAGAAACCATTAGAACCTTGGCAGATTTTCAACTTAAGGGTGGTACTTAGCTAGTCAGAGTCGAATACTAGAAAATGCCCAACCACCATGGTTATACCTGCTATGTTTCTCTCAAGACGTTTTCCTTCATCTCAAACTCATTGTTGGGGTTTGAACTCACGCCATTCGGCATGTCATCCAACCGCGCTAACCACTCAGCTACCATCAATAAAAATAACAAAACAGACACAATCCCGCGGGTGTCTGTTTGTTCGTTTTGGTTATCTAAACTACGGAAAGGATTTTGATACTGTTTTCACTATCACTGTATAGAACTTCTTTCAGAAGTTTTAATGTCTGTACGAATTCAGCAGCGAGTTGCCAGTATACAGCATGACTGGTGAGACATCTAGATACTGTAGGAGAGTACTTGGTACTCGATTCTCGTTATAATTACATAATAAAATTAGGTACTTATTTTTGGCCAAATTTCCCTGCAAATAAATGATGGGTGGATACACTCCCAACGCTGATAGCGATGTTTTGATCATGCGACAAGTACATGCTATTACTTGCAGTTAAGTTTACCTAGTAGTCGGTTAATATTTATTTTTAATTTTTTTTAAATATTTGTACATCATTGCCAAATATCACTTCCTCGAGTATGGTGTTTCAGCAGTCATGCTGTATAAAAATGTTCCCTTAAAGTAGAAGCGAACAAGCGTGACAAGGATAGTGCGAGACACGACATACGACTTACCTCGGGGTTGATGATGTACTCTTCAATCTGGTTGACGGCCTCCTTGAAGGCGGCCGTCTTGCACGACTTGATGAGCTGGTCCTTGAACTCCGCGTACGGCTTTATGTTGTTGTCTTCAATCCAGGCGCTGTTGAAAACGGATGCACTGTACTCTTGGACGAAGGGAAGCTTAGCCGGGTTTGAGATGCATTGCTCTGTTTTTTAAATGTGAAACAAGTGGCAAGCAAGCGACGGGCCACCTGTTGGTAAGTGGTCATCGCCGCCTATGGACACCTGCAATTCCCGGGGCATTGCCAGTGCGGTGCCTACCTTTAAGGACCCTATACACCCTTCGTTTGGCGGAAAAACCGAAGGTGATAAGCCATTCCACATACGACAGGCGCGCGGAAAAAACAGTCGGACTTTGTTTTGTTAGTTACTTGGTGGTAGATCTCCTTAGCAGGAAGTCGTCTAGGTAGGTACCACCGCAGTACCAGATATTCTGCCTCCAAGCAGTATAGTGTGTAAACATTACTGTTCTGGTTTGAAGGGTACTGCAGCTACCGAAATTACTGGGTTGTTGGGACTAACCCTAACTATCTAAACTCTCTATGTAACACGCGCCAAAGCAGCTATGCCTCGGACTTTGTTTTCTTACTCAGTTATGTGTATTGCAGCTATGGTCATGGTTATACGTTATCTCTAACATATAACCCTGAGAGTGTATCGTTCGTGTCATTTACTTTTTTATTTAAACAGTTATTTTATTGCATCAGTATCTTAATATATTACAATAATGCTTAGAACTAGTTTAGTATTATTATGTCTTTTTATTATGATTCAACTTTAGATGACGTTTACAATGTAAAGCTTTGCCTCTGTAACCCCAGTGCATATATGTGAGATCATTAAGCAATAATAAATAATTAACTAAGTAACAGTTAGTACCAATTTTTAACTACAAATTATAAGTAACAAACTGATAGTTAGCTAATTACAATTTTTAGTATCATTAGACTTATAATTATGATTGCTTCCATTGTTTTGTTACAATCAACACTTATTTTAATTATTTTTAAATAAATGACACTACCTAGTCACTACCTCCAAATTTTCACAAATATGGTATACTAAAAAAAATTGGAAAAATTTAGGATCTCATGACTTCAATACTAAACAGAATACAGAGCAGTCATGAGTCCAATATGATGGGGTATAAATTACTTAGTCAAAATAAAGCTGCATTAACATATTAATCGTTTTGGATTGATCTAATAATATTATTGAGTATAGATAAGATATATTATAATAATATTGGGTAAAGGCCTTTTCAGTGTCACTAGTGTTAGTTTATGTGTTTTTTATATTTTTTAATTGTAACACTCCATGAATAATAACAAATTTAAAAAAAAAATGTAATTTACACACATAGTTAACACACATATTGACATTGGCGGAATTGTGGAGAACCTCCGCAAAGGCCATTCATCAAGAATTGAATTGAATTGAATTGAACACACATATTTGATAAATAAATAATACAATATTTGGAACAAGCTTATCAAGCCATAATTTTATATCAAAAATGATTCTTGTATGTTATTTTTGTAGATAAAAAGGAGTTTAGGTTGTGAAATTACCTTTTTTTTTAGTGACCAGTGAGGAGTGACCTGATAGGAACCTTATTATTATTTTAGGAGATTAGGTACAAACAAATGTATATACATGCAGTTGCTATATGCAGTAGAGATCTATGACTGCAACAGGTAAAAAAATACTATACATTGGGCATATAGGGACATTACCAAAACTACCTACCTATAGTACCAAATCCTGCCTTAAGTGTTTAGTTAGCGGTAGATTTCTAACTTGATACCAGCCAGCCAACTGAATATAAGTAGCCTACATACTAGGTATACTCTATAATATTATATACAACATAGTACCAAAAGAATCTCTGATAAAATAAACTATACTTATATGTAGGGAAAGATCAAAATGTAATGTTGGAATATTAGATTATATAATTTTGATGTTATTTTATATTCTACACTAAGCTAAATTTGACAATTAACAAAATCAACAACTAGCTAATACCCAAAAAAATAGAACAAGATACATAAGAATGAATGTTACTGTCTTGATTATATTTTCAAACACAAAAAAAATTGTATTGATTGCATAGTGTAGAACCTGAAAATATTATAGTATGCCAAAGATTAATATTATTTACTTAAAATTATGTTTAAAACATGAGCTTAGTACCGGGCCCCATTTGATATTTCCCCTTCACTCCTACTTTTCACGTCTGCATTAAATAAGTTTAAAGAAATGGCTATACTTACATTCAATTTTTGCAGTTTTCCTCACCTCTTAAAAAGTAGTAGGGTATACCAAACAGTCTTGATATCCTTTGAAATACTTACATGATCTAGGTTTAGTTACTTTACTTAGATACAAAACTACTTAGAAAGTTAGTGCTGTGGCATCAACTTTCTATGACAATATACTTATATCATAAAAGTATATTATAAGATGCTTACTAGTTGTTAGTCCCGAAGAAGTAGATGCATTGCACATTCTGGGCCTTCTTTGGAAGTTTTAGCTCAGGCGTAGGAACAGCGACCTGGAAACAGTCATTTCCTCTAATTAGGTTATTATTTTGTTGCTATTATAGACCTGAGCTTATGTCGGATATGTACGGTATACGACTTAAGAACGATTTTAGACCAGCTCTTGGACATTGTGAGCAATTTACGTGATAATAGCTGTTTTTATTTGGCGTCATCGTCACTGAGACGCGTAATTTGAAGAAATTTCCCGCTCTTGCATTTTTCACCCATTTAATGTCAATAGTACGATTTACTCATCCCCGAAAGCATATATCGTTAAATATTCAATGTACTATTGATAAAAGCCGTATCTTTAAAGGGTTTTTAAGTGCATTAGAGGAAAAGAAGCGTCTTACCCGGCCAGGCCATGGGCTGAAACCTTTCATTTTAGCCCTGAAACAATAACAACATAGATTATTATTGTTAAAATTATAAGTGTGATTTACTAGTTTTTTATTGATAGTATTTTTGTATACATACCAAACTAAATCTCCAAGTTTAAAAGGATCAGACATGATGCACAACCACTTCCCACAAAATTTCACGAAGAACTAAATAAGAGACAAAAATTGACGATGTAGAATGTAAGAATTAATAGCTTGTCTATGAATGTCATCAAAAAAAAATGTGTAAAGCAAAAACCTCAGATTAAAAAAACCGTCATTTTCCGTTAAAAGCATTTCTAAACAGATGTGGCGTGTAGCAGTGCCCATATTATCATTTATAATGTTTATTCGCTTATATGAGTATACAAAGTAGGTGGAAGGAGTACATCAGCTAGAACTGTTGCTAAACGACAGGGCCGTATTGGCCTCATTTTACTTGATTTATCATGAAATAATTGAATATATCAATGGCAACTAGCATATACACAAAGCGCCTCGTAGTTCTTCATCTGAGCAAAGAGCAATGACAAGAACTTCAAAAACAATTTTTCGCATTAAAAAAAGCATCGAGTCTTCTTCATTGATTTTGGCGTCGCATTTTGTGCATTTGTCAGTGGCAATTGTTTTGATATTTTATCTAGTTTCAGAAGTTAAAAAGTAGTCAAAGTCCAGTCATGCTTTAATAAAGTATTTATGCTGACTTTATTATAAAGCTTCGATGGAGTTTTGGAAACAACACGAAAAGTCAAGTGTTTCAAAAAGGCAAGTGTTTGAAAAGTGTTTCACCACATTACATCATTTTCCCACACTCGCGCTTGTGTTCCGGCACTTTATGAATAAAACATCACCATTTTTATGCATAAACACTCGATAAAACACTAGTTTTGGAAAAAAATACAACGGGGCGACACGACTCTTTCCGCGTTCCCGCCAAACCCCCAATTTGTACTTTCATTGTTGCTTTCATTGACAGTGACACACAGACACAGTGTCGATAGAAGTAGAAGTACTGTAATTACGTTGTTGTGTGAGTCTGTGAGTACTGGCTCTTGTTACTTGTTAGGTTTTGGCGGGAACGCGGGAAGAGTCGTGTCGCTTCGTTGTATTTTTTTCCAAAACTAGTGTTTTGTCGAGTGTTTATGCATAAAAATGGTGGTGTTTTATTCATAAAGTGCCGAATTACAAGCGCGAGTGTGGGAAAATGATATAATGTGGTGAAACATGAGTTTTCGTGTTGCTTCCAAAACTCCATCGAAGCTTTATAGTAAAGTTGCCACTACTTTACTAAAGCATGACTGGCACGAACTGACACGAACTGGACTTGACTAAGACGACTTTGACGATAACCATAGTTAAGATACAGCAGAAATATCACTGAAGACGAGGCAGTATGGCTTTATAGCTTTAGCCTGCCCGAAAGGGCAAATTAACGAAAAAAAAATAAAAAATTGTTACTTGTTAGGGCAAGCCGATAAAATTGAATTTGTTATAATTTTTAAGCTATTTATGAAGTTTTTACTGAGTTAAAAATGTCGAAGAGATTTTTCCCTCAACAGCTAGGAGATAGAAAAAGAGCTAAGCTTGACATCAGCATATCCGATCACAATTTTCCTTTGAGCCAAAACAAAGGTAAACAAATTACTTAAAAACTTTTCTCGTCGTTGAACTTGAATTATAATATAGCAAAAATACATTTATCTTCTAAATAACGTTAAAAAATTGAATATCTACGGTACAGAAATAAGGTTAGAATAGAAATTGCACATTTACAGAACCGGCCCAAGCAGAAACCTGGGGTGACGATAACGATGACGAGATTCTTCTCCTGGCCAGCCAGGCTTGTGAGGAAGCTTACAACGGGAACGATATTAGCTTACTACCCAACTACAGTATGTGCATGCAGCCGTGTTCCACCAGCACTCAAATGTTCTCCTCCCCTGGTCCAAGCACATCTAAAACCGACTTCCCGTTTAAAAAGCCATCAACAAACACTCCCAGTGCTATATCGGCTCACCTCAGAGAGAAATGTAACAAAATATCATCACCATTTCCCGGCATCACAGCTAGTGTTACACCAAAAGCAAATGAACCAGTCAATTTATCAGACGACTTTATATTTAGTGATAAAGTGTATAAAGGTCAAGATTCAGAGTACATTTACCGACAACTACTCCAGTTTCAAGAGGAAAATGCTAAATTAAAATCTGAAAATGGAAAATTACTAGAGAAATGTATAACAAAAGAAGGGGAAGCATCCATACTGCGGACTCAGTTGAAGACTTCTCAGGTGTCAGTGGATAATGCAAGGTTGGAAAAGATAAAGGCTCAGGAGAAAGTCCAAATGGAATGGACAGAGAAATTAGCTGCTGCTAATAATCAGATGGATAATTTGAGAACACAATTAGACTTCAAGGTATTTAAGCCTAGCTCTTCTGAAACTTCTAAAATGCAGTCTCAAACATGTACTTTAACCAACTGCATATATGATTTTACTGCAATTTTTCTGTTTGAAATTGTTTAATATTCTAAGTAACTTACTGTTTCAGAATCTAGAAATAATGAGCATCAAGGAAAAATGTAAAAAACTGGAATCTAACAAAGTCAGACTCACTCAAGTCACTGTAGGCAATAATGACATATCAGCCAGGTAAGGAGAAATTTCATATCAAAAAACACTCATTACCAGTACAGCAAAGATAGAGAGATTCATATGTATGTGGATCCACCAAACCACCAGTGTAGTTGTATATCACTCAAACATTAAGATGATACTGTCATAGAACTCAATTAGAAATTTAGCTCTGTTCTTTGTGATGATGAGCTTTATAATTTTACTAGTAAGTGATTTAAAATCTTATCCTACTAATGTGAAAGTTTGGATGGATGAATGTTTGTTACTCTTTCACGCAAAAACTACTGAACGGATTTGGATGAAATTTGGAATGTACCCTGGATAAACACATAGGCTACTTTTTATTCCGAAAACATGTAGCAGATAACACCGCGGGGCTAGTATGAGAATAAATGTCTTTAAACCTAACATGTTAATCTAAAAGAATATTGTTATAAATATCTCAAGAGGTATAACTTGTGTTGTCATCATGGTTTCTCTATGTTTCAGCTACCGACCGAATGGTAGTTTCATCCAGAATGATAACATGACACAGAAAAAGGTGAAATCTTCATCCAATGCAGTACAGACAGATGATAAGGCTCATTTTATAGATCTCAATAAAACTACAAGACCTGGTAACATATACTTATATTATGTATATAACTGCCTTATTTTATTCTTTGTTTATGTCTTTCTTTGTACTGAAAAGATTCAGATTCAGAAAAAAATATTTTAATATATACATATTATAAATATTATGAAATAATATATTAATGAAATTATATGTAAGATGTACATGTGAAATTGTGTCATCAATTGTTATGACCATTTTGGGCATACAATAGTTTAAACTTACAAATTAATAATAGAACAAATTAAATTAGTTAATGAACCAAACAGAATAAGCTATCTTAAGCTTAACCTCCTGCCCTGTAGCTCATATGGTAGAATATCTGCTTCAAGAGCTGTAGGGTGTGGGTTTGATTCCCACCAGAACCAACATTTATGTGTTGATAAATGTTTCTTCCGTGTCTGGACTCTGGGTGTTCTGTATGTATTTACTTAGCAATATATGTGCTGTTGGCATATCTTAATAAATAAAAATAAAAAAGCATTTACATCCTTCTTTTTCGTTATCTGATCCCCATAGTGCAAGCGTTTCAACCTCATACCATTACTATGTTGTCAAAACTTAACACAAGAAGCCAAACCTATGTAAATTGCAAAAATTATTAATAAATATAAATTTGTTTTTTGACTATTAATAAATCAAAATGAAACTAAACCCTACGCCTCATTTCTATTTCAGCTACTTCCCCAATTCCTTCGATTCTACCGCTCCTCCTCCAACAGACCGCTCCCCCCCACTCCCTCCTAGATTACAATGAGAAGCTCACACACACAGACATTCCATACAAGTGTAGAGTGTACAGTACATTCCAAAGGGGGCTGTCGGTACCTGTGAAGAAAGAAGGAAAACACTATTTGGCAACAGTTTGTGAAGATATTGTGAGGATTTCCATTGGAGAGGGGGATAAGGAGACATATTTCAATGTAAGTAATGTAGATAGCAAAAGAACTACAGATGACAGCCCCGTTGGCTCATTGGTAGTATATCTGCCTTGAGAGCTGCAGGGTGTTGGTTCGATTCCCACTCAGGGCAAACATTTTGTGAATAAACAAATGTTTGTTCTGTGTCTGGATGTTCTGTATGTATTTATAGTCCTACGATTTTTTTATTTATGTCAAGTTCTAACTATTTTAAACGGTTTTTTTAAATAAGCACATAACTACACATCTGATTTCATAACTCCTTCTTGGTAGGTCTTTCTCGTCCAACATTTTTGAAAATATCTTTTATCTGTAATGTAAAACATTTTATACCAACAGGTGTTCAATGCAGTTAAAAATATCCTCGTTGATGTTGTAAATAGACTAGAAGTGATATCCCAGAGGATGACCACAGCATTTCAGAGAGAAATGGACAAAAAATATATAGAAACATCGTCTACTTTTATAGATGTTGATAAAGAAGATTTACTCTGTGGAGGGTACGTTGAATATGTGATATTTTGCGTTTTATAGATGATAATAATAATTTTTATATATGTATATTATGTAACATATACATAATTTACTATTCCACATGACGAGAATCTGGTGAAAGCCAGGAAGGAAAAGCTCAGCAAGTATCTTAACTTGGCTCACGAGATAACACCCATATGGGATGTTAATTCGACCATCATTATCCTGATAGTGGTCATGGTGAACGGTATTATAGCGAAAATTCTCGACCAACATCTTCAGAGACTCTCGCTAGACGGGTCAATTGTCAGAACCAAAGGGATCCTTGACACGGCGCGCATTGCGACGAGGTTCCTCACTCTACAGTCCTAACCACCGGCAGCTTGAGCCCTGCCCCGCTGCCGGCATGAATAAAAATTTTTGACATGATCATATACTATTTCTTTTTTATTGAAATAATTTTTGTAATCCAAACATTAGCTGATTTGTAAATCTTTGTAATATTAAAAAAAAAAATGTGATACCAGGCCGAGCTAAATGAAAAACAGCTGCTAATTGAGATTTCTTACCCATTATGCCGTCTAACTAAACTGTTATTAACTGTATTGCGCTAAAACGGTACTGTGTATGCTTTTACTCTAAAACTGTAATTCATAAATTTTGATGATTTTCTAGGCCGCTATACAAAGGAGAACAAGAAATCCTTGCTCGGAGAATGATTGTCATGTTGTCGTACGTTCTAGAAAGGCCCGGCGCGGGCATAGATTTGTTCAAGTATTACGAGCACATTAGTAAAGAACGCATCACTGAATGTTTTTACAAGATTTGCACTCTTCTCGATAAAACTGTGAGTTAACCATATCCAACTACGCAAAAAAGTGATATATACGTATAAGTTTAACAGTTTATTTATTAATAGCTGAGCGCCGCGGTGTTACCCGCTACAAGTTTTCGGGATAAAAAGGTAGTCTATGTGTTAATCCAGGTCTCGGCTACCTCCATACATCCATCTGTAGCGATGATAGCTGAGTGGTTAGCGCGGTCGGTTCGCATGCCGAAGGGCGTGGGTTCAAACCCCAACAATGAGCTTGAGCTGCCGGTGAAGGAAACCATAGCTTGGTGGTAGGGTACTTTCTAGTACTCAGCTGGCTAGCTACCACCCTCAAGTTGAAAATCTGCCGCCAAGCATCCTAGCGGCGTGTTCCGGCAGCCTCACTTGAGAGCCAGTTCCATTCCAGCCTTGGTGTGTTTTACCATCTTCGACCATACCGTCACTAAACATCAGGTGAGCTGTGGTCAAACATCTAGCCTGTCAAGAATTAAAAAAAAAACTAATTTCATCGAAATCCGTTCAGTAGTTTTTGCGTGAAAGAGTAACAAACATCCATCTATACAAACTTTCACATTTACAATATTAGTGGGATGTTCTACTGATAATATAATTTTGCGTGTTTTATGATGTATGACGTCACACAAGCACCATAGACATTCAACATTATCAAGTAAAATTTTGTTTAATTAGATTCTATATAAGAAATTATTTTTTTCAGTCCACGGCAATTCTTTACAGTGGTTTACACATATCTATAGCCTACACCATCCAGTGCTGCACTGAGAACCTCGCACCTCTCCCCAGGACCCTGGACATCATCAGAAGCATGATTTCATCGCGTCCGCTGCCTATAGTATCCTGCCAAATAGTTAAGTTAGTTCGGGAGGTGTCACTATGGGAAAACTTTAGAAAAACGTTTTGTCTTGGAACTAGTGCAGGAAACTTGAAGATGGACTATGATCAGGGTGTTCTGCTTTATAAGAAAGGTGATAAGCATGGAAGATATAAATAAATAAGTAAATATCCTTGGACTCTTCACACAGCGCCATCTAGCCGCAAACTAAGCAAATCTTGTACTATGGGAACCAGATAACTAATACAATACTTAATCAGTCTCTTAGAATTGTCATCTCGTTTGGTCGACGCCACACGTGAACAAAACGCTGGCCTTTATTTTGCTCATCGTTTGAGTATTGCCATACAACGCGGCAATGGGGCCAGCGTTTTGGGAACTATTCCCATTGATAGCGATCTTTTAGAGTAGTTATTATTTTAAGTTATTTTGTTTTGTTTAATTGAAGATATTTATTATACTTTTTTTCATACTTAATTATTTTTTTATTGTTGACAGGGTAGATGTTTGACCACAGCTCACCTGATGTTAAGTGAAGATGTGGTCGCAGATGGTAAAGCACACCTAGCCTGGAATGGAACTGGCTGTCAAGTGAGGCTGCTGGAACACACCGTTAGATGCTTGGCGGCAGATTTTCAACTTGAGAGTGATTACTAGCCAGCCGAGTACTAGAAAGTACACAACCACCATGATATGGTTTCCTCACGATGTTTTCTTTCACCGGCAGCTCAAGATCATTGTTGGGGTTTGAACCCACGCCCGTCGGCATGCGAATCTACCGTGCTAACCGCTGAGCTATCATTGCTACGAATAGTACTTTTTAAAATGGAAATATACAGTTATAATACATTCATAACATCTATACACTGTGCTGTATTTTGAAACTGCCCTGTTAGCTCATTTAGAATATGCTTCAAAAGCTATCGGGCGTGGGTTCGATTCTTACCAGGGCAAAAATTTGACGATAAATGTTTATTCTGTGTTTGTGTGATCTGTATGTATTTACAAAAAAAAGTATTTAAGTTTTTTATCAGTTATCTGACTTCCATAGTACAAGTTTGCTTAGTTTGGGGTCAGATGGCGCTGTGTGTAATATCCTACGACATTTATTTCCACTTGGTGGTAGATCTCCTTAGCAAGAGGTCGTCTAGGTAGGTACCACCGCAGTACCAGTTATTCTGCCGCTAAGCAGTAGTGTGTAAACATTACTGTGTTCCTGTTTAAAGGGTACTGCAGCTAGCGAAATTACTGGGCTGTTGAGACTAACCATCGAAAGTCTCAAAGTAATGAGCGCCAAAGCAGTGATGCCCTGGACTTTGTTTTATTACTCAACGTTCTGTGTGTCGCTGCAATGGTCATGGACAGGCGTTATCTCTTACCATCAGGCGAACGTCTCGTTCGTATCATTATTTTTCACATAAAAAATACAAACGCGACGTAAAAACGTTAGTAGTTGATAAAAAAAAAATCTTGTCATCCCTTTACAGAGAGCTGCCATCTTCAAATCCTGCTAAAACAAATAGAAGCTAGTCTCAAATGTTTAGAAAAACAAGTACTAATAGAAAGAGCACAAGAAACGACGCGACAGCTGGTCTTGTTCCATGGTAACCTCAACTGTGGCTTTGTACAAGATAAATCTAGGTGAGAAATATTGGTTATCTTGAATACCTACAAAAATATTTTTAACTGACTTCAGGAGGAAGGCTTGGAATTTAAACCATAATATTAAATTTTGTATGTACACTGACTAGGGATTGAATACCGGGATCCCGGAATCCGGGATACCGGACCGATTTTCTCCAGTATTACAATACCGGTATTAGTAAGACAATACCGAAATTTCGGTATTTGGGAAAAAAGGTTTTACCGACCAATATCATCTTTTCTGTTCTATTCAAATCTCGACAAATGATTGTCTTTCATGTTTTTGCACTAAACTGCGAAGTCGTCTTTGTGACGACAGCATTGACAAATTGTGTTTTTTGCGTGCTTCCTTTTTGCGTACAGACAAATGAAAAGAAGATTTTGTACATATTTGTGAGATAACTGTTGAATTTTGACATTAAAGAAATTAAAGTTCAATGAATGTGTTTAGTGTGTTCTTTTATTCTCATTTATTATTTTCTCCATTTTGTTTTTCTTTTTTTTACGAGCATTTACACTCGATGCGTATTTGCACCATTTGTTATTGTTTTTTATTAACATTTATATTCGATGCGTGTTTATTGTTATCATAATACCGGTATCCCGGTACCATTCAGGTACAATACCGAAATACCGGTATTGAAAAACACCTTCGGTATTGCAATCCCTAACACTGACTGCCCTGGTAGAGTATAGCAAAGAAAAGAAAAGATTTAAAAAAAGAAAAGAAAAAAGACATACTGACAAATAACATACACTGACAATATTTTTAACTGACTTCAGGAAAAACAAAGGTTTGGAATTTAAACCATATTATATTTTTGTTTGTACACTGACTGCACTGGTAGAGTATAAAAGATAGCAAAGATGTTAGCTGATCACCTAGTCTTTTTAACGTCACATTTTCATGTATTTCATGATTAACCAAAAAAATTAATTAATTAATTAAAAAAAATCGTACATCGACGCAGTTTTGGAGGAAAAATGAAAACACTGGAAAAAAATCCGCGATCCCGTCAAAACTACCAAGTAGCATTTATTGTTTTCAGATGCGATTGCCAGCTGGTATTAGTGCAAGTTATAGTTTACGCGTTAAGGATATGTGCTGTAATGTTGCAAAATATTAATGTTGAAGCTAATGGTGAGTATTTGTTTCGTCGCTCTTTCTTTTATACGATAGGTATAATATTTTATTGATAACATCAAATTGACAAGTCACATAATAAAGTTGATCCAGCGACTTTAAGAGTTGAAAGAATCAAAAAGAGTTACTAAGTAGTAGATTTTCACGTTAAATATAACAGCAATGGATTTGGATAAAACTTTGAATAGGCTTATGATCTAGATTAACAGACAGGTCTACTCACGAAAAAGAAAATTTACTCAAACCGGCAGCATTTTGTAGCGATGATAGTTCAGTTCACTCCACTGCAGACCACATCTCGACATGGCGGTCCAACGCAAGCCTATCTATACTATTATAAAGAGGAAATATTTAATTGTTTTGTTTGTAATGAATAGGCTCCGAAACTACTAGAACGATTTCATTTTTTTTTTTTTTATGGTTGACAGGCTAGTTGTTTGACCACAGCTCACTTGATGTTAAGTGAAGGTGTGGTCGAAGATGGTAAATCACACCTAGCCTGGAATGGAACTAGCTCTCAAGTGAGGCTGCCGGAACACACCGTTAGATGCTTGGCGACAGATTTTCAACTTGAGGGTGGTAGCTAGCCACCCGAGGACTAGAAAGTACCCTACCACCATGCTATGGTTTCCTCACTATGTTTTTGTTGTTTGATGTTTGTTTGTTCTCTCACCGTTGGGAAGCTACACTGGTGACATAGGCAAATATTTATCCCCGTATTTCGTATTACAAAAATATAAAAAAAGGATTCCGTCATCTGTCTGGTTCCCATAGTACAAGCTTTGCTTAAGAGTTTGAGGCTAGATGGCGCTGTGTTAAATGAAAAAAAAATGTTTTAGTTCTTCAACTTACGTCTTGTTCCAGATGTCAAATCTTCCTTGCTAGCCATGTGCCGGTGCGGCCTACAGCTGGTTTACCAGTGCTCGCTCCGCGACGCAGAGTTCTGCTCGCAACTCGCGCACTGCGAGGGACATCTCATCGAGTTCTGCGATATCATGCGAGGATTTACACATGCAGAGATCTATGGTAAAGCTCTAATCTCACTAAAACTTGTGCTATATAGATTTTTATCGTCTTTATCTTTAATTAGCATTCCCATGGGAATACAGAGAAAAAAAGTAGCCTATGTCACCTGGGGATAGTGTAGCTTTCCAAAGGTGCAATAATTTTTGAAATCGGTCCAGTAGTTTATTCGTTATTTACAAAAATACAAATCTTCCCTCTTTATAATATTAGTTTAGAAGCACAGATGTCATCCAACTCGCGACGTTGTCGTTGACTACCCTGTTAGCGCATTTGGTAAAATATCTGCCCTTTGAACGCCAACGTAAAAGCGTAAAAAGTTGGACCCTTATATTCAGGAAATATAGTAACAGATTATTTTTTTAGTTGTCAGCCCCGTTGGCTCATTGGTAGTATATCTGCCTTGAGAGCTGGAGGGCGTGGGTTCGATGCCCACTCGGGGCAAACATTTTGTGAATAAACAAATGTTTGTTCTGTGTCTGGGTATTCTGTATGTATTTACAAAAGAAAAAGTATTGATGTATTCTATCAGTTATATCTGACTTCCATCACACAAGCTCTGCTTAGTTTGGGGCCAGATGGCGCTGTGTGTATAGTCCTACAATATTTATTTATTTATTAGTGATGAGGTAAACATTGAAATTCATAAACAGTGCGTCATTATGTTAACTGTAATCGATACTGATACCTAGAACTAGTTATCATTATGAGTAATTAGCATATTAGAAACAATTAAATGGAATATAAATAATGGTTGTCATTACTTAATGTGATCGTTTCATTAATAAAGTATATTAAAGGTGATAATTAATTAACATTTTTATGTATAGAAAAATAATATAGATAACAATTTTATCGATATTTATTTAATCATATTCTTCTTAAATGTAATACTTGAACGACCCCTAAGTTTGTATGGAACCGTCAAAGCGAGAGTCGTGCAATTGACTGTTTAAAAAAAAATACATAAGTGTCAAATCATCTTGGACCACACCGTCACTTAAAATCAGGTGAAATGTGGTCAAACACCTAGCCTGTCAACCATTAAAAAAAAAGGAAAAGTACCTACTACGTAAACTTTTATAATAACATTATTTCTAAATTATAATTAATTTCTGTTTTAGCGAACATGTTATCAGAACTTGCGGGTACTTTGCGATCGTCACCGGAAGACATGCCGCCATCATTCCATAGACAACCATGGCTAAAGAGTTTCGACACGTTCTCCATTACCGACTGAAGTTGAAGAGGAATGCTTCCATAGGCAGCCCGTACACGTTCCGCGATCAATGATCGCGATCCAGACTGATCGTGTACGAAGCGGATTGACGGACTGATGCTCGGATCGCAAAATATCTAGAAATTTTGAAATCATGATCGCGGATCGTGATCATGATTGAACGTGTAAGGCGGCCCATACAAATCAACCTACTCAGTTGGAGTTTTGGCGGGAACGCGGAAGGAGTCGTGTCGCTCCATTGTATTTTTCTCCAAAACTAGTGTTTTGTCGAGTGTTTATGCAAAAAAATGGTGGTGTTTTATTCATAAAGTGCCGAATCACAAGCGCGAGTGTGGGAAATTGATATAATGTGGTGGCACCTGACTTTTCGCGTTGCTTCCAAAACTCCATCGAAACTTTACAGTAAAGTCGCCACTACTTTACTAAAGCATGACTGGACTTTGACTATGATTGTAGCTACGAGGCAACTTATTTAATTTATGAAACATGAAAGTATAAAGCACTTGACACTGGCAAATGTTCAAGATGCGACGCCAAAACTAAAGAAAAAAAACCTACTCAGTAGAACTGGACAAAGTAGAACTGGACAAAGGGTAGGAGGTCTATGTTGTAGGGAATATCGGCCTTATTCTCTTTGACATAACACGTAATTTGGTTGGATTCACATAGTATTCTTTATTACAATATCAAATTTGAAAACGCGACAAATAGCGTTACGCACTGGTTGTGACTTGTCAAAATACAGTTAATGCGTATTAAAATTATAAACGGTATGAGTTTTCGACAAATCAGTGTGATTGTTTGCCTTTGTACAAACCGCCTTTGAAGTACTTCTATCGACACTGATAATTTATGGTGGGCAACTAGTTGCCACTTAATAAGTAGTTGACCTTTTATGTAAAGGTCAGTATTAAATGATTATTGTACAAGTGATATTATATTATTTTAAGCCGTTTTGTACTGTAAATAAATATTTTTAGTGTTGATTGTTAAATGTCATGAAATATGCAATAAAACTTCAATAATTTTACTTTTTTTCTTTTATTACAATCGAAAATAGTTGACGATGATAATAAAACGTCTGCTTTTTCCAAAGATTTATGAATGTGTACAGATTATGTACGAGTCAGGAGTTTCAGGGGGGGAAATTTGTACTAGAACCTCTATTTATGTTTTGATTTTTATCTATATTATGAATATGCACGCAGGAATGTTATCAATATCACAATAGGTATCGTATATTAGATTGACAGCCCTGTTGGTTCATTGGTAGTATGTCTGCTCCAGGAGCTGAAAGGCGTGGGTTCGATTCCCACCCAGAGCAAGCATTTTGTGATATGAAAACAAATGTTTGTTCTGTGTGGGTGTACTGTATGTATTTACAAAAAAAACTAAGTATTCTATCAATTATCTGTCTTCCATAGTACAAGCTTTGCTTTGTTTAGGGTCAGATGGCGCTGTGTAAAAAAAAAGATAAATAGGTACAATGTACATACATAAATATTACTATGAAAAATGACGAAGGAAAACGAGGCGCGCGCGTGTTGTACTCAGCTGTCTCCTTGATGAAGACCACCAGATATGGCAGAAATTATACTCTAAGTATCCTACAAACTAACTTCCGAGTAACTTGAGTAATCCCGCATCAGTCAAGCAAAAATATTACTCGAATTAAACTACGTATTAGTATATATCTACTAAGTACAACACTAGTTATAAGTCAACAAAAAGTTATAAACAAATCAGATTGATGATTGATTTGGTAATGGGTAGCACTCCTTTATGAGCTGCGTGTGGGTTCAATTCCCATCCAGACATTTATATGAGGGACGATCTTAGTTCTGTCTGGTGTTTCGTATGTACCTATTTATTTATGTTATTACCGTAACTTTGCTTAGTTTGAATCTAGACAGCGACATGTGTAATATTCTCCGATGTTTTCTTATTGTCCATCAACGGACGGTTAAGGCAATTACCACAACAATATTAGTGGGAATTTGTGACAACTAGCAAAGTTTGCACTTTTAATATAATTATATGATAAATGTGCGTTTATAGTTTCTGATTAATTTTCGTGTAAATATATGTTGTACATATATCTCAATTTATGCATGGTACATAATTTCAAATCAAGCAAATAACAGTGTATCAAGATAAATTACTAGATATATTTATTTATAATAATTAAATAATTCTCAATATTTATACATAACTATTATCACACACTAGGGCTTCACGGTTACAGCTGATGCTGCAGTGGCTACAGGGACAGCACTAGGCGCATGGAAGAAATACAGCATGAACCCAGCAGCTAATAAGAAATGGAATGCTAGTATTGAACCGACTAGAATCAAGAAATATTTCGATTTCCTTAGAGCGGGTAGTAGCCAGAATATGAGGACTGCTCCGGAAACGAATGCTGCCATCAGGACGAACATCCATTGCAGCCAGGTTACTTGGATTGTCCAGAGCACCGCTACTGGGATGTAGATGGAGAGGGAATATCCGTAAAGGCAGAATAGGGACATCATCGTCGGTGTGCTTGGTGTCTGCAATTAATGTTAAACTATGTTAGTATGGATGTATGTGTAAGATAGTGAGGGTGCAAATTTTAAAATAAAAAAATAACATGTTGATTAGCATACAATCCTAATATCTACATTCACACGGCATAAAATATTAAGGAGCAAACATGTACATTAATTATGTTAAAACATCCAGCGGCAAAAACACGAATAATGTTGTTGTACCCATCCACTTAAAAATCTATTTTCTATCTTTTTTTTCCGTTTATGGACAAATGGAGTGTAATTTTACAGTGAAATCACAGCTACTGGCATTTATTTTAGTCTTTGTTTGCGATAAATCACAATTGCTTGAATAAAATAGAGAAAATCAAATTTATGAATTTATGATTTTTAGTACTGCTACCAAAGGTGTCATCACAAAATATAGGCAGTATAAGTAGGCCTTACAAGATTTTGGTCAGCCACATTTTTATCTATTACTGCAAGCGGAATCTGTCTAAGCAGACTTGATTTTTCTGATCTTAATGAGTTTCATACCTGAGTCTCAATTTCATCATGTCCATCTGTCTGTATGGTCCACTTGAGTGCGGCCCACAATGCTAGCGGCACAAGCCACACATAGCAAAATATAGCTGTAGCTGCATACGATACCAAGTGGAAGTCATACCGCCAGTGCACAGACTTATTGGTGTTCTGAAGGTATGAGGCAATGTTGCCACTCACTGCTATAGTGAAAATCTGAAAGTGATTTCTTGAAAATAAATAATTTACTACTTAAATAGCAGATTAGTTCAAATTTGATTAGTTTGTTTTGATGATAGGTACTTTAAATTATTTAATTTTTAATCATGATAACTCATGATTAAAAATTAAACCTATCATCAATTCAATTCAATTGCAACTATTGCTACCCAATGTAACACCATTAAAACTAGGCATTTGGATGAAAAAAAAAAAGAAATTGTGAGGAAACCTATTTAGGTACATAAATGTTTAGACAACCAATTTTTTGGTTTATGTGGAGCAGTTAAACAGCACTGGGCCGAGTGGTGAGCTATTACTGAATCATGCTTCAAGAATAGGCCTTGCAAGTAAGTAATTAAAAGTTGACAAAAGAAGTTTTATGTGGTTACCAGTGTAACGGAGATCCACACTGGTCCATATAGATCAGGTTTCCCTTTAATCCGTTCATCAAAATAGTTACGAGAGACACGCTGAGGCAGCACTGATGATATGATCCTCTCCACAACTTCATTGGTGTGTACATCAAAGTACTTCTGGTAGTACTCTATTGTCCAAAAGTTGTGGTTTGCTGGAAAGAAGGTGTTAAATTATTTGGTGTTCAAACTAATTTAAATTATCTGACAGTTATATTACTTTTTAAAAATTGGAATTAAAAACTTTGTTGTAAAGCAGAATAACTTAAGATATATGTATTTTACATTTCTACTTTTGTCTGAGTTTAAGATTATCAGGAACCAAATAACTTCAGAGTATTATAAACAAAGTCAGTTAATGTGAGTAGATATGTATAAGTTGTATAACAGTACAATGTACAGCTATACACCCTATTGTTTTGACCAAATCCAAGAAGTACAGAATAAAGATAGTCTTTGACTGGGTGCTCAGTTTATTAAATAGTTTAACTCTAGATATATTATTTGTTCCATTGCTCATCCAAAAAGCCTATTTGCGCAAATACTCGGAATAATGCGTTTTCCCAAAGATACCTAGTTCCAAGTTTTCCCTAGCTCAATCGATTTTTCGATCGCTAGAACACCTTATTAGCAAATTTTATCAAAATCATTAGAGTTACAGCCATTTTCGAGTAAATGTTATTTTTATTGCTTGTTTAATATTATTAAAGTAGATAGCTCAGAACTGTCTTGTACTATTTTACTTTCTCAACCCTATTATTACTAATTATTTATTTGTAGAACAGTGATTGGTAGGGAGACATACCTGTTGTTGATTTAGTGAATTTGCAGTAGGTAAGTAGACAAATGTGTGTAAGGTAGTTTTAATGTATTAGTCTTAATTCGGTACTCACATTGTGGCACTACTTCAGGTTCGTCTATAGGTTTAGGCTCCTCATAAGCATAGTTGGGATTAGACATTGTGTTGTTGTATTGATTTGTGTGTACTGCCTCCACGTCGATTCGAGCATGCCGGTCAGTACGCTCCGGAGAATAGTCCTGGAAGTCGAGTAACTCCCCAGTATTAACGTTTGACATGATTACTTATCAGCAAACACAAAATGATAAAAATTTCCTGTCCCTGTTTATTTGCTTAATTCTCGAAATCGCAACGTAAACCAGCAGATTCTGATTCCATACAAAACATATTTGTCACTGTCAAAAATGTTGGCATGGCAGATAAGATGACAGGACTAAGCTGGGTAAAAACCCATGGGTGAATTTTATCGGAAAGACAAAAAAATAATTTTAGCTATAATTTGTTTTTTGATCAAAATTTGTTTAAAAAAAATTAATGGCAGTTATAATGTGCCAATGTGCCAAATTACATAAACAACTGAGAAGAAAATGATATTAAAGTATAGTTTAGTAGTACCACTTTAATCTGAGAGTACCACATATCCCTCCTCTGACGGATTTTTAGACTAAGTTTTTTGTCTACATTTTGTAAATAGTATAATTTTTGCAATAGTAGTTTTTATCTGAATAAACGATAAAGCTTAGTAGTATAGGGATAATTATATGTTCTTTGAAGTTATTTCCTAATCACGTAGAAGGTCCTAGTTAATTAAATGCTACCTAACCATATTTATCTGAGTACCTTACTAATGTACATAGCTTGAGTCAACCCTAATTAGACTAATTACACTTACTGTGACTTAGCCTTGATTTTTGTCATCAGTTACTAGAAAACGGCGGAATACTTTACAATGATAATCTGCATAATGTGTTCAATTCAATTCAATTCTTGATGAATGGCCTTTGCGGAGGTTCTCCACAATTCCGCCAATGTCACGTAGAATGATAGACTGCCACACAAAGAGATTGGACTATGAATCGACTATTATTTTTGTATATGGTACAGTTACTACAGTTTACAGAGTTTTGTGTTTTTCCTTTTCTGAAACAATGTATTAAGAACTAACTATGACAAACACAGGACGCATAATGTGATAACAAACTCTCAAATAACAAATACCTATGAACAACTTTTTTTTATATGTGTGCACTATAGGTATTGTAATTATAACAACCGGTAATTTTCTAAACACAAAACAAAAAATAATATAGTGTGCGATTTAGTAGAGACAGTAATTTCTTAGTACTTTACTGTGCTATTATAAATAATTCTAATAGCGAAAAACATGTTTCTACTTATAAGAACTTAATTTCGAATTTAAATAGCGAATTATACCACGAGTAACGTAACATTATGTGGTAAAAAACCCTTTTCTTGTGTTGTTTCTAAAATTCCGTAGAATTAATCTAACTTTGAGAGACATTCGTTGTGAGAAAGACTTATTTCACTTGATTTTATATTGAAGCACTAAACTTGAATATATACCAATACTTGATACTGGCAGAGTACATAAAGTGCGATCCCAAAAATGAAGGAAAGTGGTCTATCTTTTTTTTTGGCCATGGATACTAGTACTTCAGCTGTGTGATAAAAATGGTGGTGTTTTATTCATAAAGTGCCGAATTACAAGCGCGAGTGTGGGAAAATGATATAATGTGGTGAAACATGAGTTTTCGTGTTGCTTCCAAAACTCCATCGAAGCTTTATAGTAAAGTTGCCACTACTTTACTAAAGCATGACTAGCACGAACTGGACTTGAATAAGACGACTTTGACGATAACCATAGTTAAGATACAGCAGAAATATCACTGAAGACGAGGCAGTATGGCTTTATAGCTTTAGCCTGCCCGAAAGGGCAAATTAACGGAAAAAAAAAATCAGCTGTGTGATCCTTCATAAAGCGTGGACTGCAATATTACAACCACTAACCATTTTGTAAGGTAAAAAATGCTAGCGAGTCATTACGTTTAAGGTTAAATTTCAATTATATAAATTAAACTCTGTCTACATTATTTATTGTATGCCCTAAGATGTATACTAAAGACGTTAACTTCAAATAAACGTACAAAACAACGGAAACCACACACAATCAAAACACTCGCGTTGTTCGGTTATTCTATGCTTTATACTCACTTTTTATTTTAAAGTTCTTAGGTGCATATACTTAATAAACATTAATAAATTACTCTTTATGTTGTACTCAGCATCAGAAAAGTTATATTGTTTCACTAATAAAATATATATATATATATATATAGGGGTAGGGGCGGGCTGTAAGTTTATGGGGCGCTGGGCTTATTTTACTTAGGGGCCTGCCTAATTACATTAATTGTCATTTTTCTAAATATTGTTTCTATCTTGTCGCTACTTAAATTAAAAAGGGCCAGAACCTGAAATCCCTGAAATTTCGTTTTATCATAAAATATTATTTAAATCGGTTGTATTTTATTATAAGAAAAAGATTTCCATGGATTTTGCCTTATGAATGACCTAAATTGCACAACAACCTTTATGACAATTTACGTTTCGGTGGCTAATATCAGAGCAAAACCATTAACCACCATCTAGTCAGTTGTGACCAGGAAATCGGCGCGAGTGGACGTTTCGCTTTTGTGAAAAAGAGTCACATTGTGAAAAATTGTAATACTAATTGTGTTCTAAGTGCACAGTATAGTTAAAAAGAGAACAGTTAAATAGCTAATTTATTTGATTTAGACACACAAACAGCAACTGTGAGATATTATTGCAAAAGGAATGAACAGGTTGTTATGCATTTACATTTATTATTTAAACTGTTTACGTTTAGCAACTTTTGTGCATTTTAGAGCTGCATGTTATTTTTTTTGCGTATCGCATTGTTAAATCACAATTTGTGGCAAGAACTGATAAAATGATTTAGCGATGATAATTTGACATTGTTGTCCTATATTTGTTTTCTATACATAATTATACGACATTCTGAAGAAAGAACGCCGCTCCACTTCACAGCTAGTGGCAGCGTTAAAAACAACTTCAAGATAGTATATTATTTTCGTAAAAATTTCAACAAGTTACGTCAAGTCAAGGAATTCACGTAACGTATCAATCGTGATTATAAAACTATGTATTTATTGAATTGATGTTGTTATAGAATACCATCGTTTTGAGATTCTACCCGTGTTTTGATTGACTAATATGAACAGAAAGCTGTTTTTACTTTACTATATTCTTTATAATGTCTCGTTCTAATTAGACGATGTCGTGTCTGGATAAAATAGATTCAATTTAGGGGAACTAAAAAATAATCCTGGCAGCCCCAGCTGCGCTCTGCGCATCCGATTTTTCTGTCCGCGATTCGATTCCGCTAGTTCCGCGAGCCGACTCCACCATTTTGTTTTCGTCGATAGAACGTTGCGCATTGTTCTTGTCTATCGATAATACAAAATTATTGCATCATTCTACGTGCTTTAATTAGTTCTAAATATGTGTATTTCTATTCGTACGTGAGTTGATTGCTGTTTCATCGTTTAATTATCGCTGGTGGTGTTGTGATAGACGCTATAACGTAAGTTTCAATACGTGTCTTGAAGTAGACTCGCCATTTTGGGACCACGTAACAAAAATATATTCAGCATTTCGTTGGTTACAGTGATGTTCGGTGGAAGATAGTGCTTGTTATGCTGAGCGCGAGAATTTTGGATTCCGTTCAAGATGTCGAAAGAAATCGCGGAGGAGTATGCTTCGAGTTTGGCAGACTTGACTGTCAACAGCAAGCCTTTAATCAACATGCTGACGATCCTTGCGGAAGAAAACGTCGACCATGCCGGGGTTATCGTTGAAACCGTCGAGAAGCATTTGGAGAAGGTGAATTTACATTTTAAAGCTTAAACGAGCACGGGCCTGTGAAATGGCCTTTAGTAGGAAAGTGATGACGCACGCCCTGCGTAGCGTATTTTACGTGTTTGAGATGTCACTGTGACTAATTTGCCCTCGTTTGTAGCCTATATAATTGAGCGCAGGTACCTCCTCGTAGAGTTCTAGATTCTAGCCACATATCTGTAGAAGTAACTTAAAACATTGACCAAGTTGATAAGATTACCTCACTGACTCAATACTACGCTTTTGTTTTGAAAAAAAAAGCCACTATTCTAATTTAACAACGGGAGTCATTATGATCGTGGCGATTTATAGTTTGTGATTTCTATCTTTACACAATATTGTTCTGAGAATTCTGATTACGAATTTTACCATTCGACAATGTCGCAAGGTTTGAACTGGTTCTAGATTATGTTCAACTTTCACTAGACTGTCAACCTTACTCAATCAGTATAAGTGTGACCAACATTCATATAGTTTATATAATATAGCATCTTGTAACTCGTAGGAGATACCTGCACTAAGCAAAATATATACATCATGACATTTACCTTCAGTGGTATGTATTTCAATTTCAGTTGTGTACCAGATTTATGTTTAATAAAGAATTTTGAAACAGAGCTCTTATTTATTTTCTTGTGATAATTAAAAACAATTTGTTAAAATGGGTCTTGTTATTTTTTCCCGTACCACACAACTTTACGAGGAAAAGTAAAATTTGGTTGAGACAATATCGGACTGAGTGCGGTCTGTGGAGAGCTCCGACAAGACATTGTTTTTCTATACAGGTCAATCCCGACATCAAGCTGCCTGTACTGTATTTAGTTGATTCTATTATCAAGAATGTTGGCGGAGCATACACAACGAAGTTTTCACAGAGCATTGTCAATATGTTTACACGGACATTCAAGCAGGTAATTATCCTATTACATTAGCATTTTATTCATAGATTTGTTCATAACTTGGTCAGATGTTTGACATTTTAATGTATTTACAGGTGGATGAGAAAATCAGATCTCAAATGTTCAAGCTGCGAGAAACGTGGCATGATGTATTCCCGGCAACTAAGTTGTACCAACTGGATGTTAAAGTTAACTTAATTGACCCAGCATGGCCGATTCAAGCCCAGCCGCAGCAGTCAAACATCCATGTAAATCCAAATTTTCTGAAAAAGGTGTTTTTTAGTTTATGTTTTAGTTTAGTGCTAGTTTAAGTTATTTGCCATTTTAGTCAAGTAGTACCTATATACTAGCTTCCTACACAGTTTTATGCTTACTATTGTAGGTTTCCTCTTTCAACTTTCACTAAGTAGGCGATTGACATACAGTAACCCACTTTCTAATGCTTTCCACATATGAGTAGTACATTGAAACTTAAATAAATTCAAGTATTTGAGATTCTGATACTCATTGAAATTTTGTGTATGATTCACAAATTATGTCAGATTTAAGAAAAATTTACAAATGTACAAATGAAAATCAATCAAACTAAATAAATATAATAAGAAGGCATATACTGAGATTTAAAAAAAAAAATGGTTTTCATGGCTGCTGCTTAAGTGGACCACTTAAAATGATGCATTTGTGGTCTTTACTACAGAACTCAAGGCTATAGTTAAAGCTTAAAATTTGTTTAAAGTTACTTTAAACTTCACAGTTAAAGGATCTCATTTGATAAAAATTGAGTCTGGTTCTAGAAACTCCTAGACTAAAAAGCTATGTAT
Source organism: Biston betularia (assembly GCA_905404145.2). Classification (NCBI taxonomy): domain Eukaryota; kingdom Metazoa; phylum Arthropoda; class Insecta; order Lepidoptera; family Geometridae; genus Biston; species Biston betularia. The sequence goes on along the minus strand of FR989882.1, from coordinate 911,532 downwards.
TCCTCAGACTCCAACAACCTCCACTACAGTGGTGAAAGACGAAGATGAGAAGATGCGCAGCATCCTCGCAAAGAAAGAACAAGAACTGCTGATGCTGCAAAAGAAAAAGGTGGAAATGGAGCTCGAGCAGATGAGGAGACAGCTCGAATTGGAGAAAAATGTTAAAAAAGTAAGTATTTTCAATTTAAACTATGTTAACTTTTAACCATTTGTTTCATTCAAGTATTAGTGGAAATAGTCACTTAAAAAACTGATTTTACTTTTCTGTAACTTACATGGGAAAAATCCTGTAGTAATTATATATATTTTAGTGTATATATTTTATAGATAATATATTCTAGTATATATAAACATATATATATATTTTGAGATCTCGAAAACTACACTAACATTTTTTATGAAATAAAAATAACTTTAAAATTGAACTGTTCCTTGAAATTAAAATTGTCAAATTAAAATAATCAACAATACCAAATAACCATGTTAAAACTTAAAAACCGAAAAACCCACCCTTGACCATCACTAGTGTATAGGTGCCCATCATATTTGCCACATTCCCACGGTGAATGGCGATGGCCAATTTCTACATCAGTAAATATTGATAATTTGAATATGCAAGTAAAATATGCTTACTTTGTTTATTTTAATTATATCCCTTATATTCATAGTGACAAAGGAAACAAATAAATTTTTTTGGTTAGGTATACACACAAACTAGTAGTAAGATTGAAATGAATGAAACTAACTTCCCTCTCCCTATATTTTACTTGAATCATTCCTTAACACAAGTTTAACCAGCCTTTTATATGTTACACTTCCATTCCCTTTATATTTAAGCAAACTTAGACAATAAACAACACTTTATTTGAGACATAAAACACATTTTAACATGATTAACAATACATACATACAAAATAAAATAAACATAAAACAAAGAAGAACAAAAACTTATAGGTATATATAGTATATATAAATAAAAATTAAACAAAAGGTTGAAATATATTTTATGTCACAAACAACTTAGCATGGGTATTTGAAAATCCCATTCTGGGTTTTTGAAGGCAAAACTTTAATTATGCACATACATACATATTATTATGTATGCATGTATGCGTGGTAAAAAACTTTTAAAGAAAAGTTAAAGTAAACATGTTTTGCTTTAGTACTTTATTTTGTTTCAAATAAACTATTTACAGTTATTAAATCATTATCAGTTAAAATATTTGCAACAACAAGTTTGATAAAATTCTCCGTATCAAAAGTCTGTTTTGTACTATCTAGGTAAAAGTCATTTTTTTGTCCTGATAAGTATGTACATTTTTCTCTTCCATTTTTATTGTAGTAAATGCTTTAAAATAATTACATGATTTTGGATTATGTAAACAGCCTGAAAAACATCAATTTGACGATTTCTCTCCAAAATAATTATAGTATAGTTACTGTTACTGATTTTAACTGAACATTTTTATGTAATAGAAATAAGACTAACAAGATATTCTCGTAGTAAGAGATAATGCATTTCTATGAAAATTTGCAGTGAAACACAGAACCTTGAGTAACAACGAAATTCTAAGGCATCTCTGCTTTGGCGCTCATTGCTTATTATTTTTACTGGTGCGAAAATATTGGGAAAAAATAATTATTATTAAATGATGTTGTCTTTGAACAAAAACTAGAATGAGCAAATACTCTTTTTAATACCATTTTGGGTAGATTAGGCATCATACAATATTGACAGATCGTATGGCACTATTAGGAGACATTTGTAACCGGTCATTCATTTTCTATGAATTAATGAATAGATATTTATGCGTAATCTACAATTGATTCGATATCGAACGAATGGGTAAATGCGTAGCCTTAGTGTTACAAAGTGTACAATCCGATCTCCGCAGAATACTGACAAGTAATTTGCTTCACCTCTTTGAAGTTTGAATGACAAGAAAATCAGTCTGAAGGTTGTTAAAATATAAGTATCGCAAGGTCACCGTTTGCGGTAAACAATTAGTTCTACTTAATTCTTTCAAAAGTATGTCATGCAATTATAACTGTACATGTAAATGTACATTCTATTCAACATTAAGTTATTACTGATGAAACAAACAATAGAGTTAAATGACCATTTAAGGAAAATAAGTTTAAACAACATAACTATTAAATTTATCTTTATCTAAATGGCCAGTTATTTGTAATTACATATCTACTTGAAAATGACATGCAATTAGCAAATGTGCATAAACTTTCCGCTGCATATTTGAGTTGTACTATAATAGCCAAATCAACTGCTTAATGCCCCACTAATTAATGAAGAAAAGAAATTGTAGACCAAAAAGTAAAAAATATGTTGTTTTAGTGATATCACTATCTGAAAAAAAAAACAGTTTGAGATATCTCGTGAGATATTATTTCTCGCTCCATGTTTTGAATTACATATGTCTACATAATACGTATACATATTTGGCCCCTTAGTGTTAATCTACCAAATGTTTAACTTTTCGTTAAATACTTTAAAATATCAAAATACTTGACTCTAGCACTAGCTAAAACGCAAAAAAGGTCGATGCCAAAAAATAGTCGTAATTTCAATTTCTAAATTAAAGTAACTATATTTATGCTAAGGGGAATCACTGCGTCATTTGAGGTACCTGTTTGAAAGACTAGAAAAGATAAAGAAAGTTGAAAGGAGGATGCCATTGCCCTACAATGGGACAGTACCGGTTGATAATAATAATACTCATACCAAAGTATGTAGGTGTAGGATTTTTATTTTCTACTACACATTTAGAACTCAATGGGGCCCTGAAGTCTTACATAAGACATACTGACAATGTAATGACAAGATCTCGTTCTTCAACAGCTGCCAACGACAGTATCGGGCGCGCCGTCACCCAGCATGCCGGTTGCGCTGGTAAACCCGGTAGTGGCACCGGCTGTCGCGCCGCTGCCGGCGCCATCTGTCGCGGTGCCGGAGGTCGCGCCAATTCCCGTCAAGCAGAGACTTGGCCCGGTAAGTTATAAATTACTGTTCGAATCTATCTAGATTTTTTTGCTGACGTTACTGTTTTTTATCCGAAGTGTGTCCGACGAGACAAGCACAAAGCTTATATCATTTTTTTAATGAAAAAATTGACTAGCGTTTCCCCACACCTCACCTGATGGTAAGTGATAATGGTGTCTAATACAGGCTTGCCCATGGGGTACCTATTCACTCTTGTCTTGAAAGGTCGCCAGTTATACTTTTTTTTTTTTAAATTGTTTGTGTGGTTTTTATAATAATAGAATACATAGCCAACTTACTGACAATATTGTATGAAAGAAAAAAAAACATTTACTTTGTCACACACAAAACATAACAAACTACATATAAATAATAAAAAGACTACATCAATAATAAAAAAAGGTTGCTGCTGTGTCAAGTGCGACAAAAAAGGTTAGTTCTCAGCATTAGTGCTGCCAATATGGTGTGGAATCTCAGATATGATTAAAAATTAAAGCCCATAGAAAATGATTCCTTTTTAGAGATATGCGAAGGATGTATGGATGGATGTATCCAACGTAACTTATCACGAAGCCTATGCCCTCGACCTATCTTATCCTCGATGACATGTATCTTTTTAACTGTAACAGATAGCCCATCGATGTTGGTGAAATGTTGGTGTTGTTACGATTAGCTTTGCATTTACATCGGCTAGAGTAGAATATTTATACTACTGTGGGCTTTAGTAGGCATATTCGATTTACTAGTTTGTCGTTTTGGCCACACAATTTTTTAATCTCGCGGAAATTTTACATAATTATGTACTTATGTGTGGTTTTGATTACAATAGATAAAAAATATCTGTGGATATTTCATTCTACGACAACTAGCCCCAAACTAAACAAAGATTGTACTATGCGAACCAGATAACTGATAAACTGACTTTAATTTTTGTGTAAATACATAGGTACTTATAAAACATAAACACCCTAACACGGCAATCATCCAAGTTCGTGATATAAAATGTTTTTGTATTTGGTGGGAATCGAACCCTGATCCTACAGCTCATTAAGCAGAGCGTCTACCAAATTAACTAACAGGGCAGCCTACATAATATTATGGTTGTTAATTCCTGAAACTTTGATTTGAAACAGTTCCATAGGCTTGGTGTGTTTACCATCTTCGACCAAACTGTCACTAACCATCTGGTGAGCTGTGTTAAAACACCTAGCCTATCACTAATTAAATCTGTTGTTGAAACTAAAAGATGGGCATTGGAATTAACAATTATTCTACTTAGTTTAAATAAGTTGTTGTTGATCTACATGGGCGCAGGAGGTTGGTGAGGCATGCCGATTATCATAATGATATTTATAGTTTGATTCGACCATCATCGACCAATTTTTTTTCACTAATCTTGAGGGATGTTATAGCCATACCATTTTCTTGACACTCACGTAAGCATCTGTCGGACTTTTTTTTTCATGAAATACTTTGTGTATCTCGCCTGATATTAAGCGAAGATGCGGTCTACGATAGAGCACGATTGCCTCTAGGCAAGCGTAGAAGTTTTCTTAGATACGTATTCTCTCTCGACTTTTTTTTTAGTTTGTATATAAGTTCCCCAAACTTGGGCAGAATATGAGCGTGTCTTCAGTGAATTTGTATAGGCAAATACAATTATTTTATTAATAACACCAAAGTTAGGTCATTTACGTAGGCTTCTAGTAACTGAACTGAGTCAAAACTTATATCCGTCAGGATTTGTGAACCGCATGAAGGTCGCTGTGGTTGCGTCGAATGCAAAATTGCGTTTATTTCCAGCCCGTGAGCAAACCGGCGAACGCGGGCCGCATTGCGCCCGTGTCTGCCGCACTCGCAACCGCTCGTCGCGACCCCCGTCTCGCGCGCCACCCGCTTCCGCCCTCGCAGCCCGTGACCGCACCCGCGCCGCCCCGCATATCGCCCAACGTGTTCGATATCAAACCTCTCGAACGAGTCACGAAGCGTAAAAACGTCATCACCATAGACGTTCGACCCGACGCGGCGAGAGAGGTCCGCCGTCGCGACCCGCGACTCGACAAGCGCGACAAGCGGCGCGATGACCGCGTGCGACGACCCAACCCCACACCGCCGCCGCCTCCGCATTTCGACAGAGACGACAGGAGGAAAGAACTCAAAGAGAAAGAGAAGCCGAAACTGGATGAAAAATCCGACGAGAAAAATGTAAATATCTACATGAATAAACTTCAGATCGCCGATCCTAGGAAGATCAACCGGCTACCCCCGATACCGAAAATAAACCGCGAGGCGCAGTCGGACGCGCCCGCCCCAAAACGTAAGAAGGAGTCGCCGCGAGACAAAAAGAAGAAAAAGGATGAAACGAACGGAAAGGAGAAAGACAAAGATAGCTCGAGCGGCTCCTCACCCGAGAAAAAGGTTCGGTCTAGAGAGATCAAGAAGAAATTGAAAGAGTCCCGGGTGGAGGCGGAGCCGGAGAAAGCTGAGAGCGAGGTGGTCGCCTTCAAGGAACTCAAAAACTACAACAAGGAGCGCTATATGAGAAGAAACAAGGAGAAATCCGAGAGTCCAGAGAGGATTCCCGAGCCGGCGGCGGAAGCCCCGCCCGCGCCAAATAATGAATCATCAAGTAAGAGATCTATCTATGTTAACAGAATGAGGGGTTAGGTTATTAGTATAAACGGTCTAGTCGATGCCTGTGATATTAGAAGTAAGCCCGCAGCGACGCTGTTGTCTGGAAATAAAATGTTTTATACCTGTTGCGAGTATTCATGACGTGTTTTACGCCGGTCATCGTACCCTTACAATTAAGTTACTCTTCCATTCGTTCCGAGTGGCAATGTCTTTCTTGAATTTGAGCACTGATCACGTTTGGTTTCCGCATCACATTGCACTATCTGGTGTTTGCTCGATGTGGTGAATTTCTATTTTAACTTAGTATTAAAAAACACTTTGTGAATATACATTTAGAACGTGAGCTAGAATATAGTACACATTTTTAAGGTTACACACCACATTAAATCACTAGACACTGAAGCTGTGAACGAAATCTATAAAACTATTATCCAAAGCTGCATTATAGTAGCCTATGATTTTTAAGTGTTGATAAAATAAGACATTTGACCACATACTAAGATAAAAATGATTACAAAGCTGACTTACTTAGCTTGAAATCTATTGTATCTTTAGGCGTAATTAAATTTCGTTATAATATCAGTGAATTTTGTGGGAAAATTAATCGTTGGAATGTAATTCTTGTTTTGAACGCGTGAAAGCGTTAGAACAAACATGGCGGATTTTCAATCTATAACAGCTCTGATTGGCTCTGATTGGTCGCTAAACGGCAATGTTTTTGTACTGGACAAGTGAGAGAACAGTTTTTTGTTCGCGCGAAGTAAATAGACGTAAGTATACACGTTTTAGCTTCATTTTTTGCTTTTGTTCAATTTAATATTTTGTAATCCATGGGTTACCTGTAGCTTTTTGTTGCAGATCTTTGACAATATGTTGTCTGGTGAAGTCTTCAACTGTGGTATCAGTGGAAAAAGAAGGTATATGTACTTGGGGTTAGAACGATTACCAATTATTCTTTGGCATTATACCATGTAAATGTAAAGATAATTTAAAAAGAGGGGTTAGTTCTACTGAACCGATTTCTCGTTATTATGGTTTTTGTATATTCGTATGCAAAAACTAATATATAATCCAGAAGTCGACACCTAGATGCGCAAACAAAATAAATCTGGAAATACGACTCCTTAATTTGATATGACTTAAACGCTACCATAATAATCAAAGAATAACATGACTGCAATGAGCTGGTAGCGCAGTGACTACTGCAGGGTTACAAGCTTAGGGTGTACTAAACTAAAGGGGGATTATTATGAAAAACTTTTACTATGGGCACAACACTAAAATCGTGAAAAAAATACAGCTGTCCCCATACTTTTTAGGCAAAACTTTTACTCTTTTTATTTTTTACTGACAAATAGGTTTCCGTTTGGCCGCCACATCACCTGATGTAAACCAAAGATTCACTCACGGTCAGTTCAATCAGAAGCCGCGTGAAGGAACTATTGGGTAAATTTATTTCTTTCCAGTAGTTAAACAAGATTGACGTTTGGTCGCGCAGATTTCGATTGGATAAAAACCCCTCCCTATGTCATCTGTTTTGCTAAGGTGGATTGCAGTTGGCTTAATTAACTACAGTACGATCTTTGCCGTAATACGTTATAGCGCTGTTTTTACTTGACGATTCTGCTTTGTGGAGAAACTAAACTGACATTAATTAATTATACACACGTGTAGAGACAGTGTTCAAATTTTACAAACTCCATACATTTTATTGTTTACTCGATTAAATGTAAAGATTTGTTTTTTTTTTTATACTCTTGTTTTTATAATAATAATAAGTAACGTAGGACTATACACACAGCGTCATCTGGCCCCAAACTAAGCAGAGCCTTTGTGATGGAAGTCAGATAACTGATAGAATACATAAATACTTCTTTTTTATTTTTGTCACACGTGTGTGTAATTAATGTGTTTCTCCATCCCTGTATAGTTATCGCTCCGCTGCCAGCAGCGGTCGAAAATGTGACCTTCGAATAAACGTGACATGACACTTTTATCTAGTTACTTGCGTACCTACTTAGTATATTTTTCTCGTTTCTGAATATCATAAAAACGTATTTCTTGACAAATGGACGTTTTTATTAGGTTGGAATAGTAATTAAGTAATTTTTTTTTTTAAATTAATTGAAATTCGCCGTCCTGATACCACAGTTGAGGCGACATACTGCCGGTTTAGTTTATATTCTCGACAAATACTACATCGTCATTGCATCGTTATTTAACTTGCATGATTCAGATAATGGGATGGATCAAATGAATAGGTAAATTGAACTTTGTTCTTTAAATTATCTTTTAGCCATAATTACAGTAATACATCATGTTTGCTATCTACAGGACAGGTAGACTATAGCGACATTAAATTCATAGACATGAGGTTAGTGATCAGTAATTACTATGATATAAAGTTTATATATATTACTATGATATAAAGTTTATATATATTACTATAATATAAAGTTTTTAATATACAGTTGAGCTTATGGATCATTTGATTTTTTTCACAATTTCTTAGTTTTTCTTAATGATAAGTACAATTATCCTATTTCGGCTAAGTAGGTACCTACATCTTGTACATTTATACCCACTTAATAAGATAAGATAACTCTTTATTGTTCACATTATAAAATGTTGATAACAGAAACAGTTTTATAATAGTGCAATAACTGTCGGCCTTATTGTTAAAAAAACATTTGGAACTAGTTTTTTTATAGAACATTGATCATTAAGCCTTAAATTGAAATTAATGTCGCAATAGTGTTTATCCTATATTATACTGCATATGAAGAGAGCTAAGCATAAATATTGGTCCAAAGCGCTTCGTTTAATCTACTCGAAACTGTACTTTATGACGCAGGTGATTATGTTCAATATGTCGTGTAATATAATAGTTGCTAATGACATTTCATCGACTCTGTTATCTCGGTCAAGGTGCATTAGGCATGTTACAACTAGAGATGTTTTACGTTTTTCTGCAAGCACTATTTAATAATATTTGTCTAGTTTTACATTCTAACGTTCTGTTCAAAATTTTGCACATTGTACGTGCAAATTTTTGGCTTATCCAAAAAAAGTTGCATTCTGGCATTTCTCGTATGCTTGCTTATAAAAAAAAATATGTAGAATGTTATATACATTTGTTCTTCCTGGAATATATTTGAATTCGGTCGACAATTAACAATAATGATATACAGTGGTTATTTTCGTTAATTGCCAGTGGGCTCCAGAAATAATATGATATTTTGCAAAGCACTTCTACTTATAAATAACATGTAGCGATGATAGCTCAGTGGTTAGCGCGGTAGGTTCGCATGCCGAAGGGCGTGGGTTCAAACCCCAACAATGAGCTTGAGCTGCCGGTGAAGGAAAACATCGTGAGGAAACCAAAGCATGGTGGTAGGGTACTTTAGTACTCGGCTGGCTAGCTACCACCCTCAAGTTGAAAATCTGCCGCCAAGCATCTAACGGTGTGTTCCGGCAGCCTCACTTGAGAGCCAGTTGCATTACAGGCTAGGTGTGCTTTACCATCTTCGGCCACACCTTCACTTGACATCAGGTGAGCTGTGGTCAAACACCTAGCCTGTCAACCATTAAAAAAATAATAATAATAATAATTAGCAAGATCTTAAAGAAAGAATTTAAGTACTCCCTGAAGGGGAATTAAAGCTACGTTACATCGATTTTGCAAAATATTGAATGCTCAAATTGAAATCATTGCCCTAAAGATACAATAGATACTACTATACCAGTATACACCTTCATATAATCGAGTATCGATTCACCGAGGACATCACTAATGGACGCCATCTATTCGATTCAAACACCAGGATGATGACGCAATATACCTAACCAGGTTTAAATCAAACACTAATAGGTGTAATAGGACAAATAGATATAGCATCATGCCTACATACATTATATTACTGTAATACTCTGATTTCCCTGTTGAATGTCATATATTATTAGAACCATTTAGTATTATTAAGTATACATTATGTGTTTTTGTGACTAACAAATGTTTCTGAGTACTGAATGATGAATCGCAATCAAGTAATTTTAAATTATGCTAAGAGTTTATAACTGTACCAAGAGTTGCTGAATATAATTATATGGCTATTGAAACTAACCATCTAATGTCTCTAAGTAATGAGCGCCAAATCAGCGTTGCCCTAAACTTTGTTCTGTGTATCGCTGCTATGGTCATGGTCAGGCGTTGTCTCTTACCATCAGGAGAGCGTCGCGTTTGTCTCATTAGATAGAAATATAAAAAAAAATTGTCATGACTTTTACATAAAAATAAGTATCTATATTTTATAGTGAATAGAACAGGAAGAGAGGCATAAAGTAGAAAAGGCTGACACTGTAATTTTTTTGCTCAAAATTGGTATTCGAATTAGCCTGGATTGAATGACATAGTCCTTGCCATCTTCTTTGCTTATTTATATATTAAAAATAACTGTCAAGAGGTAGGATGGCATCTGGTCTCCGATTCCTGAAGGTTCCCAGTGACAACTCGTAGAAATCCAGTGGCGTAATGGTGTGTCGGTAGGCTGCGAGTAGAATTGACCGTTTGTAGGCACTACTTGTGCCGCTGACTTAGTAAAAATCCTATTTGAACAAAGTAGCTGAAGATTTGGCGCTCGCGACTCGCTCTACATTTAAATGTTAAAGAAGCGTGTCAGGATAAAATATAGGAAGTTAAAAGATAGTTACTGCTTACCCCTAAGGTAAACAGGTGTGATTGTAAATTTTTTTGGCTGTAATCATCTTGGTAAGTCATCTGCCCCGGTCCTGTGATAATCAAGGCCGCGTCTAACCCGCAAAGTTAAAATTAAAAATAACAAATCATTTTCTTAATGCGATTCTTACAAAACATTTTAATTATAAATATAAAATTACATACTAAGGGAGGCGACGGTTTATATTGGGAATGTTATGTTAAGACAAACCCATGCTACGCCACTGGAGATCTTCCTAGCTCTCAGATACTCGTATATCTGATAGTAATTTAGGTCAGATACTTCCTGCATCAATAAGTATGGTAAAGTTCTTTTAATTGTCGAAACAATCGGGTTGCGAAGACTGCTGTGCGATGAGCCTTGGACAAGTCACCACCTTGCTAAGGAATGTGGAGGAACACCTCGGTAAAGGCACGAGACAGGTAAAGAGGAAGGACCTGTCAAGCCGAATGAGACCGTAAGATAACATAACAATTAGCCATGTTTTCAGATGTGCCTGATGTGGTACCGGAGAGTAAAGACGTAGACCTCAGGGTACTACCGTCGGTCGAGCCCAAACCCGCCGTGGTCGCTCAGAAGCGTTCCTCCACGGAGGCCCTCGAAGGGAAACCCAAGAAAAGTAAAGTCGACAAGTTTGATATGTAAGTACTAGTCGTTTGTGCTAAGCTGTGATCTTCCTATATTTTCCAAACCCCTTACTTTCTCGTATTCGAACGAAAAAAAAATGTAACCATGAATGTAAACTGAGGAAAAGAAATTTGTTATGTACCTAGTACGTAAAATCAATCTTTTTGGTAGCAATACTTGACATTGTCTTCTGGCATGAGCCCAAGGTGTTATTAAAGAAACCCTTGTTACTTTTCAATATGAAATTCTTTAATGGAAAAATCTTTCCTAGCAAATTTTTTATAGATTACAAAAGCCTGGTTACTACTTTCATTATATAGGGATGTCAGAATGAAGTTTTTAATTTTGGTGATAAAATCGCCTAAAAATCCTATTTTGGGATTATTAACTTTGCTTCACCACAATCTGAAAGTTCTTTGCCAAAGTTAAAATCTAACTTTCTGGATATCATATTTTAATATCCGATTTTCTAACTTGCATCACACTTCTTACAGCCTATTCGGCAATGAAGACGTCGATCTACGTCAATTGCCGCAAGTGGACGAACTACCCGCCCCACCGCCGCCCGCCATCTCCGTTTCGCCAAAATCTCCCACGCTTGAAAACAAATCTGCCAATAAAGAACCTAAACCCTCTCCAAAGGAAGATGAAGAAGATGATGAATCGCCGCTGTCTCCCTCTCCCAAAGGTTCTCCGAAGAAAGACTGGAATGAAGTCAAAGAAAAGAAAGAGAAAGATGATATTGATAAGGTCCCGTCAAAATTAGATCTTGTTCGGGCGAAGCTGGCGGAAGCTACGAAAGGAAAAGACAGGCTCGGCAGGCCGCTGTTGTTTAGTAAATCTCCTAGTAAGTACATTTTTTACACGATAATGCAGACCTGGCTTGATATTAGAAGTAAATTGGAACTAGTATCGCATATAAATGGGGTGGCTTTGTATGCGATACCAGTGAATAAATTTTCTATTATATTGTTTTCAAATCACTTAGTATTGGAGCTGGTTATGTATAAATATCGTAGGACATTACACACTGCGCCATCTGACCCCAAACTAAGCAAACCTTGTACTAAGGTAGTCAGATAACTGATAGAAAGTAATGAGCGCCAAAGCAGTGATGCCCTGGACTTTGTTTTGTTACTTAAAGTTCTGTGTGTCGCTGCGATGGTCATGGACAGGCGTTATCTGTTACCATCAGGAGAGCGTCTCGTTCGTCTCATTACTTTTTACATTAAAAAAAAAACTTAAATACATTTTTTTTTGTAATCACATACTTATAATTGTACTTATAATGCTTAGAAAACACCCAGACACAGAACAAACAATCCTGGGGAACCCACGCCCTTCAGCTCTTAAAGCAGGTTACTACCAATTAGCCAACTGGGGCTGTCATCAAAACTAACAAAAGTATATGAAAGTTTTGAAATTATAATATCCTCTAAAGCTTTTTTTATATGTATAACATATATAAACACTAAATCGGTTTGGAAATGTCAGTTTTATAGGCATTTGCGGCTAAAAAGTACATGTTAAGTGGTAATATCAAAGTCTTGCTCTATTTTGCAGGTGTAGAAAGAGAAAGGCGGCGCACTTTGAGCTCGGAAGATACGGACATGCGAGCTGAGAACGGTGAAGAATTTGACGCAGAGGATCACAAGAAAACCATCTCAATTATCATGTCACAGGCCAAGGAACAATTCAGCGACGGACAACTAGACAAGAACCAATATAACGCTCTCATGTATCAGGTCTTACAGTTAAACGAAAAACTCAAGCTCAAAGAGGCGAAACAGAGGGAGTCTTTAGAAATTTCAAAGAGGAAACTCAAAGCGCATACGCAAGATAACAAAGTTGTCAGCCCAAAGTCTTCGCCGAGTGAAAGGAACCGATTCGGAGATATCGACGAGAGGACTTTGCCCAGTGTATACGTTGACACTCCACCAGATAGCCAGGGATTTATGCAGGACTCCGATATGAGGAACATGGATGGAAGAGAAGGCCCGAGTGTTGGTTTATTGCCAATCCCTCCTTCGATGCCAATGTTTGGGCCAAATATGTCAAACATGCCTCCAATGTCGAACAGGCCGTACCCACCGATGTGGCGTGGCCAGCCTCGGCTAAGAACCGGCCAGGACGACTTTCAGAGACGCTTCCGAGGACCGAACCCACCTTACTTCAGAGCGAAGTTTGAAGGGCGGCCTCGAAATCCGTTCGAGATTCCGCGAATGCCTTTACCGCTACCAGCGCCTAAGATTGGCATGTGTCAAGGGGAAAATCCTCTGCAGCCCTACAAAAGAAGTGAATCACCCCCGCCTCTAGGCGCTCCCGGCTTCACCATCCCACCGACAGACTATAAAGTCGTGGAATACATCGACCAAGATCCAGTTAAAACGATACAAATCGACGGCATTCCTAGAGAGATTAGATTTTACGGTGATACTGCTATTATTATGTTAGACTGGGACGATCCTAGGGAAATCAAGTTCCTGCCTGGATGTAGACGGGTGACTTTCGACAATAAAGACTCGGTAGTGATATCCTTCAACGAAGACTACAAACAAGTGGAGATAGAAGATCAATTATTCGACATTAAATTCGGCGCACCGACTAGAGAACTATACATAAACGGTAGATGGTACGAATGTTGCTTCGGCGGGAGTCCTCTCGGCGTAATTATCGACGGAAAACCGAGGTTCGTCCATTTAGAAGGCCCCTTGCCCCAAGTTGATATCGGTAAAGTGAAGCGGACAGACTTAGTGGCCGGGAAAATCAACCTTATTGTGGACGCAACACAGATGTGTCCCGTCTACTTGGACGCTAAGGTGCAGAAATTCGTCGTAGACGAACAAGTTTTCACCATCAGGTTCGTGGATGCTTTGAGAACCGTCTTGATAAACGAGCAGCCCTTTAAGGTGGAGTATGGAGACTTGCCTAAACCGATTTTCATTGGAAATGAAAAGCATTTCATCAGATTCTCTGCGCTGCCTCGACACATAAAGCCTGGGTTCGTGCAAATAGCGCAGATGGAAGGTTCTGGAATCCCGACGGTGCCAATACTGCCGATATCCAAAATGGAAAGCTTGAAGGATGAGAAAATGGAGACGGAAGAATCGACTGAAGTTGTGGTTCCGACGAGACCAGTGAAAACGCCGAGTCCTGAAGGCATACCGGAAAATCAAGGTAATCTGAGCTTTCCACATAAGAGTAAGCAAAATATAATGGCAGATTCAGTCATAATTCTGGGACGTATTTACTCTAGATTTTAAGATACTTATAGGAAACAGACTTCGGCAGAGAATTGCTGTCCTAATAAAAAAATTACAATCAAAACGCTTTGTGCGTACATGAGGAATGTCCCCCATGTACGGATGACGTTTCGGTCATGTTTAATGTAAAATTTATAATAATTCATAATATTTATTAGCGTATTTATATGGGTAAAGTACAGTCATGGAACGCCATATCCCGCCTTTCGGCACGCAAATCTTACTAAACATTTTACACTAACATTCAACACCAACATTTAGATTAAAAACCATTAGGAAAATAGAAACAAAAACAATTATTAATTTCTCAAAAGAACACCAAAACCAAAATATTATAATCTTCATTTTTATTGTGAGAAGGGTAGAGCCATCCGCCACGCTAGCCAAGTGCGGGTTGGCAGACTTCACATAATTATGTTTATGAACGTTTCGTGCATAATTTAATTAATTTAATAATTATAATTATTAATTTAATTTTTTTTTTTTTTTTTTTTTTGTGCATGTTCGCCGGTCATTAATCAGGTGGTTACGCTCCCCAGGTCTGGACATGCTTGCGAGCGTAATGCCGACGCCGATGGAATTCGCTCCCGGCTCCGACTACAGGCTGGCCGAACCGCTCTACTCCGGCAAACCAGACAAGATACCCGGTCTCGAGACGCCCATAGACGAGAAACCACTCACTCTACCCGTACTGGGCAGTATTAACGTCACTGATCTCTTCGCCAAACTCGTCGCTACCGGGATCGTTCAGAATGTTCAGGTAATTAAAGTGATTCGCGAAATAATTGTTTATTATTTTATTTTACACTAGTTGTTACCCTCACGTTTCGCTGGGTTTGTACCATCAAGGTAGATAAGTAAGTATATCATGAAAATATTTAAACCAGTTCCCTATTTTACCTTGATTTGTCAGAAACGCGGAAACAGTCTTAATTTCTGAAATAATTATTGGTACAAATACATGCAAATTTTCTTTCATCCCCTATTTCATCCCCTCCGAGATTTATTTTAGCAAATTAGTACCCTATGCCATCATCAAAATTGCTTAAGCGATTTAAACGTGAAAACTACTAATGTTTAAATATAAGTATAGAAAATAGTGAATATTTATAGTATAGGTATATAGTAAGTATGGGGTATGGACGCGACCTCCGATCATTTAATACGCTCTTGATTGAAAAATCAATTGAGCAAAATTGGGGGTCGAAAGTGTTTATCCAACCACTTGGTAGAAGCCATCTGATGAAGCTAACCACCTCGACGGGGAGAGTCGTCAGTTCTAGGCCAGAGATTCTCTCGGAAGTGGAAGACTTCTACGGTCAGCTATACGCATCGCATGCCCCTCATCTCCCACCTGCAAATGAGGACGAAAGAGCCACTTTGACACGCCACTACACGGAAGATCTGCCCGACATCAGTCTGGATGAGATCGTGATGGCCCTTAGGCAGCTTAAAAATGGAAAAGCCTCGGGAGAGGACGGAATTACAACGGAGCTCTTGAAGGCCGGTGGGATTCCGTTAATTAAAGAGCTCCAAGAACTCTTTAATACCGTCCTTTTTACCGGGAGTACTCCACAGGCATGGCACAGAAGCGTAGTCATTTTGTTTTTCAAAAAGGGTGATAAAACTCTTTTGAAAAACTATAGACCCATTTCGCTTCTGAGCCATGTCTATAAGCTGTTCTCTAGGGTCATTACGAACCGTCTTGCGCGAAGACTCGACGAATTTCAGCCTCCGGAACAGGCCGGATTTCGAAGCGGGTATAGTACCATAGACCACATTCATACCATGCGGCAGATTGTACAGAAGACCAAAGAGTACAATCGGCCTCTTTGTCTGGCGTTTGTGGACTATGAGAAGGCTTTTGACTCGGTCGAAACTTGGGCTGTTCTGGAGTCCTTACAGCGATGCCAGGTAGATTGGCGATATATCGAGGTGTTGAGATGTCTGTATGACGCCGCAACGATGACCGTTCAAGTTCAGAACCAGCAAACAAAACATATCCACCTTCGACGAGGCGTGAGACAAGGGGACGTTATCTCCCCGAAACTGTTCTCAAACGCACTGGAGGATATGTTCAATACGCTGGACTGGGCAAGGCGAGGCATCAACATTAATGGCGAGTACATCTCACACCTTCGTTTTGCGGACGACATCGTCATAATGGCTGAATCGCTGGAGGACTTAAAATGGATGCTGACCAGCCTTACTGATTCTTCTCAACGCATCGGTCTCCGGATGAACTTGGATAAAACCAAGGTCATGTTCAACGAGTACGTTGTTCCGGGACCGGTTGCCATAAATGGTTTCACTTTAGACATTGTTCATAAATACATTTACCTAGGGCAGACGCTCGAACTAGGTAAAAACAACTTCGAAAGTGAAGCCAATAGAAGGATACAGTTGGGCTGGGCAGCATTCGGAAAACTACGTCGAGTCTTCTCGTCATCCATCCCACAAAGTCTGAAGACAAAAGTCTTCAATCAGTGCGTCCTACCTGTCATGACCTACGGAGCCGAAACGTGGACACTCACAGCGGGAATGGTCCGTAAGTTCAAAGTCGCTCAGCGAGCTATGGAAAGAGCTATGCTTGGCATTTCTCTGAGGGATCGGATCCGAAACGAAGTAATTCGCCAGAGAACTAAAGTCATTGACATAGCTCAGCGTATTAGCATGCTGAAGTGGCAATGGGCTGGACATATCTGTCGCAGAACCGATAACCGCTGGGGTAGACGTGTTCTAGAGTGGAGACCGCGTATTGGCAAGCGTAGCGTAGGACGCCCTGAGACTCGATGGAGTGACGATATACGTAGGACAGCTGGCGGTGCATGGAAGCGAAAAGCCGAAGATCGGGCTGAGTGGCGTGTCTTGGGAGAGGCCTATGTCCAGCAGTGGACTAGTATAGGCTGATGATGATGGGTATGGATAGAATCTATCCATAGTTCGCAGTTTCGCTATCTGATAGCGAAACTGCGAACTGATTTATAATCAATTTAATTAAAATAAAATTACAATTAAATATTAAGTGACGACGACCGACGGTTCGATGGTAGAACAAGAAGTGCTGGAAAAATGTGGCTTCGAAGTCCTCGTGGTAACGTAAGAGTGCTGAGCAGGCGCCTCTTGAAATCTTCCCACTCGACAAAACGAGACAGAAATACCCATAGTTTAGTTTTGTCACGCTTCCACACGGAAAAAGGCAATCCACTGCACTCAGTTATTCATGTAGGCACTCTTGCTAGGGGAGCACAGTAAAATTAGTAAAATATCTGACTACAATTTTAATATTGTATAGGTGCCGGTTCAAAATCAAAATGACATTAAGTCCAACAAAGTGGAGGAAGCCAAGAGCAAGCAGCGGGAAGACAAGTCGACCGTACACCGGGTGGACATACTGCGGTCGGAGACTTTGAGACGGTTAGTATATCGATTTTTACGAGAACAATTTTTTCCGGCGTTCAACTCTAACATAATCAATGTTTTATGATTCGAAACACAAGTTTTACCTCATATTATGTTTTTTTTTAATGTGAAGTTCTTTTTGCCTTTTTGTCCTTAATTTGTTTGTAATTTCATATGTTTTTGTTTGTTTCTTATGTAAAAGTAATGAGACGAACGAGACGCTCTTCTGATGATAAGTTATAATACTTGCCCATAACCATTGCAGCGATACACAAAACCTTGAATAACAAAACAAAGTCTAGGGCATCGCTGCTCTGGCGCTCATTACTTTGAGATTTTTGATAGTTAGTCTCAACAGTCCTGTAATTCGGTATGTAAAGAAAAAAAATACTTTGCTGATTCCAAAACCATTTCGAAATATTACATTCCTGTACATGATTTTTCCGTTTAAAACTTTTTAAACTATGAGACGGGGTTTATTTTAATAAAATACATAAAATAAATTTGACTTTCAATTAACTTCTAATGACGTCATGTCCTTGGCTGCATAAGGATTCTTTCAGTGCCTAAAAAAGGTGCACATATTTTACATATTCAGCCAATGTTATGACGTCATAACTATAAAAAGTTTGAAAATGTATTAGAATTAAACTACCGCATAGAAAGCCAAAATATTCAAATTAGTTTCATAAAATAAAGTTTACTATCAGTAAAAAATATAAAATAAATACAAAAAAAAAACTTTACATACCGAATTTCGCTAGCTGCAGTACCCATAAAACCAGAACACAGTAATGTTTACTAATGCTTGGTGGTAAAATATATCTGGTACTGCGGTGATCCTCCGCAGTAGCAGTATGGATCTAGATGGAACCCAAATCTTCATGAGTGTAAGGCGTGTCATCCGACCCAACGGACCTTTTCTCATTTTAACCTATTTGAATGTTGGTTTGTGTTTAGGAAGCAGCCTGCTATAGTGAGCAAGCTATACGGCGGCATGCAGTGCTCGGGCTGTGGGTCGCGCTTCCCGCCGGAGCAGACGGTGCGCTATTCTCAGCACCTCGACTGGCACTTCCGGCAGAACAGGCGCGAGCGAGACGGCGCGCGGCGCGCACACAACCGGCACTGGCATTACGACCTCGCCGACTGGCTGCAGTATGAGGAGATCGATGAGCTGGACGAGAGAGGTCACTACAAACATAAAGTTTATAATAATAATTTTTTTACGTATTTTAAAGTTTTCGAATATATTTGAATCTTTATATTCTTTCAAAATAGATTATACAATTGAAATTTTAAATGTTAAACAATACTTTATTTTAGCTATAGTAGTGTGCAAGTATTCTATATAACGTGATTATTATGTCAGTTACTGTGCAAGTATAGATAGAATGAAGTGCATTCTATCTATACTTGGACGGCATGCGCAATCTTCCTCCATCATTTCAAAGTCTTTAGTAGAATCTAGTTTTTTCCGGTGAAATTCCGTCAATTTTTACAAAACCTCGCAACTATTGTCATCCTGCTTATTTAGATCCAGGATTCATGTTTACGTTAACTCAATCTATTGTAATTGTATCGTATGGTGTCCTTGACCATGCATCTGCGGTAGATTCATATGGACTGGATATGAGGTATGGATAGGATTATGGACACCGGGTCTGAAGGGGTTAAAGGAAGAGGTCGGCTTCAGGAAACAGAATTCCTTGTCTGGAGTCCGACAGATTACATGTATAATTTATATACTCTCATTGTTATTTTCACAAATAAATAAATTGATTGAATAAATATGTAATACCGGACGAATACACAAACAAAATCTTTAGTTTTATGATAACGAAGAATGTGTATTTATATTTTTAATGTTTTCTCTGTAGAAAAGAACTGGTTCGAGACGGGGGGAGGCGGCGTTGAGGAGGGCGAAGCTACCACTGAGCCGCCGACGGAGGCACCGAGCGTGGCGGCCGGAGCGCCCGCCGACTGCCTCTGCGCGATGTGCGGAGACAAGTTCGATCAGTTCTATAATGAAGACAAGGAAGAGTGGCACCTCAGGAACTCGGTGCGACACGAGGAAAATAACTACCATCCCATGTGCTTCGAAGACTATAAGGTGTGTTATTATACTACTATATGTATATCCATGTTCTATCTATTATTTGGTTCCCATAATACAAGTGTTACTTAGTTTAGAGGCTTGATTACATGGTGGTAGATGCCTCCGTAGTACCAGGTATTCTGCCGCCAAGCAGTAGTGTGTAAACGATACTGTAGTTTTGTAGCGATGATAGCTCAGTGGTTAGCGCGGTAGGTTCGCATGCCGAAGGGCGTGGGTTCAAACCCCAACAATGAGCTTGAGCTGTCGGTGAAGGAAAACATCGTGAGGAAACCATAGCATGGTGGTAGGGTACTTTCTAGTACTCGGCTGGGTAGCTACCACGCTCAAGTTGAAAATCTGTCGCCAAGCATCTAACGGTGTGTTCCGGCAGCCTCACTTGAGAGCCAGTTCCATTGCAGGCTAGGTGTGCTTTACCATCTTCGACCACGCCTTCACTTAACATCAGGTGAGCTGTGGTCAAACACCTGGCCTGTCAACCATAAAAAAAAAAACTATACCGGTTTGAAGAATGCTGCAGCTACCAAATTACATGGCTGTTGAGACTAACAACTATCTAATGTCTCAAAGTAATGAGCGCCAAAGCAGCGATGCCCTGGACTTGTTTTCTAGTTATCACTCGCAAAGTTTTATATCGTTGCAATGGTCGTGAACAGGCGTAAATACTTCTTATTTTAATAAACAGGCGTCGTTAGCTAAAGAGGAGCCGTCCCAAGATTCCCAAGACGACGTGGTCGCCGTCGAGAAGACTGAAGAGGCGATAGAGATCAAGGATATCGAAGACGAGAGCACGCTTGATGACGACAACGAGTCTGTCGTCGAGGTGCTCGATGAAATCGAGAAACTACCAGAACCAGAGCCGCTGGAGGTAAATTGTCTATTGGACCTTAAAGTGGGACTTTGATTTTGACAATATAATTTTATGGCCATAGTATACATACAAAATACATTTAGTTATTTCAGATTTTTTGGAATTGTATATAAGTTTGGCATCTCCTGTTTAGATTAAACAACCTGTATTGGGAGAGATCTCTTTTTCAATATGACCTAAAAACAATTATTGACTTTTTAAAAAATATTATTTTACATGTTAACATATTTTATATAAACATATATATATATATATATATATTTTATGGCTGACAGGCTAAGTGTTGACCGCAGATCACCTGATTTTAAGTGACGAAGATGGGAAACACCTAGCCTGGAACTGGCTCTGTGAGGCTGCCGGAACACACTGTTAGATGCTTGGAGACATATTGTAAACTTGAGGGTACTTTCTAGTACTCGGCTGGCTAGCTACCACCCTCAAGTTGAAAATCTTCCGCCAAGCACCTAACAGTAAGTTCCGGCAGCCTCACTTGAGAGCCTGTTCCATTCCAGGCTTGGTGTGCTTTACCATCTTCGACCACACCGTCACTTAACATCAGGTGAGCTGTGGTCAAAACACATAGCCTGTCATCTGAAAAAAAATTCAAATATACATTAAACTTATTTACTACTTTATTCCATTTTTAAAGCTAAAATAAATTGAACTTAATATCCTTATTAAACTTACCAAATTAATTAATTTTAAACCTTCATTGTTTTATTTATCAATTAGATGATTGAATCCCAAGTTACTGAACTTAACTTGATCCTCACAGATTGACGAAGGCGAGGAAGATGACGTGATCTACAAGGCGGAGCCAGTGGAACAGGTGGTGGTGGAAGATGAAGTGGAGACTGATGATGAGACCACTGAGAAGCGCGCCGAGAGGGACCGCCAAGTGGCTATAGACTTCTCCAAGATCAAGGTCAAGCAGGAACCTATTGACCCAGGTCAGTGCACTTTAACTTAATTTAGAGCCATGAAGAAATATCACAACAAAAGTCCGCAAGATACAATAGAAAATAAATTTATTTCAGGCAACAAGGCCCATATAAAAAATACAAATAGGTACAATTAAATGCAGTAAAATTAATGTAACACAAAAACTAAACAAATATTTGATAATACAAGTTACAAGTCGAATAAAACATTTAAACAGATAATAAGAGATTTTAAGATTTAGGATTATTTTAATTAGATTTTTTGTTATTTTAATTAAATTTTTGTTAAATTAATATAATAATAATAATATAATAATAATATATTGTAGGACTATACACACAGCGCCATCTGGCCCCAAACTAAGCAAAGCTTGTGTGATGGAAGTCAGATAAACTCATAAAATACATAAATACTTTTTTTTTGTAAATACATACTTATAATACATACAGAACACCCAGACACAGAACAAACATTTGTTTATTCACAAAATGCAATAAAATGCAACGACGTTGCTTTTCCGTATTCCCGCTAAAACTCTGCTAATAAATGTAATTATTCTTGTCTCCAGACGACGAGCCTGTGATAACAGCGGAGGAGGAAACCGTGCCCGTGACCCTCGCAAGCGAGTCGACCCACGTGACCGTGCTGTCGTCCATCGACGGTAACGTGCAGCTGGAAGCGGCGCCGGCGCCCGCGTCCGCGCTGCCGCTCGGTGGCATCCGCATCAACATATCCAAAGCCGCCATACCTACTTTCATCTCCGCGCCGTTGCAGGTGAGGAATTTCATTTCTTCTGCTTTATCGTCACACTTTATGCATTTTGCCACCGTCAAATAATATTTCAATTTGTTGATGATTTTTAGCTAAACAAGTATTTGTCGAGGCCAAGTTATGGTCAAGTAAAGTAGCCTTAACCTTCGAGGTGTCATGACATAAAAACGAAAATTCACTTAAAAAATATGCAATACTTGCTGCGCCCCGCGGTGTTAACCGCTACATGTTTTCGAGATAAAAAGTAATTTCATCCAAATTCGTTTAGTAGTTTGCGTGAAAAAGTAACAAACATCCATCCAACTTTCACATTTATAATATTAGTGGGATTTATTGTATTGACACTTCACTATTTCAAAGTAGCCAACTTAAAAATCTGAAACCAGTAATCCTAAAACATGTACAAATTGCAATCTAGTTCCCTCATGACACTAGGAAATAGTTCTAATTGAAGTAAAGTGTTTTGTATGTTGCCACTTTAAAAAAAAAAACTAAAAATGTCTAAAGCACAAATCTTTAATAGTTTCATATGATTATTCTAGGAACAAAACTGTGAAGATATTAGCGCAGACGACGAGCCGCTGCCACCCGGCGAAGAGCCTGAACTCCAGTACAGTATAAAGCCGGCGCTAGACGGCGTACTGCTCAGCCGCCAGCCACCGCTGCACAAGGGCAATGAGCTCTCTGGGCTCTGCTCCATCATGTGAACACTGACTGAGACATTGACAAGCGGACTTGGGAAACCATGAACAAAAGTTGTGGACATAGAAGATACTGACCGTGAAGTGTTGAAAACTTTACATTTTATGTTGTTATGGAAATGACAGTGGATTATTCGCACATGCATTTCTATGATCATAGTGAGTTGTGATCCATGGAATTGAATTTATGCCACCAATTAAACTGAAGATGTTATCTGATTTATGCTAGATCAGTTAATTCTTTTTTGGTTGTTTAGAAAAAGTAAACAATGAGTGATCTTGTGGCTTTCATTCTCTCTGATGCATTCTGTGATGTTGCATATTTGTCATTAATTACTTTGCTATGGCTGTATGCAAGCCAGTTAAAACTTATTATAGACCTTACTTTGTGTAAATTTATATTTGTTAGTTGAGACAGTCAAACACAGTGAGAATTTGCTAACATCATTTAGGATGCTATAGAAAGTTGTGTTTGCAAGATGCCCACATTATCTCAATCTCTTTGTAACACTACAGAGTGCAACATTGAGTTTATTGAAGAAGTTATCCACATACACAAATTTGTTTTAGTTGTGCTTATCATAACAAGGAATGTTTATTGTAAATCATTAAATAATGGCCTTGATAAACACTACCTCATGCAACATGCTGTGATGAACATTGTAAACAATTTACAATTATTAAAGTATTTAAATGTTCATCATAATTTCTTGAATATGATATGAAAGGATCATAAGTATTTATTTTACTTGAAATTAAAATGTGTGAAGTTGTTCTAGTGAAAACAACTGAATAATTGACTCATATTATGAGGTAATATTTTAATACTTACAATTTGTAGACAAAATGTGATATTAATATTAAGTTTTGCTCATCTAACAGCGAATATCAATTTATTACATGTATTTGACCATAGATTTACAAAACACTCAAAAATTTTGGGTCGAAAGGCTTTGACCTAAGTTTTTTTTACCTACTAAACTTGGATGTAGATAAATGACAAATTGATTTAAAAAATAATTTACCATGTTGTCAAAACAATGTATATTTTCTTCTAGATGCATTACATATTATTTACCTTTGGTTGTATTTGTAAATCTATGTGCTAACTTTTTGTATAGTTAAGATTTTGTAAATAATTTTGTACAGCGTAATTCATTAGTAGAAGTAATTTGTATAAATTAGTGGGATTTGTATTATGTTACATTATGTTATAAAACTCTGTTTCTTTTAGTTATAATAGGTTTAAGTTAGTTATTAAAAATTAAATATTAATGCTTAATGTCATAATGAATTCAGTTGCTATCACAAACTGAACCTTGTATCATGATTATAAAGGAATCTCCTTTTTTACTTTACAGCATTTTTCACTTGCACCCAAAAATAATGTGAAAAAAGCATACAAAAAGTCAAAAGTTACAAAAATAGTATAGTTGGCTCAATAATTACATAGGTTAATCTTAGTATTTTAAAATCACAACTTTTCCTTTTTAATCTTAATCTTTCTCCTTTTTTTCAGGGATTGTTTTATTTCACATGTTGATTTATTTCAATAGCTAAGTATCCATCTTAATGTTTTGTTGGTGAAATTACTGTAAATAAATACATATTTACATTGAATATTACTAGTTTTTTTAAATACCTTCTTACCATAGTTTTCTAACTGGCATAGTCTAGACCTTTCATCAAACTTATTCTGATTAATCGTCTGAGAGCATCTCAGACGAATAATCAATAATAATGAATAATTGATGAAGGGTCCTAGGAGACTGGAGAGCATAATTAGTGTTATATTGTCTATTATGTGATGCAAAATAGAATAGTGTCTTAAAAAAGAAAATAATACCTCATCTTTCTTGACTAGCTCTATCCTTACACCAGAATTCCAGCTACGCATTAATCTAGCTAGAGTAAGCTATCTATGTCTCCGTACCTCTAGCTATGACAACCCCATTGGCTCATTGGTAGTATATCTGCCTTGAGAGCTGTAGTTTGATTCCCACTCAGGGCAAAACATTATGTGAATAAACAAATGTTTGTTCTGTGTCTGGGTGTTCTGTATGTATTTACAAAAAAAAAGTATTTATGTGTTTTATCAGTTATCTAACAAGCTTTGCTTAGTTTGGGGCCAGATGACGCTGTGTATAGTCCTACAATATTTATTTATTATCTCACATTTGATCCAAACATATCAAGTTGTTACAGCATAAAAAATCTGTAGGAAACCCTATGTAAACTAATAACGCAATAAATTGTAAACTGAAACATGCTTGCTTTTTTACTCCATGCCACATTTAAAATTGTATTATGTTTTGTCTAGAATATGCTTTTTCATACCAAACATGTATGCAGGATTTGTTCTAATTGATATAGTTAATTGCATATTCAGTAAATTGACATTGTATTTTAGATTTGTATTATAACATCATATAATCATGTCAGAACAGCAAAACACTGCCAAACTTGATAAGTAGTTTAGAGAATAACCAACATAAACATACATAAGACTGCTGTTTAAGAATTATTATTTGTGTCTGTGAAAAGTTAGAATAAAAATTAATATTACTGTAACAATACTTTATTCAAACTTAATATATAAATCATACATATTACATTTTATACCACTGCAAATGATGCAACACTTTCTAATACTAATGTTTGTCTTATTTGCCTAAAAATGAGAGACTATAATGATCAAAAGATTTACATATCACAGTTATGAGGCCACCGAGGAAATGGCAATGTGTCCTTAATATTACTGACTCCACACAACACTTGCAAAAGCCTTTCCAAGCCTAGGCCAAAGCCTCCTGTTGGAATGTTCCCAAATTTGCGCAGTTCTAAGTACCAGTTAAGGTGTTCTGAAGGTAGTTTGGTCTTCAGCTTGTCATAGTCATCCTCTCTGAGACTGCCACCCACCACTTCACCTGTTATGGGAGTGAGCAGATCTAGAGCATCTACCTGAAAAGATAAAAAATATACTTGTTAACATCATTACTAGATTAAGAATTAATTCTAAGAATCCTAACAAAATAAATGACCTGAAAGAACCAATTGGAAAAAAAATTAAAGAAAATCCTATATTACCTTGTTATCATCATCTTTACATTCCTTCATATAAAATGACTTCATGTTTTTAGGCCATCTAACTATAAATACTGGAGTCCCACCACAGTGCTCTACAAGGGCCAATTCCTGCTCTTTGTTGATTCCTTCTTCTGTATCATTTATTCCTTTCTTTTCAACAATTTTTTTTGCTTCTTCGTAAGTTAATGTTACAAATGTCTTATTGATCCAAGAGGGTAATTTATTATCCTTATCTAGTAAATGCAAATCAGCCTCATTACTGTTCCTTATTTGGGTAAAAATGTATTTTAGTAATTCTTCAATAGAAATTTGAAGCTTGTCTATACTGTCACAGAATGCTAATTCAGCCTCTAGCATGTAGAATTCAGATAAATGCAGCCTGGATCTTGAGTTCTCAGCTCGAAATGTTGGTCCTAAAGTGTAGACATTGCCCATACCCCTGCACATAGCTTCTAAATGTAACTGGCCTGATACAGTTAAGAATGTCTTGCTACTAAAGTAAACAGAATCTCTATCTTTGCCTTCTTGCATCATAGCTTTTATCGTCGCTTCACTATCTGGCTGGACTTTGAAGCATTCTCCAGCTCCTTCACAGTCATTTGAAGTAAGTATAGGAGTGTTAATGTTAATAAAATTTTTGGACATGAAATAATCATGTATGTGTTTCGTGACAGCGCTTCGTATTCGCAGTAAGGATGATGTGTAGTTGGTCCGAGATCGTAAATGAAGATATTGGCGAGTATACTCCGGTGGGTGGGTTGTCCTAGGATTAAAAGGATAGCCATCTAATACTACACAATTACCAAGGACTTTTACATCATCGGCGACCAGTTCTAACTGTCCTCTAGGACTTTTAGATAGTTTTCCGGTGATATGTACCGAAGAGCCATAACACAGAGCGTCCGATTTTAAATTCTTCGGTATGACAATCTGCAATTTCTTTGCACACGACCCATCGTTAACGTCTGCGAATATAAGCTCTTTCTGTGCACGCAAATTTTTCACCCAACCCTGTAATTGGAAAATAAACTGTTATACTTAGAACAACTTGTTATATGCCATATGTACAGGGTTTATTAGCGAATACAATCTTTGTAACCTTAACTTCAGCAATTTCACCAACGTTAGCTTTCTCTAAAACTGTAGCAATTACACTGTAATTCTTAAATGCATTTTTTGTATTTATTATGCTCCTACATTTTCGAAGTAATATTGTTTTACTCCACATTTTAGTTCTAGACAAATTTTATTTCAGTTTTATAGGTTATGTTATATTATTATTCTACTTCTTCTATTGATTTTGTTATTTGTCAGTGTCTGGCTGTCAATTTTTTTTTTTCGTTAATTTGCCCTTTCGGGCAGGCTAAAGCTATAAAGCCATACTGCCTCGTCTTCAGTGATATTTCTGCTGTATCTTAACTATGGTTATCGTCAAAGTCGTCTTAGTCATGTCCAGTTCGTGTCAGTTCGTGCTAGTCATGCTTTAGTAAAGTAGTGGCAACTTTACTATAAAGCTTCGATGGAGTTTTGGAAGCAACACGAAAACTCATGTTTCACCACATTATATCATTTTCCCACACTCGCGCTTGTAATTCGGCACTTTATGAATAAAACACCACCATTTTTATGCATAAACACTCGACAAAACACTAGTTTTGGAAAAAAATACAACGAAGCGACACGACTCTTCCCGCGTTCCCGCCAAAACTCTCAAGCTGTCAAGTGTTTTGATTTTATTTCATTAATTTGCCCTATTGGGCAGGCTAAAGCTGTAAAGCCATACTACCTTGTCTTAAGTGTTATTTCTTATATTAGTTAAGTCCAGTCCGTGTCAGTCAAGTCCAGTCATGCTTTAGTAAAGTAGTGGCGACTTTACTATAAAGCTTCAATGGAGTTTTGGAAGCAACACGAAAAGTAATGTTTCACCACATTATATCATTTTTCCACACTCGCGCTTGTGATTCGGCACTTTATGAATAAAACACCACCATTTTTATTCATAAACACTCGACAAAACACTAGTTTTGGAAAAAAATACAACGGAGAGACACGACTCTTCCCGCGTTCCCGCCAAAACTTGATATTTTCAAGTTTCACAAGTTACAAAGTAGTCAGTCAGCCTAGTCTTGGTCA
Organism: Biston betularia; assembly: GCA_905404145.2. Taxonomy (NCBI): domain Eukaryota; kingdom Metazoa; phylum Arthropoda; class Insecta; order Lepidoptera; family Geometridae; genus Biston; species Biston betularia. The sequence continues at coordinate 883,254 of FR989882.1, read as the reverse complement.
AGTCCAGTCATGTTTAACTAAAATAGCAACTTTATTATAAGCTTCGATGGAGTTTTGGAACCAACACGAAAAGTCATGTTTCACCACATTACATAATTTTCCCACACTTGCATTTGCAAATCGGCACTGTATAAATAAAACGTCACCATTTTTATGCATACACATGGTGAAACACTACTTTTGGAAAAAAATGAAGGCAAGCAATTTGATGAAAGGTCCAAGTCACACTTCTTTTCTTTATCTGAGTTTTCTTTCCTTTGGTGATTACTGACTAATATTTTTGCCACTTCGGTTTTTGCCATTTGATCTTATGTAACCACAATTTGACGTGATTAAATAACTTGAAAATAAACTTGTCATTTGTAACTAACCCTAACATATTTAGTTACAGGGATAAGCCAGTCTTGATCAATTCCAGTTTCTGCCGGTCATGTAATTCTTGAAAATATATAACACGAGTCAATTTAAGACATTATGACACTAAATTGCTGATTCTGATTTTGATTCTGGCAGAGTACACAAATGCGATGTCGAAAATTAAGACAAAAATGTTAGATATGTCAAATATCTGTCAGGCAGGCTGTCAAATGACAAGTGTAATTAAGCGATCGTGCACGTTTGATTCGCTACGTTGTAAAAGTAATTTAATGACTTATTTTACGAAATAGTGTTACATATTTGTGTCTAATTATTAAACAATTTAATATGTAAGTATTTCAGCAGTAATTGAAACTCCAATTTTATGCAATATACTCACTTACATTTAGTAGTACAATATTCACAGAACTGTGTTAACTATTAAATTAATTGACACTAGAAACAGGTTTTTACCACAGTGTCGTCCTTGATCTTCACATTACGATTCACATTAGTCGTGTAAAGAGGCTACAATGTTATATCAATATTTGAGTAAAGTATAATTAATATAATATTGTGGTCTGTCCATGGCCCACTAAACTACTTTACCTAAAAGTCAGAAGTAATAGCACTTTCTCTTGCTTTGAAGCACTTTTACTTCCATTTCGGCTAAGAAAAGAAAGTGTAGTTGTAAATATTTTTTTGCAGTGAGGCACTCGTCTTGTATTAGAATTTTTATCTATTTCAATATCTGATAATGCTTTGATTTGGTGCTGCCATATATATATAAATATAGTTAACAAGATTAATATTTATTTCGTGTTTCTGAGGTAGATGTAACGAAACGGAGATCTAGAATTATTTAAAAAAAAATCTAATCTACATTTTTTACAGCAAAGTCTTCATTCTCTCTACAGGACACTAAAGAGTTATTAACATAAATTACATCATCATAGAAGAACAACACTTTTTTGTTAATTATCTTGGTTTTCATAGGTTAGTTAAGTTTTGTAAGACAATTAGTATTATTATGATAATTAGATATTAGTATAAGCCTATTCCAAAAAAAATAATTGAGAAGTATAGCTTCCAGCAGTTTGAACTGACTGTATGCATTCATATACACAATTCAAACTATTAAACAAGCTTTTCTGTTTCAGAATACAATGGCAGACCAGCAAGCAGATCCCCAGGCCGGAGACACCGGCCCGCCGAAAGGCATGCCAGCACTAAAAGCTCATGTGATTGCTAATAAAATAGATGTCGCTCTCTGGGCCATAAGAGTGCTCACAGTGCTCTTTACTATTGGTTATGTCTTCCCTCTGTTTAATAAGTAAGTCCACACAATTTTGTTTGCTTCATTTCTGTTGTGACATTTTAAGAACACAATAGTAAGTTTTGTATAAAAAAACTGATAAAGTTGCAAGCAATTTCAAGGTAGACAATTATGTTTTGACAACAGAACAATAAGATTAAAGTCCCGATTCTAAGGCTTCAAATTAGGTTATTAGCATAATTTATATCAAACAAAGTATATACATGTTATGAAACAAAGCACATAATTTTTCTGTATGTGTGTATTGTATTGATCCTGTAGAAACACATTTAAAATGAATGATATAGTTGTTCATGTCTCATTTTGTTTTGGTTTAAATTCAAGTTTTGTAGTCTCATATATTATTTAGAACATAATATTTAATCTCTATCCACTAGCTTGAAGAAAATTCAGCTCAGATATGAACGAGACTAAGAATAAATTCCGTATAAACAGTAACCTTACTAGCTCTATTTCATGCATTTGCTATCACTGGCATTTTTACATTTTTGCGCAAAATTACTAGATACTTATGAAAATGCATATGGAGAATAACATCACAAATGACCACCGAAATTTATTATCAATTAGTTAATTGCCTGGTATTTTCTACCTAGTTTGGAAGAGCTCTAGCTCTTTGCTCTCGTGTTTACACTAACATCTCATTTGAAGTATCACAACCAATAGCTGTTACATACACAATAATTTAGGATAGAAAATAGTACAACAGATTCCATACATAGGGAAAGCCAAAACTGAGTTCAGATACACTTTCACAAATCTATTGTGTCTCATATCTATATTCATAGTACCTACTTTGTTTATTGTGTAGTAAGTTTCTTTCTTCTGAGAACAAAGTAGGCACTTTATCTCTGTCTGGTTAAGGTACACTGAACAAATGTTTAACAGCAAGCAATTCTATATTTTTATTTATTCATGTGGGATTACTCATGTTTAATTATATTGGATACTCTGGCTAGTTTCGGCCACATCCGGTGGCCTACATCAAGGAGACAAAGCTGAGTAAACACTGAGCAATCTCGTCTTTTGAATGTCTTTTTGTGTTGTTAAAAATCAGAAATGAGAAAACAAGTGGCATGCCTGGTGGGATATATAAGATGCCCATCTTAAAGCTATTATAATAATAATGAAAACTAATTATCATATGTAAAGTTGCCGTGAGGTAATTTCAGTCAGCTCTACTTGCTTTTGAGTTCACTTTTTCAAAAGTATTATTAATAGCATAACAACAATTTATTTTCTATTAATTAATTATTATGGCCATGGCTTTATTTACATGGCCTTACATTGTTTTGTAATTTATTGTAAGTACTTGTTACCACATCCCATTTCGTACAACAGAAATAAAAAATTTAAACTGATATCCACCCTATTTACCATGTGGTTAAGATAAAACAAGTTATATTTTTAATGAGGTTTTAATACTACAGGTTCTCACATTTAGCTCACTGGCTTGTTTGTTGTGCAGATTAAAATCGGTGCCATTGCCAATCAGTAAATTCTGGGATTTAAATTTACACTGTAAAGTGTAAATAAAGTTATCAAAAATACAGGTGTATTGTGTAAAGTTTACACAATCAAACGTCTCATCCTATCTTAATGAGATTGGATACAGAAATGGATATATTGTTAGAATATACTTTTAATTAGCTACATCACCATTTCTCATCACTATGCAGGTACAAATGTAGTGGACAGCTAGTTGTCTATGGTTATTAAAAATAATTTATTTTGTTTAAAATAACTGCGACTTTTGGACGTAAACGTAGATTAAAAGAAAGGTATAATTGTGTTAGTTATGCACCCATATTCAGTACCCAATAGCAAAGATTTGGATTCGAAACTTACTTTTACCATTTCGACCTTCTGTCGAGTTTCCTGACTTAACAATATAACTTGTGTTACAATATACCAGCAAATCAAAATACCAGCAAATCAAAATCAATTCTATGTCGTCAATACAATGACTAATTTAGATTCTCTCGAAGTTTAGCTAGGTATTATTTAATAGTTAAAAATAAAACAAATGAATATCCTTGGACATATTTTCTGAATATGTACAATTGTACTCGTGTATACTTATAATACATAGATACATAACACCCAGATATAGAACAATTAAACCCATGCCCATGCCCATGCTCTTGAAGCAGATATTCTAACAAATGAGTTCAGTTACTGCAATTCTACTCTTTATCCAGAACAAAATAAAAGAAGAATGTTCTGTTTTATGATATCAAAAAGTTGTGCTTTATTAAGTGACCAATTCTTGAATGCTTTATCTAGTTTGTTATCACGCTTATCAAGAACAGGCATTTCTTTTTCTCATCAATCTTTGCATTTTGCAATATTTTACATTGTGCTATAAGCATCTTTATTATCAGGCTATTACAATAGATATTCTGATTGAAATATCGCCGAGGATGTCTAAATTATGCGACCTTGTCAGGTGCTTGACCTTTGTCATTGAATATTCATTTTCGGTTTACATGTCATTGTCGTGTTGTATTAGTAAAAGAAATAGATTTTAAAAGAAGCAATTTGTTATAAATATTATTTTAATCATCATCATCATCATTTCAGCCGTAGGACGTCCACTGCTGGACATAGGCCTCCCCCATTGCCTTCCACAAAGACCGGTTGGAAGCGGCGGATGATGATGATGATGTCATTGTCGTGTTGTATTAGTAAAAGAAATAGATTTTAAAAGAAGCAATTTGTTATAAATATTATTTTAATCATCATCATCATTTCAGCCGTAGGACGTCCACTGCTGGACATAGGCCTCCCCCATTGCCTTCCACAAAGACCGGTTGGAAGCGGCGGATGATGATGATGATGTCATTGTCGTGTTGTATTAGTAAAAGAAATAGATTTTAAAAGAAGCAATTTGTTATAAATATTATTTTAATCATCATCATCATCATCATCATTTCAGCCGTAGGACGTCCACTGCTGGACATATGCCTCCCCCATTGCCTTCCACAAAGACCGGTTGGAAGCGGCGGATGATGATGATGATGTCATTGTCGTGTTGTATTAGTAAAAGAAATAGATTTTAAAAGAAGCAATTTGTTATAAATATTATTTTAATCATCATCATCATCATCATCATTTCAGCCGTAGGACGTCCACTGCTGGACATATGCCTCCCCCATTGCCTTCCACAAAGACCGGTTGGAAGCGGCGGATGATGATGATGATGTCATTGTCGTGTTGTATTAGTAAAAGAAATAGATTTTAAAGGAAGCAATTTGTTAAAAATATTATTTTAATCATTTTACCTAAATATTTCTAAAACGAGATTGCCAACAGTTAAAAATTTCTTCAAAAGCGTATGAATGGAATAAGCCATAGAAAATACAAAGTTTGCTGTCGTATTCGGCCCGCATGATGGATAAATAACGGGTATAGTAAAAAGTAAAAAAGTGCTTATTATTTTCAGCGAAACGAAATTCGAAATGAGTTGAAATCTAAATATAAGTTCTCGCATTGCTCGCCATTTAGCCTGATCTTCGGCATTTCGCTTCCAGCATTACATACAATTTCAACTTATTGTGTAATAGCTAAGTAACATATAAGTGAACCAAACTGATATGCTACTTACCTATTATATGTACATAACTAATGAAATATTTACAAACTATTAAATAATTGTATTATATTTGTACTAATGAAAATTACAATATACATCAGTGAAGTCTTAAAGCGTCCTAGGCTATTGCAGATTTGTTTTATCTGCTCTCTGCTGTACTTACATGCTGTCTACCTGGAGTGTATAACATGTTCAATACAGGTAGAATAAATATAAGATAAAACGAATCTGCATTAGTAGTCTAAGACGTATAATACGTATATCAGGATAATAGATTTACGCACAGATATGAATAGGCTCTGAACCCGAGTAGATGCTATACTCCGCAGAGTGACGCTATTTTAAATAGGCTTTAAAAGACCGTGTGATCAAAGCCCCAAATACAAAATTACACACTTATGAATAGGCTCTGAATCCGAGTAGATGCTCTACTCTGCAGAGTGACGCTTTTTCAAATAGGCTTTAAAAAATCGTGTGATCAAAGCCCCAAAAGTAATTATTCTTGTTCGAATATATCCTTGCATCTGCTTAGTAAACTATCTTTAAACACCAATACAATTATTAGGCCCAGAACGATAGCGATAATAATGACTTGTTGGTCCACAGTCCCGTGTCAGCATTCTACAAGGCTCTGCTAGCCAACGCGGCGACTTCAGCTCTACGTCTGCACCAGCGGATCCCCGCTCGCGAGATCTCCCTCTCCCGGGAGTTCCTCGCCAGGTTCTTCCTCGAAGACAGCGCGCATTATCTCTTCTATTCGCTCATATTCATGAACGTCGTGCCCAACTTCTGTATCCTTTTATAAACTCAAGCCGCCACATCTATTAGGTACTGCTGAAGCTGCCGTGGTTTGATAGTTAACACTGAAACTGTATCCACGGCCTGTGGTAACAGGTAAATGTATTTTTTTATGCCACAGGTGGCAAGCAGACGAAATGCCTGTTGGTAAGCAATCACTGTCGCATATGGATATGGATACTAAGTCCTTTTTTTTAAATCGAGTAGATTTAAAAGATTCCGCATTCGTCCACTTCTGCAAATCTTACTAAGTGCAGCATAGGAAATTTAGTTGCCTTAATTTGAACAAGTTACTAATGTTCTGGGATAAAAACTAGGGTACGTAACGGTGGAAAATTACAACAGCAGCTACTCGTATGAACAGATGGATTAAGAGTTTTACCAAACGGTAAAACTCTTAATCACAATAATATACAGACAAAACATACATAAAGTATTAATAGAGCTTAAGTGCCATTGTCGCTAGCCCAAAGAAATCCCATTACCAGATGAGTTTTAGAATATATTTATCTGTAAGTAGAAAATGCGAATTTGAAAGTAGCGATTTCTTTCACGTCCGAAAAAAGTCTTCAATAATAATTCAGACCATGATGAAACGCTTTTTTTATCACATGTCTTGTCTTATCTCTTTTGGTCGCGTCTAATATTAAGCGAGGATGCGATCTATGACACGCACGCTTGCCTAGAAGATACTGATTCACTCGCGATTTAAAGACACCCAAGTATCTATTCGGAAGACACCCACTCAGGCAGGACACAGAACTCACAACATATTTTGTTGGACGAAAAAATCTTCAGTCTTTTTAGGGATTGTTCATTATCAATTGTCTGCTTAACTTTAATAGTATCTAAATGACTATCAAATAATAAATTCATTTAAAACCTTCAATATAAGTATCATTCTTCAATCAGGTGCACTTTCTCTGCAGGAAAAGTCCGGAGTGAATTAGTTGTTAAGGTCTAGGTTGTTACGACATATTTTTCCACGCGTGTCGACTAGTTAATATTTGGTCCGTTTATCTTGAACAAAAACATCTGTTTGCGGGAAAAATTAATAAATTAAATAACGAAATAATAGACCGCAACAGACTGCTTTCCGCTATCATGCATAACTTCATCTCACCCACTGGAGCTACTATGCCAGCGGTCCAGAGCTTCGCTCCGATACGTCAAGAAGCTGGGTTGGCTCGGGTAGACGCTGGTAGGGGGAAATGCACACCAAGCGGGACGTCAGCGCAGGACTTATCGCGCCCATTCCGAATAAGCATGAAATAATAAATAAAGCGTATTTGTGTTGTATTAACAGCAAGCTCATAAGGAAACAGTTTTACTCATATTATTATGGCAAATTAGTAATGTTACTAAAAATATGATAAGTATGTTTGATGCTAATGTAAAACTCCTTAGGCCATTGTAATGTTCAAGTCAAGGTAAACAACTTATCTATACTATAATGTCTCTTACTTGAGTTCGTAAAGGCTCTAAAATCATCATCATCTCAGACGTAGGATGTCCACAGGTAGACATAGACCTCCCCCATTGATTTCCGTAATAACCGGTTGGACGCGACTTGCATACAGTGCGTTGCTGCGGTCTTTACTAGGTCGTCTGTCCACTTTGGGGCTGGACGTCCTACGTTGCGCTTGCCGGTCCGTGCTATGTGCCCTGCCCACTGTCACTTCAACTTGCCAACCCGCTGGGCTCATCAACTCTTGTAGAGAAACCCTGATTATAAACACCCTCATAAGTTATTCCAGGCTAGTTATGTTTACCAGGACAGTTACAATACATCACCTTTTCATGCAGTAACGTGTAATGCCCAAAGAAAGAAAAAAAAAACGTTTTAAATATAAGGTGAAAACGGTCCTTAAAGTTATGCTACACAGTGACAGTGCCCCGGGTATTGTGGTCATAGGTGACGGTAACCATTTACCATTAGGTTTGTCACTCGTTTGTCACTTACTTTTTATCCCGAAAAAGGATAACGGTTCCTGTATGATGGGTGAAACCGCCGGGTACTTTAAATGAAGTAGAAAATCTGCTTCAATAAAACTGTTTTCTAACGTGCGGTTGTGAATGGAATCTATTTTGGTAGTTAGTAATAACACCAACACTCGATACATGCATCGATGATTTCATGTCTAATTACGATCGTAAAGAAAACCAAACATCGAGTCAGTAGCCGGTACATTAGCTGAAAGAGAAAAGTATATATCTATTCAAAGGTATTCGATTTAATCTGTGAACGAGACGAGATATTGTACCATGTTTATAGTCTAGCTACCCACACTGGCTTCGCATGAACATACGAATGAAGAAAGTTTCTAAGTAATAATTAAAAAGAAAAAAAAACTATCTCATTACGATGTGTTAACGGGCAAGTCTTGTGAAATAAGGCAATCGATGTGTTTTTGTCAATCTTTTTGTGACGTTATACATCATGTGGAAGTTTGAAATTAATGAATACTATAATACATATCCTGAATTATTATGCTTGGAGAAAAAATAGTTTCAATCGCTTTTCGTTTCTTGAAATTATGAAATAGAATATGGCCAAATTATTTTTAAACCGTAATCTTGATAACAAAAAAAATATAGGAAAGGCGCAATTTTATAGATGCTAACTTTGATGCAGATACATTTAAGGCTTAGACCTTTTATTGTACGTTTTGTTTATTCTATTAGCAGATAAGTACGGATAGTTTGATGAAAATTTCTGATAGTGCCTGCTGAAAACCTCTTTTCTGCGTTACGTCTGTTGCTGTTTTATTTTGGTAGGCGCTACAAACCATCTCTCTCTTCGAAGAATCAATCTCTCTGACGAATCTGACGTCACGAGGCACGTGTACCTATAGCATGTCGCGAGAGGCCGCAAGAGGTGCGCGCGCGGCGGCGGCGGTACCGAGCACCGCGCGCATGCTTCCCGGCCGTTTTGTATTTTGATTCTTCTAGTGTGCAACTAAATACCGACCGACCGCGCTCGGTCGTATTATTTTGTTGTCTTACCTCTTTAGTTTGAGTAAATGATACGTTACCGCGATATTGACGCTTTTATGTAATTTAGTGGAGTGAATCAGTGATTAGTGCACAGCCGCTTTTTTGTTTATTTTTTATTATTCATCTTGTGTACATAATATTATAAAAATGGGAAGCAAGCAAGGACGGAAAAGAAAATGTCTGTGTTTGTTTGTTACCTCTACACGCTTCAGTAGTTTAATTATTATCTTTTTGTTTGTATTTATAATTAACTAGTGGCCCGTCCCGGCTTCGCACGGGTGGACATTTATTTTTTAATTAAATTCTAGTAATAAATATAGCCTCATAGTAATTACTCTAAAGTACTTTTTTAAAATGGGTCCAGAAGTTTTTCATAATTCATACCTATTGCGTAAATGGGTACAATGGATATTTAAAAACTCAAAGAGCGCCATATTCTGCATTGCGCCGTGCAAAAATAATCATGTAGGTACATGCAATACTAACGTAGATAAACAAAAAATGACAGAACCTTTACAATATTATATTCATCGATAATTCGATGATTATAATAATATTATTAGTGTAGACTAGCTAACCCATCACTACATAGTATAAAACAAAGTCGCTATTTTTGTCCGTCTGTTTGTCTGTATGCTTAAATCTTTAAAATTACGCAACGGATTTTGATGCGGTTTTTTGTAATAGGTAGAGTGATTCAAGAGGAAGGTTTTTATGTATAATAACATCTATTAAATAATGGAGAAATACTGTTATTTTCAGGGTTTCTAATGTGGTGTCGTAAATTCTAACATTTCTTGCCGCTTACATTGCGTACGCAGGCTTAACCTTACAGGATTTATAAAAATAATGTACTAAGTATTGTACACCTTGAAAAGGTCTACAGAAAAGTCCGCGATGATATATGTCTATCTCTTATCGATATCCCACAAAACCATTTTTTGTCATTTACTTTTTACGGCAAATAATAGCTAATTTTCGAAGCGATTTTAAGCACTACAGCATTATTCCTTATTTAATTAAATACTATAAATAGATTGTTGATTTAACATAGATTTATATGGCCTTTTACAGCACATAATTTCTTTGAATATTTTCGAAGATATTACAGATTTAAAAATACATTGCGTAGCGTTTGCGGCGGTACCTATCGGCCGGCAGCCGCCGACCGCAGCGCGACGCGACGCGTTCCTATAAATAGCGCGTCGGAGGCCGCACTTCTCGCTCGTTACAGTCCGGTGACGCTGTAGAGGCCATCTGCGGCCAACAGCATTAGTCATTCAAAAAAAAAAAAAAAAAAAAAAAAAAAAAAAAAAAACGCACTTCTCGCTATAATAATTTGAATTTGGAAGCGATTGGACGTGATTTTTGGAGCTCTCTAGCAAGGATAATAACATGACTATGTAAATATTGACTATCAAAAAGTGATGTGGTGCATCCTATTTTGATAAATAAACATATTGATTTTTTTCGAATTTTGCACCCGTGCGAAGCCGGGGCGGGTCGCTAGTGTTAAATATATTGTAATGTATGTAGTAAGCCTTATCCGTGTGCGGTCCACCTTACTCTATGGAAAATGTTGAATCGTGTGGTCTATGGGAAGGCGTCGGTTCTGAACGGTGAATAAAGATTGTGCCCGATATTAAAATGGTTTTCATTTAATATCTCAAAAACCCATCGGCCCCATTGTTTTCTCCATCTACGCCCCACCCTTTGCTGCCTACTTGCTACGTGCCCGCAGGCTACGCGATGCAACTATTACTAAATACATTCGTGTTCTCTGTGACTTTCATCAAACGTCATACGAATACGAAGTCGTGATGAACATTTAATTTGTACGAAACACCGAAGGTAGATTTATTCGTTTCCAGAGCGAAAATATCAATGTAATCATAAGTTCCCACGGTTGCTTTATGAAACTTGAAAATATAAAACACTTGACACTGTCAAATATTCAAAACGCGATGCCAAAACAAAAAAAAAAAACTTCTGTCATAATGTAACAGATAATCAATGTAAAATCCGCTTTCGGCAATAGGAATAAACATTCTGTCTCCTTCTTGCTCGTGGCTATAGTAATTTAACTCTCCTTATCTATTTTAGCGTGACGTCAATGTATTCAAATCTAACGTCAGACGTATGTACGTCTGTGTGAGTGGAAAATATCAATGTAAATGTTCAAGCAGAAGTTCCCACGGTCGAGGACTTGGCCCTTAATATCTACATATTGTATTATTATTTATCCATAATTTTCCGTTTTTATTATCGGTTTTTTTCTCTATTACAATTTGTTTCTCATATAAAAACAAATTAAATTATTAAACATATTGTTAGCGCGGCCACCAAATATTATGGCAGAGCGCGCCCAACACGGAGGGGTGACGAACGACGACTTACCTGGTTTCCGGGCTGATGAGCAGAGCTGCGTTACCCAGTCCTAGGTAATCGCGAATCTGGAGTAGTGGACTGTATTTGCGGGTAAATGATGCGGGCGCGGGGAACCTTCGGCTCCTGCGGGAACTGTATCCCGTGCGGTGGTATGATAAGCGGTGTTGCGGGCAAAACGTATTCACTAGTACACTTCCGTTGTTGACGAGGGTCAATAGAAACGCACATCCGTCGATGACGAGGAACGGTAAACTCACATCCGTCGCTGACGAGGGTCAACGGCAGACTCACATGCGTCGCTGACGAGGGTCAACGGCAGACTGCTCTCGCAGTGGTGTCTCATCCCACGAAGTTCAACACAGTTAGTCGTCGTTCATGGGAAAATGAGGGTAGGAATGAAAAGAAGGAAGCGCCTCTGAGTGGCGCTAACATTGCCCCCGGCCTTAAAAACCATCGGTTTTTAAAGGAAAAGAAAGAAAGCGGTTTGAATAGGTAGCGGGTTGACCAGGGGCAAAGCGGTATGAGGTATGTTATTGCGTTGGGAGTGTGCATAAACGAACGACTGGTCGTTTATACACAGAAGTAGCAGTTCTGACCAAGCAGACTCTGCAGACTCCGTCGGCACCCGGGAATGTCTCGACGACGATGCCCAGGGGCCAGGAGAGCGGGGAAAGGTTATCCGTAATGATAAGCACGACGGAACCTATCTTAATAGGGTTAGCGGGAGTATTCCATTTGCCTCTAGCTTGAAGCAAGTGGAGATATTCTAATTTCCATCGTTTGGAAAAAGATTGAACCATTTGGTCGAGTAAAGCATAGCGCTTGATTAGGTGAGCGGGCTCGTCTGTAGCCGCGCACGCGGGTAAATGTTTCAGCGGTGCAACCATTAAAAAATGCGCGGGCGTTAACGCAGTGGGTTCAGAGGGATCCTCACTGAGTAGGGTTAGCGGACGCGAGTTGATGACGCTCTCGACCTGTGTAAGCACGGTTAACATTTCCTCATAGGTGAGTAACTGTGAACCTATTGTTCTAGCGAGATGACTCTTAAACGCTTTTACATAGATCTCAAAATCTCCACCCCAATGAGCAGAGCGCGGTGGGTTAAAACGCCATGTAATGCGGTTCGCAGATAGTTCGTCTGTGATTGCCTTCTGAAATTCGTCAGAATCGACTAGCGTGTATACTTCGGATAATGCGTTCTTAGCTCCTACAAATGATCGGCCATTATCTGAATACATGACAGATACATTTCCACGTCGCGCGAGGAAACGTTTGAATGCGGATAAGAAAGAGCAAGTACTTAGTGAAGTTGTCAGCTCGACATGGCAACACCGGACTACTTTATCTACAAATATTAATAAATACGCTTTAATAGATCGCACGCCACGCTTTCTTAACGGTATGATTGATATAGGGCCTGCATAATCTACGGCGGTGTGAGTCCAAGCTTTGGCCTCGTTTACGCGACAGTCGGGTAAATCTCCCATGAGCGGGAACGTAGATTTAGGCTTAACCTTGAAACAAAAGTTGCATTTATGTACAACCGAGCGAACGATACTACGACAGGAAAGAATCCAGTATCGCTGTCTAAGAATAGACATTAAAGCAACGGGACCGGCGTGACAATTAACACGATGATAATAATTAATTATCAGCTCGATTATGCGGTCCTTGCGCGGTAATAAAATCGGATGCTGCTGACTGTAAGACAGATCCGCATTTCGGAGACGGCCTCCGACTCTAATTAGCCCGTTCGAGTCCCGAAACGGTACGAGCCGCTGTACAGCGCGCGGACAGCGAGCGCCCGAGGCGAGATTCGAAATAATATCGGAAAAATAATGATTTTGCAACGCCTTTATAATTTGTATTTCAGCGAAATTAATGTCATCGGCGGAAAAACATGTCGATCGCGGTAGTTTCTTAACGAAACGATAAACTAAAACTACTGAGCGTAGCAACAATAACCACGACGACACTCGGGTGGAAAGTTCCAACAACGGGTTCGAAACCTGACCCTGCGACTGAGTCACAGGAAGCGAAACAATTTTCTTTAATTCAGGTAGATTATCGTCTACCATAGCGGGAACTACTGACTTGACTGGCCAAGTAGTAGTATTTTGGCATAACCAAGCGGGACCAGTGAGCCACAGCGGGTGGTCAACTAGTTGAGCGGGTGATAACCCTCGCGACAGAGCGTCGGCGCAGGGATTTTCGTTTCCGGGTACATGGCGGAAACGGTCAGCGGGAATAGCGGAAATAATTTTAGTGACACGCGTAGCCACAAATGTTTTGAAACGATGCGAAGAAGCAGTGATCCACTGCAATGCTACCATTGAATCGGTAAAACAAAATATTTTATCTATAGCGTGACGCTTTTCGTAAGTGTCGAGAACTCGGCGCGCGAGTTTAGCCATGAGTAGGCATGCGCAGAGTTCTAGTCTGGTAATGGAAATTGTTTTAAGCGGAGCCACTTTCGATTTGGCGCAAACTAAGCGGGTGATCGGAGCCGAGTCGGAATCGAATTGAGTTCGAATATACACTACGGCACCATATCCATTTTCACTAGCGTCTGAAAATGCCGCAATAATGATTTTAGAGTTTGCTTCGACACCTAGATGGCGAGGGAAGCGCAGCTGTTGAATACAAGGTAACTCGCGTACATATTTTTGCCAAATGTTTACAATATTTGAAGGCGGTTCGACATCCCAGTCGAGTTGTAATATGTGTAGTTTTTGTAATATTAATTTCGCGAACAGAATAACAGGCGCTATTAGCCCAAGAACATCGTACTGACGCGCGATCAGAGATAAGATGTTGCGTTTGGTCGCAGGACGCACTTCAATATTCACTGTGAACATAAACACGTCGCATTTGGGAGACCATTGTAGACCTAAGACTTTCAAGTTAGTGTCCGGCTCATCGAAATTAATATTCGCGGCGTGACGATCCGACATCGGGAGTGATTCTGTAACCTCTGGTACATTACTCGCCCATTTTACAAGGTCGAAGCCCCCGGCCGTGAGCAAATCGCGGAGATCGTCGCGGAGTTGTAAACAATCAGATAATGATTGTATCGAGAAGCATACATCGTCCATATAGGTATGGTTTTGTATAATATACGCGGCAAGCGGGAAGCGCGCGCGCTCGTCTTCGCACAGCTGCCGTAGCACTCGCATAGCGAGGAAAGGGCTGCTACGCAAACCAAAACAAACGCGGTTGAATTGATACGTATCAAGCGATAACGACGGATCGAAGCGGTAAAGAAATTTTTGAAATTTATGATCATCATCATTAACGAGAATTCGCAAATACATCTGTTTCACATCGGATGTAAACGCGATCGGATAGAAGCGGAAATCCAACAGGATTAGGAAAAGTTCATTCTGCAAATTATCACCGGTATATAAAACATCGTTCAGTGATAGTCCCGAATCAGTCTTCGCGCTAGCGTCCATGACCATACGCCATTTAGTTGTAGTTTTATCTAACCTGGCTATAGCATGGTGCGGTATATAATATCCGGTTAAATGATCGTCATTGTTTACCAATGAGATATAACCCTCTTGTAAATATTCTTTTATAATCGCGTCATACTCCACTCGCAGAGGAGGTGACGCGACGAGCTTGCGTTCTAAGTGCATGAAGCGCTTCTTAGCGGTGTTAAACGAGTTGCCGAGAGCGACAGCGGGTTCACGAGAAAACGGTAACGAAACACAATAGCGTCCCGTAGAATCGCGGGAGAAATTATTTTTGAAAATACGTTCATTTTCGAGAGCGGTTGGGCTTAAGGTCGGCGCACATTGCACCTCCTCAAGTTGCCAAAATTTCTGGAGAAGAGTGTCCAGACGCGGTTCTTCGGCAAAGGCGCAGAGAGAAATTTCAGCGCGGTGATTTTCATTGGCAGCGGAGTTACTGACACTAGACGCGGCAGTAACGTGAGCGGACGTAACGGATGCGTTTCCGATTACGATAAAACCAAAAATGGTTTCAAATGCGGTTGGTGACCCAGGTGGTCCAGAGACGCGGCCCGATAGTAAGATATCGGCAAACAGAGGAGCTCCGATTAAAATATCTATTTCAGACGGTTCCGAAAAGCTGTTATCCGCGAGCGGTAAATAGTTCAAATGTGTGAGACCCGAGACGTCTACCTTAACAGACGGCAGGTTATCTGTAATGCGGTCAATAATAAAAGCGTCGATCGAAATAAAATTATTATTCAATCGCGAGTATAATGTGGTTGAAATTAGTCCTTTGATAGGATTTGATGCGGAACCTATTCCCTTTACAACAGTGTTAGAAACTTTATTGCATTTTAAATTCAATATATCACAACATTTTGCGGTTATGAAATTAGATTGAGAAGCGCAGTCGACTAAGCAACGTAGAACACGCTCGCGACCGTTTAAATCGGTAGCGTAAACTTGAACAGTTCCTAGTAAACATGTTGAGCTAGTAATAGGGTGCCGTAAATTGTTGCATAATGAAACATGTTTTTGCGGTTGATAAGACGCGCCGGCGCTCGCCCCTTCGAGGTGCAAGGAGGGCGCGGGCGCGGGCGAAGCGGGAGCCGAGCGTGCGCCGTTGTTGGCTTGAACGTGGCTGGGACGGTGATAAGAGGCGGGCGGCGAAGCCTGCGCCGGGGCGCGTGTGGCGTTGCCCGCTCGTACAGGTTGCGATGGCTCAGTGCGTGATGCAGTGTGTGCACTAATGTGCGATCGGGAATTATCGCGGGAAACTATTCTACATAACTTTGTGTGATGTCTACCAGATTGGCAATAGAAACACTTGTGAATTGACTTACAGTCAGCATTGTCATGTGATAAACTTAAGCAATTAGTACAGCCTTTGTGTTGTTTTATGTAGGCCAACCTATCATCGACTGAAAGCTTATCGAACGCGGGGCACCTATACAATTGTACGTGATCAGATCTATTGCACAAGTTGCATTGGCGCAGCTGAACGCACGAAGCAGCGAATGAATGTGTAGATTTCTTACGATTATAATTATTATCTGATACGCGTTCGGAAGCGGGCGCGGTGCGATCTAGTATTTTACTTTGCTCGCGAACGAATTTGATGAATTCATTGTATGTAGGCATAGGGTTGCCTCTTAGGTGCATTTCGAATGCGCGTGCGGTTGTCGAGTCGACCCTATTTATTGCGAGTTGCATCAAAATAAAATCAGCCAGGTTTGCCAAATCGAGCGATTGCAAACTGGAAACAGCGGAACAAAACTTATCGAGAAATAATTCTAAGTTCTTTGCGGAAGCGATATTATTATTAGATTTAAATTCAATTATCTGTTGCAGATAGGAGGTAGCAAGAGAACGCGGGTCATCGTACCTATCTACGAGTGTCTGATAGATAAGGCGGTAGTTGTTGCTATTTGGCGTAATACCTGAAATAGCAGACAAAGCGCGACCACTGAGCTTATTAATTAAATATTGAATGCGCTCATGATCAGTTAAATCTGGATTTTTATGAATAGTCTGGTTAAATGATTCATAAAATATTTTCCAAGTCATTGGATTGCCATCGAAACACATTAGCTCGAGTTTAGGTAACTTGACGGACTTACGTTGCGGTGAAGTGTGAGAATCAGCGAGTTTCGCACTCATAGCGGGCGGGTTAAGTTTATCGTAAACAAACTTGCAGCGGCAATACATATCTTCGAATGCATTTAGCGATTGATAATTGACCTTGTACCGAGGATTTATTGTCAGCTCGGTGATGTTTAATTCGTTTACAACGTCATTGAACTCGGACTGTAAACGATCGAGTGAAATAATCCCACATAAAAATAGGTCTTTCTCCGTATCATCAGTAAAAGCATTTAAAGAGCGGTTATAAATGTCTTGTAAACGAGAAAATATGGTATCTCTTTTACCTGCTAAAGTTAAGCGTTTAATTTGCAACTTATCGTGAGGTACGTCATCTTTACACTCGTCTTTATCTTTGGAACGAGTAGCCATTTTGAGAGACAACTGATAAATTTAGGTAAATTTCGAAACGGCTAATTTAATGGTTGCACAGTGACACATATACGCGCTTAGTAACTAGCAGAGCGGTTGAGCGAGGCAGGAATGTGGCGCGGTAACCGACCACGAAACTACCTTCACATGCGAATAATAGCGGGAAAAAAATATTATATTTAGAAAATCGATGGAAATTTGCGGTTTTTAATGAAGGAGAAGATGAGGAAATTGGGAAAAGAAAGATCCGGCTCGAAGGACAGAGAGTGTGTTAGCGCGGCCACCAAATATTATGGCAGAGCGCGCCCAACACGGAGGGGTGACGAACGACGACTTACCTGGTTTCCGGGCTGACGAGCAGAGCTGCGTTACCCAGTCCTAGGTAATCGCGAATCTGGAGTAGTGGACTGTATTTGCGGGTAAATGATGCGGGCGCGGGGAACCTTCGGCTCCTGCGGGAACTGTATCCCGTGCGGTGGTATGATAAGCGGTGTTGCGGGCAAAACGTATTCACTAGTACACTTCCGTTGTTGACGAGGGTCAATAGAAACGCACATCCGTCGATGACGAGGAACGGTAAACTCACATCCGTCGCTGACGAGGGTCAACGGCAGACTCACATGCGTCGCTGACGAGGGTCAACGGCAGACTGCTCTCGCAGTGGTGTCTCATCCCACGAAGTTCAACACAGTTAGTCGTCGTTCATGGGAAAATGAGGGTAGGAATGAAAAGAAGGAAGCGCCTCTGAGTGGCGCTAACACATATTATTTAGGTAACAAACAAACATAAGTATTATTTATATCTATCTATATTATTATAAAGAGGAAAGATTTGATTGTTTGTTTTGAATAGGCTCCGAAACTACGGGACCGATTTCAAAATTCTTTCACTGTTGGGAAGCTACACTATCCCCGGGTGACATAGGCTACTTTTTATCCCTGTATTCCCACGGAAACGGGAACTACGCGGGTGAAACCGCGAGGCGTCCATTAGTTATACCTAGTCTTGCCATAAATATTGTAACAAAGAAAATTTATTTTTTTCTTTTGCAAATAACATTTATTACTTTTACAGTGTGTTAGTTTAATACATAAATATAAAACAATTTAAAATATAAAAAGCTTATTCGAAGTGGCCTCCATTGGCTACAATACAGTCATTTAAACGTTGAAGCCAGTTATCAATAGAAGTACGCACTCTTACTATGGGCAAATTCTTCACTGCCAATCGTATGGATTGTTTAAGGGACTCCAAATTATCATGGCGTTTAGAGCAAGCCGTACTCTCTAAAACTGACCATAAACCATAATCCAGCGGATTAAGATCGGGACTAGACGACGGCCAGTCTTTAGCTCTGATGAAGTCCGAAACGTTCGCTTCCAAACAAGACTGCGTGGACCAAGCATTATGACCGGCGCCGAGTCTTGCTGGAAGGACCATACTTGGTTATTGAACATGGTGTTGTTAACTACTTAACTACCTTCTCAAGAATGGTATCTTGATACACTTGTGCCGATGTTTTGATACCTTTTGAGACCTTTTTCACAAAAATATGGCTCAGTCACTCCTTCATAGCCAACACCCCACCAAACCATCACTGAAGTCGGATAATGCCCACGTTGCACTCTGTCGACTAATTGGGAAGCTTCCTTAGAGCTTTGAGCATAAAAACGGTCATTTTGTTTGTTATAATGTTGCTCAATTGTAAAAATTTTCTCATCCGTAAACAAAAATTTTCTGTGACCTCCTTTTGCGTACCGCTTCAGTAGTTGTTTCGATTTTACCACTCTATTCTTTTTTAAATTATCAGTTAAGAAGTGACCAGTGCGTCTCTTATAGGCTGCAAGTCGCAAGTCATCTTTTAAAATACGCGACATGGTTCTAGGTGCCATCTTCATCTCCCAAAATAAAATCTTTTGCTTTCGGACAGGATTTCTTCGAATTCTACCCCTTACTCCTTTGACCACCTTTTTCGTACGAACACTACGTGGACGGCCAGATCTTTTTCTGTTACAAACAGAGGAGGTCTCATTGTACCTATTAATAGCCCGGTACACAAACATTTGACTAATACCAAGCGTATGGAGAGTTTTAAAAATTGCATTTGGCTCCATACCTACTTTGCGTAGTGCAATCACAGCGATTCGGTTTTCTTTGTCACCCCACTCCATTTTAATATCGCAAAATATTGTACAATTTATTGGCGCCAAAATGAAAAAACACAATGAACAATCATATAAAAATTACAGATTCCAAATTCAAATGTAATATTTTGTTTATTTTTAGTTTTAACAGTATTTATGGCCAGACTAAGTATATAAAAGAAAAAAAATATATTAACACAACAATCAAAAACTTTTAGAAATAAATTATTACTAAGTATACCTACAAACAATCAGTCGCACGCGTAATGGGCGTTTATTGTGCTATTCAATTTATTTAGTGATTATAAAAAATCAACAAGTTTATCGAATTTATCCTATGGACAGTCGATGTTCTTTTAAATGTCACAGGTGAACGGTCTTACGGTCATCCATCCAAGGGCTGACCGGCTAAACATTGCTTAATATTAACTACAAATATGTAGTTGATTCATATAAAGTTATAAAATTTGAAATAAGGCGTAGCTCTATCGGATAACCAAATACCTAAAAGATCACCCAAGTTCGCAGCGGACAATCCAGATGGAGACCGCGAGTAGCATTCAAAACGGACCTCTGCCGGGGGTCGGACGACACGACAGCACCGGTACAGGGCTCGAGTGGCATATTAGTTATTCTGACAATAGTGCTCTCAACTCAGTCTGCACGATTTAATGTTCTCCAATTATTCGGTAAAACAATAAAATATTCAGTTTGAAGGTCACCAGCTACGTAAACACTATCAACATGTTAATCAGATAAGCTGTCTCGTACAACTACCAATTTGTCTCTAACGTGGCCAAATATGGATATTACAAACTTTCAACGGACAGTTAACAGCGTGGGTGACAAATTACGATTGTGGCTCCCTCCATTCAGCTCAAAGAAGCTGGTCATGCATATAGAACACGCGTACGTGGTCGCTTGTAGTTTCTGATGAAAAATCATATAAGGATAAATAATGTCAAATCATATATGTACGTTAAGATCTTTAATGATGCAATAATTACGTCATCGGTTCCAATCGCTGAAGGGCCATTGTAGGAAGGTTGTCCATAAATACATTTATTTATTTAGTTTTTAATGAAGGTTAATTACACTGTTTAATTATGAAGCTTTATCATTAAACTGTTTGATTGGTGGACATTCCCCGCGTACGGACTAAGCGCTTCGATTCCACATTCTTCATACGCACAGCGAGGATGTGGAACTCTCTGCCGGCGTCTGTTTTTCCCGCGAATTACAATTTGGGTGTCTTCAAATCTAGAGTAGACAGGTATTTTTCTAGGCAAGCGTGCTTCATCTTGGACTGCATCCTGCTTAACATCAGGCAGGGTGTGGTCAAATGCGAAACTATTTCGTATAAAAGTAAAATTGGTAGGTTGGGGTAATGTGGAAATGAGAGGCTAAAAAATCCGCGTTTACCCTGAATACTGGACCCTAAGTGTTATAGTTACTTAAATCAACAACTTGGTGGTAGATCTCCTTAACAGGAGATCGTCTGGGTGGCACCACCGCAGTACCAGATATTCTGCCGCCAAGTAGTAGTGTGTAAACAGTACTGTGTTACGGTTTGAAGGGTACTGCAGCTAGCGAAATTACTGGGTGGTTGAGACCATTGGAAATCTCAAAGAAAGCCAAAGCAGCGATGCCCTGGACATTGTTTTGCTAAGCAAACTTCTATGTATCGTTGATTGCAACGATACATAGAAGTTGA
The DNA here is from genome assembly GCA_905404145.2 of Biston betularia. NCBI lineage: Eukaryota > Metazoa > Arthropoda > Insecta > Lepidoptera > Geometridae > Biston > Biston betularia. Next base: position 861,953 of record FR989882.1, on the reverse strand, counting down.
TTGATAGTTGGTCATGGACAGGCGTTATATCTTACAATCAAGCGTCTCGTTAGTTTTTACTTTTGACAGCCCTGTGGGTTCATTGCTAGTATGTCTGCTCCAAGATCGTGGGTTCGATTCCCACCCAGGATAAACATTTTGTGGGATAAATATTGATCGGTGTCTGGGTGTTTTGTAAGTATGTATTTACAAAAAAATAAGTATTTAAGTATTCTATCAGTTATCTGACTTCCATACTAGAAGCTTTGCTTAGTTTGGGGTCAGATAACGCTGTGTGTAATGTCTTACTATAATAAATAAAAAAATTAAAAATAAAATAAAATATAATATTAAATAAAACTTGAAAAACTTAAACCAACTCTAAATAGATCATATTTTTAGGTAAAAGATTATATTATATAGGGTTATAATTATACTTCAGGTCTTGTTCAGGTGATAGGGGTCGTTATATCGATTACTATGGATATACCTAACTCTAAAATCGGGAAAAATCATTATATTTATCACTCTATCTATTAGTCGACGCCACAACAACTTGTGATCACGGCTATTGCAACACGGCCGAAACGTCGAGGTAAAGAAAGAAAACTAATTTCATAGTATATTGTGCGCGATTAAGACCCGGTGATAAACATAAAATACCTATTTAGTTTTAACTGTTAATTTATTGCTTTGAACTGTCTGTGTTTCCTTAACTAACACACAGTGATACTGTTGCCGATATTCCTTTTCGCATTGCTACACGCGGCTTCGTACTCGCTGACCATCCTTGACGTAAGTACCTACCTCTTTACTTAAAATACTTAGCAAATAAGACCAAGTGTACACTTCTACACGTGTTTCGTAAACGCTTGTTTAATTCAAAATTTATTTATCGAGGTGTCACGTACCTATCTGCAGCGGCGGCCTTAGCTGTTGCGAGGCCCGGGGCGACAAAGTTTTTAATAAAAAATTAGTTCGAGTGCTCGAGTGGCCGTAACATGAAACCGTGCGTTCAGGGGGGTTTGTTAAGTGCGAGGCGCGAGATACACATTTATGTATAGTAAAGACTTTTTTCTACGAGGACGCGAGGCCCCTGCAAGAGCGAGGCCCCGGGCGGTTGCCCTGCTTGCCACCCCTAAGGCCGCCACTGCTTATCTGTATAGGTTATTGTTGTCGAGTGATTTATATGGTTCTGACCATTAAATAACACGGGAACTTAAAACACAAAACACTCGGAGAAAGTATACTTGAAAATAAAATGCATTGTAATTTGTATTTGTGATATTGTTCTAGTTATTTGTGACTTAATTTGATTTGATTTGTGTTTATCCCACTAATATTATAAATGTGAAAGTTTGGATGGATGGATGTTTGTTACTCTTTCACGCAAAAACTACTGAACGGATTTGGATGAAATTTGGTATGGAGGTGTCTGAGATCTTTATCCCAAAAACATGTAATATCTCACGACGATAGAATCATCGATATGCAAATTATTCATCCAACAAACATAAACTTATTTCATATAAACAACTACTTATTCCAGATTTATTCCATTTGCGTTGCTCAGATAATTTATGTGTCGCAAAGTGTTTGACTAGTCCTTTATCTTTATTTACACTTGACCGTTTACTTACTTTATTTTTCAATAACGCATCGTCTTTCATTCCTCAATGATATAATTATAACGCATTTAGGAAAGGGTGAAGATAAGCTGTGAATACAAGCTTGGCTTATCTTTCTTTGAATGCAACATCAAACAAAGAAATTAAAACCAAGTCGGTTAGTTAAATTTTTACCCAAACTATTATCTAGAAACACACATGTAGCGATGACATTGCGAAAACAGTACGTATGTACTGTCATAAAAGATTTCACTCATAACACAATGTTAACATTATAATGCAAACTAATTAATGTTTTTTTTAATTATTTTTTTGTTATAAAGCTCTGTATTTAGCCACAGCGCACCAGATGTTAAGTAACGGTGTGGTCGAAGAAGGTAAACACACCTATTCTGAAATGGGACTGGCTCTCAAGTGAGGCAGCCAGAACACTACGTTAGATGCTTGGCGGCAGCTTTTCAACTCTAGTGTGGTAATGGTTTCCTCACGATTTTTTCCTATACCGGCAGCTCAAGCTCATGATTAGGATTTGAACCCACAACCAACAACCACACCACCCACACGTGCAAACCGACCGCGCTAACTACTGAGGAATCATCGCTTAAATGTGAAAGTGGTGATGTCGAAGATGAAGCATGCTGATTTAAAATATGTACATACCTTTTCATTTCGACTGAAATGTGTGTATCGTGTATTGCAGACCCTGGGCCAGAACTCGATGTGGGTGGCTCGGCTCCTGATCTCGCTGGTGGAATTCCAGTCGCGTAACATCCTGCGCGCGGCTGCACTCGCAGAGATCGTGCTGTTCCCCGTCGTCGCCTTAATGGCGCTCTTGTGAGTATTATGTACATACATACCCTTCACACAATGATAATCTCACAAGATATCAAGTTAGGGGCCACACGAATTTCGTGATTATTTTACCCTTCCACATCCTTGTCACAGCTGGTCACATTTGTGAGACCCCCCTTACCTAGTGTGATGTCACATTTTTGCAATTTTACATTTAGAAATGTATGAAATTAGAAATACAATATTAAATAAATATCGTAGGACTATACGGTATACACACAGCGCCATCTGGCCCCAAACTAAGCAGAGCTTGTGTGATGGAAGTCAGATTACTGATAGAATACATAAATACTTTTTTTTTGTAAATACATACTTATAATACATACAGAACACCCAGACACAGAACAAACATTTGTTTATTCACTGATGTATATACTTATGTATTTTGAAAAAAGGTGATGTCACAAAATTTGTGACCCCTCCCCGCCCCTTGTCACACTTCGTCGACCCCTTTCCTTTTTAACGTGTGACGTTATGGATGACCCCTTATTAGTTAGAACAAACGAAATAAACATCCATTACAATATTTTTTTACCACATGTTTGATTGACTCGTTACTTTGCGGAAGTTCATTTCGAATATTAAAGGTTTATTTATATTTAGTTTATTGTTGTACCTATTGTGTATTGTGAAACGACTGTTAAGCGGAAATAAACTAAATATATACCTAACTTGAATACTCACATGTAGGTAGTTTGAAATGATGTTTATAATCTCACCACATCTGCGTATAGTCGAAAAGGCTGATAGCAGGATCAAAATTAATGATTAAAAGAAAATTATCATTGGCAGCAGATTTTCAACTTGAGGGTGGTAGTTAGCCAGCCGAGTACTAGAAAGTACCCTACCAGCATGCTATGGTTTCCTCACGATGTTTTCCTTCACCGACAGCTCAAGCTCATTGTTGGAGTTTGAATTCACGCCCTTTGGCATGCGAACCTTCCGCGCTAACTACTGAGCTATCATCGCTACAAATTCATATACAAAATCAATTCATCATACAGTTAATTGACCCAGATAAAAGCTTGTTTTGCATATTTACCCTTCGTGTTTATTGATCGTGTTGTTTCCGCAGCGGGTACTGCGGTCTGATGACGCCGTTCGTGTACTACTACTTCGTGACGTGGCGCTACGCGTCGCGGCGGAACCCGTACACACGGAACACGTTCCACGAGCTGCGCGCGGGTGCGGAGCGCGTGGCCGCGCGGCCCGGCATGCCCGCGCCGCTCGCCGGCGCGCTGCGCTCCGCGGTGCAGCTCGTCTGCCGCATGGCACCGCCCCTCGAGGCCGCCCAGCAGTCAGTATCATAGCCTTTATAACTAACCCAATAACGTCATTTTAAAGATAAACATACATTTAATTCACAGGAGTACAATATACAATTAATAGACAATCAAATTGCAATGAATGCAATGAAATAATAATTCAAACGTTTTAAAAATATCGTATCTATGTTAAGTAAACTAATAATTTTCTTTTATTTGACAGGTAAATACAGCAGATGTCTGTTTTGGTGTATTAAGAAGAACATTTTCTATGTTTAATATTAAACTAAGGTGGTGTAAGAACTATTTGACATAAGCGACTTCTGTTCATCTCTCATGCACAATGAATCGATTTTATACTTTAATACCAGGCATACATATCTTTTCTTCGAACAAGATCATCAAGTCCAGTACTATATAAATCAATGTTGCTTTTATTTTTTTTAAATACCAGAAGTGTATCTAAAAATCTGCAAATATTGACATAAGCCAAACCAATGCAAGATCATAATTATTAACTTAAATATTTTTTGTTAGTTTTAACAAATGCATTTGTGTCGCATAATCAAATTTTTGTTGTATTAATCAAGTATATTTCGTATAAGGGAGTGAAAATGGTATTTAATTTCGTATAAAATGGTCCAATACTATACTACTATAAGCAAGCAAAAACAATGTATAAGTTAGACTGATAAGTATTTACATTGTAAATGATGACTTAGTGAGGTAATATTTTTATTATTTACCCTTTTTTGTCACAATATTTAGGTTTTTTTTTATTTATTATAGTCTAATCAGTTTTTGTATCTAGCTCAATTCTTATGGCAAAATATTGGTACCTATTTTAATTTTTCATTCCATTTTTTATTGTACCTAGATATAACAATTAATGTATTGTTAAATATCTGAGTTGTGAATAAAATTGTTTCTCGATTTAAATTAATGAATTATGTATGCAACCAAAATTGTCGTATGGTTTTGAATCCCTATCGTGTATGTTTGTCACCTAATTAAATATTAGCACTTGGTTTGGGTGAATGTAGACAGGTTTTTAAATAAAAAGTTAGTGTAATATTACTTTTACTTGTTTGATTTCTTATTTTCTTATCGGCGGAATGGTAGGGATGTTTTCGAAGTGTGCTGGTGAAATATTGACCACTCTTTTATTTACTGTTATTAAATCACATATATAGTATAAGGGCCGATTCACACCGTAACGCCTGAGGCCGGCAGTGGATGCTGCTGAAAGTGGCGCGCTGCGCCGCTGCCAGCCGCTGCTTTCCCGTTGTGAGTTGAGATAACTGTCCTTAAGTGAATGGCAATATTTCGCATACCAATTATAAATCTGGTTGTGGCACTTTATTTTTGTGTTATAGTGTTATAATTTGTTGTAGTTGTAAAACAGGCTTTCATCAGATGACTTGCTCGTCAAATCTTTAAGGTTGTTTATTTAACTTAACTACTGTTTTTAATTTAATACTTACCTACTTAATTATTATTTTTTACCAAAAGGTTATCAAATAGGTAGAAAAGTCATTTGGATCGTTTAGTTATGTCGACGTTTAGGTCTCATTTCTAGTTATATACATTATTATTATGTTATGCGTTCTGCGTTTCAAATAAATTTGATAAAGCAGGAAATAATTGATGGCAATACTATTCGATATCCCTTTGACAGTAGCCAAACAAAGAAAAAAAATCTGGTTTCTCTCTGGTTTAGGTTAAAATCGGTAGTTTCCGGTTTTATGAATGTGTCGTAGGTTTCATTTTTTATATTGGCAATAAAAATTTAATTTGAAGTTGACATTGACACATCGTGTGTCATCTGTTCTTTTCCGGTCTTTTCAGCCTCTTTTTGCAATCATGGCGGCGAACAACATTTCCAAAAAGCGAAAAGTATGTGAAACTCTGTGAAAATAATGTAAAAATAAGTTTACAAAATGTTACAACAAATCCTAAAGCACGTACCAGAATGGGGTCTGGTTCAGTTTTGATAGTGTAATTTGTGATGTTGGTGGATACTTTTAACTTTCCCTCAATTTGAGATGTTCTAATGTTTCTGTTGCTCAACCTTTACGTAGTACAGAGTATTACAGAGGAGTATTGCTCTGGACTACTATAAATTTGTCTACAGTTCAGGAAGATTTCCGTGAAGTGGTCAGATCATTGTAAAGCGTAAAATTAAACGTTCAAAACATAACCTCAACTAAACATTACAGTTCGTCGGGGACGGAGTGTTCAAGGCGGAACTAAATGAGTTCCTCACTCGAGAGCTGGCCGAGGATGGCTACTCTGGCGTGGAGGTGCGTGTCACGCCCACCAAGTCGGAAATTATCATCATGGCTACCAGGACACAGAGCGTGCTCGGAGAGAAAGGACGTAGGATCCGTGAACTTACATCCGTAGTTCAAAAGAGATTCAACATCCCTGAACAATCTGTGGAATTGTACGCTGAGAAAGTAGCCACCCGTGGTCTCTGCGCCATTGCTCAGGCCGAATCTCTCAGATACAAGCTTATTGGAGGTTGGTTCTATTCATGTTATTCATACAGCGTTAGAAATGTTATTTAATTTATCAGCTATACTTTAGCTTGCTGTTGTAGTAAGCGTTACTGTTGTTCTTGTAGTGTTCCATGTATTTATTTATTGATTTATATACTACAGCCAATGTAACTTGATCGAAACATTAATCATGCAAAGGTGTTAAGTTTTTGTTGATTTATCATTCTTGTCTTACTAGCCCTAAACCTGACGTTGCTAACCAATAAATGGTAGCAGTGTTTTTCATTAAGGCTACACTAAATACCTATTACTATGGTTGGGGCTTTATAATTTAAAGCTTTCTTTTGTAACAAGGTAACAATGAAAACTGAAATAGTTTTTAAAATTAAAATTTTTATTTACTAAAGTACGCCAGCAGCACATTGCAAAAAATATGTTCCGATACATTGGTTTAGATACATTTTTGTTTTGTGGGATTACTCTGCTCTTACAAGTGAAACAAAAGATAACAGTTATTACCTTCTCATACTAACTTATACTGTCACATATTAGTATCACATCTCGGGCACATCATCATACCTAACATTATTTACATTAGTAACTGGGGATAAAATATCTTTACAGTGAATATTTCATTTCTTAAACTTATTCAATCACAACTGTTAACCATGTTTTGTCTAAATCCTTTTCAGAGGTAGATATTTTATTGTCTTCATAGCTTGTTGTGTATGATAATGCTGAGCTTGAACATATTATCCTGGTAATGTCTTACTGTGAGGTTATGTTGGACATATTGATGAATCTTTGCCCTGAGGTCGTTTACAATAAATAATCTGTAACCACCATTATCTTTACCTAACATCTAAACTTTTATTTGACAAATTCCAGGTCTAGCTGTCCGTCGTGCATGCTATGGTGTGCTCCGATTCATCATGGAGTCTGGAGCTCGCGGCTGTGAAGTAGTTGTTTCTGGAAAGCTCCGTGGTCAGAGAGCCAAATCTATGAAGTTTGTTGACGGACTGATGATTCACTCCGGAGACCCATGCAATGACTATGTCAACACAGCTACTAGACACGTACTGTTGAGGCAAGGAGTACTCGGAATTAAGGTGAGGCCTCTTTTAAAATAAGACTCCTTTATAACAGGTTAAAACTATCAATTTTGAATATTGTTGGCAAATATGCACAAAAAAAAAACCTTTAAGAAATGAAACACTAGTGATTGGTTTCTGTAAATAGTGATGTAATTGAAAATAAGTGTACAGCAGTATATCAGAAGTTTAATATTTTATTGCATGTTGAAGGTTTTTATAAGGTTTTATCTTATTAAAAAATATTTAGTTTTAAAATGATACTGAAATCAAATAAGGAAAAAGGAACATAATAAAACAAAATATTCAAGAACATAAAAAACGGCATTAGTATGTAAAGGTTATCCACCATTCAGGGATTGCAAGTTACTCAATAACTTGTGATCTAATTATGCGTGGGAGAGTAAACAGCTTGTTTATTGGAGGGTCTGTACCATATAGGCTCTGGGACGGTGCAAGCTGGACACACACCTTCAGATGATTCCTTTAGCTTTGTTACCTTTGATGGAGTCTTATCCTTATGCGGAAGGGGGGGGATAAGTCCTGACACTGACATCCCGCTTGGGGAGTATTGTGCATTTCCCCTTACCAGCATCTACTTGAGCTAACCCTAGTCATAGTCTAGGTCGCTGGCATAGTAGGGTGACATGCTACCATCATGTATGAGTCCAAATGCTGTATGACTTACCAGGTGAAACTAAACAGAATCTCTTGATTATAGTCATTATATCTCATTATAAACTATAGAAAGTTAAAAAATTCCTGATTATTAAGTTTTCCACATAATATGGCGTTACAAGGTAAATGAGTAAATGTTGGTTAGATTAGTCTGTTGCATAAATAGAAAATTTTAACATTTCATCCATGCCCCATTTCAGGTCAAAATCATGTTGCCATGGGATCAGCAAGGCAAGAACGGCCCGAAGAAGCCGCAGCCCGACCACATCTTGGTGACTGAGCCAAAGGACGAGCCCGTCCCGCTGGAGCCCACGAGCGACGTGCGCTCGCTTCAGCCCGCGCCACTGCCGCAGCCCGTGCCTGCGACAGCTTAGGCTAAGATAATACACTTTTAAAAAACAATGCATGGGTTTCATTTCGCTACATTGTAAATACATAGAAAACTGCTAGTGCCCATAAAAATCTATTTATTTTATTTATATTCTTTGTATCCAAAAAGCAGACTAGATGGCATAAGGATGGTACCTACTAGGGCGTTAGTTACTTTGAGCGTGACCACGACACGGGCGTACCTGATTTTAATGCAAAGTACAAGAGCATCACTAGCTTTGCGTGCGACGTACGACCACGCGCCGCGTGCTTGAAAGCACGCAGCGCTTAGAATACACAACCACTAACACTTCTCTTATTGAGGACTGTATGTATTCAAGTGCGAAAAGAGAAATATCTGGAATGGGAACTTATTTGGCTCAAGTGAGGCTGTCTTAACACCGTTAAGTGATTGGCGGCAGATTTCCTGGTAGCTAGCCTGTGGAATACTAGAAAGTTCCCTTCCTATCACCACGCTATAGTTTCTTCATGATGTTTCATATCTTCACCGGCAGTTCAAACTCGTTGGGATTTGAACCCACGCCATTTGGTGCGTGCCCGCCAATCACGGCTACAATTGCCATAAAAGCATTAGCAATTCATTGAAAACCTGTAGATGTGGTTTCCAATAAAAATGCTGTAGTAAATTGCTTCTATTTCTCCAAAAAACTACTAATTACAAACCCCTTACATACTCTGAGCTCCTTATTGCAGTTCCCGTTAGGTGCTCATGAGAAAATTACGCGACAGCGAACCTTACTGCTCGGTTATACCAGAAGTGGTCGCGTAGCTTTTCCGTGAGCGACTAGCGGTAATAGCACTAGAGAGCTCAGTACGGGGGTAGAACGTTGGTTTCGTTTGGACTGCTTACTGCGACTCGCTAGTGCTATCTATAGATTTTTTGCAACTCCACATCTAGCGGAACCTGACAATATACTAACCTAGAGCCGGGTAGGCTTTCTCAGTCTTCTTTAACTTCTCTGGAATTTCTAGTGTCTCTCCTTTTGATATGAATCCACCAACACTAGGTGTGTATGGAACAATGATATTTTTCGCAATTTCAGTCTGTCCCTTATATGTTCAAAATTTTGAGTCTATAAAGCTTACCCCAGACCGACGCAACCTCCTAAAACCGGCGCAGTTTGTAGTGACGGGCGCGGTAATAAACTGTGAACTCCCATTCCACAAAAACTCCACTGCAGTCCGCGTCAGTATAGGACTGGCTTGATGAACTCTTTACCGGTTAGTACTTACTACCGTTCTGAGTGTATAATAAAAGAAAAGAAAGATTAATAGGGTTATAGGTGTTCGTTGATAATTCGCAGAGCTATGAAGTAGGTAGGTACGTCTGAAAGAAGTACCTAAATAAAACTCAAATAAGTTACTCATTGCAGTTTATTATTGAATCGAGATCTCATTACATACAAACGCACCATATACTTAGCATACCAACTTATTTAACGGGCACTTATTGCCACAGTGTAAATGTAAATAATCGTCAAAAAGATTTATTTGCAAATTAGACAGGTCCGGTTAGTTTGGACGTCATTACAAATGACCTGCCCCTGTACCCTGAGCTTCTTATTTCGATATCTGTTAGGCGCTCACGAAAAAGCTACGCGATTGCGAACCATGTTGCGCAGACACACGATTTATGGTCGCGTAGCCACTTCTTGAGTGTCTAACAGGTATCGCTATAAGTAGCTCAGAGTACGGGGGCTGATTAGCCGATAAAGCAAACTTGCAAATTGTTTGAATTCCAAAATTTCAAATTAAAATTGCTTATTTTTAATGTTCTAAATTGTAAATACAGTTCTTTTTGAGTGTTGTTAAAAAGTCATTTTGCGTCTTTCAATATGAGTGTTTCGAGTTTCAAGTTTTGGAATTCTGACTATTTGGAAATTAGTGCTTTATATAATCTAGCATTTTTTTAAATAAAAAGGTCCATACAAATCGGACCCGCGCTTCCAGTGCCAGTTAATGTTGCTAGAAGTAATAAAAATAAGCTAAATCTATTAGAATGCGAGCGGGTTCTGGGTCTTTTCTTTCAGATTGTTATAGAATGACATAATTATAGGTTAAACCAACATATCCGATTCGGAAACATTTTTTAGCCACGCTACCTAAAGTAGCTATTTTATTTGCTGTCAGTGACACTGGAGACGCTTCCAAAGTAGAATCTAATCTAGTCCTCCAATATACTAATGTTGAATGCGAACCAAACACCAGACGAATAAAAACTTAACGCACTAAAGTACTTTTTTGTGCAAAACAAAAATAGTGTGGTCAGAGGAAAAACGTGTTATCTCCTGACTGCATCCATTACAGTACAGTCCAAGTTTAGGGAATATACTTTTTTTTTTGTGTGTGCCATCTTCCGTCCTTTATAGGCACACAAATGTTGCAAGTAAGAAAAAAATTGTTGAGTTTATGTGCTAAACAATAAAAAAATATTCAAATTCTGTTCCGCTATGCCATTCTGAAAGCACAAGCGACGAGATCTATTTCCTAGTGATTAAAGTACAGAGATGTATTTGAGAATTAACTTGCTTAGCTATAACATCTATAACCACTTTGAGTGCTTTATAAAATTAAAATGATGCTTTTGTCTACAGCTATACCTAGTTCGCTACATATGTCCTAAGTTTTAGATTCTACTGTATTCAACACTATATTAGGGGCAAAGTAGGTAGGTAAGCAACTGGTGCTTTAGCATAGGTAAGGAATTTGGATATCTATCTTCATTAATGCAAGTACAGGTATATCCTAGGTATATAAATACCTAGTGTTTATACGCAAAACAGCGTGATGTTTGGGGTATTTCCGAAATTATCGCCTAAATTGAATTAACTTACAATTAAATGGACAGTGAATATTTTACACAAGGTGTCTTAACGCTAATAATTCAAAATGTTATTTTAACTCTAATACAACATTCACCGACTATTTTATAATTAAGCCTTAATAATAATGGACAGATTTGCGTGTAGCGCGTGTATTGATTCAAATATTCAGTGAGAGCGTGAATTTTGCGTGTAGAGTAGTTATTGTTTTTACACAAGGTGAGGGTATATTTTTGGTAATGGCAACTTTGTTAAAACATTGCTAAACAAAATATAGTATTGCCATAATAAAAAATGCTTAGAAAAGTTTTTAAAAAACCTAATATGAAGTACCTAAGTATGCTAATCTATAAATGTGGCAAACTAGATTATTTACTACAAGCGTTGCTAAAGCTAAGAGATAGCTAGGTTAATAAGTAGGATAGATCTAGTAAAACAACCACAAGGGCTCTAAGATAGATTGCTACAGTGGGACGTGAGAATAAGGGTTCGAGACTTATTTGTACAATTTATCTAACTACTACATTCAATTAAATTGGACTATAGAATTGTCTAACGAAAAAGAAAACCATCTAAACTACGTAAGAAGATTCGCCCTTGCTAAAACCAATATGTGCCGAAGTTACCTTCTTTTGAAGTATCCAATTATTTAAAGAAAATGTCGGTTTTATTTAACATCTTCCATTGGCTATCGGTTAATAATCCTTTAATTTGTTTTGCAATTATTGGACTCTTGAAAAGACTTGGTACTTATTCAACTTAATTTTAGTCAAGAGCGTAATGTTAGTGTCCGATATAGTTGTGATTATAATTACACCAGATTAATTAAAACCTTATTGATTATTACTTTTAAGTAGGTATAGATAGATAGATAACATGTTAATTTTTCTTGATTTTGGCACAGGGTTAGGATAAGACGAAATTTATTTTTCTATTTTACAACACGACTAAATAGGTGCATATAGCCTAAATCACAGAAAGGAAGGAGCGGTGCAGGCGTGATGCAAAAATATAGCATATTATTATCATTTTACCAACAATCAGAGATGTTTGCATAAAAAACTATTTTTTGTAACATTTCTGTAACGTCAACTCTCGTAACATAACGTTAATATAGCGTACACTATATAAAATTATTTACTTAGTTTATTGACATAGTTTTAATTACCGACAATGATTAACAGTATTGGCACTTTCGCGCGATTTTCTATTCGCTAACAAAAATGCTTCAATTAATTTTACACATTTTTTCCTTTATATTATTATGCTTAAATTTCTTCTGACCGAAGCCATATCTCATTCCAAAAATTTAGAAATAAAAATATCTAAGCAACTAGTGTTAAAATAAGCACAAGGATATGGGTACATAGGATTTAATGAGATACAAAAATAATTCATAATTAACCATTTAATAAAACCAAAAATAAATCACAACAATGTCATTCTATGCTAAAAATTAAGTACTTAGTTACCCACCACCGTTGAAATAGTAGAGAAGATAATGGAATGTTTAAATAATACTCGAGTAAATACAAAAAATACACTTAAAATTAATATAACGAAGATGTTCTGATAATAAACAACAAAGGTAATAAAAAGTAGGCAAATCAACTTTATGAACAATACCTACACTATAGAATAAGATATTTATTTAATTATTTATATGCTGTTACTGCATTTTACACGGTAATACAAAAATAAATAAAATTAAAGTGCAGTGAAATAAATCGAAGAAATTATAAGTAAAAATAAAACTTGAAATATATAAGGACGTCATGAAGAGATCTTACGTAGGATACATCTCATTATTGCAAATCATTATTCACCTATGGCACTACAAAATAATTCATTGTAAAACAATAAAATTCATTAATAATAAACTCTAATACCTGATTTTATGCAACTAATTATAATAATAAAATACAACTCATCAATGTAAATGGAATGTAAGTAAGTTACTAGTCTCAAACGTTAAGTACATACATGCCGAATCAATTTATTTATTTATGTAACAATCGATACAACCCAATTTTTTTAAACTTACCTATCAGAACGAACTTTTTTAAAATACGCTCGAATCAAATTAGTTTATCTTGTCGTATAGACTAAATTAAACCATTCGATCAGAATATATTTAACTTCCTCGTACGATTCCGACACTGTCTTCTAACTCGAATTTTATTACATGGCAACTCTAGCTTATTTTTGTATGGCAACTTCGTTCTTGAGTGTTGTCATGGTAGAATGAAAATTCTTACCGTTTCTTTATAGAGCAGTGTTCGTTACATTTTCTAAACGCTTTGCCTTTTATTTTATTTACGCCTAATCTAATCTAACAGCACGTCCGTTAGGGCGCTTCTAACGATTTAATTGAATATCTGTCTAAATAGGCTACAGTGTGGCACGGATCAGTACCTCTGCTGGTACTCGTGGTGCCATCTGTTGAAGTCTATGTGGAACACTACCAGCGTGCCATTCTCCAGGCCGGCGAGCAGGAATCTGGAAATAAAAAAGTAAAGATTAGATTAATAATTATGGCCTAAAGTTCATTGCATTTCTTAAGAAAATAGCGCAAAGTTTGTTATAGTAAGTGTTTCGTGGCAATGATAGCTCAGTGGTTAGCGGTTAAACGGATCATCGGCCGGAGGTCGTGTGTACAAGACCGAACAATGAGCTCGAGCTGCCAGTGAAGGTCTCTTGAAGAAGACCGGCGATCTTGACAGCGTGGTAGCAGAATACAATGAATAAAATAATTAAATAATAACAGTTATAAATGATCTGTGCCATAAAAAAACAGTTTATAACTGTTTGATAGCGCTGTGTGGAAAAGTTGAAAATAAAAGTCGTCAGTAGTTACTTCTGGTCGTGCGAGAGCGCGAGGCTGGTGACGGGCGCGCCGGCGGGCGGGAAGGCGTACAGCGGCGCCAGCGTGAAGGCGCGCCACACCTCCACCACGCCCGCGTCGCCGCCGCACACCAGGTACTCCCCGCACCGGGACAGCACGAGGCACTGCCCAACATATACACTGTTATTGGACTTCTGTCGGGATCTATTAGTATTTTGACATTGTTGTACAATGCCACCTACTTAATGTCTTCTATCTCAAGTTCACACCTTTAGAAAGGAGCACCAAAGTAACAACTTGAGGCCTTTGACGCATTACAGCGTTTGTAACGATAATAACTCAGTGGTTAATGCAGTCGGTTCACATGCTGAAAGGCTTAGGTTTAAATGCCAACAATGTGCTTGAGCTACCGATGAAGGAAAACTACGCGAAGAAACGATAGCAAGTTGGTAGGGTACTTTCTAGTAGTAGTTCTACTTGGACACCACCTGGCTTACCACCTTCAATCTGTCGCCAAGCACGTAACAGTGTGTTCCGACAGCCTCACCTGACAGCCAGTTCCATTTCCGGCTAGATGTGTATGATATTAGGAGAATAATAAAATTTGATGTTAATTTGACGATCATCGTCCCTATAGTGATAACGGTAAACGGTTTTATAAAGAAGAGTTTAGACCAACATCTTAAGTGATTCGCTAGATTGTTGGGTCAAGGGTCAGATCCAAAAAGCAGGGATCCTCGACACGGCGCGAATTTCAAGTTACATTCAGGACACCCACCTGGAAGTTGTCATTATGTGTCTCGTGGCGCAACCGGCGACCGTTGAGCGTGAACGCGGCGAGGTGCCCCTTGGCGTAGGCGACGACCACCACGCCCTCGCGGGACAGCGCGAGCTGCTGCGGCGAGCACACGCCCTCGCCGGCCGTGAGCGCGCGTAGGATCTCGCCGAACGTCGTGTGGATCAACACGGGGCCGTCTGTCGACACACAAGGACCATGACACTACTTGACCGGAGAGGACGTAACAAGAGAAACAGTCGGAAACCTTGTTTTATGACATTGACGAGTATTTCAAACTTAAAGATTATTGAATTAGTAATTATGATTTTTTTGTCATGTCATTTTAATAATATTGACAATATTGTTTTGGTATTGACATATTTTATATTGACAGTATGTTTATATTGACAATATTTTTTTATATTGACATGTTTGGATATTGACATACCTTATTTTGACATGTAATCAGTGTTTTAAAACCCATTTAATGACATCTTTAAAATTTTGAAGTGACTTGTAACATTGGTGTTATAAATAAAGTATTTGTATTTGTATTTGTATTTGAAACACCCTGTAGTGTGGAGGTTGCGGAGAAATCAATTCGAAATGTCAACTGTAACAAGAAACTTAACTTTATTTAACCTGATCGTTTCCAACGACTAGCTGAATGCTTTTGTAAAATGATACAAGTTTGCTGAGAGTAGAAAAATATTAGAAGCATAGAATTAAAAGTTGACTACCGTCAGCACCGTACGACTCCGAGTGTAAGTAAGTACATAGTTTTGTTTTTTACATTGGATTAGGCATGCGTTTATCCACGATTTCATCAGATGGATTGCAATGATGTGACCGAAGCAGCACGCTTGCCTATTCAAGTTTTTCTTGAACATCTCTGGAATGAGCAGACGGAAGTGTTACTCACTGAGTGAGGAGGATATGACGAGACCGAGTTCGGCGGAGACGAGCACGCCGTTGATGGGCGCGTCGTGCCCCGTGAGCGTGACGCGCGGCGCCGGCGTGTCGCCCTCGCCGACGATGCCGCCGTGGCGCGCCGACCTGCGCGCATACACCACAAAATAAAATAAATGTTCAGATTGCCTGGGAGAGATAATTTAAGACCACCATTATTGCTTAACACTGTGTACATGAGGGTCTTAAATACAAGTTTCTTGACACAATAGTTTATCCTGCCGGACCACCATGCGGATAGCGGATTACTAATATTTTTTTCACTAATTGAAAAAGAAAACAATTTTTGTATTTGAATTTTCGACAGACCGTGTGGCTTCCGATCTAGAGGCCGTCTCTCTGGGTTCGAATCCCACGGCATGAACCTCTGTCTTCTCTAAGCCATGTGCGTATTGCCATTGACTTCAAACGGTGATGGAAAATATCGTGAGGAAACCTACATGTCGAAGAGTTCTATAAAAAATAAGTTCTCTAAGATATGTAAAGTCTGCCAACAGTGCCAACCAGCATGCTGCATGATGGATGGCCTTACCCTTCTCACAATAGGAATAGGCCTGTGCCCAGCATTGGGACTGCTTATAAAAACAGGGCTGGTTCGGTTCGGTTAGATATAAGGGGAGACCGCTTTTTTATAGGAAAGGAAAGGTTTACTCACGATGTTTTCTAGTCGTTTAAACTTTATAAGAGAAAAAAAGGTCCAATTAAATTGTTAAGAATAACTATTTTGTATAAATTTAATAGTATAGTGGTATTAGTTTTATGGTATTAGTGGTGGAGGTGTACCGACCAGTGCCACAGCAGCACGGTGCAGTCCTCCGAGCCGGTAGCGATGTAGCAGTCGGACGTGATGTTGCACTCCGAGCGGCACACGCACGTCACCACGCCGTAGTGGCCGAATATTATCTGCACTATCTTTGCTGTGAACAACGCAAATACACGCCCAGTCAGTACCTCAGGTAAATAAATATCTATAGTCTTTACACAGGTTCAAAGTTTTACTATGAAAATATTATCCTTTTAGTTTAGGTTTGAAGGGTGCTGTAGTTACAGAAATTACAGGGCTGTAGAGACCAACCATCGAAAGTCTCAAAGCAATAAGCGCCATAGCAGCAATGCCTTGAACTTTGTTATGTTATACAAAGTTCTGGTCATGGACATGAGGTATCTCTCACCATCAAAAGAACGTATCGTTTGTCTCATTACTTTATTATTAATGAATAGGCTTGCATAAGACCACCATCTCGCCTGATGTTAAGCGAAGATGATAGAGCATTGAACATTTTAAAAGTTTCCTAAAATGACGTGAAACAGGTACCGGTTTCCGTAGAGAAGACGCGGAAGCTGTTGTCCCAGAAGCCGGCGGCGATGAGGAAGCGCGAGTCGACGGTGGTAACGAAGCAGTTGCTGGTGGCGCGCACGCGCTGCGAGAAGTTGTCGCCGAGCTGGCGACGCTGTGGCGCGCCCGCGGCCCAGGCGGGGTCTATGGCCACGGGGGCTGCGGGCGGGCCGTCCGCGTGCCGCGCGCCGTGCGCGCAGCCGCCGCCCGACCATCGGTGGGCTGCAAACGCTCGCGCCGCGCTCACCTGACGAATGCAACCGAAACATACTTGCTTAAGTCTAACACAATGTAGTTTATATTCTATAAATGTTACGATATGTGCTCGATCATTTAAAACAAAATAAATAGTTTGGTTTGTCAGATAATGTTGTTCATTATTTGTAATTTATTTAAGGAAATGAATAACAACTTCGATGACCATTGTATTACTGAATTTGTTTTAAATTTACCTGGTTTATGGTCTAATGAAAAAACTCAACGGATCTGTCATTCTTTTCGTTGTATTTAATTTGTGCTTATTTCTCGTTTTGCCCTTTGCCATGTAGGTATAGTTTTTATAATGAAAATAAATGTATTCTTTCTTAACTAGCTTATTTTGCTTTTGGTCCCAGAATTTTTCGAGTAGGTAACAGAATGCTCTTACATCGACAAATCGTGTGATCATTACATTAATCTTAAAATATGGGTGAAATTAATTCTCTCACTTATAAGCAGTATTCAAATTTGTACTTTTTAACTGAGACAGTATAGGTACATACATACGTGGTAGAAATACAAGAGGATGTAGAGATATAGACTCTATAAGTATAAAGAAGCGACTTCCTAACTGGCCGTTGTCGAGAGTATGAACGTACTTTCATCAAGTTTTTGAAGAAAATGACAAATGTCATATACGACATCGTACACTGTAGCGTAACATTTTTTGACAGGATAATATGTTTTTCATTTGAATTTTGATTCAAAGCACGTCTCTAAAACATCGAATCTCGTTGTGCAGAGCGACAGTCGCTCGCTAGGAATACTGACGGTGACGGCGGCGGGGGTCGCGAGTTGCGGGTAGGTGTTGGCGGACACGTGCACGACGGCCGCGTTGGAGGGCAGCTTGAGCCGCACACACACGTCGTCCGGAGCCGCGGCGAACATCAGCGGCGCCAAGTGCATCGTCGACGCTCTGCAACGCCATAGAATAAATAAGTCATTACCAGTAGGTGTCCGCGTTACACAAATTCTCAAAAACTAGATCGTATCTCTATTGTGCAGTAATAAGATAAACTGTACGATAGAACACTTTACAAACGGAAGAAAAATCAAAGGTCGATATATTTTAGCATTAAAAGTACGCGCGATTATTAAATCAGGTTTTAAGTTATGCAAAAGTTGTCAAAAAGGCTGTAATAAACAAGTTATAGTGAACTAGATACGGCAGAGGTTTATTTCGCGTTTTCCGGAATAAATTATCCTACGTGTAAACCAAAGTATAAGGTATTTCCATACCAAATTTCACACAAACACATTTTATACAAACAAAATACCATTTTTCCTACAAGCCATCACAGCGTGAAGAAATATATCTAAGTAGTAGTAGGTATACGAATAAATAAACTGTCGAATTATAATATTGATGTGCTAAGATAACAACTAAATTCCAAAAACAAACAGACATAACATAGCTTTCTTAAATGTTAAATACCGGTAACATAGTAATTGAAAAATGTAGCTACTGTCTATGTTTCTGGGCGTAAGTTAAGAACTTCGAAGAAGTATACCAGAAGCAAAGTGCCCAGGAGGATGTGGCTACTAGCTCAGTTTGTATTCACATTTCTTAGAGCTTGGAGTGGGTGTACCAGGAGCACAGCAGTACCTGGGAGGGTGAGGCTCGCTGAGCAGCTGCGCGGGCGTCTGGCCGAAGCTGCGGATCTGATCTTCGACAGCGGCGCGCGTCACCGGCTCCGTGATCTGGTCGAGTCGCACGCCGCCCTCGTACGTCAGGTAGTAGAACACGTTCGTGGCGCGCACGGCCTCCGGACCTGCGGCGTGCCAAATAACTTGCGATATATTTCCCGACATATGACGGTTTTACTTAAATCTATAAAAAATGAATTGGACGCGACAAAACGATCTAAAATGGCCAACATACATAATTAAGTTAAACTGTATTTACTAATCTATTCTATCTGTATGTACTGTTTTTCTACCTATATTCATTTCCATTATTAATTCTATAGTATCTATCTATTTTTGGAACTTAAAAGTGTTACAACATCTTGCGTATGTTCTTAATCAGAAATGTGTTTTTAATACACAGAATAAAAATCATGTTCGTAGCACACATGTTAGCTCTGAGTGGGAATCAAACCCGAGCCATTCAACTCCCGAAGTTGAACTTCTACAGGGCAGTCAAAAACAAGTCAGTTTATATGCTGGTTAGTGCGTTTGCCTCTCGTCGTATTAACTGCTAGCCGTTACTCCATGTAACATAGAAATTTGCTGCAAATACTAAATTACTTTGCTACGAAATTAATTATCTCTAGAAACCTTTTTTTTATACTGACAGCTACCGTGCGTAAATGGACTCCGTTTTTTTTGATAATAATTTATGGTTTTCGTATTAGCTTTTCATAAATTGTGCCACTGCTGGGCGCGAACCACGTTGGCGAAGTGCGGTTTGGTAGACTTCACACATTTTTCAACTCTTAGACATGCAGGTTAGAAATCTAAGATGTTTAAATACTGTATACAAAAGTTAGGTTACGATTATTCTATTGTTTAGAAGTAATCTAAACATACTTCTAGCAAATTTCTGTGATTTGGTTTGGTTTGATTGAGAAAGATGGCGCCTCTAACTATCGAAGGACAATACACGTTTTAGGTTGCTGCCTCAGCAAAGTTGTTAAAAACAAAGTAGTTGTTGTTGTCAGTTAGTTGTTACCTCTCTGCTTGTATCCGAATATGAGATCGATCCACTGGTGCAGTTGGCACGAGACGAATTCTGACTCGAGCGCCATGCGGTTGATGCGCACGAACTCCTCGGGAGAGGAGGCCCAGGGCGGCAGCAGCACGTCGCCCGAGGGGGACTCCGGGATGCCGAGCCGGTACCCAGAGCTGTTCACCAGCATCTCCGGCAGGAAGAACAGCTCCGGTATCAGCTCCTGGAGAACGAGGTCACGTGTATTGTTAGTAACAAAACAAAAAACCAAACTCTGGCTCAGTCCGGCCCCAAACTATAATTTTAAAAGCTCACTAGGTACTTAATCATAATTATTATATATATAAACGCTAAACCAATATTACACACATAGTCTGAATTTCAACCCCGGTCAGGCCCAGCAATCCTCTAGTTTAGTTTTTTGTTTGATTTTAATTTGTTTTGTGTGTTTGAATAAACAAAAAAATATTTGACTTTTTAACTTCCTTGACTTCAAACTTTCTTTAAAACTTCAGCACATTATATCTACACACTACTGCTTGTTACTTTACTTTACTCACTTAGACGATCTCCTGCTAAGAAGATCTAGAAACAAACCTATAGTTTCAATCAGTCATACTTTCACAGCGGATAAGAAAATATGTGTAACTGACCTTGACATCAGAGGTGTCTCGTTGGCAGTTCTTCCAGGACATGGCGATGGAAGAGAACAGCCGATTCGGGTGGTCGAACTTCCCGCCTTGCAGCGCCAGGAACATCGTCGTCATCGGTTCCTGAGAATCGCATATGCACTCATTATTTAATAATCGCTTTATTTAAAAAAAACTTTAAAACAAGCCTAAATACAGAACGACTTAATTAGGACTAAGCAAAAATCGTAATCATATATATTTTGTAATTTACAAATTTTTTTTGTTCAAGATAAATTTTTGCATTTAATCTTCCGAAGAAGATTTTTCGTTATATAATGATACTAATTTATGTCGGAGCTCTGTAAATAGCCACTTCCCAAATAAAAAGTTAAAACATTGCTTACGCATTTCTGTCAACTTTAAGCTTTTTACCTTTTACCTAATGTCGGATTGAATTGCGTCAATATTAGGTATAATTTCAGTGTGAGATGCTACGCTATAGCGATAGCGATAGAGATCTAATAGGCTGGGTTAAGACCTAGTAACCGTTATTTGAGAAAACGCAATTATACTAACATAAATTTACGCGTACAACATCCACAGATATTTTATTAATGAACAACAAAAAACAAATCAAATTAGTAAAGTTTCACAATTGAACGAGCTGTAAGGCCGCCATCACGGAGTTGGACACGCTACCAGATACATTTTTTTCATTGACATGTCACATTGACCAGTATTTTTGACATATTTAATTATATATTTGAAATTACTCGTAGATTACGGAAATTGATTTGTAACTCTGGTGTTATCAATAAAAATAATTATTTTTGTACTGGGCTTGCAAGAATTTGGAAAGCATCTAATTTACTTGATTAAGAGTCTTGCATATTAAGTCAAACAATGGATATTACAATGGATGAATAATAGGCAACAATTAAATTGTGACACGAAATACATGTAATCAATCTAACTTCACTTGACCTGACATGTATCTATATTCAAGTAAATAAACCATTTGAATGAAAAAAAACGTACTATATTTTCGATTAGGGGGGAAAAATAGGAAAATATCTTTATACCATAGACCTTCTCTGTTTTTACGAGTAGATTGTATTAATCACTCAGGGCACTTGTTCGGATTTTCAAAAAAGACATGACACAGACAGCTGGAGCATGGGATCATGTGAGCGTAATTCCTTTTAAGGTACCAGATCGGAACTAGGGAAAAGTCTGACGGCTAGTTTATACAGCACACACTATCAATGCGTCTAATATGATATATCAAAATGATATTATCTCCCAGTGGAGGGCGCGGCGCAGTCTCTCGCGCATCTGTCGCGTGCCGTCCCAGTTTCCCGCCGATTGTTTTGACGTGGCGTCTGGTGCGCCCGCGCCGACGTGCGTTGATTCACCGCCATGTACCGCCACTTCCTTTGATGAGACGGCGTTTTACAGACGCATTAGTGAAGCATTGTTTAATGTTTCAGAATAGAGCTCGTTTAAGTGAGTCAGATAGTGTCGCCGCTATAAATTTTAAGATGTTCTTAAATCTCACAGTGGTAGAGGAACATTAAGGAGAGCGTATTTTAGCGGATGTTATTCTTGTATACGTATTACAATTTCAGTGGTCAAAACGTAATTTAATGCAATAAAGGAAAGAGATCTAAAAGAGACTTAGTAGAGAGATTAAGTAAAAAGCGAGAGATAAGTTAGAAAAGTTTCGGCAGCCTAAGGCAGCCTAGTTTGGGAGACCGTCTTGCTTCCAATCTGGACGTCCTGGGTTCGAATCTCACCGCACGCAACTTTGTCTTTTCTAAGTTATGTGCTTGTGTATTGGCGATAACTGCAAACGGTAAAGGAATCGTGAGGAAACTTACACGTCTGAGAGTTCCAAGTTCAGTAAAGAGAAATAAGTTCGTGTAGATGCGTGAAGTACCAGATATTCTACCGTCCAGAAGCAAACATTACAGTAAGGGCACTTCAGCTAGCAAAATGACAGGGCTATTGAAAATAATCATCGAAAGTATCAAAGTAAGCGCCAAAGCAGCGATGCCCTGGACTTTGTTTTACAACTGCGAAGTTCTGTGTATCGCTGCAATGGTCATGGGCATATCTTACCATCGCTATACCATGCGCTATATCTTACCATCAGGAGAGCGTCTCACTGGTCTCATGACTTTTACATTTTCAAAATAGTTTAAAATTATGTGCACCAATGCATTGCGCTAGTCATTTTCGAGCAAAAGGATGTTAAACATCTTTAGGTATAGTTATAGGTAACAAACTCGTACTAAATGCAAATTCTTTCAATTCCTAATAAAGAAATGTTTAGTTTGTTTGTATTTCAGTTTTTCTGCCCATCCAAAGGTTGTTTGGAAAAAATCGCTCTAGGCGTTAAGGCCGCCGTTTTACACCATTTATCTATTAAGTATATTGTTTTGTTATGTTCTTTATCTCTTTTTTTATGTTTAATATTTGTATGTTGTTCTTTTGGTGAGTAATAAAGTTATTCTATTCTATTTTAGTTTGTTGAATTTGTATAGAATGTAATTTCTTTAGACTGATTCTGCAAAAGTCTTCCATAAAAAAACTTTTCCACTAATGGGCACTATAAAAGATTCAAACTTAACAACCTACGAGTACATATATCTACATCTCGTAATACCGTAGATAAAATAAACTATTATTTATTTTAAGATCTAATCGAGATACAATTCCTGTCGGAAAAGTTGTCGCCAATCAACCATGTAACAATTAAATAGTACGTATTTAACCTGCAGTTAAAGTCCACTTATATAACTTCATCATCGAGAGTAGATCTACGATTCCTACAGACGTAACCACTTCAAGCGTACTCTAGGCATAATTGCCAGCTGTCAATAAGCATGTGTGAGTAACTGTAACGTAATTGCAATTAATTTAGTACAATTGTAACTAATGGGAAATTAAACGATTTTGACGTAAGAAAACATCTGTAGCTGATTATAATAATTTTGCGCTCAATTATAATTTTAACGAATGAAGTTGTGATTTTATTTTTAGGTTCGAATTTTAATTGAGACATCATTGGTATTTAAATATAACTAATAATAAATAAATAATGAATCAACCTAGTTAAATTACTATACAAAAAAATTGCACAAATAATAAACCTGATAACATTAGTTAAGTAAAGAAAATAGTAAACAGATTCGACGCGCAAATATATGTATATATTATATAGTATACCAGTGAAATGTGCAGTAGTTATTGGTACAAGTAAAATTTAGAGAATCATTGACCTCACTAGACATTACAAGATAGGTTTCTTCTATATGACATTAAAAAAATTGTACCTATTGAAGTTTTCCCAGTCTAGTCAAAATCTTACCTTCCAATCTGCCTCCAGATTTTCTGGTTTGATTCCTGGGTTAGAATCTCACAGCACGTACCTGTCTTTTTTAAGTTATGCGGATATTGCCGGTTACTTGTGCATATTGCCGATGACTTCAAACGGTGAAGGAAACCATCGTGAGAAAATTAATATATTCGGGAGTACTTAAAAAAAAGAAGATATATGATGTGTAAACTCGCACTTGCCCAGCACGGTGGAATAAGGCCTTACTTTTCTCATTATGAAAAAAAAAACCCGTGCCCAGCAGTGGGAAAGCTTATGAAAAAAACAAGGCTGATTCGGATTGGTACCTATTAAAAATAATTGGACCAGATACCATATTTGGCTTCTCATGAAGTCGAATAGGAACCTAATTTCTAGTATAGGATGTAATTTATCCATACAAATCACTTCTTGAAAAGAAGAGAACGATTCCGACATGTCATGGTTAAACGCACAAAAGTATTTAATAATTAAGTCACGACACATTCAAAATGATTCAGGCTCGGAGTTAGACAAGCAATTTGAAGACCAAATGTACGGTGACGGAGTGAGAAAAGTGAACGGAGTGACGCCGTCGGCCATACATCATCGTGACAGCCGCGAGTAGTGCGAGCAGTGCGAGCAGTGCGCTGCAGTCAAAGATTATAAGTCTAGAAATGCCAGGTTCTTATTGTTAACATGTCTTTTCAACCGACTTAAAAAAAAAGAGGAAAAATATAAAAAAATAAAATATTTATAAAATAACAAATTAATTTTATGATTTACTAGCTGCGCCCCACGGTGTTACCCGCTACATATTTTCGGGACAAAAAGTAGCCTATGTTTTAATCCAGGATGTCAGCTAGCTCCATACCAAATTTCATCCAAATCCGTTCAGTAGGTTTTGCGTCAAAGAGCAACAAACATCCATCCATCCATCCAAACTTCACATTTATAATATTAGTGGGATTCCGTACGAGTAAGACCTTGCTTCTCGCCAAATTTCATGATTCTAAGTCAATAAGAAATAACCTATAAGTTTCGATTTATTTGGTCTTGAGAGACAGAAAGTCGGACAGATAGATAGCGAAGGTTTCTTTTTTCTTGAGATATACGGAACCCTTAATACTTACAATCCTGACGAGCCAGTTGAGTACGAAGGCCGCCGTGGAGTAGTGCGTGCCGTAGTGGAAGGGGGGCGTGGATTCGTGCTCCCACGTGTTGTATCGCTCCTCGAAGTATGCGCGTCGGCTGGGGTTCAAGGCGCCGATGGGCTGAACACAAAATGTGGATTTAGAAAAAGAAAGCAGATGTACAGCTTTAATTATCATGATTAAAAAGATTTTAAAGAAGCTCAGTAGCTTCGGAAATGACACAATACTCAGAACATTACAGTTCTGTCTTATTAAAATTTTGTATTGATACTTTCTGTGACAAACTTGTACTTTCCTTTACTATTACTTATACTTTTACGACCAGGCGGTTTCACCCGTCATCGGCTTCTTAACGTCGTATCGTGATATCGAATAGCCTATAACAAATTTCTTCAAGAAATAATCTATCAAATACAAAAATAATTTTACAAATCCAACTGGTAGTTCTAGAGATTAAAATACAACAACGTTCAAACAAACAAACAGACTCTACCGCTTAGTTAAGTGGTAGAGTTTGTTACGGCCAGTAGAGCAGTTACCTTGGACAGGTCCCTGTAGTTGGAGGGCTGGCTGAGGTCCAGCTCCTCGCTTTCATAGTTGGTGAGCACCCACGGGAATACGGGGTACTGGTTCAGGTCGTTGTACGTTCGCCCTGCGGACAACATGCAACAAAACAAATCTTAAGATCTTGGCTAGACACAAAAAAATAATACTAAACGGAACTTAAATTCCGAATAGTTATAAATTCAGGATTAACACGGAATGGCTAATATTTCTTAATTTAATCCTTATTCAAATTAATAATCAAATTAACTTATGTCTTTACTAATAATAATTAACATTAAGAAAATACACCTTAGCCTAGACTGTAAGATCTAATGTTTTTTTAAACCTTAAAAAACCTTGAATTAACATTTTTTAATGGATCCATGTACATTCGTTTTTCATTCTTCTTTTGTAATGGCAAACGTATTGAGATGAAATTTCAAATGCAGATAGCTTATTCCCCAGGATTTACAAAGAGGCCTCTATTTTTTCTTGGAAAAAGGCACGAAAGGAATTTATCCGTTAGGCCGTTTCTCGCAAACACTATAAAAGTAGTTATCGGTAGTAAAAAAACGCATGGATTCAAGGCTTCCAGAATTGACTTAGACTTATTCAGCTGCGACAACATGACCGCGGCCGCATGGCGTCATAAAACTTTCTACAATTTTACAGAGCGTGTCTCCCTTCAGTCGTTCAATAGTAAATGTAAGCCATGGAGGCGACCCCGATAATGTTGCGACAGATTGGCCAATGCATCCTTCACGGGTCGCCACTTGACATTGTTTCTACACAGGTTGCTACTGGTTGCGATATTAATGATGCGTATAAACTAGCCGCCCAGCGGCGGCCTTAGCTGCTGCGAGGCCCCGGGCGACAGATCATTATGAGGTCCTTTTTTAATAAAAAATTAGTTCGAGTGCTATGCTAGAGTGGCCGTTACATACTTGCACTAATTATGAAACCGTGCGTTCAGGTGGGGTTTTGCGAAGTGCAAGGCGCGAGATACACGTACGCATGTATATATATGGTAAAGACTTTTTTGTACTTGGGTATTTGAGGACGCTAGGTCCCTGCCAGAGCAGGGGAACCGTTCGGGGCCTCGCTCCGGCGAGGCCCCGAACGGTTGCCCAGCTTCCCACCTCCTAAGGCCGCCACTGTAGCCGCCACAAGTCGAACTAACAATGAGCCGAGCGAGCTTCCGGCGACATGGGCGCAGACCGACACGCGATAGACGCCTATATTCAACAGATAACTGAACTGAGTTGCCGTACTTAAGAGTAGGACCCCTCAAAAAATCCCACGTTCACTCCGTACGCTATTCCCTAATCGTACAAGAATAAGGATGAAAATAGAATCTACTGCTTGACCGCATTATTGCTCGGAAGTACGCAAACGTAACTCGCAAATCTAATTGAATTGATTAAGAATAAATCAATCTAAGCAAAAAATATGTATTTTTTTTATTAACGGATTATGAATGGTAAATGGTGTGTGATTTTTATATCGTTTGATAGGTATTTTTTTGTTTTTATAATTTATGTTTTTTTGGTGAGAAGGCACTATTTTGAAATACTAAAAGTATCCGATCTATAGTTTTTTTAGTATGTACTGTACACTACACGGAAAAAGTTTAAAAAAAAAATTTTCTTTCCTGTAAACTTTTTTGCAAAACTTACCGTTTACGATTTATGGCCCATTTAATGAACCGGTTTTTATATCTCGACCGATAACTCTTAAAATATTTTATTAATCAATAAAATGCATATATCTATCCATTTTTAAAGACCCATTTTTTCTCTACAACGTTTTTTTTTCCAATGTCCAAACTTTTTGAGCTGTAGGACGAAACGTTAATTATGTGAAATTTAATTGCCTACCAAAACGGTTTTAATGACTTTTGCCCTAAAGTGCATAGTTTCCGAGATATCGGCAAAATATTTTTTTTTCAAGATGGCGCCGGAAGCTCCACTGGAATCTGTCAGCATTTTGGGATTTTATACTCAGTGATAGATCCTAAATCTTATAAAAAATTTGATCAGAAATTTAGTGCAAAGTTAAATTATATTTTTCCTGGCGTAGGTAGCGTCGAGTGAAATACTCTCCGATATACCTACTATTTACGCAGTGCACATGGCCCCTTATCAGTCATTATTTAACTCTGTAGATACTCCAAGACAAAGGTCCCAGTGGTGAAGATAACAGCATAAAGAGGAATTGCCAGCTGATAATATAGGGAAGGAACAATTCTATACTCTTTGGTCGTCACATGACCATATTGAGATCAGTCAAGTGATGCAGTTACCAAGTACATTTGGTTACCTACTTTGAATGAATGCACTGTGAAGTGTTCTCAATATTCACAGTAGCTTTTCTTAAGTTTATGCTAGGCGTTTGACCACAGTTCAACTGATGTGACGGCGTAGTCGAGGATGGTAAATATGTCTAGCCTGATAAAGAACTAGATCTCGAGTGAGGCTGTCAGAACACACCGTGGCGTCAGATTTTCGACTTGAGGATGGTAGGTAGCCTCACCAGCCGTGTAGGTACTAGAAACTACCCTGCTGTGGTTTCCTTTCTTTTTACAAATTTTAATTTGACAGTTCATACAAGGTTACGCGTAATGGTAGTGCTAATCCGAAATGAGGCCACTGGGCGCATTATTATAAACAGTTTTTTTAATTATATATTTTGTTTAGTATTTTAAATTGCGATTTTAAAGAATTCTCTTAAAGTTGTAATGAATTGATATCTTTTCAGCTGCGTTTCGGTAATCGTATATAGTTTCCAATAAAAATAGTTGTGACATATACATGTCTATCAGTTCGTCTATACGGACAGACAGACAAATACCAAGTTCTTACTTTTCTTTTTATTAAATCGGTACAGAAACCCAAATTACAAAATGCATAGGGACAAAAATCTAATGAGAAAATAAAAATGTGAATCCACTTGAACTTATAAATAAGTAAAGTGTATAACGATCTGACTAGAGTGACATGACTAGAGGCAATTCCGACTGAATTAGAAATCTTTTGCGTTACCAATTGACCTAGTGATTTACAAGAAGAACCCAATTTTAAAAGATAAGTAAAAAAACAAGCTGTTTTGATGGACAATCTCGTTTAAGTAATCACAACTCAGATTAAAATATGGTTTTTACTAGTATCATGTCTGTATGTGTGATGTGAGAGCACTGTCCTCAGTGTGGGGCGCAAAAAGCGTTACCTTTCGTTTAGATTTAAAATAGAGCGGCAGTTTTCAAAACTAACAGAAGAGATGGCATGGAAAATATAAATATACATATGTAGGTAGAGTTCTTACCTATATGAAGAATATCATTAGCTCTAGATGATTATTATTATATGAACCTTAAAAAAAATTAATACAATCATGAAAATCCAACAAATAAATGTTTTATTTGTTTATTTTCCCCATGTAATTTTGGTTGATTTAAGGATTCTAACGATACCCAAATCTATATCTGTTTAGGCATTTCAAAGTTACGGCGGAATAAAGAATATTATATATACATATATATAAATACTAATACTATACTTATAATTGTATTTTGTACATGTATATCTATAGGCCTACCTATAGATATCTAAGGAACTCAGGGCGATGACCCTTGACGGACCATCCGGCATTGTTTGTTAAATAAATAGATCAATAGTTGAATAGCCACTTGTGAATATACGCAAATACTACTACATACATATATAGTTTAACTTAGTAACATATATGTCACAGATCAAATCGCAACTCTTTGGCAGTCAGTTGTCCTGTCCATCCTCATTCCTTCCGACCTCTCCAAAACATCTCGCAAGCACTCCGTCGCATGACAACTTCGTTATCATCCGTCTAACTACGCGCACACTGCGCCAACCAACAGAGTACAATTGTACCGAGTTACCGACTTACAACGGACCACTCAGTTAGCCGAGCCCAGCTCTCACACTCGCATCCATGAAAACATTTAAAAAAAAATCACGTCAAAATTCGCGCCAAATTTCGCGAACAATCACCGTGATCGCACTATTAAAAAGCCAAGTGTTGAGACACAACATTAACTAAACTATTGATCTTTTCATCATTCACATATTGTTGTTTAAAAATTGAACAGTTAGTTATTCTAACAAGCTCTGAAATAGTTCAAAACGGTGATGTAACTGTTACAGCAGTTATCGAAAGTGTCGGTGCAGCAAAAGTGAAAGAAGCGACAGTGAAGTGACTCACAAAGAAAATCATTGTGCCGATTAATGACACTTAGCGAACGTCTAGTGAACGCGTTGAGGAAGGTTGTGAGATGATTCGGAATAAGGCGATGGAGATTATAAAAAGGTAAGTAAATAAAAGCACCAACATGCCTAGGGAGGCATGTGATCATTTATTGCACGTACGAAATCGCATTTTGCCGTTGTACAAACCAATTCGAATCCATTTCCTTACAAAATAAATTGCACTACGAAGCCATAGACTTTTAGTAGATGTGTTTGCTCAACTATAGTGTTGTGTAAATCAACGTTACTTTCTATTAGTTTAATAGGGGTTTCAGCACCGTTACCAAACATTATTACTGTAACTATTACTTGGTTTAGACCATAGATATTTAGACCTAACTTTAATACTGAACTGAAATCGTCTAGTGCAAAGGTATACACTGCATTAAGTGTATAATTAGTTAAATTAATGCATATTAGATTTATGTAAAGTCCAGTATTTGTTAACTACTAGCAGCTCACCCCGGCTTTGCATAGGAAATCAAAACTCGATTAACGATATAAATATAACCTATGTCACTCAGTGATAATGTAGCATTCTAATGATGAAACAATTATTCAGATCGGTCCAGTAGTTTCGGAGTCTATTCAATACAAACAAACAATCAAATCTTTCCTCTTTATAATAGTATAGATAGATAGATTAGAAGCGACTATTTGCATAATATATTAAGACACTTAACACAATCTTCTGAGTCAGATCATCTAACCACGTCAACTTATTTACAAAATAAAGTTGTACGGTCATCCAAACAAAGACCTTATTTAGATAACATGCCAATAAAACAGATAAAGACGTAGGCACTAAAGTAAATACACTTCACCCCTTATCCCAGTATTAAGGCCTAGCACACACGGGAGCCTTTTGTGACTGTAATTGTCTCCTGTCTTCTTTAGTCCCGGACTTCTCTGGGAGAGCGAAATCCACTGCGATACTGTGATGCACAATAATCTATCTATCTATACTATTATAAAGAGGAAAGGTTTGTACTACTGGACCGATTTCAAAAATTCTTTCACCGTTGGGAAGCTACACTATCCCCGGGTGACATAGGCTACTTTTTATCCCTGTATTCCCACGGGAACAGGAACTACGCGGGCGAAACCGCGAGGCGTCCGCTAGTATAATATATAAATCATTACTGGAGGGCATTTTACATAGCGCCATCTAGCCCCAAACTATGGAAACCAGATAGCCGAGAAAATACATACATGTGTATTTTTTGTAAATTGTACATAAATAATTATAACACAAACAGAACAACCCAGCCCAGGTGCAGAACAAATAATCTACATAATTATGTTTGTCACAAAAGTTAGTTTCGAGTAGGAATCGAACTCACGCCTTTCAGCTTTTGCAAAAGCAAATAGTAACAGAAACTTTTTTGTCGTAGTGACAAAAGGCACCCGTGCATGCTAGTCTTTAGAAAATTAAATGTAGTATAGGAGCTGGTACCGTTCCTGGCACCGCTGACAATTGCAATATCATTCGTAGTGTCGTATAAAATCTATTTTTTTAGTGAAGTACGTTAAATAATAAGAAACATGTATATTAATTAGTATAGTTATGCGTCACTGAGCGCATTTGATTAGATTTCCATTGTTACGGTTTTTGCTGACGGTACTAGGTACGAGTACTGTGATAACACGTGGACAGCTGGTTAGCGATGAAATAACTTGTTGACTATTGTATGGTGGAATCAAGTATTAATAATAATATAGTAGAATATCTAGGTGCCATCGCAGTACCAGATATTCTACCGCCAAGCAGTAGTATGCCAACATTACTGTCTTCATTACTTCCGGTACTGCAGACAGCGAAATTACTGGGCTGTTGAGACTAACCATCGAAAGTAATGATCGCCAAAGCAGCGATGCCCTTAACTTTGTTTTGTTGCTCAAAATTCTGTGTATCGCTGCAATGGTCATGCACACGCGTTATCTTTTACCATCAGGATAACGTCTCGTTCGTCTCAATACTTTAACATTAAAGAAGTAATTAAAGGTGTACCTATAGATAATGAAATATTGTAAAAGTGTAAGTTTGCTGCATTTTTGAAAATGATTTGATTGATTTGATTCATCAAATTAAATAGGAGACATAAAGACATAAAGCGTGTTTAGGCATCATGTTTGAAGCTACCTCGACGTTAACTAACAAAATATTGACTGAAGAGTTTGGAGAGTGTCATAGTTTGAAATGGGAACTGAAAGCAAAGCATGAAGCTGGAAAACATTGTAAGTATTTACAAGTATTAGTCATGTAGAAATTACTCAATCAGACAATAAAAGATAGATCAAGCGATAAAAAGTTTCGCAAAAATTTTTTTTCATCCGGTGCATTCGCACTCGATATTACACAATTTTAACTGCAGGTATAAAGTCCCTACAGCCAATACACAATCAATTACAGCTGCTGTGAAAATAATCGCAATCAAATGACATTGCGTACTTGAAGTTGATTTCACAGCAAATACTTAATATTACTCAAGTAGGGGAATATAACATTTATGAAAACAGTTTGAAATTGCTGTTTTTCTCTCTGAACAAAGATATATTCTGTACGTCGGAACGGCGGCGGTGTTACAAGAGAAGCAAGTCACATGTCCAATCGTAAGCGCCAAGTTTGTCGTCACAGGTAGGTACATTGTACAAGGGTTCTCAACAGCACAAACAATATAATTTTTTGGGGCGTTTTGTTTCTTATTTTTTTTCACAAGTTGGCTTGCGTTTGACCGGCTTTGAAGTCAAAATAGCTCAAAACAATATCGAAACATTATAACTTATACACGTGACTTTGTTTTACTACACCAAAGTCCTGTGTATCGCTGCAATGTTCATGGACAGACGTTATCTCCTATCATCAGGAGAGCATCTCGTAGTCTTATTACTGTTTTTTTAAACTATCGAATCCACAAAACGTACTAAGTAAATCATCGTTACCTATTTAAAGTAACATTTATAAACTTTGTAATACTATCGGGTATTTATAAACGGAAGGTACATCTTTCACCACTGTCGCTCTTGACCGCCGCCTGACCCGGCTAGGCTTGACTTGTCTTCTGGCAGATTGCATACATTACCACCGACCACTTGACGTCATCTATCAGATTATTACTTTTAGGCACAAACTAGCCGGATCTATTGTGTTGGGGACACGCAACATTTTGAAATCTATCACATCATATTTTTTTTTTGTATATCGCACGCTTAATAGAATACTGACTCAACTAAAAAAAGTCAGTTTTGGGACATCACGAAAAACGTCCGCGCAATCCCGACCTTGTCGGCTTATTTTTTGAAATAGAATAAAAATTAAATTGGTAAATATATATTTGTGTAGTCTATAAACTTATCAATAGTTATGTGTAATTTACTTTGTTCAAATTAAATAATAATAAATATTTTTTTTTATGTTTTAATATTAACTTCTTGAGTTAAGTCTGTCTAAACTAAAGCAAATAAATTTTATTGTAGGTGGCATATTCAACTATTAGTCTGTCTTGTTTAAACTAATTTCTTTATGTTAAGGACTCAATATATTTTTAGTCTGTTTATTAGTAAATCAATAAGATACGCTTAAAAGTGAAGTCTTTTTATTCAAAATAATAGATCATAATGACCAGTAACATTAGAATTTAAAATCTCGAAAAATAACATCCTAACTTATGTATAAAACTTAACTTACGGTTCTGTTGTCATGTGACGTGACTGTAGAAATAATACTTAGTACGTGTATAATAAACACATGTACATGTGTGTAATGATAGTAATTTATATTTAATTATTAAAAAAAAAATTAAGTGTATTATAGCTAGCAAAATTACAGGGCTATTGAGAGTAACCATCAAATAATAGGTAATCTAAACAAAGATTTGTCTTACCTTAGATGTTTGATAAGTTCCTATTGCTACTCGCGGTTTGCATTTACTTTCTGCTGAAAATACTGATTACACACAATTTAGAAACAGTGAACCGACCAATTGAAATTCATTATCTACATACATAAATGTTCACTAAGTAGGTACTTAATGTCGTTTACGTAATCAAAGACAATTCAGGAACCCATTAATCTATAAAGGATGCTAATCAGGATGTCTATGCCGAATTGATGACGGGAACTCGGTCATCTAATGGCGCATTTCAGAAATTTACAAAAAATACCGGGAGAAACCGCAATTTACTGAATCATATTAATATTTTAAGAAAGAAAGAAAATATTTATTTTAACACACAACAAATAAAATATTTAAAATAAAAGGACAGTAAAAATAACAATAATAATAAGTAGAAAGTTGTCGCTGTAGTGTCCAGTGCGACAAAAAAGGTTAGTTCTCAGCACTAGTGCTGCCGATTTCTCAGCAGCGCTGGTTTTCAGAACTAACCTTTTGGGACGCACGAGACTGAATAAAAAAATATTAAACGACTTGGTGGTAGATCTCCTTACCAGAAAGTCGTCTAGATAGATACCAGCATGGTACCATATACTCTGCCGGTGAACAGTAGTGTGCAAACATAACTGTCTTCCAGTTTGAAAGGTACTCATCATCACCATCATTTCAGCCGTAGGACGTCCATTGCTGGGCATAGGGCTCCCCCATTGATTTCCATACAGACAGGTTGAAGGCGGCCCGCATCCAGCTCGTTCCTGCGGTCTTTGTTAGGGCGTATATCCACATTGTGGGAAGGAAGGTACTGCAGCTGGCAAAATTACAGGACTGTTGAGACTAACCATCGAAAGTCTCAAAGTTATGAGCGCCAAAGCAGTGAAGACCACTGCTTTGGGCTGTTTTGCTATTCAATGTTCAGTGTGTCGCTGCAATGTCATGGACATGCGTCATCTCTTACCATAAGGAGAGAGTGAGACAGAGAGAGAGAGAGAGAGAGAGAGAGAGAGAGAGAGAGAGAGAGCGAGGAGAGCGTCTCGTTCATCTCATTACTTTCATTACACCTGCTGTTAAAGTTATGGCATATAGTCACAACAATTTCCCTGGCTCGTGTCGTGAAAGTTGTGTTGTGAATTGGTTCTTACGCCTCAAGGTTTGTTATTATGACCTCTTGGATAAGTCGCTGTACACAAAGTCTTTCTGGACCCCGCCATATATTATGTCACGAGGATCGAGTGACTCAGTGACAGTGCGCATGTGACCGAGTTCAATGCAGTCGTTCAATCAATTCTTGCCCAACAGATCAACAACTTGCGACTCCCTTTCTCACTTTCAATTAGTTATTTCCCTTCATTTTCGCGTGTTGACCCGCTCAAGTCATAATTTCTTCTGTAAAGTTTATACAACACTTGCGGTTTCACCCGCGTTATTGCCGTTCCCGTGAGAATACAGGAATAAAAAATAACATAATGTCACCCACGGATAGTGTAGCACCCCAACGGGGAAAGAATTTTTGATCGGTTCAGTAGTTGCGGAGACTATTCAATACAAACAAACAATCAAATCTTTCCTCTTTTTAATAGTATAGATAGATAGATAACTTGGTGAAACTATGTAATCTATATAACTTAGTTACTTAAAATGTCTCTTTAGCAGATTTTTTTAATTTTTTTTCTCAGACTTCGACACCGTATATATCATGACACGGTCAAGTGAAATCAAAAATATTTATTAGGCATATATAATTTTCAAGGCAAATTACATTAATATTACAAAAATAAGTTTATTGTCAAATTGAGCAAAGTGATATTGCGATAGATATCGCTCACTTCGTTCTTTCATGAAAAAACGATACCTGCTCACATATTAGGTATGTGTTATAGTGCTACCAGTTTTTAGTACGTATGATAGATTTATATAAAATGTAGACAAGCAAGCAGGTGGCGAGCGCTGGTCTCTGAAACCCGACGGCCAGTTATGTCAGGGGCCAGTTATGTCACTCTTCTAAAGGGTCAAACAAACATTGGGTTCTTACGTCACTGTTCACGAGTATACACTTTGTTTCAGGAACTGTGTTAAGTTACTATGTAATCTACAATTATTATTACTATGTAATATTACTTGAAATTTGGTATTTATAAATGTGTCTCATGAAACATTGTTTCGCGTTAAAAGGTATCTTATCCCACTAATAGATAGATTGATAGATAGATATAACTCTTTATTGTGCACATCATAAATAGTAAAGAGTACAATAAAAAATAAAAAAAATGTAAAAGTTTGGATGGATGGATGTATGTCTGTTACTCTTTCACGCAAAAACTACTGAACGGATTTGGATGAAATTTGGTATGGAGGTAGCCGCAGCTAGTGAGTAATGGAATAGCGCAACTGTCATGAAACTATTGCTTATTTGTTACTTACACGTATATTTATTTACTCTGAACCTAATTCCAAAGCGATGAAGGATGCGGTTGAAGTCGCAAACGCAAAGACAGTAAATAATAATAATTGAAAAAATAAAAAAATAAAAAAATTGAAAATGTAAATAATAACAATTGATTTTTTTTTCAATTTAATAATAATAATTTGTTGTGTCTGTGTGTTAATTTATATCTTTTTATTTGTGTGTTTTGTCTGTAGTTATTCGTTGTTGTATCTAATGTATTATAAAAAAATGTTTTTTCTTTTTCTTTCTTTCTTATCAGTAATGATCACGAAAAACAATCCCGGGCTAGACCAGCGCAACACTTACCTGCGATGGTGTTCAGGAACATGAGGTACTCGAAGTTGGAGATCTCCCGCCGCTGCCACTTCTGCGTCATGTTGGAGTTGCGCATCAGTTGTCGCGGCGACATCATCGACGCTCGCCTGAAACAACACGAACAATCGTTAAACATGAGCCTCGAACATTTTTACGAACGTTGCTCTAACGAAGAGATAAGTGGGATCATTGGCGGATTTACCAGCAGTCTGAGTAGGCTTGAGTCTAGGGCGGCAGATTTGGGTAACTAATATAATTTGGAAAATATATTTCACAAGTGAAGGCCGACTATTCATTGGGGTCTGCTAACAGAGTGGTTTGCGTGTCTATTCGCGTTTAGTATTAGTTTGGTATAACTGAATAAAAAAAACATTGTAAAAGATTTTTTTTAGAAACAAGTTTAGTTTCAAATGTCCTTCGTTTTGAACGGTTCAAAAGATTAAAAATAATAATCGATTTTAATTTGATTTTTGACATTTATTATTCAAATTCACATATTATTCATAAAATAGTAACATAAAATCAAGATATCAGTAACATTGAAAAACAATATAAAATGTCAAAGATATTATAAAAATATTAAATGTAAAAAAAAACGAAATTTGAAATGTCAATAAAATAAAATAAAATCGTATTAACGTAGTACCTATATATTTAGTCGTTTAGAGATAAAGGTTAATTTACTATAACGCTTCTAAATCTTTGACAACGACTGAACTCATTTAAGAATTAATTAACACTAAGTATGACGATCCGGTCAGTTTGGATTACTTTGGATGGGTGACTGCGAGTGGCATTTATTTTTGAGTGCTATCGTGTGTCTGATGAGACGTTAAATTGTGAGTTGTTCTCTATATGTATACCTGACCTAGCCTGACACTAGGGCTCACCACTAAATCTATTAGAACTTACTTTAAACAGAGTAACTTTTAAATTATGTTTCAAAATGATAATAAAGAACGCATTGAACATTTTGAAACGCTTTTTCCATCACTTTGCATGGTTGGTGAAAAGAGTGCCTTTAGCTATAAAATAGCAATAGTAATCGAAGTTTTATGCGATTGTATTTAACAAGGGAAAAGTAAGACAACTTTGTAAACAGTTGGTATTAAATGGTCGAAAAAATTAGACATGCCAACTGCGTCTGATTG
Organism: Biston betularia; assembly: GCA_905404145.2. NCBI lineage: Eukaryota > Metazoa > Arthropoda > Insecta > Lepidoptera > Geometridae > Biston > Biston betularia. The sequence continues at coordinate 824,118 of FR989882.1, read as the reverse complement.
AAATGAAAGTGAATTCTGTATTTGTTTTTAAATTATAATAAATTAAGTTTATAAATAACAATGTTTCCGCAAGCGAGAGTCGTTCGGGGTCAAACTAAGTGGCGAGAATTTTAACTCTCTGATGAAAGTTATGCTGTTCATTTCACTAAGTATGATTTAGAATTTGTATTGAGAGGCATTGGCAAGATAAACGTACTTATAACAGTACTGCCCGAGTGGTGACCGCGAATCGGTAAGCGTAGTGTAGGACGCCCCGAGGCCACATGAAGTGACGGTATACGTTATACATCTGACAGTGGAAGCGAGAAACTGAAGATCGGGCTGGTGGCGTGTCTTGGGTGAGATCTAAGTCAGCAGTGATAAGTTGATGATATGTCTCATACCAAAAGAGTTTACACATAAAGTTACCATTACTCAAATATTTACCTCAAACTACGAACACAAATCCCACTATCTAACTTATATTATAAATGTGAAAGTTTGGATGGATGTTTGTTACTCTTTCACGCAAAAACTACTGAACGGATTTCGATGAAATTTGGTATGGAGGTAGCAGACACCCTGTATTAACACATAGGCTACTTTTGCATAAAACATAGTTTTTTTGTATTATATTTATGAAAGAATTCGAGGACTAGACATTACGCCAAGTGACTATTACGGAGACATTTGAACTATCGAGTGCACATACATTGATAGGACATTGAAAAATACGTACATGTAAAAACAAACGTTAGTGACCATGGTCTACTAAAATAAATTTATAGCAAATTTAGCAAATATTGGTATTGGTATAATGCTCGGATTGACCCAGATACAAGCGTTAGTGTGTGGACGGGAAGTGTGTTAAGGTTAGGGCGGCCGTTGACCCGCGATGCCAACTCCGCTACAAGCGCGCGCGCGCGGAATGGTACACCCGCTGCTAGATTTAGTTTTCTTTTTAAATATAAAAGTAATGAGACGAACGAGACGCTCTTCTGATGGTAAGAGATAACGCCTGCCCATGCCTATTACAGTAATACACAAAACTTTGAGTAGTAAAACAAAGTCCAGGGTGTCGCTGCTTTGGTGCTCATTACTTTGAGACTTTCGATGGTTGTTGGATGGTATGTATATATTTATAGACTAGCGGACGCCTCATGTAGTTCTCGTTCCCGTTGGCACCCGGGGATAGTGAAGCTTCCGAACGGTGAAAGAAATTTTGAAACCGGTCCAGTAGTTTCCGAGCCTATTCATTACAAACAAACAAACAATCAAATCTTTCCTCTTTATAATAGTATAGATAGATAGATATGTGATATAACTTTATTCGATTTATATAGGTAATCTAAGTATTTGGTTGTGGTTGTATAATTAAATTATTGAAGTATATGTCGATGTTCTAGTTCTATATTAGGTATCCTATATTTCGTCGATATTGGCACATCCCATCTTTTTCTTTCCTAAATCCTTTCCGTCCTAATGTTGCCTGGAAGAGATCGCTTATAGCGATGAGGCCGCTAGTTGTTACTCAACTTTATCTTTTTCTTGTTTATGTTTTACCCTTTGGTGTGTACAATTGATTCATGATTGATAAAACTACAACTTCGATTAAAATTAGAGAAACGGATACAAAACAATAAACAAAGAACTTTTTTGGAACCCTGTGAGAATGGATGCCCGGAAAAACAAACCTAATTAATAACATATCATGTTTTTGTGGCGAGTAGGTTGTTCACTTAAATTGTATCAAAACCGGAAGAGTGCAGAGGTCGCGATATCTTTGCGTCAGGGCCGCACCACAGGAGGTTAGCCACGGGGCGACAGCTACGGGGCATTAAAACGTGCCAAGCCAATCTTTCTGTGTGTTTACTTTTTCTTCGTTTTTGGTGTCGCAATTTGTACATTTGCCAGTGTCAAATATTTAGACATTTTCACGATTATCATGAAAAATCAAGTCTAACAAGTCCAAGTCGCAGTCAAAGTCAAACAAAGTATAATTCATGGCCGAGTCCAGTCATGCCTTAGCAAAGTAGCGGCGACTTTACTACAAGCTTCAATAGAGTTTTGGAAGCAACACGAATAGTCATGCTTTACCACAATATATCATTTTACCACACTCGCGACAAAAACACCAATATTTTTGTACATAAACACTCGAAGAAACACAAGTTACAATAGGGTGACATAAAATATTAAGGGTGGTAGATAGCCAGCCCGTAAGAGTACTGGAAATGACCCCACCAATATGCTATGGTTTCCGTATGATGTTTTCCTTCATCGGCAGCTCAAACTCATTGTTGGGGGTTGAACCCACGCCCTCCGGCGTGTGAACTGAAAGCGCTAACCATAGCAACAAAAAGATAAATTTATATCATTCCCACCAAAATAGAAATAAAATCATTTAAATGTAGTTGAACTATTGACAGCCTTATATGTATGTAGCTTTGAACGATCTGTTAATCGATTAAATTAAATCAACTTGCCCCAATACTTATCTTGGCTATCTAACAAATAATATATACAATTCCTAGCCGTGCTACTGCAGAGGGCCCTGGCCTCTATCAGAAAAAAAAGAGGAACTAGTTTCGTGTCTATTTTTTAAAACTTCGGAAGAAAACAATAACTATCCAAGTGATAATTTGACAAGTCCAGATATGACCGGCATCAAGGTGTCGCCCACGCGCTCGTAAACACGAATGTGCGAAATACTTATGCAGTTTTTGGTCGCAGTTTGGCAGGTTGTAAGGACGATCGTTAAACTTTTGCGAATTGGTAAAATTGATGGTCTGGTCTACATATTTTTAATCGACTTCAAAAATGAGGAGGTTCTCAAATCTGTTTTATGTTTGTTATCTCAGAACTCAGTCATTTACAAAGCAATTAAAAAAATCTTTTTCTTAAAGGTTCTTACTTTGAAATTGGTTCCATAGAAATCTCATGAAAAGTGGTATTGTAATTTGATTTTTAAACCAAAATATCTAAAACCTAGCTTTATATAGGCTTAGGAACATGGAGACTAATACGTTTTTTTAAATATAACATTAATAAGACAAAGGAAACACTCTCCTGATGGTAAGAGATAAGTCGCTGTATAGTGCTTATTGAATTGAGATATTTCTTAACAGCCCTGTAATTTCGCTACCTGCATTGCTTTTAAACCGGAACACAGTAATGTTTATTCACTATTGGCTTGGCTGTAGAATGACTGGTACTGGAGTGGAGGAGTAACAACTTAGACGACCTTCTGCTAAGAAGATCTATCTTATAAACTCTAGTAAAACGAACATATTATTCCCATGGCTTTGTAGATATACCTAACCTACCTACGGCTACCTAATAGGTAGGTAGGTACCTATATAATCTCTGCTCTCTGCTCTCTCTCTCTATAAAACAAAGTCGCTTTCTGTAGTCTAAAAGTATCCACAAAATCTGTACAATTAGATCTTTTAAACTACGCAATTGATTTTAATGTGGTTTCCATCAATAGACAGAGTGATTCAAGAGGAAACTTTGTATGTACAATACATTTATGCATATTATAGTACACAAAATCCAAGAATATCAAACATGTGTGATGTGATATCGTAAAAAACATGTTTTTGTGCGCTCACATTGCAAACGTTGGCTTAAACCAACACGACGAAACACGAGATAGAACAAAATAATTTACTACGTTAGTATCTACATTGCATCCGTGCGAAACCAGGGTGGGTCGCTAGTGAATAATAAATAAATAATATTTCTTTCGTACAAGTTCATTTCTCATTCTGACCCGTTGAACTTAAAAGTTCTGTAGGCACAAAACCTAACCTTGACCAGTCGTGAACTTAAAAAATAATAATTAACACTTACGAATTTAACATAACTGCACATGAGGAAAAAATAAAATAATGGACAATATGCAATCTTCATGACGCTTCCCTATAGCCACGAACTTAACCAGAAATAATTTTTGACAATTACTAATTTACGAGCAATATATATTTTTCATTTATAATTTATTTAGTACATTCAATTTATATTTACTCTGCGAAGATGAGTATTATGGTGTCATTTGTTTTGATATCAATGTCGTTACATTGATATCAAAACTTAACTCTCTCTTCGTTCCACCACAGGACAAGCAGTAAAACGGCACGCTACTCGGCATGTAGCGATGATAGCTCAGTGGTTAGCACGGTCGGTTCGCATGCCGAAGGGCGTGGGTTCAAACCCCAACAATGAGCTTGAGCTGCCGGTGAAGGAAAACATCGTGAGGAAACCATAGCATGGTGGTAGGGTACTTTCTAGTACTCGGCTGGCTAGCTACCACCGTCAAGTTGAAAATCTGCCGCCAAGCACCTAACGGTGTGTTCCGGCAGCCTCACTTGAGAGCCAGTTCCATTCCAGACTAGGTGTGCTTTACCATCTTCGACCACACCGTCACTTAATATCGGGTGAGTTGTGGTCAAACACCTAGCCTGTCAAACATTAAAAAAAAAAAAACGCTATCATCCATTCCCAGTATTTGTACGCAACGATTCGGCTCTACTTTCTTGATACGTACGTACAGCCCATGAACGGAACTTATTTTCGGCTTCTTTGTTTCCTATGAACTACAATTTGGACGTTTATAAAGGTAGAGTTTAAAAAAAAAAATTGTATTAAGACGAACTAGACGCTCTCCTGATGGTAAGAGATAACGGCTGTCCAAACCCATTGCAGCGATATACAGAACTTACAAAACAGTTCAGAGCATCGCTGCTTTGGCGCTCATTACTTTCAAGACATTAGAGTGAATAGATGAGGTAAGTGGGTTCTTTTTTCTTCATCCTGCCGCACAGTTGCTTTTAATCAGGGGAGTTGGTGGCCATTTCTATTCTATTTAATATAAGAACATACATTGTGATTTTAATTTTAGAATAAATTATAACGAAAAAAAAATTATGTCTCTAAATAAATTTTATCTGTCACTTTAGCTTTTGTGGCAGTAGATGGAAGCGAAAAGCCGAAGACCGGACTAAGTCGCACACCTTGAGAAAGCTAGCAACACTCGTCCGGCATTGAACTGTGTCGGGCTGATTATAATGATGACAAAATTACCTTTTTTACAATTCAACTTTTTATGTTCGAGAGACATTCTGCGCAAAAAATAATTATCATTCTGTGACATTGATTATGTTATATATAAATAATCTGGTCAATTAACATGGCAAAAGACTACTAGTAGCTCTACTGTCCATTTCGGTTCTATTACTAGTGGGTGCACTAATAGTAAATACGTTTGCAATAAAAAATATATACTAAATAATAATCCGCATATAAGTGGAGTAGGAAACGGTTTGCTTCCTATTGAAAAGCGCTCGTTTATCTTCCGAGCGGAAGCTTACGAAATAACTGCGGGCGAACGCTCGTGATTTTTCATGTCTAACAAGTTTCTTGTGGTTTTTTAATCTACATCTGACATCAATAAAACAGCCCTCCGTTTTAAGAATACTTACATCAATATTCCTTATTAATTCAATAGTGTCACGATGTCACATTTTTTTAAATGTTAAGTACAGGCTAGATGTTTGGCATTACGTGATGAAGGTGTGGTTGAAGATGGTAACCACACCTAGCCTGGAATGGAACTTAAACCATATTAATTGTGCATTACTTAGTTGTAAAGAAGTATATTTTAGATATAATTTTGTACAAACTTGTAAGACTACAAGATTACTAGGACTACGAGGGACCTTGTAATACTTGTGTAATCTCGATAATTTTTCAGCAGATTTTTGGCCCAAAGACGTCCGTCGACTCTACCGGCGGCGATACAGACCACAAAATTTTAATCCATAAAATAGTCTTTCTCATGTTTTTTTGTCGCGAGTTGCTCTCGCACGAGAATCACTGGATAGTGCGCGTAGCGCCTTACTGCCAGCAGCAGCGGAGCCGGCGCGGCGTGCGCATAGCAAATGTGACACACGAGCGATACGACCCGTCCAACAAATTTTAACATTGAACTCGTAGGTACAGTCACCAACAATGATCGTCTGCATTTTCCAAAACAAATTAGTTTTTTTATGGTTGACAAGCTAGTTGACATTTTTTTTTTTATGTAAAAAGCAATGAGACGAACGAGACGTTCTCCTGATGGTAAGAGATAACGCCTGTCCATGACCATTGCAGCGATACACAGAACTTTAAGTCACAAAATAAAGTCCAGGGCATCACTGCTTTGGTGCTCATTACTTTCGAGACTTTCGATGGTTAGTCTCAACAGACCAGTGATTTCGCTAGCTGCAGTTACCTACCTAACCTAACCTAACCTATAAACCTACCCTTCCAACCGGAACACAGTAATGTTTACACACTACTGCTTAGCGGCAAAATATCAAACCGGAACACAGTAACGTTTACACACTACTGCTTAGCGGCAGAATAAAACTAGTTCGCTAGTAGTTAGTAGCTAGTTTGATCACAGTTCACCTTATGTTAAGTGACGGTGTGGTTGCAAGTGGTAAATACAGTTAGCCTAGAATGGAATTGGCTCTCGAATGAGACTGCCGGAACACACAGCTAGAAGCTTGACGGTAGATTTTAAACTTGACAGTGGTAGCTAGCCGGCTGAGTACTAGAAAGTACCACCACGCTATGGTTTTCTTTCAACGACAGCTTAAACTCAATAAACTTCGGTATGTGCATTAACCGCGTTAACCATAGAGGTTTCATTACAACAAATAAAGACCATAAAGGTATAAGATACAAGTTTATGTGTAACTCTAGTGGACTTATTACACTAACAGTTTTGAACAATTTTTGCTATATCGTAAGTTTTACTAAAACGTTGTAGTAAAACTTACGATATAGCAAAAAGCCGACGCTGAAATCGAGTAATAAAAGCTGTTTCATAGGAAACTGTATCAACTGATATTTTTTTAGTAATTTAGATTCAAAATATTTCACAATGACGGGTATAAGGTATAACCACGTTTGTTTTATTACCATGGATTCACCTAACGATTCGGATTTCGGTCCCGGTGTTCAAGCAATATTAGATAGCGGTAATTTATAAAGCATTATAAATTAACGCTATCTAATATTTTTTTGTTTTGAACCAAACCAAAAGATAACTTCGCCTTCCGCGACAATGCGGACACTATATCTTTTACCAACCAAAAACACCTGTTATTTTTTAATCAACCTATGACTCACGTGTCTTGGGTCATAAATTATTATCATTTACGTCAACAAAGAAGAGTGACGAAACCATTTGTCACGTCTCTACAAAAAGAATCAATCTATCAAATACTGCATGCATGAAATTTTTAGAATACGTAGGTATAATATTAGAAATACATCAAAATCCTTTTGATTTGACTTTGAGGGATGTGTGAACAAACTTTGTGTTCACAGCTTTGCAAATAATAGCGAATTCAAAATGGCCATGAAACATGCCGTGCAGTGCCGTTGTCTATACGAATCACGAATGAATAGGTTAACAATACGTATGTGAATATTTATGTATCGGAGTTTCTTTATTCCACCGTAACTATTAAATGCCCTAAAAGGTGGTTCGATTTCCATCCAAATATTTTTTTGCCATTTATGGATAAATGGAGCATAATTTTACAGTGAAATCACAGCGACTAGCTTTTATTTTAGTCTTTATTTGCGGTAAATCACAATTGCTTGAATAAAACAGTAGATTATTAGCATACAATTGTTTTATACAAGCAATTGTGATTTACCGCAAATAAAGACCAAAATAAATGCCAGTAGTTGTGATTTCACTTTAAAATTATGCTCCATTTGTTCATAAATGGCAAAAATTTGTTCGTATGGAAATCAAACCACCGGAGGTAAGAAACAAAAAGATGCATAATTAATTTCGAATGAAACGTAATGCGCGCGACTGTACCAATTCATTAGTTCAACTAGATCCGAACCTGTCGTTTTAACACACGATTATCGGCCGTGTGACACGGCTGTTAATTACACTCGTGCAAACACATCACTGAAAAAATAAACTTGTTTTAAAGTAGGTAGTAGAACGAATCGTTAGTTTAATTCAGTTTGTTAACCAATCGACAATTCTCCTCTCGTAAAAAACCTGTCCAGTAAACTGACGTCGACACTGAAATATCCTCGCGACGGATATTGTTCGACCTTTCTACAAATTAACCGGGTCTTACATTTTTTTAATTCTGTCCTGTGTGAACCTTCAATATGTTTGTCTAATGTGTTTTTGTGCCAAACAAAACACAGGGTAGTCAGTTTTTACTGTTATTTAATTGCTTTTTTTCCGAAAGGTTTGTTATACAAAATACACCCTGGTAAATTTTTTTATAAGTAAAAAATTTCAATGTTTTTTTATCAAGTTGCCAAATTATATTGCAAAAACTGTTAAGAATAAATATCGAAGGTCTCATAACATGAGCGCAAAACAGCGGTGCCTTAAACTTTGTTACTCAAAGTTCTGTGTATCGCCGCAATGGTCATGGACATGCGTTATCTCTTACCATCAGGAGAGCGTCTCATTAGTCTCATTACTTTTACATAAAAATAAAAACCTTCCAATGATCTACCACCAAGTAAGACAGAATTGCGAAGCAGCTAAGATAAGAACGTCTCATTCCAGAGCCATCATTATCAAATGAGATGAGGCCAAATGCCTAGCAGGAAAATCGTACAAAATATTGATAAATTTCCAGGAAAAATATATCGTTGTACTTTGCACGTTAGTTCTTCAACAGTTTGTTTGCCACTGCAGTATGTATGATGCAACGACATGTGTTTTACAATGGGTCCACGACGTGTGACTTGGGTTATTACATAAATACACAAAGCCTCTGAAAATCCCAGCACATGATAATACATTTAATATAGTATAGGTATAAAATTAGTGTTGCCGAACTATCGATAGTTGACGTTAAAAAAAGTATCGATGCAGGATTGTATCTGCGGAATAAAATAATAGTCGCTTTAATATATTAACGCCTAATGTATGTTCCTTTTGTATTTTTTTAAGTATCAATCTATAACAAGTTAAGTTAAGGCCATTCAACAAAACTTGCAAAACTGTTTAATACTGTACTGTAGAGTTGTTTCATGAAAATGTCAACAACAGCTATGGCATTTCGCATGGTGTGACGTCACATTCTGTTTTTTGCGTTCACTTGATTGAATACCTATGCTATTGCCGAATCTAAGGCTATGTGTACCAGATATTGATATTTATTTATTAATACTGATACTATTTTCGTCCCCAATGTGTTTAATAGTTCTACCGACAGTACTACTTGTCGGTTATAAAAAAGCGAGGTGTATATCGAGACTCGTACTGTTGCTAGGTCATAAGAAGTCCATCGATAGTGCCCACCAAAGTTCACAACACTAGCATAAAGAATTTGACAACGTAATAGTTGCGACAACTCTTGTATCGGGCAAGTCTTACGTAGGTACATACATTTACATATAGGTACCTAAAAATATTTTTATTTACGCTTTTGTCAAATGACAAGCTATGTTATGCTAATCAATTCATATCATAAACCTCTTGAGAATCATAGTTTTGTTCGTCGTCAAGTTCGCTATTAACATGTCAAGTAAAATATTAGTCAAGTGCGAGTCGAACTTTCCAAACAACGGATCTATACAACCGTACTAATTTAGTAAGTTATAATTATTTTTAGTTTAGTTTAACCTACGTTTATTGAGATTAAAAGATTATATGTCAATCGAAGGTATAGCTAATAAGCTACCTACAGTCAATATTTTGTCCAAATCTGTCTAGCCGTTACAGCGTGTAGAAATAACAAACGTATATATGTCCAACCTGAGTGTGAAATAAAAATTGATCGTGTTTTGTTTCAGTTCGGTACTTTATTTAATTCTTTTTTACACACACTTACAAAATAATATGTACAAAAGGAGGACTTAATGCTAAAGCATTTTCTTACACAAATGTATCGCTTTCGTTTGACTTGCGAACGAGATTCGCACTCGGTCGACTTTTATTACAGTGAAACCTGGTTAAGTGAGACATCAAGAGACCTGCAAATTTGTCTCACTTATAGAGGTATTCCACTAACCCAGTGTCTCAGATATCCAGCTATAAATAAATATATGTCTCATTTACAGAGGGTTCCAATAATAGAGGTCAGAATACAGGTTATTTCAGTTAAGTAAGTAAACAAAAAAATTACAGTTATAGAGGTAACTATGACGAGAAAATCGAAAAAACGAATCCCAGGTATAGAGGTTCGTTCCACTAACAGAGGTAATTCAGTGCCAAAGTGGCGGGAACTCAACATCAGTTCCAGTTATGGAGGTTTCTCACTTATCCAGGTCCCATTTAACCAAGTTTCACTGTATTTATCTACGTGGTCTTGTACTGCGGAGCACGGACACCAATCGGCTAAAGTTTCAGTTCAGCTACCATCACATTGCCATACGTACTGTGTACAGCTTCATTTCAGTCATCACCATCATCACTAATTTCAGAGGGTGATACGGGATGGTGATAACATATTTTTGTAAGTAGGTACGCATAGAAATAAATTAAGCGATGTATATTTTTACAAAGTATATCAGAAGACAAAGACACACAATTGAATGAACTCCGGGCGCGAAAGGAATACAAAACAGCAAACACAAACCGCACCACGTTATCTTGAATTGCAATCAAAGACTATCGATGTGAAGTCTTCGCTTGGAGTCCGTAAGCTATCCCATCCCACAAATATTATAAATGTGAAAGTTTGGTTAGGTTATGGATGGATGGGCAGATGTTTGTTACTCTTTCACGCAGAAACTACTGAACCGATTTGAAAGAAAGAAAAAAAAGATTTTATATTGCAACATAAAAACACAAAAATGAACAAACAGTTACAAATTTCTCACCTCAGCATAATACTGGTGATACTAAGTTGTGCGGGAATGGTCCACAAGTTCAAAGTCGCTCAGCGAGCTATGGAGAGAGCTATGCTTGGCATTTCTCTAAGGGATTGTATCCGAAACGAAGTAATTCGCCAGAGAACGAAAGCAACAGATGTCTGTTGCTTTCGTTCTCTGGCGAATTACTTTTTTTATTTTTTATTAATTTTAGCTCAGCGGATTAGCAAGCTGAAGTGGCAATGGGCTGGACATATTTGTCGCAGAACCGACAACCGCTGGGGTAGACGTGTTCTAGAGTGGAGACCGCGAATTGGCAAACGTAGCGTAGGACGCCCTGAGACTCGATGGAGTGACGATATACGTAGGACAGCTGGCGGTGGATGGAAGCGAAAAGCCGAGGATCGGGCTGAGTAGCGTGTCTTGGGAGAGGCCTATGTCCAGCAGTGGACTACAAAAGGCTGATGATGATGATGACTAAGTTGTCATTTGGATAAAATTTGGTATGGAGGTAGCTGATACCCTGGATTGACACATAGACTATTTTTTATCCTGAAAATATGTGGCGGGTAACACCGCGGTGCGCGGCTAGTTGATCTATAAAACATCGACAAGCGGTGACGCACCGCCGCAGTCTAGACCACAAGTCGGCGGTAACCCAGTTGTCCCTATATGACGATCCTGTGTCACCTAATTGGTCATACGACTATTCCGAATACTGCTTCAATGAATGTTAAAAGTGGAAAAGCGCAAGCAGACAAAGTGCAAGTGTTTGTCATGACGAGGAAAATGTATACTCGTTAGCTTATTGCGAAATTTTCGCACGCTTGCCCAAAAACCAATGAGTTTTATTACCGACAACGTCAGAATTTAAAACAGGAAATCACAGGGGAAGTTTTATTTACTGAGCTGCAAATGGGTAGAAATTTCGCCTGATAGTGAATTCACTGCTGCCCGTGGACATTGTGGATGCTATCGATGCGAAGCCAAATCAAGGAAACGTTTTGCCCTTTTTGAAAATGCTCCATGTTGTAACTCCACGCATACAACTTCGCCAGAAATAATTTACACATCTTGCAAGTGCGCGGAAAGAGTGAGCGCTAAAATCTAACTTTCAGATTTGCAAAAAATTGGGATAACTCTTTTGACGTCGACCTTTGCTGGGCATGCCTTTTTCTTCTTTGTGTTTGGCATCGCATTTTGTGCATTTGTCAGTATAAGGTGTTTTTATACTTTCAAATACTTAATGAAAAGCAAATTAAATCTTAGTTACAGTCAAAGCCACACATGGTAAGTCGTGGCACAGAATACATAATAGTACAACTAGTCATGGTCGAGTCCAGTCATGCCTTATTAAAGTAGTGACTTTACTCTAAGCTTCGTTGGAGTTTCACATTGACATTGTATCACTTTGATTCACGTGCAAAATTCAGTACATTATGAATAACAAAAACACTATTATAACACACGAAAAAAAGACAAGTTTTGGAACGAAATATAATGCGTCGACACGATTCTTTTGCCAAAACTACAGCGTGTGTTTCAATAAAATAAAATACAAACTAAATAGCCATCTTCTACACTAATATTATTAAGGGGAAAAACGTTGGGAAGATACACTATCCCCGGGTGATATAAGCTACTTTTTATCCTTGTAATCCCACGGGAATGGGAACCACGCGGTTAAAACCGCGAGGCGTCTGTTACTATTCAATATATGCACAATACAAAGCAAACGTAAGTCTTTCGATTGTTTAACTTCGAAGTACGGAACCCTAAAGAGATGTAATGCAAATGAGACGTATGTCAAATGATTTAAAATTGAAATATCAACACATGAACAAATCAGTATGCGTATTTGATTCTCGGTAATCCTTATTGTTACAAAGTACACAATCGCATGGCAAACATACGTGGAAAATCCTTACTACTGGAAAAATATACACAGCAACAGAAAATCTTTTATTAAGCGAACATTAGTTGCTATTACCGAAAATGTACCCATGAACGGGCAGCAAAACGCAAATATTCGCTAAGTGAGTACACCAAACCAATAAACCGCATTTTTGCTTGTTTTCGGACGAAATTCCCGACCGCAGAAGTGGACGTATGTACTACGTACTACCAAACGGTAATGCTTGTTTTTAGAATTATATCATATCATCTAGGGCTCGTCTGAATAGCAGTTTACTTTGGCTGATGTCATTCACAATAAATGAATCGCACTTACAATCATCGTGAGTTTGTGATCAATCTTTGTCCGAAGTTTCACGCAGTAAACATGACGAATACGAATTTAGAAATATGCTAATTTCTTTAAAGAAAAGGATAGAAGAACTTTATTGACTTACAATTAAAATATAACTCACATTTATAAATTTATCTATACTAATATAAAGAGGAAAGATTTGATTGCTTGTTTGTATTGAATAGGCTCCGAAACTACTCCAGTAGTTTCGGAGCCTATTTCAAAACTTCTTTCACCGTTGGGAAGCTATATATCCGGATGACATAGGTTACTTTTTATTCCGGAATTCCCACGGGAATGGGAACTAAACGGGTGAAACCGCGAGGCGTCCGCTAGTTATATATCGTGATTTAATAGAAAGGTTTATATGTATAACACACGCATATTATAGTGAGTACTTCCGAGAATTTTAAATTGTAATGTGATGTCGTATAAAGATCTTTTTTGTGCGCTTACATTGCAAACGCTGGCCAAATCTTACAAGCTAGACCAAAATAATTTACTACGTAAGTATCTACATTGCGCCTGTGCGCAGCCGGGGCGGTAAAGATAAAGATAAGATAAAGATAAGATAAAGACATATTTATTTGCATAAACATGAGTGGTTGCATAGTACTGATCTTATATTACCGAAGTCTCATCATGTTCTTGCCTCAATGGGCGTACAAATGTTGTCATAGCTTTTTTTTTTAAATAATTCAATTTATGTAATTTAATGTCAAAAAAATAATAATAAATATTATCAATGTCAAAGTAATAATAGTATTAATAAATAATAATTAGAATAGATGTCAATATTATTAATGTCAAATAAAATTATTTAAATGTTTCCTTCAGAAAGTCGTCAATCTTATAATAACATTTTGTAGTCAAAAACTTTTCAATTTTCTTTTAAAGTGATGCATGTCTTGTTCCTTGAAGCTTTCCGATATATGGTTATATATATATATAACAGGGTCCATTTGGGCGGTTGGCTAGTTAGTTCATACATTATTTAAACTCGTAAGCAACACTTGCACAAAGATCACAGCCTTAATATAAAACATTTAATTAACCTACACTTGCTATTTACGAGTATATTACTTTGAAGATAAAAGTATAATGATATAATGAGTGAGAATTTTTTTAAATTAAATTCCATACAAATATTTACTCGAAGGTAAATAATATCCGCGGGAAAAACATAAGACATTATCATGTCATAGAACTACTTTATCCAATAAGTCAACCTTATAACAGATGCGATACAACAACACACCTCTATAGTCAACTATTGTGTACAACGGCGGTTGTGTGGAGCCTACGTCATATGGTAGAGACCTTCTGCAGCAAACAACTTTCTAATAGAACTAAATTAAATAGAATTACTTTGTAATAACTACAATTTCAACGTGATTATCATACTTTTTGTCCTAAATAAACCAGAAAGCATTTCTTTGAAATGAGAAACGCAATTTCGCTATTTCATTTCTATGTGAAGACGCCTTCTATTTGTATAAAATGTGAAAATGTATGAAATATATACTATTATAAATAAAGAGGAAAGATTTGATTGATTGTTTGTTTGTTTGTATTGAATAGGCTCCGAAACTACAGGATCAATTTCAAAAATTCTTTCACCGTTGGGAAGCTACACTATCCCCGGGTGACATAGGCTACTTTTTATCCCTGTATTCCCACGGGAACGGGAACTACGCGGGTGAAACCGCGAGGCGTCCGCTAGTACTATTATAAAGCGGAAAGATTTGATTGTTTGTATTGAAAAGGCTCCGAAACTACAAGACCGATTTCAAAAATTATTTCACCGTTGGGAAGCTACACTATCTTCGGGTGACATAGGCTACATTTTATCCCTGTATTCCCGCGGGAACGGGAACTATGCAAGTGAAAACGCGAGGCGCCCGCTAGTAATAAATAAATTAATTTGACAATTAGTTCGGTTCGGAAAACAAATGTCCATTTTAAAGAAATCTTCGACTCTATCAGATATTCGATGGGTAGTTTAACCCTGTAATTTCTCCACTCCGGCTATTCACTAGATTTTACAAAATAAACAAATAACCAATGACGTTTATAAGACAGTATTGACGTGATACACGATAACGTTCTAAAGTGATTCAATTAAAAACGATAAGAACGTACTTGTGCTGACATTAGAGTCAAGTTGTGACATAGGATGACGTATTTTAATGTCCAATGTTTTTAACGCCTATACAAAATTGGGTTAATGGATCTAGATTATAAAAAAAATACATTGTAGTTAGTTATCATAGTTATTTTTGCATATTAACATTTTAGGTAAAGTAGTTTTTTTCCACGTAGATGGTGGAAAATCACCAGTATAGGCTTGGGCTGTTTTACCGGAAAGGGGGTCACACTCACTTTTATGAAAAAAATTTACTATAGGCAAACCTCTGATCGCGAATATGTAAAATGAGATGATCTATACATTTGGTCAAGGATCAACGAACTTTGTCTTCCATAGATAAATAATAATAGGCTAATTTTTTTCATTAGAGTTGGGACCGTTGTAAATGTTGTTCCCAAAAATGGCTACCACGCTTTCCCTTTCGCTTATAACCCTGTACAAGTCACTAGTACATTATTAGTTGTACTATTTTTTTTTTTTTTTTTTTTTTGGTTGACAGGCTAGTTGTTTGACCACAGCTCACCTGATGTTAAGTGAAGGTGTGGTCGAAGATGGTAAAGCACACCTAGCCTGGAATGGAATGGAGCCGGGGCGCTGTTGCAAAATTTTATGCAGCGAATCTCTACGACACTACAGGAAGGCTACGATATGCTACGGCGTGGCTGGACAGTAGACCTCTACGAGCGCTATCGTAGCACTATACAACATCTACTATGAAACATGCTACAAGCTTAAAAAAGACTAAAAATTTAAAAATGATTTGGTTTCGTTATAAAACAACTATTATATTAATAGACCTACAGTTTCATTTTAGTCAACAAAAGTTTTTGTACGACTGTTTCTCACAAAGTCATCACACGAGTGTCTATGTTTATCGATATAATACAGACGTGATCTTTGTAATGGGTCAAATATATTTGTATTTATTTGGCATTTATAACTGGTCACAGAAATTACATGATAGCACAGTTACATAGATAGATAGAAACTCTTTATTGTGCACTCCAAAAATATAAAGAAAAGTACAAAAAATAAAATAATCTAATGAGGTTGTGCCAAAAGTGGAGGTCTTAACGCTCAGAGCGATCTCTCCCAGGCAAACAAGAGCACATACTAAAATTTTTGTGCGATTCTACGACTTAAGCAACATGCACATGAAAAGTATTTATTGAAGTACAATACAATCGTTACTCTTGAGAGTTATCCTAGGATTAACAAATTAAATATCGAACAAAAAGTCTCAACAGATAAATCTATAACATGCCTCTTAATATCGTTTTTCTGTAGCTACAATCTACATGTGCATTAAAATCAATAAAATCAGTCATTATTAAGCACTACAGAGTTGCAGGATGATTTACTCTTCCATACGAATAATTTATTCAGGATACATTTAATCAAATTACTTTGTAAAGTACATTTATCATTTATAAACATTTATACGGAGTTTTGGCGGGAACGTGGGAAGAGTCGTGTCGCTCCGTTGTATTTTTTTCTAAAACTAGTGTTTTGTCGAGTGTTTATGCATAAAAATGGTGGTGTTTTATTCATAAAGTGCCGAATTACAAGCGCGAGTGCGGGAAAATGATATAATGTGGTGAAACATGAGTTTTCGTGTTGCTTCCAAAACTCCATCGAAGCTTTGTAGTAAAGTTGCCACTACTTTACTAAAGCATGACTGGAATTAACTGACACAAACTTGGACTTGACAAAGACGACTTTGACTAAAACTAGCTACGATGGCACTTATTTAACTTTTGAAACTTGAAAATATATAATTACTTGACACTGGCAAATGCTAAAACGCGACGCCAAAACCAAAGAAAAAAAAAACCATTTATACTACGAGTATGTAACAAAACAAAAGGTCCCTTTGTCCCGTAAGTATTTTGACGTTCTGTATTTGTCTAGTCTATGATATGTATGTCATAGACTAGAAAAATACAGAATCTTAACATATAGAGGCATATAACCTTTCTGCAATTTTATAGTCGTGGGCGACATGTTTGGAGCTATTTTTAAACACTTACGCCTTAGTTTATTTAACAAGTGCTAACTGTTTTAGAGACAATTTAGGACTTAATTATACCTTACCAATTAGGAAACAATTTGGTTGGTGTTAAAACATGTATAAAATGGAATATTTTTTTAAAAAAGATTTCATTCTTTACGTTTTTGGAAAATTCTTATAACAAACTAGCTGCGCCCCACGGTGTTACCCTCTACATGTTTTCGGGGATAAAAAGTAGCCTATGTGTTAATCCAGGGTGTCAGCTACCTTCATACCCAATTTTATCTAAATCCGTTTAGTAGTTTTTATGTGAAAGAGTACAGTACAGTAACAAACATCCATCCATCCAAACTTTCACAATTATAATTTTAGTGGGATTTAGCAAAATGAAACGTTTTAGTTACTTCGCGAATGTGATAACAAAATTATTAAAAATAAAATTGAATGTTTTGGACCTAGAACACGCGACCCCAGGGTAACCCACCCTAAAGAGACACATTTCGATACGTATAAGCACTCATCTTAATTGTTATTTTTTATAATTCATCGACGAATGGATGAGCCTTTGATGCCTTATTTTTATATGCACTTCCGTTTTAGGCATTTATGTATATTTATTTAGGCATAGTCAAATTCCAGCCCGTGCCGGTAGAGTCCAGTCATGCTTGAGTAAAAATACGGTGAAAATTATATTGGTCTGTAATTTGGTTACAATTCAAGAGAAATAAAATGAAAGTAACGAAACAAAACCTTAAACTATAATTTCGACTGTTAAACTATATTTAAAAAGGTTAAGCGCAAAAAAGGTTTGGTTACACATAGAAGAGGCGCCATCTGGAGTTTTAGCGGGAACGCGGAAAGACTCGTGTCGCCCCATTGTATTTTTTCCCAAAACTAGTGTTTTTTCGAGTATTTATGAATAAAAATGGTGTTGTTTTATTCATAAAGTGCCGAATTAGAAGCGCGAGTGAGGGAAAATAATGTAATGTGGTGAAACATGACTTTTCGTGTTGCTTCCAAAACTCCATCGAAGCTATAATCTTCGATGATAAAGTCGCTACTACTTTACTAAAGCATGACTGGACTTGACTGACACGGACTGGACTTGACCAAGACTGGACTTAGACTAATAGCTATAGCTACAAGGCAACTTTTTAAAGTTATAAGTCTTTAAAATATAAAACACTTCACACTGGCAAATGCTCAAAATGCGACGCCAAAATTAAAGAAGAAAAAGAGAGGCGCCATCTAGTACAAGTTTTTCACACAATGAATACTAGTAGTATTTGAGGATAATAATGTCTGCGTACGGGAAGTACTTGCACGTTGTTTGTTTGGAAGATTGTTCTTCATTGACGTATAACGTACTCGAGATGAACAAAAAGACAAATCGACTAGAGAACAATACTATTTCAAAACACATAATTAAATGTTGAGGCGTAGAATATTATCACATAACATACTTCGGCAATTTTTGTTCTTTTTTTATCTGCGCGACGGTCCTACATTTTCTGTTAAACGTCAACAAATTATGTTTTTAGCTATCAAAAAACTATAAACTATTTATACTCGTTTATGTATATACTTATACAATATATACCTTTTATGATTTTGTGACATAATTTATGTCAATAAAATAATTTGAATTTGAATGATATCCACAAATTATAGCAATTTTTCTAATAGGTGAACTCAAGAAAATTGCAATATTATATCTATTTTCCCTTCAATGGAATAGAAAATGCGCTAGCGGTAAAAGGATGGTTGTTACAATTTAATTGGCCGCTGGTTGAGCCGATTCCGATGCAGTTGTATTATATAAATTTATTTACACAATTAATAGGGAATGTTTTAATTAATGTATAAAAAAAGGACTTTCCATTTACTCTCGCCAGAGGGCGCTGCCCCACTTTCCATACATTTTTCTATCCTTTACTTAGTACGCGATTCTCGAAAATTAATATGCTAGCCCCTGAGTTGACAGAAGTAACTCCTGGCGCCATATTCAACACACAATTAGCGCCCACTTGCTACCGTCTCATCATTATCTCGCGCTCGCACGGTAAAAGTTATGACAACAATAATGCATTATAAAACAAGCCGTTACGGCCAAAAGCCGATTCAGTTCGCGCCAGAGCACCGCAAGGTCAAGACCGTATGGGCTGTTTCGAAAACAGTCGATCGCCGACCTGAACACAGCATTGACACTGACAACTGCAATAAAAAAAAAGGAATCAAATAAAAAAATTAAATAAATAAGAAAGGAGTCTGAATATTCTTGATTTAAAAACATACATCGCGTGAGCAGCCAGCACGTGTCGCGTTCTAAATTTGAACGCGGAGAGCTTCGAACGTGAATTTTCCCGCGCTCACGAGTGCCAAAATATACTTTCAGCGGTTTAGTGTCGGTAAAAAAAAAACAATTTTATTTTATACGGAATATATATCGGAAATCGTATATTAACACTGAAGTGAGCTGTTTGACTCGACGCCACGTTGGGTGACTACGGAGATATTAGTTCAGAGTGAGTACTTACCCTGTCCATGCAATTAATTCAAATAAAAGAGAAATGAGAAAAGCACATGACCGGAGACACTAGTGTAGAGAAAGAGATTATTTTCTCATTTTATTTTATTTTGTTGCATATGATGTGTGAACTTGTATGTTTTTTTATTCATTGCCTTTTTTACGTAAAATAAATATTATAGTACAATAAAAATTATTTTTGTTCTACTATTAATTCTTGTAAAGAAAATATATAGAGTAGTAATTGGTTAGGCTGACACAGTCTTGTTAACTTGTAAAATCACTCGCATAGTGTTGTCTTTTCGCTTCCGGTGAATGTAATAATCATGATTTCCGGTGCACATACGCGTAATTAAGAGTACTTACATTAAGAATATAATTCTGTAATTTATTTTGCCATTCTAAAATTATATATTGATTTATTTTTAAAATTTATAATTTATGTGTAGTATTGTAACATAAAAAACTTCTTTATTATCTACGCTAAAAGGTTCCATTAGTATGATTGAGCACTCGGGCTGCCGATCTATTTTTGGCTCTCGGCATTGTTTATTAGTCTTATTATATCTATGTGAGAAACTTTATGTCTAATATACTAAATTACAGTTACATTAACTTTCTATATAGAAATCGTCTTGGTTTTTCAATCTAAAGTAAGAGCTATGAAAGTTTAAGTTTTTTTGCGCGAAAGACTTGTTTTATTATTGAAATGTATAAAGTTTGATAACTAATAATTATTACAGTTATGTATTATATCATAATATATAGTGACATGTATTATAATACATTAATAGCATTTTACAAATATGTAAAATACAAAAAAAAAATATCGAGAAGCTATCTTACAGTGTTACATAAAAACATTTAGTTGATATTCATACGTTCAAAGTTTTTTTAAATATAATAAATAGGGTTGCATTTAAGCCATCACACCTGATGTTAAGTAAAGCGGTCTAAGATGCAGCACGCTTGCTTAAAAAGTACCGATTTGCACTCAACTTGAAGACACCCAGATTGTATCTATAGGGGAACACTCGCTGAGGCAGTGCTTTCCCACTGTTTAATGTTTTATGAGGAAACTGGAACAAAATCATTTAGTTCGAGTTTTTGGAACGTCAAACATAAAACGATGTCAGTTGCGACAAGAAAAAAAGCTCGTTTGAAAAGTTTGCGTAATAAAAAAATATACAAATGTGCAATATTAATTGACATCAATTAATTTTGTAAAGTTGTACCGAATCATAAGAACACATCGCAAAGCTCTCTGTGTGTATCCGAAACGAAAGTGACGTAAAGTTTATACTGAACAGTAATTGTTACATATTCACATAACAATAAAACAAAAGCCATTTGTACAAGATATAGGCATCGAGCATTGCTTTCAGAAGCAATTCGAATCGGGTAGGCCTAGAAAACTGGCACGAATCGCTACTTATTTTTAGATTCAAAAGCAGTTTTATACCGTTTGACACATGTCACTTGTTTCCATATTTTTAAATAGATCCTAGACATGTCTTAATGAAGCTATACAAGTGTATCAGTATATTCCAGGCCGCGTGCTCCATCTTAGATCGCATCTTCGTTTAGCATCAGGCGACATGACAGTCCGAAGCAACCCCGTTACATAATAAGTAATCTGGTTCCCACAGTTCAAACTTTGCTTTGTTTGGGGCTAGATGGCGCTGTGTGAAAAGTTCCACGATATTAATTTATTTATTTCGTCATGTTCTTCTGCACGAGCCCTAGTTATGCGATTAAATCTGTCACAGATGAGAAAGTATGTTTAATTTCCCCGATTCTTTTCGCGTTAGCCACGCCTCGGTAATTGAATAGCCGTTAGCAGAAGCTTACGCATGCGAATCTCATTTAGTAACAAAGAATAATGTAAATCTAACACTTGTCAGTAGGCCCATTATAGAAATCCCACGTTCGCTCCGCCCAAACGCTATACCTAATGACAAAAAAGGATGAAAATAGAATCTATCGCTCGACCGTATTGTAATGGAAGTACTTAAACGTAACTTGTAAATAAATCTACATAGTTACATATTACATTTATAAGAATTTAGCGACCCGCCCCGGCTTCACGTGGGCGTAATGTAGATACTAATGTAGTGCATATGCACGTATTATACATATAAACCTTCCCCTTGAATCACTATCTATTGAAAGAAACCGCATTAAACTAACTAACGGCGGAAAGCAACTTTGTGTTATATTACATAATTATGTAAAGATAAATTAATAAGTCTAGAAAAAATTGTGTCTTATAAACAGATAATGAATGGAATAGATAATTTAACATAATATATTTTTTAAGAAAAAAAAGCTTAAATGGCACTTATTTTTAAATAGTAAAAGTATCGAGTGAATTTAGCGTGTCAACGGTCAGAAAACGGTTTAAAAAATAACAAGTTTTACATCGATACTTATTATTTATTATTATGGTTCATACGCTTGATCGCGTAGCCACGTCTTAATACTATACTCGCTTTATTTATGTTTTTATTTTTAGATATGACTATAAACTCGATTCTACTCGGACGCAATGATTAGAAAAATAATATATTTTCAAAAATGATGCTAATTTCCATAAGCAAGTTTTTTGTCAGTTGTGGTATAAATAATAGCCAATGAATAATTAATACAGCTTGAATAGCAAAGCGTTGAATGAGGTCAACTAAATGCGTCTCGGTATCCAGCGCCTCAGCTTCAATATCATCAATGTCAATATAACTCGGAGATAAGGAAGACAGTGAGCGATAAACAGATCAGCCGAAAACTGGTAAAAATACACAAAGTGTTCTTCACCAACATAGTAAGTGCTTATAACGTATGTATTGGATTTTATAAAATTGTAAGTTATCGGAAATTGGTGCGTGAAATAGGGCAACGCATAAGAGATTTATGACGGAATGTTGCTGATACGACTTAATTATTATTAGTTTTTTGTTGAGTGATATGATTTTTATTATTATATATTTATTTAGACTAAGATTTTATCTGAAAATTATTTACATAAAATAAATGTATCTTAATATTAAAATAAAAAACTTGTAAGTAGACACTGCTATTTATAGACAAACATTAGTTCTAGCCAAATGCCCAAATATCATTACATGTACCTACGAGTATAAAAATAGATAAGACAGACGATCGTAATTAATGTTAAATACCTAAAGTAGCTGACATATAACGAAAAATCTATATATATCCAAAAATGTGCATTATTACATTAGCCAAGATCAGGAAGCTATGATAAAAAACTTGCACAAAAACTGAAAGAAACACGTGAATAGCTATTGCCAAGTTACGCAATATGGCATTGACTTTGAACCTTTATGATTCTTAAGAATATCTCAAACAGGTATCGACTCGACTAACAGTAAAATATCAAATAAATAATTTAGAACAGATCACGAAATTTCTTATGTGAATCATTCTGACTACATACATAATTTAGTTGAAAAGTTATTTTATTTGCATATTTAGGATCCATTAGAAGCTTCCAGACACATTGTCTGTTAAGTTTGACTTGGATTAGATGGTTGCTTTCCAGTCTGTTCTGTCCCATTACCATATTCTATTCAAGTTTCAAGTTTCGTAGCGATGCTAGCTATAGGTAGGTAGGTTCGCATGCCGAAGGGCGTGGGTTCAAACCCCAACAATGAGCTTGAGCTGCCGGTGAAGGAGAACATCGTGAGGAAACCAAAGCATGGTGGTAGGGTACTTTAGTACTCGGCTGGCTAGCTACCACCCTCAAGTTGAAAATCTGCCGCCAAACATCTAACGGTGTGTTCCGGCAGCCTCACTCGAGAGCCAGTTGCATTCCAGGCTAGGTGTGCTTTACCATCTTCGGCCACACCTTCACTTGACATCAGGTGAGCTGTGGTCAAACACCTAGCCTGTCAAACATTAAAAAAAAAAAAGTTACATTATATAATCAATTGGAGCGAACTATTACTATGACAAAAATGCAATAATTTCGTCGATCAATCATTTTATGACTAGCTAAAAACTATGTTATGATTTTTGTGATATTCACTAGTAATTAAAGAGTAAATAAATAAAATTTAAAAAAATATCTGTGTATCAGATAAATAATAATTAGGCTTTAAAAAGAGTTTGAGATTTCGTCATCTCTATCATCGTTATTTACTAGAATTAAACGGTTCAAATCTACCTTTATTGTACGAACCGCTAAATAATGGAATTTGCTGGACGAGTACCCACCCGCTCGTTCCCCGATATATACTCGTACAATCTGGGTGCCTTCACCCCGCGTGTAAAGCGTGCTCCATCTCAGACCGCATCTTCGCTTAATATCTGGCTAGTTGGTGGTCAAACGCAAGCCTATTTGTAGTCAAAAAAACATGCGCGAATTATATGAAACTAGATATATCTAGAAGGAAGACGATGATTGCTAAGAAAGAACATTAGCTATGCCCTAAAAACCGCTAAGTGCACGTGAAGCAAGATAAAGTCTACTCTTATTGCATACCAGTTGCACGGGTGTAACAATGGGATTGTTTTATTTATATCGCGGTTTGAATAGCTTTATGTTGAAATGAATGAACGCACCAGAAATAATGCATCAGGATGTACAACATTAAAACATAATAAGTCTCGAATCCAGTCATAATAGATCGTCGACATCTTTACGTCTGCTTTATTTACATATATAAAAAGCGAGGGCTATGTCTCGTGGTAATTCCATATACAAGAGTATGAACGGAAGAGAACATTGTAAAAGTCTTCATATTCAAAGTAAACAAGCTTGTTCTATGTAAGCGGGTACCCTTCCATATATTTACATATACGTATAAGAATTTTTTGTAATTTTGGTGCGAACAATAAAGAACTAAGCGGTTTGATTCCACCTTCTTCATACGTACCGCTAGACATTGGAATCTGCTGCCCGAGTGGGTGTTCCCCGATGAATATAGTCTGGGTACCTTTAAGTCGCGAGTGAATCGGTTTCATCTAAGCAAGCGTGCTCCATCATAGACCGCATCTTCGATTACCATCAGGCTGGATGGCGGTCAAATACAAGCCTATCTATTATTGAAAAAAAAAAGAGTTTTCTATGTATTTTTCTATCTACGCTTCTTAATCACACTAACGTCTAACATCAAAGAGTTACTAGCCAAACGAAAACATAATTTGAATTAAAAACACAAAATTATACTATAAATAAATACTTAACTTGCCAACCACATACAAAAACTTGCTGAATATTTGGTTTTTAAATATTAGCTTCGAGCTATCCCAAATAAAACCTACTAGTAAGTTTAATTAACTACAAAAAAAAATATAAGTATAAATATAATTAGATTCGGTTAACGATCCCCTAACACTATCTCTAACAAAATATAATGACGTACTCAGTATAACAACTGAGAGATAATTTTGAAGTCAACACGCGTGATAGCACATGTTCCGACATCGTATGAGTAAGAACTAAGTTGTTGTTTAGTAATTTCATTGTTTACGTTACAATTCACAAATAAATGAAAATATACAAAAACTATTAATGTTGTTAATACAGTCACAGTTCAGATAAAACAGTCTGAACCGTAGATATCATTCAAAACATTCGTAAATACGTGTTAAGTTATGATACAATGAAGTATTGTGGCAATTTACTAATTATACATCGTTAAATTGTCAAAATTAATTAAAGTTATTAAAATTAATCGTACTTAGACGTACCTATTATTTTTTTTCGTAAAGATTTCATGGCTTTGATGTGGAAAATCCGTTAAAAATTTACTAACAACGAAATTCGTGAATGTTTAGTTCTCAGCATTAAAAATCAGCTAAGCGGGAATCGGACTATCGAAGGTTCCGTACCACCGCATAATACAATTATGTAAGAAAAACACACACAAATTTTCCTTTTCTCGCTTTGAATTAGATTAATGTTTATTAAATAATAATTAATACAATAATAAATATCGTTGGAAATTAATTACATACATTGCTATCTAACCCTAAACTAAAAAAAACCTCAATGGTTATTTATTTTTAAGGCAATCCGTCATTTTAGGAAAATGTGTAAAAAATAAATTTGCTATTGAAGGTAAAACCAGAAATGTGCTAGCTTGCGGCATTGGAGTCTTTTGAGAAAAATGCTAAGAATTCATAGGTAACGACTCGCTTGTTCAGGAAAGGCCTTGCCGATAAAATTCTATGCTTTTTACCGGAATTACTTTGGAGAGTGTGCTTCCGATCTGCATGATCTAATTTCCCCCTGCCCATTGTGCTATTGTCCAGCCAGGAGCGTGCTCCATAGTAGACCGCATCTTCGCTTAGCGTCAGGCGAGAAGTTATCAAACGCAAGCTATCTAGAAAACAAATGTCCGAATACATAAATCACGCTTAGGATTACTATTAGAGTCCCGTTGACATCTAACGTGTACGGAACCCAGAAAAGTATTTAAGTAGTCTAGACTTACCTCACAAGTAAGTAAACAAAGTTATCAAGAAAAGTGATAAAGTTGATAAGGTCGCCATAGATAGTACAAAAGATGAAGAGCATCGTTTCTCTTATATAAAGGAGTTACGTATAAAAGTGTCAGTCCTAACATTATCAACGTGTGACCGATAAATAGCACCGAATACAAGTTTCGTCTAACTGCGTCGCTTACGTCTTTATTCTTATCGATATTTTACCTACAAAAATTATAAGGTCAAAACAGAGTGGCGCTTAGAAATATCTAATAATATCGTGACATTCAATTCAATAACTCGATGTGTTATAACCATCATACAACAAACAAAATTAATACACATAACTGATATTATGTGTGATGACAAAAAAAAAAAAACATTTCCTGAATAAAATTATCTATTTGACAGATGCTTGATATATAGAATTTGATATTGAAGTTGATTCAGTCTCATTTCTACTTTTAGCCGTAGTTGGTGGACCAGTGTTTATCGTGTGAAGCCAGTGCCGCAGTTTAGCTTTTGAGACTATGCTGCACGCATGACTATGTGAGTTCGACAGCTATTTAAGACCTATTATTCTATTATTATTCTTAGAAATAACAACCGGCACACTGCGAGTATACATTGAGATCTAACAATATATATAAACAACGAGAAAAGACCATTGTTAGATTGCGATAAATTTTATGAACAGTGTTGATAGCGCGTGCATTGTCGCACATCTCTAAACATTATTGTCGAGTAGGGTATCATTTCTAGAAAGAGTCTCAGATATTTTACTATAGTATGTAACGTAAAAATTGAATGGAAACCATGAAAACAAAACTTTGAAAGTCGGTTGGTCGGTCGGTCGGGTATGAGAAGAGTCGAGTCGGTTTTCCACTGAAACCCAATGTGGGAAACGGTAATACGATCTCCAGGTGTCGGATTTCGATTCAGAACGTGACTTAAATGCGTGTATGGGCCGCCTTACACGTTCAATCATGATCACGATCCGCGATCATGATTTCAAAATTTCTAGATATTATGCGATCCGGAGCATCAGTCCGTCAATCCGCTTCGTACACGATCAGTCTGGATCGCGATCATTGATCGCGGATCGCGGATCGCGGATCGCGCGCTACGTGTACGGGCTGCTATACCTTGGAAAATGTTACATAGGTTTAGTTTATTTTAAGCAGGTTCTTAGTTGGTGGAAGTATATTTGATTATCTATACTAATATTATAACGAGGAAAAATTTGGATTTTTGTATGTTTGTAACGAATAAACTCTAAAACGACTGAACCGATTTCAAAAATTCTTTCACCGTTGGGAAGATACACTATCCCTGAGTGACATAGGCTACTTTTTATCCCACGGGAACGGGAGCTACGCGGGTGAAACCGCGAGGCGTCTGCTAGTAATCTTATATAATACATTCAATTGAATTTCTTTTAGGCCAGTAATTCACTAACATTTCTCCACGTATCGCTAAGAATCGATTCATTTTAGTTTTGATGATGCCCTGGTTGTATCTATAGGGAAACCATACTTGGGCTATCTATTCGTTGCCGGGTGTGGTTCTCCCCTAAAAGTATCATATGTGAGATTTTCAGAGTAAACTGTGTGTGTTTTGTATTTTTCAGATTAACCTTTGATTAGCGTCATAATACGTATGTCTTTAAACAAAAACGCAGTCAACGATCGCTTTATAAACAACGCCAAATAAGTTGTTCTGTTTGTTCGCAGGAGCGGGCGAGGCGCGCGCGGCGCGTGCTGCGCGAGCGCGCAGTGGGGCGAGCGGCGCACGCGCACGATGCTCGCTACCATCAAAGGCTTCTGGAAGGTCTGCCGCTATGGCGACCTCTACATGGTAACCATTTCTCTAATACTTTTTTTATGGTATGAAATAAGGGCACGGACGAGAGCTCCCAGGTAGTAAGAGATAGCGCCTACTCATGATCGTTGTAGACGTATCCAGAACTTGAAATAGTAAAAAACAACTTGGGTGTCATGAATTCTGTAATTTTGCCAGATGCAGTATCCTTCAAGCTCGCAGTTATGTTTACACAATACTGATAGGTGGCAGTATATCTGATATTGTGGCGGTACCTTAGACGTTGAGAAGTCAAACAAAGGCATACCTAGCTGTTTTGGCACTCATTACTTTAAAAAAATTAAAATCCATTTATTTCGCAAAAAGTTTTGGACACATTAAAAAGGAAACCATTGGCTTCGAACTAGTGATAACTGTATGTATTCCGCACTTTCTCTGTATTGGTAGACCCTTGATGGTCAGTCTCAACAACCTTGTAACTTCGCCAGTTGCAGTACCTTTCAAACCGATACACAGTAATGTTTACACACTACTGCTTGGCGGCAGAATATTTGTTACCTCGTTGGTACCTACCTAGACGAAATGATAAGGAAATCTACCACCAAGTATAAGCCAAGCAACTAATTTTATACGAGACGTGTAATGAGTTTTGGAAACAATACGTACCTATGTTATAACAAGTCTCAAAGCAGACCTAATGTTAGGCTGAATTAGGAAACATTAAACACGTTGTTTTATAGTTCAAGAACAACACGAAGAATAACACGTAACAACTATACTAACTCGATTAATAACAACAATTCAAAACGTAGAAATAAAAAATAATAGAAAACAAAACTAACACAACTAACTATAAATAAATAAACACTAGGGTCAAGGTTCCATTTCTATATATATATAAATGTAATTCTAGCTTATAAAGTTGTGCAATCCAAAATCGTTTGACATTATCTGGACTAGATCTGTTTATAATAGGTAATTGTACAATTTATAAACAAATGAGAGCGTTCTTAGAAATGTTGCTAACCACCTTCATCTTCAGTCAGTGCATTAGTAAATTACCTCACTTCACATTTTTAGCGTAAAAACAAGTACCTATAAATTTACAATTAAAAAAAACCGACTCTAAACATAACTCTTAATACGTGATTTTTAAGCGAACCCCAATTTACGTAATATAAAATAAAAGAAATTGTAACTTATACCGTCTTTGTATTAAAATTACATTTAAAAAAAATATATAAATTAGTGTTTTGTCACTGGCAACTCCAAAAAGTATGCATATATGCAAAAAAAAAAAACAGACTCATCACGAATTCATTTGCAGATTAATATTAAAAAACGTGTTAATTTGCTTTGTAACACTGATGCAATATATGCAGTTTTTTTATACACTGTAATGATTTTGGTTTTGAATGTCAGGCCTGTATTCATTAACTGTAATTACGAGAAACAGACGTTGTCCGTTTAACGCGACTTAAGTTTCTATAGCTAGCTAACCTAACTATCCTCCTCCATCTCCATCCTCAAGTTGTAAATCTGTCGCCAACTACTCAACGGTGTGTCCTAGCAGCCTCACTTGAGGGTTTTATTTCAGGCTAGGTGTGTTTACCATCTTCGACCACACCGCCACTTAACAACAGATAAACAGTGGGCAATCAGCCTATCATACATCGAAAAGAAAAGCCTACATTTGATATAAAAACTCAGTAAAAAATCATAACTCAGTAGATAACATGTTTTTATCGCATCAAAAGTTTACGCATATTTGTTATAAACAATGTAAGTACATATTATCTATAAAATAAAAGGAACGTTTAAATACACGATAAATGGTTCGATTGCATTAGTTGTGCAATACATTTGACCTTATTGATCTCATTTTGGTTCGGAATATATTCTCGAGCCGAGATATATTGCCACCTACCATGAGTGGTACAGAGTCACACAGAAAAAATGAACTAAGCAAACCACTATTTTTTATGCAACATAATGTTTAGAAAAAATATATATAAATGAATAAGCATAGTAGGACATCACACACAGCGCCATCTGAACTGAACTCAAACTAAGCAAAACTTGTACTATGGAAGTCAGATAACAAAATACGAGTAACAAATAGAAATACAATAACAGATATTAGACAATAAGTTTCACTATACGAACGGAAAGGAGGCCTAGGCGTGAGAATGTCGATCTTATAGAAATAAAAACAAAGAAACAGTTCAAACAACTCTGATGCAACACTATATTGGGCATAAATAGGTGTAAACAAAATCTCGGATTATTCTAGAAGGTAATGTCACGGCCGAGGTTCGTCTTAACTGTATACCTACGGCCCATTATCCACTTATAGCTATCAAATTGTATACCTACAACGTACAGAAGGTTTTTGTATTGTTTTTCATTGAATTCGTCCCAAAAAACCGGACATATTAACCGATATGCATTGTGCAATAGAGTTGAGGTAAAAACTTGATCGATTTTTGATAGGTTAAAAAAAAAAATACATCATCATTATATTCGTAAATTGAAATTAAAACATAAACTAGTCTTTGACTCATCGATGATGTGGATTAAAATATAATTTTATTTTGCTTTTGATATTTAATTCTTTTTTTTTGTAGTATTTTGTTAAATTCCAAATAGGTTAGTGGTCGACCACATTCTGGTAAAATACTTTTTAGTTAAGATATTCTGAAACATTACATTTAATGTGTATTTTATCAGCTTTTATTAATAGGGTAATAAAGTATTCAATAAAAATAACATAGCACAATGCAGGCATAAGCTACTGGCCTATAAAAGCGATAATGAAGGAAGATATTCCTATTTCAATAAAGCGTCAACTCTTCGACTGGTGTACCTTGTCGATCCTAACTTGTAGAGTACAAATATGGCCGCTTACAAAAATTTTGTCCGTGTCAAAGAGCAATGGAACGCAGTATCCTCGAAATTAAATTAAAATACCCCATTCGAAACTGTATACTGCCATGACAGAGAAAGTAAATCTACTAAGCTCAAATAAGATCGGGCATATACGGAGTCGTTGAATCCAACCAGTCAACCTCGAAGTCTCGAAGAAAAATAATTTATATAGAAGCACATACAGGCTTCAAAATAATATGCGCAATAGCAACTTATCATTGATTTGCGAGAAGCCACGTGCTGACATTAGATAAGACTTACATTGTCACTAGTTAAACAGTTGGCAAAAGATCAGTTAACTCATCTACATCATGCTTTAACTGAAAATTGTGGAACCTCAATATACGCCGACATGTGATTTGTGCACGGAAAAGCCTCTTACATACACAAAGCCTGACAATATTGACATCTACCGCCTGCACACTACTGTTTGTTTCGTCTCGTTTGCATGTTTTGAAATTTGTTAGTAGGTACACTAGCTTTAAATAGTTTTACCTACATCTACACTAATTGTAAAGAGGAAAGATTAGATTTTTTGTTTGTTTGTTTGTATTGCGTAGGCTCAGAAGCTACTGGACCGATTTGAATAATTCTTTCATCATTAGAATGCTATATTATCACAAAGTGACATAGGCTATATTTATATTGTTAATCGAGTTTTGTTTTTCCGTGCGAAGCCGGGGCGAGCTGCTAGTACTCTAATATAATTGAACAACCAAAAATATTCATTCAAGTCAACATTGTCAGTTTTTATTCATGACTGTAATACTTTTTAAATATCGCAAAATTGAAATGAAGTTTTAAAAACGGCTAATTTCATTTAATTCCGACGCAATTATTTTTATTTATAATGAATTTCGATATGTTACATAATGATCAGAACTAGTGTTTTTCATTTTTCTTTGTACGAAGACAAGACGTCGACCTATAAGCGAATCTACTTTTTGTATATCGTCTTAATAATTTGTTATAATGTGAAGACTCTCATGTACATTTATAATCACGAGAAATTAGATAAATAATAAAGATAGATAGATAGATTGCGTTTGAACGCCATCTCAGTCTACGATCTGGAATTGAATCGTCTTAATCGTGTTTTTTTTTGAATTTGCGCTGTAAGAGTTATCAGCAATCTTGTTGGTATAATCTTATTAACATTCTCACTAAACTTTTTGCGGCTGCAACCCGCGCGCCGTTAGGCGAAACAGATTCATTACGTAACAGACGCCAATGTAAACATTGTGAACAAACTATTGTATCTGTGGCATTGAGGCGAGCTCCACAGCGCAGCGGTCAAGTTCAATGCGAGCCGTTCACTCCACGCAGGAAGGAAGCTAACCAGCTGGTTAGACTTAGCAATGCTTCTTGATAAAATTGATGGTTAAAGTTTTATTTACATGGTTATAATCTTAGAGTGCACTAAGCCCTGGACAGCCCTGTTGGCTCATTGGTAGAATGTCTGCTTAAAGAGCTCAAGGGTGTGGGTTCGATTCCCACCCAGGACAAACTTTGTGGTACAAGCAAATGTTTGATCTGTGTCTGGGTGTACTGTATGTATTGTAAGTATGTATTTACAAAAAAAAATAGTTAAGTTTAGTTTGGGGTCAGATGGGGCTGTGTGTAATGTCCTACGTTATTTATTTATTATTATTTATTTATTTAAACCGAAATGGGGTCAATTTTGGAGCGCTTATCATTATCATCAATTTACATGGGCACACCACTGAAATCGTAAAAAAACATAAAGCAGCTTATTTTTATAGCGAATTCATTGTGCCGAAATATATTGCGTCATAATATCAAACACAATTACCCCTTTCGGCTTAGTATAAGCTAAGCGTATAACCTTGTGAACATATTATGAGATCACAAAATACTCATTGGCACAAAAACTTTATGTTTGTCGAAGCATTGTTATAATTCTATCTACTTTTAAAAATAAAACCTTTGACAAAAGATTTGCAAACAACTTTTTTTAAATTAGTTATAAAATTAAAATCTCAGTTATTTTCCACGAAAAGTAGTCGTTGTCACGCAATAAATAACCACCGGTTAAATTAGTGAAAATTGGTCGGAAGTTACAAATTTACAGAATTGCGAAAACATTGTTTTCAGCGGTCATGTTCTATTGACTTCGACGAGATTCTGAAACGAATTTAATACAACAAGACTATGTACCATGTAATAAATTCTCTTGAATACTTCAAGCTTTCGTAAATAACATTTAGCAATTGATGGTCAAACGAAAAGGAAAACATTAAAATTGCAAGCAATACCGAATGAAAATATGTACTAACTAGTATTTCACATACCGAATGCTGCCCGTGCTCAGTCAGCCCGGCCAAGGTGATTAATAGAGCTGTTTATTTTAGCAACCGGAAACGGAAGGAAAACAACATAAATATCACTCGGATATCACTCACAGGAGTACATACACGCACGATAGTACAGCTAAATGTTGTCCATAAATAGTAAACATGTACAATGTACATGAACACTAAGCAGTAGGTACGTAAGTGTTCAAAATACTTTTTGAAGAGAAAACGAACTATTAAATAAATCTACTTCCTCTGTAAGTAGTAACTAAATAAAGTAAGGTAGAAATCGATTGATTAACTCTTTATAGTACAAATTAAAAATAATACAATACAGAAGAAATAAACTTAATTAATAGGTGTAACAACTGGCGACATTATCGCTAAGAGCGATCTCTTCCAGGCAGCCTTAGGACGGTACGGTTCTTCCTAGTAGGTACCTACTCGATTGACTAGCTACCACACGCCACAACACCTAAAATCTCTCTTTCTATACGCCGCGGTCCACTCGCCACCGTTGTCTTCTCTGAGTGGCAGTTACACTCGGTTAATTTAGTTTTTCTCGCACAGATCTGGTGTAATTATAGTAGGTACAGATTTTCGATGTGGTTTTCCCAAAGACTTATAATTAAGTTGTATTATGCATTGAGTATTTAAATCCGCGCATTTAGCGATTAAACTTGCGAAGAAGATCTTATCAATTATCATATTTTACGTACCATAACAACTTATAATTGACGTGTTACATAATCCTATTTCCGTAAGTAATCTAGTGGGTTCCGCGGGCATCTCATCCTACGATTATGACGTCAATTCTTGATAATATACCCTTTACTTATAACCTTTTATTATACTTTACAAGGGTTTTATTTATTTGTATGATAAAAAATTAAAACACACACAGGAAGATCTTAAAGTAAGTACTTTTAGCTAACAACTTGTCTGATGGAATGAGTAAATTGTTTTTTTTATGGTTGGTAATGTGTTTGACTACAGCTCACGTGATGTTAAGTGATGGTGTCGTCGAAGATAGTTAGCCCACCGAGGCTGGAATGGAACTGGCTCGCAAGTGAGGCTGCCGGAACTGGATACTGTTAGGTGCTAGGCAACAAATTTTTAAATTGAGGGTGGTAGCTAACCAGCCGAGTATTAGAAAGTATCCTAACCACCATGCTATGTTTTCCTTCACCGGAGGCTCAAGCTCATTGTTGGGGTTTAAACCCACGGTTTTCAGCTTGTGAACCGACCGCGCTAACCAATGAACTACTATCGTCACAGAAAAAAAGATAAAGAAGACATTTATTCACCCTAACCAAGATTGTAGTTCAGGAAGACGACAGGGAGTTTCATTTTTGTATAACACTTTTTAAGAATTTGGAACCAAATCATTGTGCTAGAATTTAAAATTCACATGGAAGCTTATTTGTCTAACCACACACTTTGTTTTTGATTGATTGAACGTGAATTTGTGCTCGAATTGTTTAGAAGATAAATAACTAGGTTAAAAGGGGTTATGGCATCATTGTGAAGGGTTTTATAAAAAATGAAAAAAAAAACTATATTCTTCCGTTTTATCCATTTTTGTTTCAAATTTATGACAAAGGTCACATACAACACCAAATAGGTGCTTCATTCAATGAAGTGCAAAGACCTCAAGAAATAAATATAACTTTGTATAAAAACGCAATTACATAAGTAATGATACCTACACTGGTACTGAAATATTTAAGGCATTAAAACTCTTACGAAATACGTGTCTCAAATGTTCTATAATTACATCTACATGTTGTTCTAGAATGGTAACTTGATTTTAACTTTAGGCAAAGATAATAATTTTATAGAGGTTTCCGGTTTTATCATTTGTAATTGTATACCCATTAAGTATTTTCCTTTCATAGACCGTAATACAAAATTATACCAATATAATCTTTTTTAGTTTTTCTTGATATTTTAAGTTTCCCGCATTTTCAGGAGAAAAATGCTATTTTATGTATGCCCTCGAGATGACACTGCAAAATTTGTATGCAACTTTCCAAAACCGCATAGCAATTATGATAACTTTCTAGTTTTACGCGTGTCGTTAAGAACATGACGTCAGAGTAAAACTAATATGGTTTATTTTGTTATTAAAATTTCCATCCCAACTTTTTTTGAGATAAATAATATGTCGTTTGCTGTCAAATCAGAGAGGTTAATAAGCAGAATGCAAATGTATATAATTTGTTAAACTTTTGTTTTATGGTATGGCGCGGGTTTTAGTTTCCAACCTATAGCTTGTTTCAGGGTATCTCCTTCTTGAGTGTTCAATCAAAATCAAAATCAGTTTATTTGTCAGAATATTGTCTTACATTGTAGGTCTTATTATTAGAATCCTAGGTATCAAATGAACAAGGAGCATGAACTATATATTCGACCTTCGTTTATCGGTAACATCAAATTCAACATTTCGTTTGGGCGTAATAATGTTATAGACATAGTTACTTGATACTTTTGCAATTAAATAATGGTGTCCAGTTTGGATCTCAATAAATTATTATTTATTAGCTCACGATCAGATCATAATTAATCGGTTACTCAAACAAAAACATGCTGCACAATATATAAATACTGGAAACCCAAACCCGATTAGAACTCACGAGACGAATTTTGAATTAATTGGTCTCGTCTATAAATAGCCAGCGTTCTAGACCATTCTATAAAATCATGCCAGACTCCATTATCAGGTAACATGCTAGTTAATAAATATTCATTAAGTGCGCGAGAGCTTTAGTTTTTATAAGCCTTTGATAACATTTATAGAAGCTTATCTCGTTTTATAGGAAAATATTTTGAACATACTATACAACTCATTAAATTTGTTTGATTCACATTTTAAAATGGCTTTTAATACGGTTAATTATCTTGATGATCTAGTAAATGTTAGGTTTCAGAGCTTAGTCTAGTACTAAGTGGTACAAAAGCTCAGGTATTTAGTCCACATACACTAGGCCCGCATGAGTGCGAAAGAAGTAAACAAAACCCAGTGAAGGTAATATTGCATGGACGGTCAAGGCTACACCGCTATATCGTTTGTTGGCGAAATTAGTTAAACTTTATCACTTCGGCTTACGGTCTCAAATGGCAGTATTATAATGTCAATGCAAATTCTTTCGATTTATATTTGCCTGGTACACGTGGTCGAGTTGACGGTTAGTTCTTTCCGCTATCTAGTGTTTCCGGTGTTTTAACGATTGCTTAATTAAGTCTTTTACACGACTTATTTAAACACATTACAAGATCTTAAATTAAAAATAATAAAATGTTTTGTTTTCAACTATCACTTTTTGTTGTATTTTTTCGTCGGGAGCTCGTGACTCAACATAATCACGGCAAATATATATAATGATGTCAAAAATAATGATATCTACAGTTTACATTCTGTATTTCCTATAGATCATATCACGACTAAATTTCATTTCATTTATCTCTATTTGTATCCTCTCAACTCTATGTTTATCCAACGAGAACGCTTTTAATGAAAAGGCACCTCAGTTAGAATAATCTGGCAGTTCATTTCTTATGTACATAATATCTGATGTGAACAATAAATAATAAAACTCATCCATTCATTTATAAGAAATGTGACATTTATGAATATTAATAACATGTATAATAAAAATTTGTAAACACTACAATGGTGAACAAGTTGAGTAAGGCCAAAGAACTGGCTGCCTTTCATCATCATCATCGTCATCATCAGCCTTTTGTAGTCCACTGCTGGATAATACTGAACATAGGCCTCTCCTAAGACACGCCAATCTTCGGCTTTTCGCTTCCATCCACCGCCAGTTATATCGTCACTCCATCGAGTCTCAGGGCGTCCTACGCTACGTTTGCCAATTCGCGGTCTCCACTCTAGAACACGTCTACCCCAGCGGTTATCAGTTCTGCGACAAATATGTCCAACTCATTGCCACTTCAGCTTGCTAATACGCTGAGCTATGTCTGTTACTCTAGTTCTCTGGCGAATTATTTCGTTCCGGATAAAGCCTTTCAATCCCTTTTATTTCCTTTTATTATAAGGCTGTCTTCATGTTTTGCCAATATCAACCTTTCTGAACTCGATCGCGTAACTCCTACGAGCATTCCCGCCAATACTATAATCTAATATGCATACAATACTAGAATGATCACTTCAATACGAG
The DNA here is from genome assembly GCA_905404145.2 of Biston betularia. NCBI lineage: Eukaryota > Metazoa > Arthropoda > Insecta > Lepidoptera > Geometridae > Biston > Biston betularia. The sequence continues at coordinate 786,643 of FR989882.1, read as the reverse complement.
CACATACATTAGCTTGTTCCAGAAAAACAATGATTTTCTAGAATTATCGTGCGGTATCCAATGCCATTGATAAAATTGCATCTAGATAAAGGTAGAGGACCACACATGGCCTTACGTTCACTCGGCACATGTCACACGGTAGTCTATGGAAGTGGTAACTACATGCAATGAAATGTTACTCTCGACAGATATTTACTGGTTCAACACTTCCGAATGCACCGGAAAGATATACTCGTATCACCTTGTCGCCGGGTACCTACTTCAAACGTGATGTTAACGAGTCCGTTCAATATATTAGTAAACATCACGTTTCGACTTGCATACATTTATACGGTTACGTATTTTTGTTTTAAAAATAGACAATCGAAGACTTTATTGTTAGGATAAAAAATTGTAAAAAAAAAATGTAGTTTGTACAAAACGATGCGATCGTTTTGTTTAATTATTTATGGTTTATAAAATATCGCGCATGTATTCATTCATCTTCATTTATTTAATGGCGCGTCTTTCTCTTAACATTCATCATCATCATTATCATCATATTAGTCCACTGCTGGACATAGGCCTCTCCCAAGACACGCCACTCAGCCCGATCTTCGGCTTTCGCTTCCAGCCACCGCCAGCTGTCTTACGTATATCGTCCTACGCTACGTTTGCCAATACGCGGTCTCCACTCTAGAACACGTCTACCCCAGCGGTTATTCGTTCTGCGACAGATATGTCCAGCCCATTGCTACTTCAGTTTGCTAATACGCTGAGCTATGTCTATGACTTTAGTTTTCTGGCGAATTACTTCGTTTCGGATACGATCCCCCAGAGAAATGCCAAGCATAGCTCTTTCCATAGCTCGCTGAGAGACTTTGAACTTACGGACTATTCCCGGTGTGTGTCCACATGTCTCTTAACATTGACGAGTACATATTGGAGTCGCTTCGGTACAATTTAAAAATTTGCCCTGTCCTTACAAAGCAATATAAATCAACTCCTACCGACATGCTCAACTAAATTCATATTTTTAAAATAGTCTCGGAATCCCTTCTTTGCTCTGATTATTATTTATAGTAGAACTTTCATGCGAAATGTCTTTTCCATTTGTTTTATAATATTAGCATGCCTCTACGCTACGGTATTAAAACCTTATGTACAGTTTATATATCAAGTTAGTGTTGCTCACATGCTCTAGTCATTATCTCGGAGAAGGAAATAAGTACGATAAGTCAAGATGTATGCATCGGCGACGGTCTATTTTGACTCAATCGTAACTCAACTCACTGTGAGTACGATACGTTATTAATCTGTAGATACCCAGTATTTTTTATAGTTCTCGGGCTAGGTGTTTAACTCTAGCTAATTTGATATTGCAAACATGGTAAACGCATCTAGTTTGAAATGTAAATTGATTCTACGAAGTGAGCTTGCCAGAAAATATGTTTAGATGAACACAGATCATCATCATCAGCCTATATTAGTCCACTGCTGGACATAGGCCTCTCCCAAGACACGCCACTCAGCCCGATCTTCGGCTTTTCGCTTCCATCCACCGCCAGCTGTCCTACGTATATCGTCACTCCATCGAGTCTCAGGGCGTCCTACGCTACGCTTGCCAATACGCACAGACAAACACACTATAATATAACTCAAACCCAAATAGCAATTTAATATGAATTCGTAACAAAATAAATGTTGATAATTGTGTGCCTACATGATAAAATACTAACAGTCGTTTTAAAAACTAGTTACCTAATAGAATACAGGAAACTGTTGCAGCTCTTAAGTATCTAATTCCACGTGTAAATATTTAAGTAAAAGTTACTTGAAAGGCTAAGCTAGTATTTTATGATTTAACCTATTAGCATAAAAGTAGCAACAAAAAAACCTGTAGCTGACACACATAAAACACAAAAACATGCTTTACGATGTTAGGTAATCTGGTATTTATTTTATATGTAAATAGGAAACATGTCTCGTGTTAACGATAACTTTTGCATATATACCTACTCTGAATACAACGTGATTAATTAAAGTATAAATGTCTACTTTTATTTTTATTTCGTCATTTATTTTTGAGTCTTAAAACCTACAAAAGAAATATAAATATTATAAAAACCTAAACCTAGGGTGCGGCCGTCAGCGGGGCAGGGCTCAAGCTGCCGGTGGTTAGGGCTGTAGAGTGAGGAACGTTCTAACAATGTGTACTGTGACAAAAGACAGTGCCTTTTGGATCTGACTCTTGACCCAACGGCCTAGTGAGAGGCCGATTACCGTGACGACTATCGCAACAATGATCGTCGAATCGTTATTTATTTTATTATTACTTATACTTGTTAGCGATAAGGCCGCCACTTGTGGCACTAGTTCATAAGGTTTTTTGTTCTCTGTACTTTTTTCTATTTATGATGTGCACAATAAAGAGTTATATCTATAAATCTATTTCTACTACAGCAGTTACAATAAAAAAAATGTTTTCATGTCTCAATTTTTAATTTCATTTAATTCTTTATTGCACACTTACTAGAATGTACAAAAAGAGGACTTACTGCTAAATCATTTTCTGCCAGCCAAAGTATTTGAGATGTGGTTGTTGGCGCGCATCAAAATATTTAAAAAAAACGTTAAGACGAATGTATGTACACATATATAATTATGTATAAATATAAATACAGCACACAAACAAATATGATACTACTTAATGATAAATCATTATAAATTACGTCTATAAATTTATATAAATATGTTCATCTTTGACAATGGTTACAATAGATTTTATTTGAAACTTATCATAAAACTACGGCATCAAAATTTTATTTTTATCTACCGGGCTGTGGGAGTGACTGATAGTTAGTTACCAATAACGTTATAAAATTTGTATCGTCGTCTCATTCAGTATAAAGAGAATTTCGCCCAGTCGTCAATATTGATATAAGAAATGTAATTTGTTGTTGAAGTACGAAACAGTTCTAGTAAGAAAAAAAAATCCTTTGTTTGTCGGCAGCAATTTCTACCAACCACTGTAATTTTCAGGATCCGCCTTGCCTAGTCTTATCCGGCGAGGCGCGACGACATGCGATGTTAGAGACAGACCCACAATTACTACCCCATGATGAGCTCTGATTGCTTTCACGTGTCATAGTGGTTACCGCCACGTGTGTCACCATTGTTTTATTATTAGATTTGATGACATCTTCAGGTTTTGAGAACAAAAACAGATTATATAATACGCCTTTTGATCGTATGTTTTTAATTTGTAAGTACAGCTTATTGGTTCATTGGTAGTGTGTCTGCTCCAAGAACTGAAGGGCGTGGGTTCGAGTCCCAGTTCGAGGATAAACATTTAGTAGTATAAACAAAATGTTTGTGAGAAATGTAGAGTAGAAAGTATTTAAGTATTCTATCTGTTATCTGACTTCCATCATAGCACAAGTTTTGCTTAGTTTGGGGTCAGATGGCGCTGCGTGTGATGTCCTACGATATTTAGTTATTTGTATTTTATTTATTTATTAATTAAGAAAAAGTACGTGTACAAGCTGCCAGCTTCATTGTTTTTCTAGAGATATAATCTTCAAAATATATTTTAGATTATATCTCTCTCTTGTACTCTCTATTGTGCTTGAAATAGGTACCTTCTAAATCGGTGTATTTATTTTATCAGTTTCTGTTTCTAGATGTAGTAAATATAACTTAAATATTCTATGACTTCTACTAAACGATTTGTTTAGTTCGGGGCTAGATGGCACAGTGCAAAATATCTAATCTTAAAAAATATCCAGAGAATATTAATTTAAAAATACTATAACAAGTTGCAATAATTTTCTATAATTTAGGCATGTATTGTATGCACATATTTAACGGTAAACAAACCTATTCTCGGCGTAAGTACCGCTATTAAGTTTGTGACCCTACTTACCTACTTAAACATTCCAAAGCCTAGTTGTAAATATAAACTATGTAACGGCATACATCACCTGCTATATCCACACGCCCCTTGACCGGGCTCAATTCTATTTGCGACTTCCACCATTGTTCTTAAACAAAATCCTACTCTTTGACCTTTCACGTAGGATTAGCAAACCAAACGGTAACTAAATACGGTCCATTGTTAATAGAACCATACCGAGAGTCAGTGAACCTATAAAAATTCCGTGATTACAGAAATCTGATCATCATCGGCTAGATCGGTAAAAAGCGCAAATTTGCGAATAATGGTGTCCACAATAGTGATTGGAGGCAAAACTGCGGATGTCGGACTTGGACGTAACTACGTGTGACATAGACGGTAATACGCTACCATTACTGTCATCAACGATGTGTTGGACTTTAGATTTTGTTTAGTTACGGTATGAACATTTAAAGACACTTGAGAAAAAACACAAGACGATCATTATACAATATTACCTACACGGTAAGGTTACAAGTACCCTTATCAATGACCTTCAGCTCGTTTCACATCATTCCAGTGACATTGCAGACTAGCGATCCAAACCTGAAAGTATCTATAATGTTACTGGAATAATGTCAACTGGGCATCAGTAATTGGTTACGTTTGTGAGCCTGACCATTGTGTACTGGATTTCATAAGCTAATAAGCGAGGCGACGTAGGTTATGTGTTCTTTTCTCGTCGTAGTGACGTAGCATCATTTTTCGTTTGTTGCTCAGATTAAAGGAACTGACGTCATCGATTACATTATCTCATTACTCTTTAAATAGTTTCCGCAACGTAGAAAGCTATGATGTCTGTAAGATCGCCGGACGCGCCACATTGACGGAATCAGGCGTGCTGCCAAAACATTCGGTCAATAAACCGGCTCATTCTTCCATTTAGTGGTAGTCGATCGGAGTTCCTTTGAAATATCACGTTATCGACCAAAACGTTTATCCTGGCCATGGTTAAAGAAGTAGGTTACCGACACTGCAATTCTGTGCTCCAAATACGATATTTCTAAAAATATATCGTGCCGAATGTAGCTGCGACCGACTATGGAAATTATTCGTAAGCTTTTCTTGACACTTTATTAAATGTAATGTTTGGTATCTTTACAGGTCCTGGCGGCGCTGGCGGCGCAGTCGATCAACATTTCGGTGGGGTTCTGCCAGGGGTTCTCCGCCGTATTGCTGCCCCAGTATACGCACGAATACCCCATGATATCGTACGAACAGGCCTCTTGGATTGGTGAGATATTATATCAATACTTTAGTTTTTTTTTAAATTTGAAATAGATCTTCGTTTAGCTAGCAACTCGCCTGTTAATCTGCAAAGCAACGGTATGGACAAAGATAGACCATGCTGATCTAGAAGAAATCTAGTCACTCACCGTTACTTTTGCATTAAAAATGTAGTTTTTATCTTCTAAAAAAATGATCAAAGGTTTAGACTTAGAAAAAAACACCCAAATATATAAAATTTAGTTACATAAGTTCTCGAGAGCTGATAGCTGATGAAGAAGTCAATTAAAATACAATAATATGACTCATTTACTTGTACTAATGACGAAGAATGTACAAATTCCATAGACGTAATTAATTTTAATATTAGTCCATAAGTATAATACTATTCGTTTATTTATCAATTTTAAATCCAAATTATAAGTTATTCTACTATTGAAAACGTCGCGTGTCGGTCGTTTAGAATAACAATTTCAGACAAAGTCATTTAAAGACATTTTACTTACTATATGGACTGACGTGGTTATGATAAATAGATTTGGCCGTATCGGATGGTTTACAAAAGGCCATCGGATATGACACAATGACCGCATAAGCAAAACAAAAAAAGCATTTTAGCTTTTAAGAGATTAAAAACAAAATTATTTATACTTCACGAATTTAAACATGCGGGATAATCATCATTACATCTGAACTAATATCTACTTACATAGAAAGTTATGGCGATAAATAATTTATATTGGTTTGAATCTGTAAACACGGTGTGTTTAAGATTTATTTTTACTTTTGAAATCGTGCCAAAACAGCGCTGAAAACAAACTTTTTCAGGTCATTGAATAGACTTATATATAAATCGCTTTGTCTTCTATATGAGGTCAAATATTTACATATCTCTCTTCACAACTGTTTTATCAATGTTTGGACAAATATTGAATTAATGATTAATATGTTTTATTGCAATTACTAACCATTACGGCTTCAATGTTAAAATGTGTGCGGAATAATAAAACATGTGGTGAAAGGTGACCTTTGTTGGTTAAAAACAATTCCATTAAACGAAATGCAATAATTTAATAATTAATTTTGTTAAGACAAAGACATAGTATATAAAATAAAGTAAAAGTAATTTACTACTGAATCACCACTTAAAACTGAGTAGTATAATTTAAAAAAAACTAATACTATTCAGGCGTTTTTTACTCGGTGGTAGATCTCTTAAGCAGGTCGTCTAAGTATGTACCACCGCAGTACCAAATATTCTGCCACTAAGTAGTAGTGTGTAAATATTACTGTGTACCGGTTTGAAGGGTACTGCAGCTAGCAAGATTAACCATCGAGTCTTAAAATAATAAGCGCCAAGGCAGCAATGTCCTGCGCTTTGTTCTACTACTCAAAGTTCTGTGTATGGCTGCAACCGTCAGGCGTTATTTCTTACCATCAGGAGAGCGTCTCGTTCATTTCATTACTTTCACATGAAAAAGACGTTATACGAATAAAATGATCACGTCTATTTCACCGCGTTACGTAAACGTAGCGCGTTACATGTGCTCACAGCGAAAAAGGGCCCAGGTTCCAAACTGCTACAAAGCCTGGGCTTTAGAAGCCAAAAACAACACTTCCTCATTCGAGGGTAGTCGTGTAGAGCAATATATTTTTTTATAGCTCAAGTGGCAATTTTATTCAGGTTACCTGATGGTAGGCAATAAACGTCGCCTATGGGTATCTGCATTACCACGGCACTACGTTGCCGAGCAAAACATGTTTTATTTTTATTTATTTTATTATACAAGAAAAACAAACCACTCCTTATTTATGAACTGTATATAACAATGAACGTACAAATATTAAAACGTTTTCAACAGTAGAATAACAGTATAAGTTTAAAGTACCCGTGTTAACATCAACATACCGTGTCTTAAAACATAACTTATGCTCAATAAATTAAGTTGTATTTTATTTTGCGACTTGATATCATACAAATTTACGACTTTTCCCGCGGATTTTGCAAACCTTGTCCTGATAATTACGCACAAGAAGAAAAATAAATCAGCCTAATCGGTCGAGCCGTTCTCAAGTGGTGCTGCGATAAATGTGCCAATTGATTTATATGCATAGATAGAAGATATAGATAAGATAAGATTAACAAATAAATAGCCCAGATTATTTGATTTTGATTGATTATAATTTTACTAAAAGTCATGTAGCACCTACGGTTCAAAGCCAGGTTAAGTGTGCTTACTATCTTCGGCCACGCCGTCATTTAACATCACCCCAAAAAAAAACATAAAAATGCATAGAAATTATGTGTTTGTGTAAAAGTAATAAGCCGAACAAAATACTATCTTGATGATTAGTTGTATTTTTATTGTTGACATGCTAGGTGTTTGACCACAGCTCACCTGAATTGATGTTAAGTGACGGTGTGGTCAAAGATGGTAAAGCACACCTAGCCTGAAATCGAACTGGCTCTCAAGTGAGGCTGCCGTGAACACACCGTTAGGTACTTGGTGGCAAATTTTCAACTTAGGAATGGTAGCTAGCCAGCCGAGTACCTACTAGAAAGTATCCTACCGCCAAGCCATGGTTTCCTTACGATGTTTTCCTTCACCGGCAGCTCAAGCTCGTTGTTTGATCCCACGCCCTTCGGCGTGTGAACCGACCGCGCTAACCACTGGCTATCATTGCTACAGAGTCTCTACATAAAGTACATTTACTAGAGTAAACAGGTTCTTTCTAGGTAAAACATAAACTTATTTTGAATAAAAAAATACAGCGTTACATAAAATTATTGTGTGATAAGTAGTTTGCGTCTTTGCTTATCAAATGTTACTTTTCGCATATTTGCTCCAGTTTCGATAAAAAAAAATTGCAAGTATTTCATCACACGCCGCAAACCAGTGGAAATGTTAGTATTTGCCCACAAATAGAAGTTAAAACAAACATGATAGCGCTGAGTATACATCGTAAAAAGTGGCGTTAGCTGAACATATGATCAGCTGGTTCGCTGATAAGGGAGACTATATAGGGAGAGAAAGCCACGAGGGACGATTGTAGGCACGTTTGCAACTAAGTAGTAGCTGTATGATAAACAGAGAATTAAAATTTACAGATAAGGCACCGTGTGAGGGGAAAATGGGGTAATATAGATAATTATTTCTTGTTATTTTCTTCCTCGTAATCTTCATTACTGAAGGTCGTGCTCGTTCTGAAATGCCTTCCAAGGTGCTCACCAGCTGTTTCCACACCACTCTGTGTTCGGCTTGTCTCAGGGCACAAATCGCTCGCCTTTATTTGGTCAGACCATCGAGTAGGTGATTGACCCCGCAGTCTCTCGCTCTCAATCTTTCCCACTCCAAGCAGGTTGTAAAGATTATCTGTTTGTCTCCGGGCAATATGACCAAAGTAGCTTAGAGCTGATTCGGTGAGTGTGCTCAAGAATTACACGACCTAATCTTGCCATCACCGTTTTACAACAGCACGACCAGACGCTCGAGCAAAAGACACCCTCTTACAGTGGAACCTTCCTTCAAACGCACAAAGCGTTTCCAAAACACGTTACTTGTAAGAACTGCTGATGTGTGGAACTCGTTGCCAGCGTCTGTGTTTCCAACAAAATACAATCCGGGGTTGTTCAAGAAGAAGGTGAATAGGTATTTTCTAGGCAAGCGTGCTCCATCTTCGGCCACATCGTCGCTTTCCACCAGGTGAGATCGTGGCCAAACGCATGCCTAGTCCGATGTAAAAAATAAATAAATAAATAAATATCATAGGACATTACACACAGCGCCATCTGACCCCAAACTAAGCAGAGCTTGTGCTATGGAAGACAGATAACTGGTAGAATACTTAAATACTTTTTTTTTTTTTGTAAATACATACTTATAATACATACAGTACACCCAGACACAGAACAAACATCGATGTTAGTCACACAAATGTTAGTCCTGAGTGGGAATCGAACCCACGCCCTTCAGCTCTCGAAGCAGACACACTACCAATGAACCAACAGGGCTGTCACTACCAATGAACCAACAGGGCTGTCCACTGTCAACCAAATAAAATTGTTTGGGAGCAGATCGTGAATAAGCTTGACTTGATATCGCGTTGGCTGAGAACAGATATGTTGGTCCGTTTTGCTGTCTGTGGTAAGCGCCACATTCTCTTCCTACACAACAATTCTAAGGCCTCAATCTTTTATCTGTCCACTGCTCGTATTGACCATGACTAGGAGCCGTAGAGTAAAATCGTGTACACAAACCTCCCAAGTGTTATTAGAGACATTCCTGTTAATCCAAAATCTATTCAGGGTACTTATTGGTCCTTTAGCTATCTGTGTCGAATCTCTTTCTTCGAACTCTTACAGTCTCCCTGATCACTGGTGATTTATTGTTATAGCAGAGCTTATAAAATTTTCGTAAACATTTTGTTGTTATAACTTTTAATATATTGTCACAACGATACCCATAAATAATTATTATAAACTAACCAAACCAGTGCAAATTAATTTAAATATTTTTTTCGCAAATTAAATTAAGGAAATTCTCAAAAAACTGTGCATTTTAAATAATAATCTGATCGTTAATATTATAGCGCTAACTTGAATTTTGAATTCAGAATGCATTGAATACGAAACACGTTTTTTATTAGCATGTCATACGTAAACCAGTCCAAATTAAACATTAAAATTTACTGCTATTTACTTTGATTATTTTAATAAAATTTGCAATCCCTCATAAACTCTAAGCATACAGATGACGTATTATAAATTTGTAAATATAATTTGTTTTGTAATACGGGGCTGGCATAATCGCATTGCGATAAAAGCCCCCAATAAAAATAAGAATAAAAAAAAAAAAAAAAAAAACTCTAAGCAGAAAAACCTTACATCTATCGCAAGGAATAAAGTTTAGATCAGCTATCTGGAATTAGCCAATTCAACATCTACACGATGATAAATAGACAAACCATAGTAATTAGCACAACCATTGGTTATAATAAAGCCATACGTTTAAATTATATTATAGCAACTCATTATTTTTATCATAATAGCCAATAAAATAAGTTTAACAAATTGCTCAATAAGCAAAGTAAGCAATTACCGTTGTCTATGAATGTCCACAACTTCAGGGGCATCACAATTATGGAATGAATATGTTAACCCTTTTGAGATTCTGCCGCCGCGCAATGTCTTTTGGCCATCCTAACCTTTATTCTATTTCCAGCGAGCCTGGGCGTGATCTCCAACCCTATCGGCGCGCTGCTGGGCGGTATGATGGTGGACGCGGTCGGGCGGCGGCTGCTGCTGCAGTCCATCCTACTGCCGAACCTCATCGGGTGGCTAGTCATCGCATTTTCTGAGACTTACGTCTTCCTCTGCGTAGGTCGCTTCATCACGGGATTCACTATCGGTGAGTGTATTTTTATTTTTTTATAAGATAAAATTTCGAAAAAATATCTAGCAAGTATTTTTACGCCCAGTGGGGGCGTAAAAATACTTGCGTGGTTAATGGTTAAATTGAGTTACCTAGTGGAAGTTTACAGACAAGTTTATTATGAGGCATTTATCCGTGTAAGAAATAAAACAAAAGATCGTGACGACAAACTGAATGAAAAAGCTGAGAGAGAGTAGATTCGAGCCACTTGATTGATTGCTTTATTTTAAATAGAGTTTTAAGTATAATTTTTAATTACAGGTATGTCAACAGTTTCGTACATTTACGTGGCTGAGATCACAACTCCTGAGAAACGAGGGGTTCTCAGTGCTTTGGGCCCTGGACTGGTCTCCACGGGTATCTTCGTTGTCTACGCCTTAGGAGCTTTCGTCCACTGGAGGAAGGTGGCCGCAATTTGCGCTGGCTTCTCACTTCTCACTCCTTTCCTCATGTATTTCGTCCCAGAATCACCACTGTGGCTAGCCTCAAAAGGGCAGATGAAAGAAGCCTACAACTCTATGTTCTGGCTCCGACAGAACAACAGCACAGCCCAGCAAGAGCTCATGGAGTTTACCAAGGACAGGAAATCTGGCGAAACGATGACTTTCAAGCAGAAGTTGGGCCTGTTCAAGCGAAGAAACGTCCTGAAACCCTTCGCTCTGCTTATAGTATTTTTCATCTTCCAAGAAATGTCTGGGATCTACGTAATTTTGTACTACGCTGTTGATTTTTTCAAGTCAGTTGGAACCAGTGTGAATGAGTTCACGGCTTCGATTATTGTCGGTGGAGTGCGAGTTTTCATGGGAGCTGTTGGAGCTTGCCTTATCAACAGTTTTAGAAGAAAGACATTGGCAGCTGTGTCTGGTCTACTGCTCGGCATGGCAATGCTCGGAGCCGCCGTGTGCGACACTTTAAACGGACCTCCTTTAGTTAAACTCGCTTGCGTTCTACTTCACGTATCCTTCAGTATGGTTGGCTTTTTACAATTACCCTGGATAATGTCAGGAGAACTGTATCCTCAAGATATTCGAGGAGTCATGTCTGGAGCCACCTCCTGCTGCGCGTACGTGCTAATCTTCTTCAACATCAAAACATACCCACAAATGGAGAATTTGTTAACGAGCAACGGAACCTTGTACTTGTTTGGGATATGCGCTTTGTTGGGAGCGGCGTATTGTTTGTTTTTCCTTCCAGAGACGAAGGGGAAATCTCTGACTGAAATTATGAAGCAGTTTGATGACGAAAAGAAGGAAATAGATCCCGAAGCAGGTTATACGAAAGAAAAAAGATTTAGTTTAGATGGAGTAGGTATCAAAGTACAAAGAAGGCATAGCGCAGGCGCCGCTGTGTCGTTAGAAAAGAATGAGTTCCCATGGATGCAGAAGGGTGAAAAAACTTTAGACTGAATAAACTTTTAGCATTCACTGCTCGCTTGATAAATAATTGAGCGTTAAAACGTGTTACAATTTATAATTATGAACTAAATAGATATTTTTTTAAATGTTATTCGTGTTTTGTGATCAGTATTATAGTTACTATTTTGATAATGCATTCCATAGAGATAAGTGTTTTTTTTTAAATAAAATAAAGGTGACGACATAATTTTAGATAAAATATATTAGAAATATCGTTTTAGTTTTTTGAAAAATGCCCTTTCATAGAGTATAGGTAATAATAATAATAATTGTACTATAGAAACTGACGTGGTTTTGGCTATAGTCGGAGCCTCCGATATAATTCAACGTGAGTAATCCCTTGTAAGTAAAACAAAAATCTAAAATAATTTTCTCAAGGCATTTTAAGTGTAAACTAAAACTACTGTAAACAAGTGTGTAATTAATTAAAAACAATTATACTTTTATATAACTTAAAGTGAACTAAGCAATATTATTTATAACAGGGTGGATATTTGTACATAATTTACTTAAATTGCATATGTATAAAGATTTATGCTGTGATGAAAGATCGAATTAAAAGTGAGTTGTTATTAAAATAAGATTGTTTTATTTACGAGAACCCTTGCCAAAAACTAATATAGATAAAAGTTACAACGGTTTTAGTCACTGGTACCTACTCATCTGTAATTGTGACGCTTACTCTAATGCGATTGATTGATGCAGGTAGAAACATACAAAATTAAAACGACTGTAGTACTGTTACATAAACAGAACAGTAACTACAATTAATCAATTTACTAACAAGTTGCGCCATCTATCGGAATCGATTTGAATAAATAATACAACGAATATTAGGCTTTGATAAGCGATCAACTAAGGCTTTCACGCGCTACGTACAGCCTATAAGTTCGAACCTAAATTCAGAGATGGCAGCACTGACCACTCTTAGTAACACCATTTCTGTGTCATTCACGACCATTCATTGTTTGTTTGTTTGTTCAAGTTGGTTAAATTTAAATCCTCACCACTGAAACTATTGTTAAAAGGAAATAAACTAAATATACACCTTGAACACATAGTTAAAATCTATTACGTATATCTATGTATGTCAATTAAAGCAGTGGACTGACCTGGTCTGCGGGATGCCGTACTTGATGCCGACTCCGACGCGCGGCAGCGCTTTTATGACTTTCTTCACAGTGTTCTGGTCCGGGAGCGCGAAGAATATCGATGCTGAAATGTGTATAAATACGAATGTTACTTTTCTATCAACGGGGTAAGGTGACACGGTAGCACTAAAGTCATTGAGTCACTTTTGCTATGGAATTAACCTTGAAATCGCGTAAATATATAAAAGCTATGTCATAAAAAATGTCATAAAATCTCGATAGATTAAAAAAAAAATTGCTATTTCAACGTTGGCTTCATCCATAAAAAAAGTTATACACAATGCATAAAATTGCGGTTTCCAGTACGTATAAACATAGAGATAATCCCAACAATGAGCTTGAGCTGCCTGTGAAGGAAAACATCGTGGGGAAACCACAACATGGTGGTAGGGTGCTCTGTAGGACCTACTTAACTGGCTAGCTAACCTCAAGTTGAAAATCTGCCACCAAGCACAAAACGGTGTATTCCGGCAGGTTCACTTTAGAACCAGTTCCTTTCCAGGCTGTGTTTATCATCTTCGACTACAGCGTCACCTAAAATGAGGTGAGCTGTGGTCAAAATGCCAGTCAAATATAGAACATCGTCGCAAAATCGCTAGTTTATCGTTTTTTTTATCGGATTCATTTCAAAGAGTGCGCTTCAGAAGTAGATGGTCTAATTCCCCTACGTCCGTTTTTCTATCGGACACCTAGAAGCTCAAAAAAGCGACATCGTTTCATAGTCGATGTTCCAAAAACTCGAAAGAAACGATTTGCTTCCACGTTCATTGTGCGGACTGCTAGACTAGCCAGTGGAATACGCTGCCAGAATGGGTGGGTGAATGGGTGGTGTTTCCCGTTGGACATAATTTGGTGTTCAAGTCGAGAGTGATTCGGTATCTTCTAAGCCTGCTCCATCTTAGGCCGCATTACCATTTGACATCAGGTGAAATGGCGGTCAAACGTAAGCCAATTTCTTATAAAAAAATATATACGTATAGGTAACTACTTAAAAAAGCTTACAGTTAAGTACACACAAATCACAATTATATTACAATACACATCAAGTAACTTCTTCATACGAGAAAGGCTAGGCTCCATTCCAGGCTTGGTGAGCTTTACCATCTTCGACCACACCGTCACCTTACATCAGGTGAGCTGAAGTCAAACACCTAGCCTGTCAACCATAAAAATAAAAAAGATTCCACAAGTTGCAAAACTAATCAAAACAAAACACTCTTTATTGTAGAAATTTACAATAAAGAGTGTTGGTGGTAGTGAGTCTAGTGAAATAAATGGTAGATAATCATAATCATATTTATTGGTAACGAGGTGTTACAGGTCAATTTTCAATAATAATCATAAACAAATAATAAATGTCAGTAAAAGTATTAAAAATACTAAGTAAGTAAGTAAGTCTTATACTCACTCCTGCTCGCCAGGAACATCTCTATGGCGACGTTCTGCAGCAAGTAGCGACGCGAGAAGATGGCGCGGATCTCGCTGAAGTACCATTTTCCGTGCAGGTGCTCGCAGTACTTCAACACCTGGAACGGGAAAGAAACAAACTGGTTACATAACACTGATTTTTTTTAATTTATTTGAAACGAGCGGCCTGTCCCGGCTAAGCACGGGTGGAGATCTATTTTTTAACTAAACTCTAGTAATGAATATAGCCTACAAGTATAATACTCAGCGAGAATGTAGCATTCTTATGGTGAAAGAATTTTTGAAATCGGTCCCGTAGTTTTTGAGTTTATTCGTTACAAATATACAAAAATGTTTCTTGTTTATAGACTAAAAAAATGTAAGAATCGAAAAATACAAATCTTTCCTTTTTATAATACTAGCGACCCGCCCCGGCTTCGCACGGGTGCAAAATTTGAAAAAAATCAATATGTTTATTTATCAAAATAGGATGCACCACATCACTTTTTGATAGTCAATATTTACATAGTCATGTTATTATCCTTGCTAGAGAGCTCCGAAAACCACGTCCAATCGCTTCCAAATTCAAATTATTATAGCGAGAAGTGCTTTTTTTTTTTTTTTTTTTTTTTTTTTTTTTTTTTTTTTTTTTTGAATGACTAATGCTGTTGGCCGCAGATGGCCTCTACAGTCCGGTGACGCTGTAGAGGCCATCTGCGGCCAACAGCATTAGTCATTCAAAAAAAAAAAAAAAAAAAAAAAAAAAAAAAAAAAAAAAAAAAAAAAAAAAAAAAAAAAAAAAAAAGTGTGCGAAGTGCGGCCTCCGACGCGCTATTTATAGGAACGCGTCGCGTCGCGCTGCGGTCGGCGGCTGCCGGCCGATAGGTACCGCCGCAAACGCTACGCAATGTATTTTTAAATCTGTAATATCTTCGAAAATATTCAAAGAAATTATGTGCTGTAAAAGGCCATATAAATCTATGTTAAATCAACAATCTATTTATAGTATTTAATTAAATAAGGAATAATGCTGTAGTGCTTAAAATCGCTTCGAAAATTAGCTATTATTTGCCGTAAAAAGTAAATGACAAAAAATGGTTTTGTGGGATATCGATAAGAGATAGACATATACCATCGCCGACTTTTCTGTAGACCTTTTCAAGGTGTACAATACTTAGTACATTATTTTTATAAATCCTGTAAGGTTAAGCCTGCGTACGCAATGTAAGCGGCAAGAAATGTTAGAATTTACGACACCACATTAGAAACCCTGAAAATAACAGTATTTCTCCATTATTTAATAGATGTTATTATACATAAAAACCTTCCTCTTGAATCACTCTACCTATTAGAAAAAACCGCATCAAAATCCGTTGCGTAATTTTAAAGATTTAAGCATACAGACAAACAGACGGACAAAAATAGCGACTTTGTTTTATACTATGTAGTGATTTGTGTAGATATAAGTACGCTCCATAAATACTACAGGTATCCGTAACCATTGTCAGCTAGGAATTACATTTTATTGTTTATTTTTTCTTACAATATAGGAAGAGGAAATTTAGTTTATCTTTATTTGGGATTAAAGTACTAGCTTGTATGTATACGCGAGCAGAGCACCGACCCGCAAGCAGCACCCGATCACGTGTATGTCGCATGCCCCGCCATCGCCCTCCTCGACCATATCTGAGGGAAGAGAGCGACCCGACACACGACGCCGCCGCAAGAAGGAGCCTTCGATGGTGAGCATAAAAATTAGTTCAGTAGTTTTGACTTTTTAACCAAAATATCTAAAACCTAGCCGTGTTTAGGCTTAGGAGCATGTTTTTGTGTTCACAAATTACCTAATAAATGATGTTTAATTCTTCTCTCTTGAATATTGTACTCGTAAAACATTACTTTGCTTTACCAATTAATGAAACCTATGTTTCGACAAAATAAATTTCTCTGCAAAACATTATCGTCCCACTCTGAATGGAGAGCGGAACAATAGAACAAGCTCCGAGAGCCACAATGGTGCACAAATCAGGAGGCAGCGCTATCAATCACACCGCGTGCCAATTAGCAGTTTGCCGCGGGAGATGGGAAACAGACATGTGATGGGAAGGCGAGAAATAGCGAACGATTTGAAAAGATTCTGGCTCAGAACGACGCATCTTTTACACTGACTATACCAAGAATAGTAGTGATGATAGCTCAGGGGTTAGCGCGGTCGGTTCACACGCCAAAGCTTCAAATCTCAATAATGAGCTCGAGCTGTCGGTGAAGGAAAATATCGTCATAGCGTGGTAGTAGGACACTTTCTAGTAGGTACTCTGTTGGCTAGCTACCAACCTCTAGTTAAAATCTACCGTCAACAGCCGCCAGTCAACTTGAGAGCCAGTCCTATTCCAGGTTAGGTATTTTTTCTATGTTTTTATAATCCCTGACACCTTATCCTACACCGAATAAAATATCTGAAAACAACACTATTTTTAAATAGTAAAAGTATCGAGTGAATAGTCTCTTGTGTATTTAGCTTGTCAATTGACAGAAAAAAGAGGGAAAAAGTAGTCTGACATTCTAATTATACTATTAGGCTTCGCCCGAAGAGATCAGCAAATAGATTAACACTTGTAGTAACGCGTAGCGATCACCATTTCGCACTTTCTTTGGAGTTTTTTATTTTTTACCCTCATATTTTATTTATTTTCTATTTTGATCGCTCGTGTGACACCTACTTTCTTCATTCGCGTTTTAGTGTTCGACCATACCGCACGCGTCTGTATTGCTCGATTTACAGTAGTTAAATAATAATATCTAGTTTTGCATAAGAAGTCAAAAGAAACCGGGAGCCTCAACGTGGGTTAAAAACAATATGCCGACGATCTCATCGCTGTGTCTGGGTGTTGCTAGTTCATCGTAGGACATCGTAATCATGCAGAAATATATCAAAAGTTACCTTATGAAATTTGCAATTTGGTATTGTGGGCAGCTACAAGGGCTGTCTCGTGCCGTTTATATAGCGTTGTGGGTAGTTTGAAGGGCTATCTCTTCGCTATCTATGCTTACTCTTAAGAGTATGCTTGCTATTTCATAATAGGTAAACTAACCTCTGGCATTGCGGGCAGCTTCTGGGGCTGTCTCGTGCCACTTATATAACGTTGCGGGTAGCTTTTGGGGCTATCTCTTCGCTATCTATGCAGACTCTTGGAGTATGCTTACTATTCCGTAATAGTTAACCAGCTTTGACCACACCTTCACTTTAATTATTATGAAATTTGCAATCGGTATTGTGGGCAGCTTCAAGGGCTGTCTCGTGCCATTTATATAGCGTTGCGGGTAGTTTGAAGGGCTATCTCTTCGCTATCTATGCATACTCTTAAGAGTATGCTTGCTATTTCATAATAGGTAATCTAACCTCTGGCATTGCGGGCAGCTTCTGGGGCTGTCTCGTGCCACTTATATAACGTTGCAGGTAGCTTTCAGGGCTACTTCTTCGCTATCTGTGCTTACTATTAGAGTATGCTCGCTTTTTCATAAAAAGTAAACTAACTCCTGACAATGCAAGGCAGCTTCTAGGGCTGTCTCGTGCCACTTATATAGCATTGCGGGTAGTTTTTGGGACAATCTCTTCGCTATCTATAATTACTCTAAGGTTGCCTGGAAGAAATCGCTCTTAGCGATAAGGCCGCCAATTGTTCCACTAGTGTTATGGTTATATTGTTATATTTGTTTGTAATTGGGTGAACAATAAAGAAGTATATAATTATTATTACTCTTAGAGTAGTCTCGCTTTTTCACTATGGGTATACTAACCTCGGGCAATGTGGGCAGCTTTTTGGGCTGTCTCGTGCCACTTATACTTGTATAGCGTTGCGGATAGTTGTAAAGATTACCTCTTCGCTATCTATGCTTGCTCTTCAACCAAGCTGACTTAATTCTAGTATCGCGTACTATTCAGTATTTTAGCGGTTCAGTAAATAATATTACGGGTAGTTTCAAAGACTGTAGCATCATTTTGCTAAACTGGTAAATTGACTTATCTGATATAACTATTTTTCAATGGCTCATTGCTACGGCATGCCGAACTTGATTTGGTTCCTGTAGTTTCTCTAGATCAAATTTGTCGAGTCTATCGGCAGAAATGTCACAACAAAATGCTTTTACACTAATACCTGGCGCCTATATGCCTCTAACAGTAAAATTTTTGGCTTACAAAACACTTCAAAGTCTTGGAATTGATCCGACAAAGACCTTAATGCATACTGAACGTGCATTATGTGATTATTAATTGCTCAATAATAGCGTTATTCTAACATTTGTCAAAAAAGATTTGAAGAAGTCGCTTCAAAAAACAATTATGGACGAGATGTTGACACTGAAGATAGCTAAAGCTATTAACAAATCTGAAACGAAGTTAAAGTTTCCCACATCAAAAACTAATACAAGCATACAAAATTCGACAACAAGAAACTGGAAAGGATCCACAACCCGGAAGCAGTCTCGGAGGACGACGAGTACGACACCTTCAACAGGTGTAGTGTAAATAAAAAATCGGGACGTAAGTTCCTTCAGGCAGTAGCACTGTCGTCGACAAGCGCACAGCAGAGCAAACAGCTGCCGCTAGCTCTTATGCAGGCGACATCACCACCGGTAAAATCTGTTGGCTCATTATGTGATCAAGGGTTATGCCTAACTAAAGACCTAATCATCTTGTCGTGTATTGAAGGTTATAAGTAATACCCCTTTTCTATCCTGTATTCCAAAATTATATTCCAACAGTAAGAGAATGTTTATTGCCATTCTTTTTTGTTGAAACTAAATGGTTTAGTAAAATATAACGTTGCAATTTCAAAATATCAAACATGTCAAGGGCAGTTCATATCGAGCGTATTTTTAGTACTAAAACCAAACGTCAATAGGAAATTTATATCGAATCCATAGAAATTAACTAAATTAAATGATACAAAACATACGAAACTTGAAGATTTTCGGATTGCAATAAAAATTATTTCTAAAGATAATTTTATAGCAAAAATAGACTTAAGGTCTTATTTTTGTTAAGGCCATTTTTGAGCTAATATATTATATTCTCACATAGAAAAATATCTACGGTTTCAATGGGGCCAAGATCTTCATAAAATCAACGTTTTGCAGTTCAGTCTTGCACTTAGTACTGCAAGGTATGTTGTTACAAAAACTATGAAGCTCGTAATTAAACTCATTCGTACTGTTGGTTAATAAATAAAGTCTCACGACCTCTACGACTTTAGGATTCATAATATAGGAATACTATTTGCAAATAACTAATGCTTATTCTCTAAGTAAAGTATAGTAAAAATAAATTAAAAAAAAAAAAAAAAAACCCCAAGTACTAAAAGTACTTGGTTGTCGACTTTCAAAAAAGTTAAGCTGATTTGAAATGAAATTAACAAAATGTTTCCTTTGGAAAGATGCAACATCAGAGATTTAAGGCAAATTGTTGGATTACTTGTCTCAGCATAATATCCAGCTGTTGATTATAGTTGGTTGTGCACAGAACTATTAAAAAAGTTTTAAATTTCTTGATTTATATGAAAATAATGATAATAACTAAGATGTATTTATCAACATCATAATCATACCTAATTCTATCATGATAGATTAATATTGGTAGAAACGTGCAATCGGAAAAGCCGTCAGTGAAATTAAACATAATAAATAAATATTAAACACAGAATTATTTTTCCGACGTCTCAACTACGGGGTGGGGCGCTGTATAGAGTTAGCGAAATGTGGAGTAACATTACAGAATTACAGTAGCATACTTAGAAAACTATGCAGCGTTTAATAGACTTGATCTTTTTGCAAACGAATTCACTAATTGGCAAGTTTTATCAAAGATATATAACACTACCGTCACCGTCAACCGTATGGCATCACACCTTACATAATTATGTGACCAGAAGCCTCTGGCAGTGGTAGATTTGTCTGAAATGAATGGTAGAAATATATGTTTACGCTTCTTTTATAAGTTCATCTGATAATTCAATGGCGGATGCTGACTTGTCGAATCCACATAGATATTTAGTGGAAACTGTTATCTAATGCGTTCCAGCAGATTGTAACACATCAGCACCCGCAACATGCACAATCGATTTATCATGGTTGCAGCAATGTTATCAGGACAGCGTTCTTGAAAAAATCTACTCATCCATCTGTCTTTAGACTGCATGGTCTCTCTATCATAAAACTCACTTAAGTGATACGACGTTTACTTGAAAAAGTGGTACTTTTATTGCATTCTAATTGAGGTTTAACTTGTACAAAGTTACAATACCAGAGATACAAAGTTTCTTAACGAAGTTGTACAATAAGGAAGCTCAATATCAAAGTCTACACACTTCTTGTGTCGCGCTGTCTTTAGATATAGAACATATAGTATTAGATAAAAGTATCAAACTATATTTTAAATGTATTTTTCGGTCTCGTCTTTAAATGCCTGTACACGTGATAGTTTATCACTTAAATAATAAGAAATAATCATAAGAAAACATGCAACCCTTTAATAACGGCACACAGGGTACACACCTATATGTAGTTATAATGAATATGTGGTAGCCAAAATGAATATTGAAAATATCGCGTCAACAAAATCAAAAGTACGATAATTACAGAAATGAACACTTCACAAGTAGGTTGATCTCAACCACTCCTAATGTTCTTTTCTACTTCTCCTTTTACACAAGGACATCAAAGATCTATTTATTTGCCTTAAAAATCACTCATAGTGGAGTATCCAGCCAAATACAAAGTTGCTAGATCAGGAGTACGCTGGGCATGGTTGGCGTGTTAGTGTAAATTTTTGGCGCAAGCAACATGAATTTTGCCACCGCTTCATGGGCACATCGTCCTGGTGTGTTTTCTCTTTGTCAGAAAGACAGCTGGCCGCTCAATACGAATCATTTGCTCGTGCAATGATTGATAATTAAGAGGCTAATGATTAGAATGTATACATAATTCATCGTTAATAATTATTGTCATGATTACTTGTATCGTAGTCAAATGTTAGGGTTGTTGTTAGGGTTAGATAAACCATGTTTATTTAATTAAACGGGGTTTTAAAGTACTTAAAGACCTACTATATGGACAAATAATTATGATTCTTGAATAATATTTCACATAATCTCTAAAAGTCTACAAGTGTTAATCTATTTGCTGATCTCTTCGGGCGAAGCCTAATAGTATAATTAGTGATTAAATGAACTTACGTGTAAGTGAAGTTCTATCATAATTATACGGAGGCTTCGCCCGAAGAGATCAGCATCCCGCCCTTTACTTCAACAATATTGTTCAGTACGAGGTTGACCCCTCCCTGATTGTGAAATATTATTGTCATCTCTAAACTAAATGAAGAAAGTAGGTGTCACACGAGCGATCAAAATAGAAAATAAATAAAATATGAGGGTAAAAAATAAAAAACTCCAAAGAAAGTGCGAAATGGTGATCGCTACGCGTTACTACAAGTGTTAATCTATTTGCTGATCTCTTCGGGCGAAGCCTCCGTATAATTATGATAGAACTTCACTTACACGTAAGTTCATTTAATCACTAATTATGGTTCATTTAATATATCATGGCATAAAAATATGTTTAATCGCGTAGCCATCTCTTAATGTCGTTATATACTGTATTGTTCTCATGAAAAAAGTTCGTACGATTTTGTCATCGCACGCCATTCGATTCTAAAGCACTCCTTCAGTAACAGAGCCAGAGGAAGAGCTAACTTTATTCCGGCGTACCTTTACTCCACAATCCGTCTCGTAAACCGAACCTCGTAAACTCTTCGTTAACCATAATTTACACTGACAATCATCGTGTAAATCAGTCGGCCATATTGTTTTAATGAGTTTTTGTAAATGGCGCCTCGGATACATTTGTCGCGTTTTGTTAACGATTGTATTGAATTATTATGGCGTAAAAGTGTAGGGCATCGGCAATGGGACGAGCAGCGCTGGTAATAAACTTGTTAATTGATTCGGCCGACAATACCAGGCTTGGGAAATTGAAAAAAAAATACAACTGTGTGTTCACCACACGATTATGTTTAGACAATGGATTGATTTTTTAAAGTTAGCAGCAAATTATTATAAAACGGAGTAAAAAGGTATCTACTAAGTCTGCGTGCTTCATCTTCAATCACATCATCGTTTACCAGCAGGCGAGTTAGTGGTCAAACGAAAACTTGTACATGTTAAAAAAAAATCTATAAAATAAGTCCGAATCAGCCCTGTTTTTTCATTGGTAGAATGTCTGCTTCAAGAGCTGAGGGCCGCGGGACAAACTTTGTGGCATAAACAAATGTGTGTACTGTATTTATTATAAGTATGTATTTAAAAATATATATATTTAAGTATTCTATCAGTTATCTGACTTCCATAGTACAAGCGTTGCTTAGTTTGGGGTCAGATGGCGCTGTGTATTATGTTCTACGATATTTATTTATTTATATACTGTCTCATTGCTGGAGAGTGCCTCTTCTCATTTGAGTAAGTTAAGGCTCCACCTCGCTGGTTAAGTGCAGGTAGACCATATTCCACCAGGCTGGCTAAGTACGAGATAACAGACTTCACACATCTTGCATGTAGGTTTCCATCACCGGGCGCTTGCTAATTGTTGGGGTTTGACCCAGTCCTTTGGCGTGTGAACTAACCACGCTACCGACTGAGCTATCATACTTACAAAAAAAACCATCATTGTTACTTATATGTAAATATCTGTCAACATTTATAATAGGAAGTGACGCGGGATGGGCAATAAAATGGGCTATAGCGTATATTATGTATATGATAAAGTGAGCACTAAGGTAAGGTCAAACGCGAAACTAATCCGAAAAAAAACTGATCATAATCAAGTAAAGTTGTTTCAACAAATATACAGTAAGGTCTCTTCCAAGTCTCAACTATAAAGTATAGCCACGATGATGAGCCTCGAAGTCGTTTGAAATTAACGTTTATTTTCTTTTGTTTTATTATCAGTTTAATTGCCCATCTTTATGACCGAGCTTGTATTCTGACACTGAAATAAAGACCGCTAGCACATTGGCAGTCACACAGTTAGGTCCAGTAAAGAATTTTCCTTTAAAATTTTACGACGTACAGAGCTTACTGCATCTTGCCAATAGCTAAATTATTGCCCTGTTATCTCGTTTGCTAGTAATTAGCTTTCTTCGGTGTGGGTTCCATTCCCACTCAGGACAAACATTTGACGAACGTAGATGTTTGTTCTGTGTCTGGGTATTTTGTAAAATGTGTATATAAGTATCAGATGGGATATTTATTTATTGTTCACACTAGAAATAAAATATTGATAACAGAAATAGCTAATAAATAGTGTATCAAATGGTGGCCTTATCGCTTAAAGCGATCTCTTTCAGATAATCTTAGTAAGTATGTTTTCATGTTCCTATAGGCACATGCGACAATTGCGGGCCAGCAAGAGCATAAGTGACGGAAATATAACATTTCATTTCTCGATTGTCAAACTATATACTTATACATACATAGTACCTATGAAAAAGATTTTTAGTAGAATCAAATAAAGTCACATTTTCGGTGAATTTATTTGTTAGCTTGCCAACAACTTTCATTACTCGGAGAATTTCTTTCGGAAAACTTCTAAATCCGTGCGAAATCAGGCCAGGAATACTAAGTCATAAATACATCATAGACATCAACAGGTTTTTTTATTATCATCATAGGGTTTGTTTTCAAATCCACTGCTATTAAAATTTTCCGATTTACGTCAAACCTTATTTATTATCCTAAACAAGTCTTGTTCAACACTTTCTCAAAAGTCACTTAATAACATAGAAACAGTTATATCCAAGTTAACACTTAGAATAACTTTGAAGAAGAGAGAATAGAGGATTATGAACGTACTTCGTACCAACATTCAAACAAAAGAATCATGTTATCCTATCAAATTAAAAAGGCTTACATTTACATTATAATGTGGTCGTCAATGATTTAAAATATTTACGAAAACGACTGTTATTAGGGTTTGCGACTCTTTAAACTATATCCTCTTTGAAGCAAACAATGATAGATATACAACTTGTAACAAAACGCCGGTCGTGTTTGCAGTAATGTCATCCCTGCTGCAGCCCTATGTAATTAATGTCATTATATTCGTATCAACAACACTCCACCGCTCTCGTATCACCCTCATAAAAGGGGAGGTTACTTTTTTTTTTCTTTAGTTTTGGCGTCGCATCTTGAGCATTTGCCAGTGTCAAGTGTTTCATATTTTCAAGTTTTAAAAGTTAAACAAGTTGCCTCGTAGCTATAGTTATAGTCAAAGTCCAGTCTTGGTCAAGTATAGTCACTGTCAGTCAATCATGCTTTAGTAAAGTAGTGGCGACTTTACTATAAAGCTTCGATAAAGTTTTGAAAGCAACACGAAAAGTCATGTTTTACCGCATTATATCATTTTCCCACACTCGCGCTTGTGATTCGGCACTTTATGAATAAAACACCATCATTTTTATTCATAAACACTCGATAAAACACTAGTTTTGGAAAAAACACAATAGGGCGACACGACTCCGCGTTCCCGCCAAAAGTCAGGGGGGTTACTGTTGCTATTGAATCAAGTGTATTTTTTATGACAGTTGACAAGTTAAGTTTCTTCTGGTAGTAGTAGTAGATCTCCTTAGTCAACCATAGAAAAAAAATTTACACTTCTTAAAGTTAATCCTGTTGGCTCATTAGTATATCTGCTATAAGAGCTGTAGGGCGTGGGTTCATTTTCATCAACATTTTTACCGTTCGTTTCTGCTTTATCTAAGTCTCCCATAAGCATCCCATTGTTTTGTTATGCAAGGGTGAGATGGGGCGCTCACGTCATGTTCAATCGGACTGCAATTTGTCAGGCTCGCACCCTGAAGGGGATGATGGGGATGCAGCGTCACGCACTCTGGTTTTGTTTGTTTGCATGTCTCTTTATTGTTTTGTTAAAACTTGATTAGGGAGTAAGAGCGTTATTTTTATTTTATGTAAAAACTAATGAGATGAACGAGATGCTCTCCTGATGGTAAGAGATAACGCCTGTCCATGACCATTGCAGCGATACACAGAACTTTGAGTAACAAAACAAAGTCCAGGGCATCACTGCTTTGGCGCTCATTGCTTTGAGATTCGATTGTTAGTCTCAACAGCCCAGTTATTTCGCTAGCTGCAGTACCCTTCAAACTGTAACACAGTAATGATAACACACTACAGCTTGGCGGCAGAATATCTGGTACTGCGGTGGTACCTACCTAGACGACCTCCTGCTAAGGAGATCTACCACCAAGCAAAGTATCAAATTAGTATTATAAGTATGTATTTACAAAAAAAAAGTATTTAAGTATTCTATCAGTTATCTGTCTTCCATAGCACAAGCTCTGCTTAGTTTGGGGTCAGATGGCGCCGTGTGTAATGTCCTATGATATTTATTATTTATTTATTTACTCTGGTCCAGTGTTGTTAAATTTTTGAAACTTAATGTATTTATCACGCTGCTGCTAAATTTGTCGCCGTTTTGTAGACGTCGTCGTATCTTATGTGGGAATTTTCCTGCAACCCAGCGTGTTCCCTCTAGTAATCACCATCACGTAAGGACCCCTAATCTCGTCTAACTATGCGAGCTCAGCGAACGTTGTTTGTCAAACAAACTCGGCTACGTACCCGCTCGTAAGATGTAGATAGGTCACGGAAGACAGGAATCAGTATCATAAATGTGGTGAAATTATCGCCAAACTTACTTATATAGATATATTGATACTTTTTAATCATAATAATACAGAGGAGCGCATTGTGTGGAGGTTCCTCACTCTGGAGCCCTAACCACCGGCAGCTTGAGCCCTGCACCGCTGCCAGCGGCACACTAGTTTTTAAGTTTTAGGGTTCCGTACCCAAAGGGTAAAAACGGGACCCTATTACTGAGACTTCGCTGTCCGTCCGTCCGTAAGTCCGTCTGTCACCAGGCTATATATTAACAATAACTTTAGTTTGAAAGTTGATTCGCATCACGCGAAAATAAATTGTATAGGCGTGTTCTTATACCTACTACAAGTAATCATAATTAATTGAATCCATCACACTTAGCCGACAGTTTCAATATAGATTACATACAAACGAAAAAGTTTTGCGCAAAAAATAAACCACCGGCCAAGTGCGAGTCGGACTCGCACACGAAGGGTTCCGTACCATTATCTATAAAAACGGTAAAAAAAATCATACGACAGACATGATTTAATACAACATTAATTTTATTTTAATTTCATTACTTATTTTCAAAGTGAATATATAACTAAATATTCTGTGAATATTTCAAGCGTCTACCTGTTGCCGTTATCAATATCGAGCAAAAAGAAGAAAAAAAATCACGTTTGTTGCATGGGAGCTTTACATATTTATTTTACTCTGTTTTTTAATATTTGTTATTCATTTATTTGGATCACCAACACTACATCACAACAACCATAACAGTCATCAACACAAAAAAACAACTCGATGTTACAGCAATTATTATGGGTGACGACGACATTTATTTATTTATTTTACACAATTATTTTTTTGTTACAGCGGCAACAGAAATACATCACCTGTGAAAATTTCAATTGTCTATCACGGTTCATGACACACAACCTGGTGACAGATGGACAGCGAAGTCTTATTAATAGGATCCCGTTTTACCTTTCGGGTATGGAACCCTAAAACATAAATTCGCCACAGTAATAACGCTCCGGAGTGGTCCTTTCATCTATTTGATAAAATATAATTATGTCTAATGGGTGCTGGTCACGACATTGCAACTGTAGGTATCACATGGGATGAGTGTGTGAATCTAACATGTGTAATATGTGATTTATTTGAAACACCCTGCAAATTTATTTAAGTGAAATATGACAGGGATACCAAGTACGATACGTACCAAGTAAGATACGAATAAAGAAATAACCATTAAAAATTTCTTGGAAAGGATTGAAAGACATTTTTAATTTTACAAATTAAGTGAATAGTTTTGTAGCGATGATAGCTCAGTGGTTAGCGCGATAGGTTCGCATGCCGAAGGGCGTGGGTTCAAACCCCAACAATGAGCTTGAGCTGCCGGTGAAGGAAAACATCGTGAGGAAACCAAAGCATGGTGGTAGGGTACTTTAGTATTCGGCTGGCTAGCTACCACCCTCAAGTTGAAAATCTGCCGCCAAGCATCTAACGGTGTGTTCCGGCAGCCTCACTTGAGAGCCAGTTGCATTCCAGGCTAGGTGTGCTTTACCATCTTCGGCCACACCTTCACTTGACATCAGGTGAGCTGTGGTCAAACACCTAGCCTGTCAACCATTAAAAAAAAAAAAAAAAGAATATATGTCACTGAGGTTCTCGGAATCCTCATTTATGTGTAGCACATAAACGGAGCCTCCGCTGTAGTATGTTCGTTGTTGTTGTTGTTGTTGTTAGATTGGGTCAAGAACTCGTATATAGCTTCATTCATTAAAGTGTAATTGTAAGGGTTTTTTTGTAAAAGTGACTCGCCTTTAACATTATTGTTATTTATGGCCAATTAATATAACTGATTAACTGAAGTGCTTTTATTATTCGAACGGCTAGATTATTCCCTGATAGAATCCCAATCTGGGTGTCTTCAAGTTAATCGGTATCTTCTAGGCGAGCGTGCTCCATCGTAGATCGATATGGCGATCAAACTCAAGCATATCCTCTGTTACTCTTTCACGCACAAACTACTGAATGGATTTTGATGAAATTTGGTAAGGAGGTAGCTGACATCCTGGACATAGACTACTTACTAGGCTTCCCCCCCCCAAAATCATGTAGTAACACCAAGGAGCGCAGCTAGTACATCTAGTAAAAAAAAAAATGATCTGCTTGAAAGTTTTTAATGGAAATATATACATGTTTACTGGATGTAATGTAACACGAAATCCACAAAAGCCTGTGATACCTATATCTCTTCCACATAACACCGGTCCAATGTATTGAAGTGATTGTTGAGCGATAACAAAACTATACGACATCACAGACATAGCTCAGCGTATTAGCAAGCTGAAGTGGCAATGGGCTGGACGTATCTGTAGCAAAACCGAACTACGCTGGGGTAGACGTGAGTCTATACGAATCGTGACAAATTGGCAAACGTAGCGTGAGACGCCCCGAGACTCGATAGAGTGACGATATACGTAGGATAACTAGCGGTGGATGGAAGCGAAAAGCCGAAGATCGGTTTAAGCGGTGTGTCCTTAGGAGAGGCATATGTTAAGTAGTGGGCTTCAATAGGCTGATGACGACGATGAGATTACTCATATCATCATCATTTCAGCCCATGATCGGAGATTGCTGATTCTTATAAGCCACTTATCCCGGTCCAGTGCTAACTTTATCCAACTTCGACCCGATTCGTCTGCTTCGTTCCAGAAGTATAAATTGAAAACATATTAACTCCTATGGTATATTGACATAACCATGGAGTGCTGCTAATATTTTCTTTCATATAATTCTATTACTTGGCTTATACTAACTCATTCAAAATACCCAAAATAGCTTCCGTCGCGAGGTCTCCGAACAAACATGGTATTTTTCAGTTTTTTTTCGTATCTGTCCCGCGGGCCGGGAGATGGTTATCGCGCCCGTAAATAAGGTCCGTGGACTGAGACAAGTGCGCCCATTAGACTCGCTGGTGACGGCGAAAAAACGGCCCTCGCGGACCCCGTAAGGGTCAGCAGCGTCACGGACAAAAATATAATTAATATTATATAGAAAGCATTCTTCCTTAACATATTTTATTCCAATTTTAGAGTTAAACTAGGGTTTTTACGTATACATTTTTGCTATATTAGATACTTCTTCATACTATAATGATCGTAGCTTTAAATCATTACCTATAACACAGGGTACTTTTGTTTACAAAACTATGTGGCTTTTGTAGATTAAAAAAATAATAATTTGTAGATAGGTACTATGTATTCTTTATATAACCTTTTTCACTAAATATAAAAAAAAGATCGCGTAGAAACAAAACCGCTTTACGGAGAACAAGTGGGTTACAGTAGTTATTAATTCAATTAACTTTGTTCTACATAAAAATGAAATAGTTTCTGAATCTTGGAGGGGCTAGAAAATAGTAAATAACTTTTTTGTCTTCGTAGCAGGTATTTTGAAGTTAAATTTTGTTGGATATCTGAGATCTAATCATAGGCATTTACTCGAAGGTAAATTTATTTATTTATTGAGAAAAAATACGGTTAACCAATTACATTCAATCTCACAAAATTTTGACATTCCACAAAAACAACAATCTAAAATACAATTACAAAAATTAAAAAAAAAAATATGAAGATGTCAAAGTACAAAAAACAGTAATAATAATATTAAAAAAAAAAGTAAATGAAAAGTAAGCAGATAAATGTATACTTATCTACCTGCTGTCTAGTCATAACAATTAAAGCAAAAAAATAGTTACTAAAAGAGTTACAGTATAAAAGTACTCTTGTAGAATTTAAATAAAATGAATTACTAAAAATCGTATTAGTGTTATTTTACCAACCGTACCATAACAAGGTGCGTCAAAACAGATAGGAAATGTAAATACAGCTAGTTGTCATCGGCCCTGTCCGTCTGTCTGTCCCCTACGTTACACTAATGATATGAAACCAACAGAAAACCTGCCTACTTTGTATATTTCCCTTTTATAGTCCCAATTAACGCTCCTAAAACTTTTTATGCTAGTTAACTTTTAATTTAATCAAGAATTTTAATTTGGTGTAGTTAGTTGGTCGGGCAATGTTTTTAATATAGGTACATTTACTATATGTCGGATCACATAGGTTGTAAGAATCGAATATGGTAATGCCATATTTGAAGTCGGAATAAACTAAATCAACAAATTAAAACGAACTTAAAACATAGTTTTGCAAAGTGATATTTCCGCAGACTAGTTGGGAGACCGTCTGGTTTCCGATCTGGAGATCCTGAGTTTGAATCCTACGGCATGCACCTCTGTCTTTTCTAAGCTATGTGCGTTTTTTAAAATGTAATAGTATAATGAGCCGAACGGGACGCTCTGCTGATGGTAAGAGAAAACGCCTGCCATTGCAGCGATACACAGAACTTTATGTAGTAAAACAAAGTTCAAGGCTTCGCTGCTTTGGCGCTCATTACCTACTTTGAAAAAAAAATATCCTTCAAACCGGAACACACTACTGCTTAGCGGCAGAATATCTGGTACCGCGATGGTACCTACCTAAACGACCACCTGCTAAGGAGATCTACCACCAAGTGAAAGTGAGTATTGCCGTTCACTTCAAGCGGTGAAGAAAAACATTGCGAGGAAACCTACGCATATGCCCGAGAGCTCATAAAAAAAGTTCTTGAAAATATATGAAGTCTGCCAACCCGCAGTTAGCCAGCGTGGTAGATTGTGAGTTAACTCTTCTCACGAGAAGGTAAACAACGCAACGCATAATTTTAAGTAACAAAACAAAGTCGGCTCACGGCTGCTTTGGCGCACATTGATTTCGAGACATTAGATTGTTAATAGCGCTGTAATTTCGCTGTAACTAAGATCAATCACATCCTCAAAATGATCACCACTCATCACCCTCATAATCCAGCGCATAAGAAACCAATAATCCGACCATAATTAACATCCCGACCTACTTCCGAGATTTACCACATTTCGGCCGACATCGGATAATCTTGGTAATCTTCACTCGACAGTAGTCGTAACTCTCAACGTTATACGAGACATTTGTCTCGAAAGAAAACTGTAAGTTCACATTATGGTATGTCATTCGGTACCTTATGATAAGTACTTAAACTAATTTTTGTTTAACTTCTTTTGTTCAAACGTATGCCGATTGCGGATGGAAATAAAACAATTTTTTTTTATGCTTAACAGGCTAGGTGTTTGACCACATCTCACATGATGCAAAGTGACGGTGTAGTCGAAGATGGTAAAGGACACCTCAACTACAACAACAACTGGCTCTCAAGTGAGGCTGCCGGAACACACCGCACGATGCTTGGCGGCAGATTTTCAACTTGAGGGTGGTAGCTAGCCAGCCGAGTACTAGAAAGTATCCTACCACCATGGTATGGTTTGCTCACGATGTTTTCCTTCACCGGCAGCTCGAGCTCATTGTTGGGGGTTGAACCCACGCTCTTCAGCATGCGAACCGACTGCGCTAACCACTGAGCTATCATCGCTACAAACAACTACTACAATTTCATACAGGTACATCACTTTTCTCTTTTTTTTGTAGCTGTAGGTAAACCTTAACCACACTCAGTAAGAACATAACTCTAATATCAATCAAATACGAATGAAACTCGCGTTTTTTTTTCATTATAATCAGAAACTTTGTAAGAAAACAATATGCAGCAACTGCAATAAAAGCGCCTTTGTGGAAAACAAGATATAATAAATCTCCATTTTCGAGTAGCCATTCCCATGTTTCAATCACACAACTTGTCGAGTTGGTAACATCTATATAAGTTATATTTTCCGACGTGACAAACCTCTCGGTACGTTCATATAAATTTTCCCAACAGGAATCATATTTTATTCCCGAAGAAATCCCGTCGCTATAAAGTACCTAACAATCGTTTTTAAACAACTAAACGACCAAAATGAATACAATATCTCAACCATAACACTACACAGATTTATAAATGAGACTTTAATAGAAAAAAAATATCGGAAAAAAGTTCAATAAAAACAGTCCTCGAAATAAAAAAAAGTTCTAAAATCTCAGAAATAGCCCGAGAACGGCGAAGCGATGACAGGAAATTTATTAGCCATTCGGGATGACAAACTGCGAATAGGGAATAAGGGGGTACTACTTACGGTGCTTAGTAGGTACGCAGTGTTAATTCATATTCAGATTCTGATAGTTCTTATTGTAATAACTGTCTTTTTTTATTGTTGACAGACTAGGTGTTTGACCATAGCTCAACTGATGTTAAGTGACGGCGTGGTCGAAGACGGTAAGGCACACCTAGCCTGGAATGGAACTGGCTCTCAAGTGAGGCTGCCGGAACACACCGTTAAATGCTTGGCGGCAGAGTTTCAACTTGAGGGTGGTAGCTAGCCAGCCGAGTACTAGAAATAATTACCTTTAGGACTTAACACTAAGGGAATATCAACAGTCCAGTTCATTGGAAACATACAATAAGAATTGACTATTGGATAATTTCAATAAGTATATGTCAAACTAAATTAAGTTAAATAAAACATACCTATAATAAGCTAAACTTAAAGGTAGGAAGTTTAGGTTAAGATTTTTTTTTGTATGATCTCAAAATTTTTATTTTGATATATTATTT
Organism: Biston betularia; assembly: GCA_905404145.2. Lineage (NCBI taxonomy): Eukaryota > Metazoa > Arthropoda > Insecta > Lepidoptera > Geometridae > Biston > Biston betularia. The sequence continues at coordinate 753,730 of FR989882.1, read as the reverse complement.
ATTTAAATATTATGAATTTTAATTTGATTTTGTATACAGGTATTAAATGTTATTCTTATTTGATTTTTATGTAACTACTACAATGTTGAATTTGACGAATTAAATTTTTAATTTAAAATTAAATTATCACCAACCGAATAAAACATCCGTAAACACTAGTACTACTTCTCCAAAACGCAATTGATGCTGCGAAAAAACTGTGTTTTATTTAATGTAATTTAACTAGGTAAAGATTTTAAACAAAAGTAAAACTACGCAAGTTCTGAAAGAACAAAAATAATTGAAAACTCTCGTTATGCAGTCCAGAATTCCAAATTTAGAAGTAATTACCACTTAAAAATAATTTACAAACAACAAACATTTTATCAAACGACACTTACATCGTAATATGTTCAAATGCTCAATATATTTAAGAGAACGCATGGTAGCACCCTCGTTATAGGTATCGGGATGCATACCAGGAGACGTGATGTATGGTGTTTTAATTAGGACTTCCCGCGCCATCTAGAGGCGGTTAAAAGTGAAACGGCTCTATACACGGGTTCGAATCTTCGGCGGAAATCACTCGGCAATTCCTTGAACCGAGGTGCAGGATGGCACGAATTACTCATTTAAATTACAAGCCCGCCGGGAGAGATCTCTCATGAGAGACTCGCTTTAATATCACATACCTACTCATGTTCTTCTCTATGTTTCACATGACTTGTTTGTGTTAAATAGCTAATAAAATCATACTAGTCATAGTAAGAAGTGTAGGTTTAGAAGTTTCTTATTCTTCATTTCCATTCCAGGCTTTACATTGATTGATTGATTGATTGATAACTCTTTATTGTACGCACTAAAATACAGAAAACAGAAGAAATAAACTTACATATAGGTGTAACAACTGGCGACCTTATCGCTAAAAGCGATCTCTTCCAGGCAACCTTACATCATCAGATGAGCTGTGGTCAAACCCCTAAGTAGGTACTATTACAACCTTTACATATTAGCTTAAACATTGCATGCACAATAGCACGTAATACATTTTTGTTTGTTATCAGTGTTGTGATCTGTTTTTTTGTTGTTTGTTAACCGGCCTGACTGAGTTGTTGTTGCTGTTGTTGTTGAACTGGCCTGAACCAGTTACCAAACTCAGTCAGGTCGGTCTTTTGGAAGCCCTGTTGTGATTCGCCCGAGTGCTGTTGGGCACGCTCGCTAGTGTTTTTTTTTAGTTAAAAATTAAAAATTGATATGTATAATTATGTGTTTAAAGGATATAAACATATGTTAACTGGCAGCCTTGTATCACAGGTCGACACCTGTTCGCCGAGCAACCTTTGACATGTTCGTCGATAAAACATGCGTCTATAACAAGTTAATTTAATATATTGAATCCTTGAACCGAATTTAAATACAAACAAAACAATGCTAAAGCCGGGCTCCTCAATTAAGGCGTGTCTCCACGCACGTCGCATGCGATTATCGTGCGCAATCACGCGTAATCCGGCGCACGTGGCGGCCGGAAGTACCCACATGTGGCTCGCGTTACTGGCGCCACTGTCGCGCCCAGCTTCCGGATAACGTCGCATGGTTTACCTACTGTTTTAATCTCAATATGATTAGGGGATTATGAAGTATGAACTTTGTAGCGATGATAACTCAGTGGATGCCGCGGTCGGTTCAAGGGCGTGCATGGGGTTCAAAAACAACAACGACGACAATTAGCTCAAACTGTCGGTAAAGGAAAGAATCGCGAGGAAACCATAGCGTGGTAGCGTACTCTCTAGTACTCAACTGGCTAGCTACTCTCAAGTTGAAAATCTGTCGCTAAGCACTTAACGGTGTGGTGTTCCGGCAGCCTGACTTGAGAGCCAGTTCACTTCCAGGCTGGGTGAGTTTACCATCTTCAACAACACCGTCACATAACATCAGGTGAGATGTGGTAAAACAACTAGCCTGTCAGACACAGTATATATTTTTAGTAGGGCAACAATTTAAAATACTTACGAGTATATTTAACTAGCTGCGTCTCGCGGTATTACCGGCGTTATTCAGGATGAAATATAGTAGCAAATGTGTTATACCAGATTTTACCATTAACAATGTGAAAATGTAGTAGTGTACTATAGTAGTATATAAGCGTAAACAATCATAACTTTTGTAATTTGCGAGATAAGATAGATATACAACGCAATATTAATCAATTTAAGGAGGAACCAAACGTGATGAATCTTATCTAGTTATGTCACGCTTTTCAGCTAAGTAACTTTTTTTTTTTTTTTTTTTTTATACATGATAGGTTCGCGTTTGACCACACCCTGCCTGATGTTAAGCAGGATGCAGTCCAAGATGAAGCACGCTTGCCTAGAAAAAAACCTGTTTACTCTAGATTTGAAGACACCCAAATTGTACTTCACGGGAAAAACAGACGCCGGCAGAGAGTTCCACATCCTACTTAGTACCTTATTGTTTTAAGTTTCCCTCTAACAAATCTCTACCAGTCCTACATGGTAGCAACACGTCCGCTATCGCCGTTATCATTAACAAGGCGTTAAATGAGTAACGGCGCGGTAACATACAGCGACGAGATAACCGCCCGTGTAACCACGCCCTTATCTTCAACTAGTGTTACTTTGATTGTGAGCGACGCGTTGTTAGTTCGCTTATTTATGGGCTGTACACGCGAGCGGAGATAAAGAGCTTGATTCTCTGATAAGATGGAGTTTCGAAGCTTTGTTACTGTTTCATGTTAATTGGTATTCACTACTGAGAAATTTTCATTGTTATTAAGTAGGTATAGTAGTTTTGGCGGGAAAGCGGAAAGAGTCGTGTCGCCTCGTTGTATTATTTTCCAAAACTAGTGTTTTGTCGAAAGTTTATGCACTAAAATGGTGGTGTTTTATTCATAGAGTGTCGAATCACAAGCGCGAGTGTGGGAAAATGATATAATGTGGTGAAACATGACTTTGTTACTTCATCAAACATGACTTTTGTAGCGATGATAGCTCAGTGGTTAGCGCGGTAGGTTCGTATGCCGAACTATCATCGCATCTATTGACACCTTAACACTTTTAGTTATAAGAAATCGAAGGTCGTTCGAATTTATATGGAAAGCTAATATAGGTACGTCCTAAAGACATTTTTTTGCTCGTTGTAGAAATAACTTAGGTATATCCTTTATCATCTGCTTGAGTTAGAAAACGTAGACATTGCAACTCTGAATTATTCTTAATAATGAATTATTCAAATATACGTATTAGCAACCTTTTCGAGCTGGTTTATCATTATAAGCATAAAGAAATAAACCTAAAAACAAAACTTGCAACATTCTGAACGGCACAGATTAATGACAAAAACAACTCGGCCGACGTGAACCGACATCGCAAAACGAAGACGCCGTTTTATCTACCATCTTTATAATAATTACAAGTGACTGTACGTCTCAATCGTAGCGATCGCCTTCCACGCATCCCGATTCCAATTACGAAGCGAAAATATCTCAGCGAAAAATAAGCTTTTGGAAAAAAGGTACGAGTAACCCCAGCGTACCTATATTTATTCAAAAAACAACTGAACACGTACAAGTTAGAGTACAAAATTGTTTGTAAATAAGTAGTCCTTATGGCGCATGAGTTAACCCTGCAATGGGCGGAGCGACCCCCTCCCCTCGATCGAAGAGGGGGAGGGACGTCAGTCAAGCACCGGCGGTGGGGGGTGACAGATGTGCGTCTTCGCGCATCGCTCATACCACAACACGATAGCGAATTTAATATAACATCACACCGATATTATAAATCAGTAAGTTTGTGTGTGATAATGTTTGAAGCCATAAGTATGACAAAGGCAGTATTTGAATTCTGGGCTGTGAAAGAAGAAAGTCCTTTTATAACGTAAATAGTAACGTTTGTTTTAAGGAATGTGCGTAAACGTGAATACGGGCAACACCGTGGCACAAAGCCAGTACTGAGCATAAATAATAAGATACATGGCCATCCGCGACGCGCTCTGTCATCGAGTTTGTTCAATAAAACAGCTACAGAATCAACTGACTGGACAGATCCAAACATCACATTAAGCAGCGTTAATAACCCTGCAATAGCTGCTCGTTATTCATTACAACAGACATAAATCGCGGTTGAAATGACCGGCGCTTGAGGATCCGAATTTTTTTATTTTAAACGGAACGTGTTCGTAATGATAACACACTTTAAATGATATTCACACTTTGCGGGAACAAATGTTGGAATATCACGAATTTTTTTCAATATCCGTTTCGTTTGCAGATTAATTGACACTTACCTGAATTGTTGGAATATTTCGATGTGCGACGACGATTTGTACTTTATTTATATGACAGTAAACGGATTCAAAATTACAAGAGGGATTCCGGACCAGAAATAACCGAATACCGATCCAAGCGACGATGAATAAGATAAAACTTGGTATTTTAATGATGTAGATAGTGGAAAATGTATGTCCACAGCTATTGCTTCGCATTAAAAATGTTCATTATAACTAGGATTGTTAGAATCTATGTAAATTAATATTCAATCGGCTACAAATTGAGCTTTTTTATTTTTTATTCAGAGTATTACTTACTAAAGCTTGCTGTATGTATAAATAGCAAAACATAGTTAGAAATTAAGACTAAAAAAACATTCGTAATTTTTTTTTTAACTTTAGAAAAGTAGTGTTTGGAGAGTTACGAGTTTAGGTACTATTTTACAAATATAGGTACACTGATGTTTATCCAAATTATTATTATTATTGACCATTATCCGCATTATAGGTAAGAATTGAATATAAGTATCTGCTTACCTCCTAAATAATTTGCTAACTCATGTACCTACATATATTAGTTACTGTATGGCACAACAATGAAGTTACAAAACCATAAATATCAAAAAGAATGGAGTCTCAAGGGGGTAGCCCCTTGAGACTCCATCGAGTAGGTCGGGTAATCAAGCCTCATTGTGCAGGCGTGGACCGGACTTCCGGCGGAAGTGGGCGGATACCGGCGACCGCCATTTTGGTTCTGCGGATCGCGTGCGCGCGCACTCGCCGACGGGTTAAATAATAAACAACGAAAAAGATGGCTGCAGATTGGGAGCTTTTGGAAGTACCCATGGCATTTAATATGAAGCTATCGATATGAGGCTAATATGAGTATATCGTTAATTGTATTGACGAATATGATAATGTTGTTGTTATATTACCGAAAACTATTAAATTCGCGGATATAAATAACGGGTAGGGAAGGATCAAGAAGCTAGTTTGCGTTCGCAAAAATGAAATCTAAGAATACTTACGTAATTTATACCACACTACAACAAGACAGTATTACATTTTGGAAGAAAATAATTACCTACAATTTTACAATTTCAAATGAAACCTTTATATTTCAAAAGTAATAATACATTTTCGTGCAGTATCTTTTCTATACAGACGTCTATTTTAAAACCTGTACTTTTTTCTGCCAATCAGATAAATTCATCCATATTTTTTTATGCCACAAGTGGCAATTAAAATGACAGGTTTCCTGATGGTAGGTAAACATTCATGCACCGTCGCCTATAGATGATATCTGCAATTTTATCTGTTGGTTCTACAAAAACAATCGAATTTTATATTAAAAAAAAAAAAATGATCCTTTCACACCATTTTCAGTAGGTATAGTCAGTGTTTTACTCTGCAAAACAAACAAAGTAAGTGCAGTAAAAATTCTCCACGAGCGCCTATTATCCAAAATTAACCTTTATTTTCATAGCAGGGCTATCCAATAAATTCGCCTATATTTAGCTCCGTGTTCCCCAGGAGTACCAGGGCCCCATGAATCCGCAGGAGCTGTCTGGACGTAAATCAAGCAACGTCGGCCCATCCATCACGCGCTGTCGTGCCATCAATCCAGCTGCGACACAAATAGAACGGCCGCTGGATGCCCAAACTGGGAGTATTCTCACCTAGCGCGCACGATCTCTTCATTGGGAGTTGGTGTAGTAAGGAGTTATCCATTAGAAGTGAGTCTTATTCGGTGTCTATGGATATGTTTTTACTACAATAAAGTTACGCCAGGTTTCGTGCTTGATACTTTTTTATCGGTAGGAAGATAGGTATCGCTGTTTTACCTACCTATTAGCTTATTGAACATATTATGTGAATAAAGAGGATAGCTAGAGACGTACAATGATGCACATAATTTGCGTATTGTGACTAAAAAAATCAAAATAATGAATTTCTGAATCTGATCGGAACGAGAATGAACCTATTCTCAAAAAAGTCAACACCATACAGTTTTGTTGCGAGTCTGAAAGTACAATATACCTACCTACCCTGTGTATTAATACATACATACGTCTATTGCTACGAAAAATATTTTAATATACCTTTAATCAATAACAAAAATATATACCTAATCAGCGATGATAGTTCAGTCGTTAGCGCGGCCGGTTCACACGCCGAAGGACGTGAGTTCAAATACCAACAATGAGCTTGAGCTGCCGGTGAAGGAAAACATTCTGAGGAAACCATAGCATGGTGGTAGGGTATTTTCTAGTATTTGGCTGGTTAGCTACCACCCTCAAGTTGAAATTCTGCCGCCAAACACTTAACGGTGTGTTCCAACAGCCTCATTTAGAGCTATAGTTCTATTCCAGGCTAGGTGAGCTATACCATCTTCGACCACACCGTCAGTTTACATCGGGTACTGTACCTTCACAAATAAGAGTTTCTATCTATCAGTAGATAAAGGTAAGGTAAGGTAAATGTAAGATAATTTTAAATTTACCATTTATTAATTGTCACAATAGAATAAAAATACATTATATCTAGTTCAATTATATGATAAAACATAAGAACGAAATTATAATTCATTTCGTAATCTGCACGTCGGAGGTACAATTACATGTCCATTTGCTGTCAGTAATTAAACTAATTAATTATAGCAGTTGGCATAACGAACCCAATTACGTTTACCAACAAAGAATGTTAAAAAAAAAAACATCCCAATCATATCACCCGATTAGAGTGGAGATAACTAGCCGGCCTAAAAATCATTAATAGAGCTTAACTTGTTACAGGCTACCGAATTAACGATCAGTGAGTCGACGCAATCATGTGATTACAAACACCTCGCGATACCTACCGGCCCGGGGCGGAGTCACCGGAAAATCAATAGTACGAAACGGCCGCAGCCGAGATACATTCGTCCCGTTCTAGCTTAAATTCAAACGCGTCTGACTCGAAAGGGACAAGAGACACGGAGCTTATTAGGCGAAGCGCATCCCCTATGGGCGTGCCCCTCTTTGAGCCGGTATCGCGCGGACATGGTTCAGTCGGCGTCAGACGCGTGCCGGGCGCGTGCGTTCTCCGCGCTCCTCGAAGCATGCCCGCGTGAGCCACCATGCTCGTGCCTCCGGAGATGATGGCGGCCCAATCCAAGCTCGTCTACCAGATGAACAAGTACTACAACGAGCGGGTGTCCAACAGGAAGGCGCAGATCGCCAAGACGATACACGAGGTCTGTCGGATAGTGCAGGATGTGCTCAAGGAGGTGGAACTACAGGAGCCGAGGTTCATCTCCTCGCTCACCGACTACAACGGCCGCTTCGACGGGCTCGAGGTGGTGTCGCCGCACGAGTTCGAGATCGTCATCTATTTGAACCAAATGGGTGTTCTCAACTTTGTCGACGACGGCTCTCTACCGGGGTGTGCCGTGCTCAAGCTTAGCGACGGCAGGAAGCGCTCCATGTCCCTCTGGGTGGAGTTCATTACCGCTTCGGGGTATCTATCTGCCAGGAAGATTCGTTCACGGTTCCAGACGCTCGTAGCGCAGGCGTGCGATAAGTGCTCCTATAGAGATTGCGTCAAAATGATCGCGGAGACGACGGAGGTGAAGCTCCGTATTCGGGAAAGATACATCGTACAGATAACTCCCGCGTTCAAGTGCGCCGGCCTGTGGCCGCGCTCGGCGGCGCACTGGCCGCTGCCGGCCATTCCGTGGCCACACCCCAACATAGTAGCTGAAGTCAAAACGGAAGGTTTCGATTTGCTTTCGAAGGAATGTCTCGCGCTTCAAGGGAAAAATTCCGCTATGGAAGGCGACGCGTGGGTGCTAAGTTTCTTCGAGGCGGAGAATCGTCTCCTCCAAGGCGGATGCCGACGGAAATGTTTAAGCATTCTAAAAACGATAAGAGATCGTCACCTAGACCTGCCGGGGAACCCGGTCACCTGCTATCATATGAAGACGCTACTGCTGTACGAGTGTGAGAAGCACCCGCGCGAACACGAGTGGGACGAGGCCGCTATCGGGGATCGGATCAACGGGATATTTCTGCAGCTGATCTCGTCGCTGCAGTGCCGCCGCTGCCCGCACTACTTCCTGCCGCACGTGGACTTGTTCAAGGGCAAGTCGCCGACGGCGCTGGAGAACGCCGCCAAGCAGGTGTGGCGGCTCACGCGAGAGATGCTCACCAACTCGCGTGCGTTCGAGAAGCTGTGAGGACGGTGCGTGATGTGAAGTGGATGTAATGCTCGAGTCAGTTTCGGTAGTCGTAGACGGCGCGTTTCAAGTTTGAATCCAATAGGAACTGTGGTCGGTGAAGCGAGTCTCGCGACTACGCATTCCGTTCGGATCGAACAGACTGTAAGTAGAAGTGATACTACTAATGTTTAGGGACACTTTTCGATATATATAATATTTTTGTGATATAAACTGTAAATAGCTTAATCGTTGTACAATTTAGTGATATATTTAATTTAAAAAAAAACATCACCTTGTATTTATTTGACTGAAATCTTATAAAGTAGGCGTATATTCTGTAGTTAATAAATAATTTGAAATCTAAAATATTGATTTGATTTGTAGATGTAGAAACCTTTAAAACTATAGGTGTTTTTTAGTTTTATAAAATTATAAAACAACCAACATCATGTACGAATAACTTCCAAGTACAAATGAGGTTACAATATCTGTAATGTAGGCCTAGGCACACGGCGGAAAACATAAAGCATACTTGTACAAACATAATTAAAAACTTCTAGAGAAAAAAACTACATTTAGATTGAGCTTACAAACAAAGCCAAAATATTCAGATGTAATCAATTTGAACAGAAATCTATTCAATAAAATAGAACTACATTTTACGGACATCCAATCTCTATTAGAATGGTTAAGAAAAAAACTGTTAAACCAATTTCACATTTTACCTTACAAGTACCACAATCCATTTTAACATCCCTTTAAATGACTCAAGTAGGCGAAACAACATCTCTACACCATCAATCGATAGACACAACTCGATATAACCAATACCTCGTATATTCGGTCCTCGATCGTAAACGTCCCGTCCGGCGCTCACGGGTGTCCTGCCTACGTGGTGTCCGATTTCAACTCGATATTTTACTCGTGACTTCAGAAACTTTAGATATTTTACACGGAGCTTTATTATACTTACTTGTAGCTTTATTTTACTTTTAGATTTTCCGTGGGATGCCTATTCAATTCTGTTGGTGCTCTGCGCTGGTTTATGGGTAATTTGAGACACAGCCGCAGCGGAGCGAGTAATTTTACGAAGACCATAGAGTTAGGTTTTATACAAAGTTTTCACTTTAATATATAAAGTTTTCATGTACTATGAACTATTTGCATGATTCTACAATATACAAAGAGCATTACATCCGTGTAGTCAGCTGTGTGATTCGCACATTTTGTAGCGATAATAGCCTAGTGGTTAGCGCGGTCGGTTCACATGCCAAAGAGCGTGGACACAAACCGCAACAAGGAGCTTGAGCTGCCGGTGAAGGAAAACATCGTGAGGCTAAAATCCATAGCATGGCGTTAGGGTACTTTCTAGTTCTCGACTGGCTAGCTACCACCCTCAACTACCACCTAACAGTGTGTTCCAGGAGCCTCACTTGAGAGCCAGTTCTATTCAAGGCTAGGTTTGTTTACCATCTTCGACCAAACCGTCATTTAACATCAGATGAGCTGTGGTTAAACACCTAGCTTAACAACCATAAAAATAAACATTCGCAGTAGTACTTATTGTAAATAGTGTTAATTTGCAAAAAGTGTTTGTTGCATCTATTTATAGAAATAGAATAGAATAATTAAAAAAAAATAGTAAAAATTTTTTTTTACAAAATCTATTTTAAGAGGACGAATTTTTTTTTTAAATTCAAATCGTAATTGTTTACCTACAATAATGTTTAATAATGATGGATACGACAAATAGCTTTTAGCGAGTCCCACATATAAAACAACAACTTAAATCTTTTGCAAAAACCTTGAAATATCGTTTAACTACCTAACTTCATATTTGAGTATTAAAATCACATAGTATTCAACTAAAAACCCTCAGATACGATTATTTAAACTGAACAGACTTTTATGACACCCAAACATTTTATTTCCATCTTGTTTACACAGAAATGTCCGCAGATTCGGAATCGGGTCGTTTATCGCGAATTCCTTAAAAATCTCTAGACAATCGGCGATGCACTTAAACGCAGAGTACTTAAGACCGAATCGGTACCAGAATTAAATTAATCCTTGCAATAAATGTCCTATAAAGTACGTTCGGCTGGTGATACGACTCGGTCCGCCTACGGGTTCGTTTGTCTTAGGCTGTAACCTCGATAAAACGGCTGGAAGTGATGCGGACGCCTTAAATAAATACCGAGAGAGTTAAACGAGCTTATATTGTTTTTAGTATTTTTTAATGTCGAGACTTTATACGCACCTATACATTACACCTTATACTTATGTGTCTATATACTACTACCTACTTGTGAAGGATTTTTTGATGTAAAAACTTTTTAACCATTTTGAGCCATTTTTTGAATGATTTCTCATTTGTCATTTTTAGGCTTCCGTACCCAAAGGGTAAAAACGGGACCCTATTACTGAGACTTCGCTGTCCGTCCGTCCGTCCGTCTGTCACCAGTCTGTATCTCAAGAACGGTGATAGCTAGACAGTTAAAATTTTCACAGATGATGTATTTCTATTGACGAACAAGATATTAGACAATCTCATTTGAAAAAAAAAAACCAAAATAACAATAAATATCGTAGGACATTACACACAGCGCCATCTAGCTTCAAACTAAGCAAAGGTGTATTATGGGAACCAGATAACTGATAGAATACATATATATCTTTTATTAAAATATATACTTGTAATACATACGGAATACCCAGACACAGAATAAATATTTAAGCTCGTTACACAAATATGTTTATCCTGAGGATAGAACCCACGCCTTACAGCTCTTGAAGCAGATACACTAACAAATGACAAGGTAGCCTGACAGCAGATCTGATACAATAATTAGTTGTTTACAATAGTTAGTTTCACCGTTGCCGAATTGAATTAACACACTAATGTAATATTATAAATGTGGAAGTTTGGATGGATGGATGTTTGCTACTCATTACTCTTTCACGCCATAACTACTGAACGGATTTGGTTGAAATTTGGTAGGATTTTAAATGTTGCTTGTTTTATTTAATTTGTTTTTTTTTAAATAAAAATTTAAAACTCTAAAATTTAAATATTAAGAGATAACCAAAGTTTTTGCGACCAAAAATGGACTCAAAAACTAAGCTTTCTCTCAAACCGTTCAAAATAAAAACCTATAACACAGATTCACCATGTTAATACTTGTTGTGACATGGCCCCTACCGCCCCTAAGTCCGCCCCCTGTCGGCTCCTAATTAGGGCACAATACGTGTTGTGTTCGATCCGGCCCTGCGTTGCCTCCGCCCAGGCCGTTCCGATATAATGATACCTCGTTCATTATGATTAGTTTCCTAATTGTCGGTTATTGTAATAGCTGATAGGTGTGCGTTTGGTTCTTTAATTGTTATGGAATTTATGAAAAACATATTTTTAATTATTTATCTGATAAACAAAAAAGAAACCAGTCTATACGACTATTGACTGTGTTTGTTTATTAGATAACTGATTGAAAAAAATGTTTCTTTTGAAATGTATACAAACCCGTTTTACACATATTAAATCAATTTTAGAAGCTTTCGTTTCAACTTACCTACTACAATTTTTGGACGCTTAAGTGAACCCAATAGTTTTTTACCGTCTTATTTATTGCAGACAAGGAAAACAACATTTTTAGTGTCAAAATTAACCTTTTTGAGTACTTATCATGCATAATTATATCTAAGTAGGTACCTTATACAAAACACTAAACTTTTTTTAAAACTATTATTATAATGAGATTGTAGTAGCAGGTGGAACTCTTAAATCTGTGTCTGACTTTAAGATCAAGCAATCTCAGGGTTGCTCATGAAAAACGTGAATAGGTACCTATTTTCAAGGTTAGCGTGCTGTTCTCGGTCGCATTGTCACTTACCATCAAATGGCATCGTGGTCAAAATGTATGCTTGTAAAAATATTTTTATAATCACGACTGTAAGAGTTGACATTTGATAACTTTGTTATAACTTGCTTGATAGTCAACATTAAATAGAACTCGGGAAGTTATAGGCCTATTTTGCCTGAGTACGTAAAAAAGAGCAGACTAATCATGTTTATTTTATCCTATATCCTAAACTACTAATAATAATATTTTGGCTAATGGTGTGACTCAAAATTTTTTATTGAGATATACAGCGTGTTTTCCATCCTATGAAAAGATACAGTTAAGATAATTATGTTTCATTTATTGGACAAAACAGTGGTCTGGCGTACGTTATAATGTAGCGAGGTAAAGAAAGAAGAGGTAGGAAGGTTTTAGCTAGAAAATTTGTGTTCTTATATAACACAAATTTACCAGTTTTTTTTTGGTATATTTACCATATCAACTTTCGACTCAAAGATGAAACTTATACGGCATCGATTAATACTTAATAACATGTTAAGGGCTAACCCATCACCTGCATGTTGCAGTTGTTGTATCTACAATCAATTTTAAATTAAAGTTAGTTAAATTTTAAAACTACAGTATTACTACACTATTTTTAAAATCGACTTCGAAAAACTAACAACAAACACACAACAATATTTTCGATACATTGTGCCATTAAAAACAAAAAAAGAACTGAAATTAGAATGAAGGCGGGTACAATTAAAAAAAAATATGTAAAAAAATCTCAAATTAGGTTATTTAGGTAATAAAATACAGGTCGAAGTAAACCTTCTTATTTTATGAAGTCGATTAAAACATTTAACAATTACCAAATGAACGTACTGGCACAGATAAACTGCAACTAAGTAGGTAATTACTTATGCTATAAACGTCACTTCTACGTTACGGCCACTTGAAATCTATCAATGGGTAATTGAAGATAATACTCGTTAAATTTATTGAGGACATAATCGATTTGAGAAGATTTACAACTTTAGAGTTAAGACATTTACTACTAGTTTTTGGATTATAGACTGTAAAAACTTCATAAAGGAATGTAAAACTAATGAGACAACCGAGGCGCTGTCCTGATGGGAAGAGTACTTTCTAGTAATCGACTGGCTTGCTACCACCCTCAAGTTGAAAATCTGTCGCCAAGCATCTAATGGTTTGTTCCGGCTACCTCACTTGAGAACTAGTTCCATTTCAGGTTTACCATCTTCGACCACAGCATCAGGTGAGCTGTGGTCAAAAACTTTTTTTTTTAAATGTTATGAGACGAACTATACGATTTCGTTATGGTAAGACATATAAATGACCATTATAGCAATACACATTACTTTGAGTAGCTAAACAAAGTCCAAGGCATCGCTGCTTTGACGCTTATTACTTTGAGACTTTCTAAAGTAAGTCTCGACAGCCCTGACAGTCTAGCTACAGTAATCTCCAAACCGGAACACTGCAATGTTTACACACTACCTACCTAGACGAGCTCCCGCTAAGAAGATCTACCAACAAGTAAGGCAGCCTTGCAAAGCAGCTAAGATGAGAATGTCTTATTCAATAGCCATCATAATCAAATTGCGAGTTGCAGCCAAACACCTGGCATGAAATTCTTAAAATTAATCTGAAGTTTGATAGCGATCAGTTCAAGACAATTTTTCTAAAGTTTACCCGTGCGAAGCCTTATCGGGCCGCTAGCAGTTGATAATCATTTAATGATAATTTTCTCATAATAATTATGTTAATAAAAATATTTGTATGGCTCATTATAATTTAAAAGTCTCAGAAGTAAATTGTGCATTTAAATGCATTTCACGGGGAAACTACAGTTACGATCATTACCAAATATTTTGTTTATTCATGGTTTATTCAATACGTATCATGCGACACGTGACAACATGACAACCTTTCACATTTTTTATATATAGAAATATGTATATATAATCAAATAGGTCCAATCAGTATGCGCTTACTGTTAAGGACGATGCGCCGCAGCCGGCGCCGCATGCTGTCAAATTACAATATTACTTATTAAAATTAGGTGTGTACTATAGAATAGAATCGTGATCAATTTGTCAATAAGAAACAAAGATTGTGAATTATTGAAACTATAATTTACTGACGATTTCTGTGTACTTGCATGTATTCATCAATAAATATTGTAAGACATTTTACACAGTACCATTATCAACTCTTATTGACATGTTACATATCAATATAATTAGGATCGATGTAAAACTAAAACATGTTATTTCTCAAACTTTTTTCTGTCCATTGACCAGCTAAAAACACGATAGATAAAAATTCATCCGATATTTTTTACTATTCAAAAAGTGCCTTCTCAGCTATCCTCTTCCTCGCGGACTCTGAACGTGATAGGACGTGCGCAAGAATTTTGTTAAATTGTTATTAAAACAAGTGAACTAAAACCAAACTAAAATATTAATTCGCAAGGAATAATAGGACTACATAAGAATCTAAGAGGTTACACTTCCAAGCGCTGCCTGGTACATCGTGGCACAGCTGGTCGACGCCAATGACGAGGACGTTACTACGCATGTAAGCTACCCACACTTTCCTAGTTTCATTGAGTACTTCATTGACTGACTCACCCCACACGTCCGTGCCACCGCTGCGCCGCCTACCGACCGCCGCTAGCTATCACACTACAGTATATGTATATAGAGATACCTAACAACCCAAACCGATTCTGTCAAATCCTTGCGCTGCTGAGAGCCTAGTACGGAGTGTCGGCTAGGATAGATAAGTGTTGCCATATTTACGCTCTGACTATCGGTAGCTATTCTGATTGTTTGGATTTGGTAAAAGTGTAATAAAGAAAGGAAAGGGCAGGAAAGGGAAAAAAAAAAAAAAAAAAAAAAAAAAAAAAAAAAAAAAAAAAAAATAGATACAGATTAAGAGAGGAATAATAATAGTAGTAATAATGCCTGTAAACCGCTCACCGCCTGGAATCGCAACTCCTAGCTCCGCATTTGTGTCTCCTTTGCAGCATTATCACTCTGACCCAAACATCTCGGAACTCGGAGCTGAGTCTGGATTGAGCGCGGCCTCCTCAGCTAGTAATATTACTACAAGAGGCAAAAACTCAGCGAAACGCAGGCGAGCGGAGGGAGGTGCAACTGACGATATGAACAAGTCTGAAATCATGGACATGTTAATAGCTCTCCAGAAACACCAAGATACAAAGCTCGATACCGTATTAAACTCCATAAACGATATGAAACTGTCGGTGGAATCAATGTCCTCCAAGTATGATGAAGCCTTACAGAAAATAGATTCTCTTGAACGCGAAAGAACAGCTGATAAAAGTTATATTTTACACCTCGAAAATAGATTGGAAACATTAGATCACAAAGTCCGAAACACCAGTTTGGAATTCAGAAACATTCCACAAGGTAGCAAAGAGTCAAAAGAGGACCTTAAAAATATAATCCATTGCACTGCAAAACTTTTTGACATATCGCTCCAAAATAATGACATCAGAGATGTGTACAGAGTTATCACCAAAACAAGTAACAAACCTATAATAGCGGACTTTACTACGGTGTCACTTAGAGATAGCTTCCTCAGCTCATATAAGAAGTATAACAAGCAGCACCAGAACAATAAATTGAATACCACAAATATAAATGTTACAGGGCCTTGCAACACTGTCTTCATGTCAGAAAACCTTACGCAAAAAGAGCGTAAACTGTATTATTTAGCCCGCGAATTTGCAAAGAAAAACGGTTTTACTTTCTGCTGGACGTCGTTTGGACGCATCTTCTTGCGTAAAGAAGAGGGTTCCGCCCAAATTCGGATCACCAACGAAGATGACCTTGCAAAACTTGAAAATCAATGACTAGTTTCCCGGCACTCGGCCGTGGGGTGTTTTATGTATCTTAGTATAGTTATCTGTTATTATAATTTACAACGTAACTTCATTATTCCAATCCTAGTATATTATACCACCGTCTTATCACATTGCGTTAAGATGCAATTTTCCATGCTAAGTGTTAAATCTCTGAGATTATGTCTCTTTAATTTCACTGTTACTAACAAATACTTAATACTTTACATTCATGCATACACAACCATCACATTCCAACTTACACACGCTCAAATGTACATAACTACACAAATCTACACATCTACACAATTTTTTCTGACATTTGAGGTCATACATAGCTCGATTATCTGTATATATTTTATTCGTGTATTTATGAAATACTTGTTTCATGTGCCTACCCTGAACTATCCGATTACGGTAAATGCCTTTTATAGCCTTCAAATATTCCAAATTCCAGATCCTATTTTCCAAAACACATTTACTCCGAATAGGCACACGAACCTCAAACACTTAAATACCTATACACGGTTACAACCACGCAAAGCTTTCCAATGTAATACACAAGTACACTTCGGACCAATATGGTATTTAAATTATTCGAATTATCGGCATATGTTTTACCCAATATTAGAGTCACGCATACAAGATTATAGAAAACATCACTATCGCATGTGCATAAGCAGCGCCAACTGCTCAGTGACTGAGGATGGCCGCTCAACTACCTACTTTGTAATAATAATAGTCTTGCCGATTCTCCGTATGCTTCCCCTTGGCAGTATTTATACCAACACGCACAATTTCTTATTTTTGAATAATCACCTTATCTCAACCACTTCTTTACAAAGAATTAATTTTCGATCATTGGTGTTTCTATCAAATAACAGTTGTCAGTGCTACATACTATTAAAAACCCTAACATACACAGGGATACCTGTGTTATTTCTAATCGATATTGATTGTATCAATGACTAATGTAGAATTGTTAGACAGCATTGACAACACAATTTTGATAGAAAACTATAGAGTTGAGTTAGTGGAAGACTGCAGACATAAATTAGGTGACTATTCTCAACAATTTACTGTATTATCTCAGAATATAAGAAGTATTCGAGCAAATTTTGACAAACTTTTAATTTATTTGACAAGATTGCAATTTTCTCCCGACATTATTATCTTATCTGAAACATGGATTGACGATAACTTCCAAGGAATTATTCTTCCTAATTATAACTGCCATGCATCTACAGTTTTAAGAAACCAGAATGATGGACTAGTGATTTTTACAAAACAAGGGCTTAATATTCAAATTAGCGAACCACCTTTTAATGATGGAAACTGTCTTATCCTTAAACTAGGTGCACATCTAAGCGTCATTGCAATCTACCGCAGCCCTGCGACAACTAATATTAGTGATTTTCTTGTTTCTCTAGAAAGTGCTATTTCCTGTATATCAACTGAATCATGCATAGTAACCGGTGACATGAATATAGATATTAAACCAACCTCAACTGACAGAAAAGCGCCCGAATATCTTGAACTTACTGCTCACTTAGGCTTCATTCCTGGACATGTAATGCCTACACGTGAACATAACTGCTTGGACCATTCATTGGTCAGGTCGAAAAAAATTGTGCGAGTTATCATAAATGATTCGGATATTACTGATCATGCCACTATTATAACTGGCATCGATATCGGACCCAAAAAAAATCCTCCTGTTAATAGAATGGTCTCAAAAGTTAACTACGACGGCGTAGCTAGTGCTTTAAGTAGCAAAAACTGGGCCAATTTTTTTAATGAATCAGATGTTAATACTGCAACGCAAAACCTTATTCATGAGATTGGGCTTGCTGTTAAAATTAACACCACTAAAACCAAACTACGTAGCTGTGACGTCATCACGAAACCCTGGATGACAAAAGGACTCCTTAAATGTGCGAGACGGAAAGACTTGATGCACCATGAAGCAAAAAGGCATCCAGGCAACATAGCACTCCAAGAAAAATATAGAAATTACCGTAATCATTATCTTCGCTTAATCCGTAACCAGAAAAATAAATACGACTCTGAACAATTGCTAACGCATAGAAACAATAGTAAAAAGTTATGGAACACAGTTAAGGACATTTGCGATATCAAAGCTTCAAAGTCCGGCTCAGGTGACCTCCTCAAAGTTAAAAGTAGCGAAATTGACTCATTAAACTACATCAACAGCTTCTTTTCATCGGTTGGTAATGATCTAGCCCAAAATATTCTCTCTAAACTAGATAAGACAGAACAACAGTTGGTCGACTCCACCTCCCTTGATTATTCTCCTCCTCACTCTCTATTTCTAGCACCAACTAATATGCATGAAATTCGAAAAATTATTTCTGGGCTTACAACTTCATCCGCTCCGGGCTGCGACCAAATTAACAACGTGGTATTAAAACAAGCTGCTGACGTATTATCTCCACTTATTGCTCACGTGTGTAACCTCAGTATGTTGCATGGTGTAGTACCGGACTGTCTTAAACTAGCTGATATTTGTCCTGTTTTTAAATCAGGGTCATCTACTTCTGTATCTAATTACCGACCGATCTCACTCCTACCCTCGATTTCAAAAATTATAGAGAAAGTGGTCAACAAACGCCTTCTAGGATTTTTAGAGAAGTATGACCTGCTGTCTGCTAACCAGTATGGTTTTAGATCCAAACATTCAACCGAGGACGCAGTAGTTGCTCTTGTAGACCATGTTACAGTTAAACTTGATTCCAAGAAGAAGTGCCTAGGAGTGTTCTTAGACTTGGCTAAGGCGTTTGATACGGTGTCTTGGCCAATTCTTCTGAGAAAGCTGGAGCTGCTTGGGGTACGAGGAACTGCTCTAAACTGGTTTTGCTCTTATTTAAGTAATAGGAAACAAAGAGTACGGGTCACGAATCGTTACAGTGATTTTATGTCTGTATCTTTTGGTGTTCCTCAAGGAAGTGTACTCGGGCCTACGCTTTTTTTGGCCTATATTAATGATTTATGCAAACTAAAGGTCCAAAATGGAAGGCTTTTTACATTTGCAGATGACACTGCAATTGTATTTCATGGTGATAGTTGGGATGAAGTTGTTAATTTGGCTAATCATGGATTATCACAGGTGGCAAGCTGGTTAGAGAAAAATCTGCTTACACTTAACGCGAGTAAAACTAAATATATGTCCTTTCGAATTACTCAAAAATCCCGCCCACTAGCAATCTCTCCTCAGCTTCATTCATGTGGAACGCACACAAATTTGGTATGTAACTGTCCTTTACTTGAATCTGTTGACCACATTAAATATCTAGGTGTAGTAATTGATCATGGAATGACATTCGAAAACCACATAAGTAGCCTACGTGGTCGATTGCGCAAAATGTTGCACATATTTAAAAGATTAGGAACAGTAGCGGACCCACAAACACTGCGTATGGTTTACCTAGCCCTATGCCAGTCTGTGATAAATTATTGCATCGTTTGCTGGGGGTCTGCGGTTACTAGTCGTCTTATCAATGTTGAAAGAGCTCAAAGAGCTTTACTAAAGGTTGCGTATAAAAAAGCCTTCAAATACCCTACAGACAAACTTTACGAAGACACCAAGTACCTTACTGTTCGTCAATTATATATATTATCAGTGGTACTACGTTTTCACAAGACATCAAAATCGAATGCCGTGCGTACCAAGGGTAATAGTGATCGTCGCAACAAATGGGTACTACCCAATACTAGAACTTTCTTTGCACAAAATGCGTATTTTTTCAAGGGTCCATTTCTTTATCAACTTCTAGACTATAAGCTTGACATCTTGGAATCGTCGCGGTTTGTGTGTAAAAAAAAGATTACATCATGGCTGTCCACGCAACGATATATGGACACAGAAAAGATAATTAAAATTATAAAATAACTCACCATAGCACGATTTAGTTTCAAAATACATCGCTATTATAAAGAGAACTAGAAACAATTAATGGCATGCATACGCTAGATTATACATAGTATATACTAAGCTGTAAGTAAATATAGTGTTAATAATATAATAAAACGAGTAGGGAGTTTGCATAAATAAATTAAAGGGAAAAATGATAAAGACCTCTTATCCAGTAAAATAGACCAGACTACACACACACCCACACACTCACTCACTCACGCACGCACACCCACACATACACACACACACACACACACACACACACACACATATATATATATATATATATATATATATATGTATTATCTCTTATATTAATACCCATTTTACTAATAAATAAAATAAATAATAAGTTCTTATTAAAAACAACGCTCCTCACTTATGCATAAACGCATCCAAATGGATATCTGTTGTACGGTGGCAACAGATATCGACCTAGTACTACCTAATGAGAGAGGGAAAAAATAAAAAGGGTAGTAGATAAATATTTATTGTACTCGTCAGTTTTGTTTACTTTTTGTTTCTTTATTTTGTCTTTTTCCTTTATCATATTATATGTTTCTACCCTTGTAAATGTTTGTTAAAAGGAAGAGCCTGGATCCCACGACACAGGTCACCCTAGTGTGGGATCCATGGAGTACCGTTATATCATATTATATGTATCTATAGTATTTCATTTTGTGTTCCTTCGTACTTTTGTTTGTTGTTTGTTGTTAAATTTCAAATATGTGTATGTGTATTATTAATGGTCATGAATAAATTATCTTATCTTATCTTATCTTATCTTATTATGTTAGCTTTTTTCTTAAAAATTACATTTATGTAAACATATATTTAAAAAAAAAAACTTATGAAACGAGTATAACGTCCGTTCTCAAGAAAACAATTTTCTTAACCAATGTTAGAGTAAAGTATTATTCTAACATTTTTTATTCAACTTATTTACTACATGCATTTATGAAACACAAATGTTATTTATCTACATGTCAAATGTAAAATAAAAAAAAAATGTCGAAAATAATAACTAAATAACCCACCCTTAACTGTACCCGGTGCAAAAGAGCCGCATTGCCACAATGGCTAACCTTGATAAATTTAATTACGTAGATTTATTTGCGTACTTCCAAACAACAATACGGTCAAGCGGTATATTCTATTTTCATCGTTATTCTTTTATAATTAAGGTCTTTTTTTGTCACACATTGGCAGCTTAAACTTATATTTATTAATTAATTATTAACTTATTATTTCCGTTATAAAAAAAATCTATACCATTACTTTTATCAAATTTTGAAATGAAAGACGTTAGCGCAGTGAGAATTCATTAATATACGTATGTATATATAGCTTTAGAGAAGGTCAATGGAGTTGAATTCAATAAACGTTTACGCTTTGAATTGTAATTTATTTTATGCTTTTACTATGAAATTCAATCTAGGTAAATCCGCGCCGCATTGCATGTGGAATCTAATCAACGCTGTTGACAATCTAACTACATGTAATAGAGCTTCCGCTACTGGGTAGCCTTTGCTAAGTATATTTTGTGAAATGAAGCAAAATAGTATGCAAAGTTTCCTTTTATCATTGTGTTAGAGCGGCTAGAGTAGCGTTAAGTTTTCGCTTTGTACAACTTTGCACTGCTTTGCACTGTGTACTTTGTACATTTTTAACAGTAACTTATTTCAATCAGCTCCGCAAGCCTGAAAGACAATGCGATAAAGGTGCCATTATACTTACTAGGTACGTGGGTATTCACTAACTCCTGACAGTATATAAAAAAGTGCTGTTCCATTCATTTGGTAATGGTAAAACCATATTCACATAAAAAGTTGTGATTTTTATGAAACAAAGAATTCAGCAGAGAGTTTTATGCTTTGATTATATCAAAATATGGAAACAAATCATGGGGTTCGTATAGATTTCTGCAATATTCACGAACATCCACGTCCGGGTCTTCGAAATGTATTCGAAAAGAATTTTGCTGATAACATAATTCATTCGATACATCACCTCAAAAAAAGTGATCATCATTATAAAGACTCGCTTCGATTTTCGGCTGAACATTTCATAGCCCACGGCTCAGCATCGCATCGGACCGACGCGTTCGCGGCGACAAATTTCAATGCAATTTCAATATTACAATTTGCGGAATGAATAATTCAATGAGAGCGAGCCATGTATTTGTGATTACAGATTTACATACTTATTTATATTGAGGATATTGTAACCTGTTGTTAATTTCATTTCACTACATTATGGTGAGAGAGCTTAGACCCTTAGCAATCTTGAGAGCCAGTTCAATTCCAGGCTAGGTGTGCTTTACTATCTTCGACCACACCTTCACTTAACATCAGGTGAGCTGTGGTCAAACACCTAGCCTGTCAACCATAAAAAAAATAAAATAAAAAAAAATCTAGTTAGGTGCTAAGATTTTAAGATTTTTAACGATCCTTGTAACGATCGAAAATATCATGTTTCATAATTATTTTCTACCTAGTATATAAAAATGAACGTTTGTTTGTTCGAATCTTATGCGCTGCCGTACAATTCATCAGATTGCGATGAAACTTGGTCAACTTATTGCTTGCACTTACATGAAGATTAGGCATATTACAATTGTCTTTTTTTGCGTCAGCGACGCGCCTCGTACTAGCTAGTTGACAATACAAATGTCTAGATTACGCTGTGAGATACAAAAGTGATAGATATGCCTTTGTCGATGACGGATATGGTTTTATAGAAAAAATCTGTTTTGTGTTTTACTTCAATAACTTCAATCACAGTTCAAGAGGCGCGTTAGGAGGCTAATAGGCGACGACACTCTAGCCAGGTCTCAGTTGAAAAGCCTTGAGTATCGACGTAAAGTAGCTTGTTTATCTGTCTTTGATCGGATCCATTTCACAGAGTGTGCCTTGAAATTGCATAATTTGGTTCCTCCTGCCCCTTTTTAGTACCAAACGGCTAGGCAGACGCGGTCAAAGCGCCATCTATACATGGTGGACAATTAAATAAATAAATATCGTAGGACATTACACACAGCACCATCTGACCCCAAAAAGCTTGTATTTATTTATTTATTTATTTATTTATTTATTTATTTATTTTCTAGACTAAAACGGCACAGTATGCCAATTACAATAGTCCTTAAGATAATATTAAAATAGATATTCAGGTTCACTCACGCACGCTTTACCAGCAGTACCACGTTGCGACCCACGCTTGTGACTCTTTTTAGTGACCTTAGTCCATTTCTGCACGCCATCTTCTGGTTGGTATTCACTAGAAGGTATCACAGTATTGGTAACTTGAACCGGCACCCCAGTAATAACACCCTGACCGAGAGTTTGTACATTAGAAAAATCTTCGGTAGACTTCCGTGCACTTGTGCTAGAAGTATCAATCGGCTGGTGAGACTTAGACCTCAGATGAGAATTTCCCCCGAGCACCTTCATGGCTGGAAACGAAGCTAGTTGGTCTGAGTTTATATGTTGTAGTGCACGTTCTGGCTCGGGCTGTTTAAAAGTCGTCTCCTGGTTCAGTGATAGTACCGGTGACGAAACTTGGGTGGCTAAGACAAAGTGCTCATATTTCTCAAGCTTGGCGTGCAACGTGTTTACCTCCAGCGCATGACTGGCCAGTTTAGTCTCGTGCATGGTCAGTGAGGCTGTATGATTTTCTAACTTCATGTCATAGATTTTTCGTTTTTCATCTATGTTGTTAAAAAGGATATAGTGCGACTCAAATAGTTTTTTACAACATTCAATTCGTTACGTAAGCCTTGTAACTCTGTGGCCAAAATATGTTCCTTGTCATCTATTCCAGTTTGCGTAGATGTAGTACAAAACTTTTTCTTACAAGGTTCATTAACGTCCAGTTCATTACCACTGGAAGCATATTTCGGAGGCGCCACAATAGGTTTTTTTCTTAGAGTCACATTATCGTTATGAACGCTAGATAGTAATTTTGTTGTTGTTAGACCAGGATTCTTCCGGTGTGTCACATTTGGATCGCGCACCCTCTTGGAAACACCAACGGGGGTCAAGCTGTTATCCCCACCCTTTTTAGAGGTACATGAGCACTCGGGGCAAATCCAAATGTCCCTCACCTCGGCCGTAGGTTTTTTTCCACCGGTGCATAAAAGATGGTAAACTTTACAACAGTCTTCAATAGTACACCGCAGAAAGGCTTCCTCATCAACAATGGTGCTGCGACAACCAGCGCATTCCATAGTTACTGTTGTCAGGAGAGGCGGACAATACAGCAACAACTTAAACAATCACTCGATTCAAGTGTATTATGGAAGTCAGAAAACTAATAGAATACTTACATACTTTTTTGTTTGTAAATCCATACTTATAATAAATACAGAACACCCAGACACAGAACAAACATTTGTTTATACCACAAACTATTTGTCCTGGGTGGAAATCGAACCCACGCCCTTCAGCTCTTGAGTAGACATAGTACTGCCAATGAACCAACAAGGCTGTCAATTGGACATACCCCTCGTATGGACTAAACTCTTCGATTCTACATTTATTTCTACATTCTTCATTCGTAGAATGAGGATGCGAGAAATCCTCTACCGGTGTCTTTTTGCCGCGAAGTACAATTTGAGTCTTCAAATCCAGTGTAAACAGGTTTTTCCTAGGTAAGCGTGCTACAACTTAGACTGCATCCTACTTAACATCAGGCAGAGCGTGGTCCGACGAAAACCTATTATGAATTAAAAAAAAGTTTTGAGGTGCAAGCGAAGATCATAACTCTGTATTGCCTTTCTAGTTCTCGGCTAGCTACCACCCTTAAGTTGAAAATCATCAAAGTGCATCTAATTAATCTACAACATTTGAATTTACAAACAAGTAGTATAATTATAATACAGTTGCAGAAATACTGTAAAATATACTATAATGCTGTATGTTAGCTACTTGTTAATTTACAACATCTTATCCGTCCATTTAAATGTGGTATCATTATAAGTGGGTATATATACGCATATAGTGTCTCGTTCGTCTCATTAATTTTACATAAAAAAAAAGTATCTAAGGAATATGCACTTATAAACAGGCGACTCTCTTAATTGCCACTGTAGGGATAAAGGATAACATATGCCTCTTACAATTACGAATGTATTAGTAGAGAAGTAAAGAAAAATAATCCTTAAGAAATAAGTTTTTTTAACACCAACTCATCTGTTGTTAACCGATGATGTGATCGAAATACGCAGACTTAGAAGATTCACTCTGTTTACTCTGACCTTGAAAAGATCTAGATTTATATCTCTCAGAAAACAAGGAAGCCGACAGCTTGTTCCATTCCTTGGCCGGATGAGAAACGTAGAGTCAAGACATCGGGTACGTACCAATGGAAACTCCATTATGTATAGGAGATAGTAGGCTCTCTATCTACTTGTGTTGTAGTAAAAAAGGCATGGAAGTCGTCAGCTCAGCAGCACATTCCTCGAATAAAATGTACAGACTTGCTACCTTGATAGTATTTAATAAGGGCCTCGACGCAAATCTAGGCTATAAAAGCAAACAAAACAGAATGCATCGCCAAACGTAAGATAAAACTGTAAAACTTTAGAGCTCAAAACCTAGGTCTCATGACCAAGTGCGATCTGATTTGGTGTCCAGTCATTGTATTACAAACACTAGAATATATTAGGCCGTCTAGACATTGAGATTATTAAAATCCGGAGCAAGGAAAATGCAGCGGGACTGTATCTATGCCGCGCTAAATTACTTCCACTGAAAATACTACTACAGATTCCAAATATGTTTTCACGCTTTAGGTATGTTGATCTAGCTAAAACTTCTGATCAGTTAGTTTCATAAGTAACTGTAGGTACAAACTTTAGACTAAGATTGAGCTACTTGTAGAATATTTTTATTGTGTACCTATTCGTTTTTTTATATTATTTAAAATAGGTTTCCGAATGACCATACCCAGCCTGATATTAAGCAGGATGCGGTCTAAGATGGAGCACGCTTACCTAGCAGAAATCGGATTGGTTTTTTTTTCACTAAATATTTTAAATTTAAAAAGAAACGTAAATAATATAAATGCTTGTTGCCGCCGGCAGCGGGGCAGGAGTACAGAATGAGGGACCTAGTGACAATGACAGCCGTATCATAGTGCGCTGCCTTTTCGATCTCTCCCTTGACCCAACCGCCTAGCGAGTCTCTTAGTCGAGACTTTTCACAATAATGCCGTTCACCATGATGACTATAGAGAATGATCGCCGAGTCGTCATTATTAATATCACTGCAATAGAATCCGTCTTCATGTCTTCCATGCTAAATGGTAGATCCATGGAATCTTTGTTCCATTAGATACTTTACATCATAGATCATATGCGAAGATACAATATATACATAGGTAAAATAAATTTATTAAGAATTATATCATTGACCAGCCATTACATAACTAGTCTAGCTCAAAAGCAAAAGGCTTTACGGCGGCATAATACTGGTACAGAGAAAACTTCGCAACACAACCTGATTAAGTAGTCGCTATCTTTATGTTTGTATCTAATAAGTAATCTATCATCGTATATTCAAGCATGTTATCGCGAGCAAAACATTAAACAAACATTATTGCAAAGATCATACACAAAAACTGTTCACAATACATCTCGTAAATAGAGGTAACGAAACACCGCGCGGCTTATCTCCGATATATTATAATATCTCTGGCATAATATAATATTTGATAACTCATCCGGACAGTGTGTCCGTCCGTGCGTTAAATACGTTTTGATAGGCCACGTGTGGTCGGACTGTGAGCGGAAGCGATTTAGCGGACACAGGAGGAAGTATTAGGATGATGCTACTCGAGTCATAGTCATAGTCAAAACATCGTGAGGAAACTACAGTATGGTGAGGAGGTCTTTTCTAGCACTTGGCTAGCTAGCTCAAGTTGAAAAAAATCTGCCACCAAGAATCTAACGGTGTTCATTCCAGGTTAGGTGAATTTATCCACTTCGGCCACACCGTGATTTAACATCAGGTGAGTTGTGGTCGAATACCTAGCCCATCTAATATTAAAAATTAAAATGTACTAGGCACTAATTCCCATTCTACTATCGGACAGCCAGGAGCTCCAAGAAGCGATACCGAGTCTGCCTTCATTGTACGAACCGCTAAACAATGGAATTTGCTGCCCGAGTGGGTGTTCCCTGATAGATACAATCTGGGTGCCTTCAAGTCGCGAGTGAATCGGTTTCTTCTAGGCGAGCGTGCTCCATCGTAGACCGCATCTTCGCTTTTCATCAGGCGAATTGGCGGTCAAACGCAAGCCTATAACTAATAAAAAACAAAAAAAACTCAATTATTTAGTACAAAAAGTACATTTAGGTATTTTAGCATCGAATTCGATTCTTGACTATTTCTATGAAAGCAACGATGCTCACTTTCAATTTCCGATATTGTTGGTGTGTATGACAACAGTGAGACATTATACTTATCGCTACAATACAACATGAAGTTTTACAAATTTCCAAAAATGTTATTAATTAAATACAAAAAATATTTGAAGTTTCTTTTAATCGCGTCGCCATCCGCTCGCACTTGAGCTCCATACCAGAGCCATACCTCCGTGTGCATTGCCCCGTGAACCATTGAATATTTACTAAATACAGGGCGGCTCCGAACGTTACCATACTTATTACGGAATCGTAGATACAAAATAACGTTTCATTTTTCATACGGTGCCTGCATTATGCTAAATAATAAGGGTTGGTACAGTTGACTGCATCCATTCAAATTCAAAATGGCGGACACAAAAACGAATGGGTAAAAAAAAAAGTTTTTTTATATCATACGTATAATTGGAACAAGTATACAAAATATTTTTGGTATTGACAAATATTTTTGATACACTTCAATCACGCAAGTTACCAAAAACTTTCAATGCAAAGTTTACCAAAAAATGTATTCATTCAAAGGTAAAACAACGGCTACCTAACATATATTTTTAGAGACAGTTCGCGGCAGGAATTTGAATACAAAAGTCTTCGCGAAATGTTTGCAAAAACATTTTTTTTTTCACAATAACTTATGCGATAACGTGCGTCAGCCAAAAAGCTTTTCTGTGTCATTCCGATGGAAACAAAAAAAGAAAAAAAAAAGTAAAAAACACTCAGGTGGTATGGGATGCATCCGATGACATTTTTCATTTATCGAAACAAAAAATATAGGCAGAAATTAAGTGGGATAAAACAAATGTTAAAACATTACTTTGTAGTGAGTTACACGTTTTTACCGGTTATTTCACGCTACTTGAGTGTATTAAAAGTGTGTACGTACAGGATATTTACTATTCGTAAAGTGAAATATATGGTTGTGTTGCCAATTTGAAAATGAAATAAAATCGACTAGGAAATCATTAAGACAATAAAGGTTTCCCCGTCACTATTCCAAAAAGGTTCGAATTTCAAAAATAAACTTTATTGTTTCTAAAGCTATTCACGCATGGTTTAGTAAAAAGAGAGGACAAGTTTCCCCGTGCAAGTGCGAGAGGGACGCCTGTACATATGATGGACGGGCGACGTCCAATGCTGCGACAAGGGCCATACCTCAAGAACCGGCGCGTACTTTCTCATCGCCGTACTCAAAAATAAACCTCCAAGCTTTTTATGCATTCCTTGTATATTTAGATAATATTGTCGCATGAAAAAAGTGTTAAGTGGATGATTTATATTAACTACAGAGGGCCCGTTATGGGCTTCCGGCGATATAATTCAACTAAACTCTACAGTAGATGCATTTTGAAACGGGTGACCTCCATAATGGAGGACGCGCGTAGAATAACGCATACGCCGCATACATATCGGCATTTTTCGTTTGTTTTGTTGGCGTCACCAATCAGACCATCAGAAATATGTGAAAAACAGTTCAGAGCGTATAAACAGAACAGAAGTAACAAAAATTCTGAACACTGGTCACCAAACAAAGCACAGTCTAAATCGGTGGGTCAGAAAAAATACTTTTTTTCGCAAGTCATAGATTATAACATAACTTTATTGTACACTAACAATCGACATGTTATAACATACATACATATTACATATACAAAAAAAGAGAAAAAAAAAGAATAACAAAACAACATCAATATTAATTTGTGGTAGTACAACGGCGGACATACGAGTTCTTTTAACATAATTGTGAAGACGGTCAGTATTTTATTTTATTTTAATATCGTTACACAAATGTTTGTCCTGGTGGGAATCGAACCTACGACCTTACAGTTCTAGAAGGAGATACTCTACCAAATGAGCTAAAAGGGCAGTAAAGTAGGATAGCAACACTCGAGAGCCAATTTCAAGGATCTGGTGAGAGACGCGTACAGTCTAGCGTCGAATGAACAATGAAATGACAATTTTTTTTTTACGTTTGTTTTATTTATTGTCTTGTTCGGAACAGAAATCATGCTTTGCCGTAATATAACTCTAGATTTATGTTTTTTTTTAATGTAAAACTAATGAGACGACTGAAACGCTCTCCTGACAGTAAGAAATAACGCCTGACCACGATCACTGCAATGGTAGTACCCAGAACTTTGAGTGCGTCGTAAAAAAAGTCCAGGGCACCGCTTGCTAGACGCTCAACACTTTGAGACATTAGATTGTTTTTTTTTTAATGGTTGACAGGCTCACAGCTCACCGGATGTTAAATGACGGTGTGGTCGAAGATGGTGAAGCACACCTAGCCTGGAATAAAACTAGCTCTCAAGTGAGGCTGCCGGAACGCACCGTTAGTCTGAACAGCCATGTGATTTCGCTAGCTGCAGTACCCTTCGAACCGGAATACAGTGATGTTTACTTGGAGGCAGAATATCTGGTACTGCGGTGACACCAACCTAGACGATCTCCTGCTAAGGAGATCTATCTACTTGCGCTACTTAATTGCCCTGATCAATATGAAGTAGGCATACCTTTTATTCTAGAGTAATGTGTCCTTAGACACATAATTTTATATTATACCAAATTTAAAGTGTATACATCTTTTACGTTTTACGGTTTTTGACAATTCCACCATCCCATTAATATCAAAAATGTGTAAGTTTGGATAGGATGGATGGATGCTTGTTACTCTTTCACGCAAAAACTACTGAACGTAATTTGATGAAATTTGGATATGGAGGTAGCTGAGACCCTGGATTAACACATAGGCTACTTTTTATCCCGAAAGCATGTAGCGAGTAACGCCGCGGGGCGCAGCTAGTTTTCCTATATGTGTGCAAAATGTCATCCAAATCCGTTAGGTAGTTTTTGTGTGATTGAATAACAAACATCCAAACATCTTTCACATTTAAAATATCATATTAGGATGATGAATAGATAAGGCCAGAAAAAAATATTTATGTATCCACAGTTAAGATGAGATTTGATTAGGTATCATTAAGAGGCTTATCATATTTATGCTAAATAAAAGCTAATATTTATACAAATTTGTATATTTTAAATGTGAATATTTATAGAACTCATCTGTTAAAATATTAACGAGCGATTCTCGTATTTAGATAAACGTCGCATTTATTATAGCTACTAAAATAGTTCTCTGAGCTACACGTAAAAGTTTCTGATAAGTCTTAATGTACATAAACTTTTACTTTCTTATTACTTAAAAGGCTCGGATCTCAAATCAAAGTAGGTTCTTGTGACTTTGCCAACATTGATCCAAAGACTAAGCTTGTATCGATAACCTTCAATAAACAATTTTGGATTTATTTTAAGGACCGTTTTAGGGTTCCGTACCCAAAGGGTAAAACGGGACTCTATTACTAAGACTCCGCTGTCCGCCCGTCCGTCTGTCTGCCTGTTTATCTGTTTGTCTGTCACCAGGCTGTATCTCATAAGCCGTGATAGTTAGACAGTTAAAATTTTCACAGATGATGTATTTCTATTGCGGCTATGACAACAAATACTAAAAATAAAATAAATATATTAGGGGGGCTCCCATACAACAAACTTGATTTATAGATAATGGTACGGAACCCTTCGTGCGCGAGTCCGACTTGTACTTGACTGGTATTTTTTGTAGCGATGATAGCTCTGTGTTTAGCGCGTTCAGTTCACACGCCGAAAGGCATGGGTTTAGACCCCGACAATGAGCTTGAGCTCCCGGTGAAGGAAAACATCGTAAGGAAACCACAGCATGGTGGTAGGGTACTCTCTAGTAGGTACTCGGCTGGCTAGCTACCACCCTGTTAAAATTTCTGCAGCCAAACACCTAACGGTGTGTTCCGGTAGCCTCACTTGAGAGCCAGTTCCATTCCAGACTAGGTGTGTTCTATCATCTTCGACCACACCGACACTTAACATCAGATGAGCTGTGTTCAAAGACCTAGCTTGTCAAACATTTAAAAAAAATGCCATAATAAATCACAATTTTAAAGGTTATTTCTACGTATATCTTTAAAAGGTTGTTTGAGTTATTTCAAATTAACGCTCTCTAATATACTAAAAGAAACGTCAAATATTTTTTCTAAAAAATAATATCTAGTTCTCACATTTTTTTTAATTTGTACAAAAAGTGGACCTTTCAACTTTCCATCCATTTAAAATCTTAATACCAAGAACTACTTAAGTAAAATAATAACTAACCCAATAATACATTCATACAAATTAATAAATTAAAGTTATTTGAATAAATTGTGGACATAATGTCATTGTTGTTGAGTTTCAACGGGCCATTTGTATATTTTAGCAATATTGTAATGTCATAACGAATTATAATTATATGACATATATTCTAATCATGTGTGGTAGGCATGTACCAGTGTACCTACTTCATTAACGCGAGTATCAATCTGGGTCGCTTCACAGACTTGTGAATATTCTGTTTAGTGGCTGTACGCAACTTTTTTTTTTTCTTTGGTTTTGGCGTCGCGTTTTAAGCATTTGCCAGTGTCAAGTATTTATATGTTTTCAAGTTTCAAAAGTTAAATAAGTGTCCTCGTAGTTATAGATATAGTCAAAGTCCAGTCTGTGTCAGTCAAGTCCAGTCATGCTTTAGTAAAGTATTGGCGACTTTACTATGACGCCTCGATGGAGTTTTGGAAGCAACACGAAAAGTCATGCTTCACCACATTATATCATTTTCTCACACTCGCGCTTGTAATTCGGCACTTTATGAACAAAACACCACCATTTTTATACATAAACACTAGTGTTGCCCAAATTCAGTCTTGGTCTTGCAGTCTTGGTCTTGTTCTTGCGTTTTTGCAAGACCAAGACCAAGAACAAGACCGCGTATTTTTAGCAAGACCAAGACCAAGACTGACCGTGCAAGACTTGAGCAAGAACAAGACTAAGCCTGCAAGACTCTTGCGTCTTGCAGCTAGGACTTAGCGCTATTTCACGAAGTAGTTAGGTGTAACAGTTCGGTGTATAGGTACGCTTAGGAATTCTATGAGACGCAAAAAACTGTATCAAAGAATATGAAAAACTGGACCTATGCGCATTACGACTAATACCATAAACATACCTACATAGCGAATAAAAAAATATCCATTAAAATCAAACTGAGTGCATGCATAGTTATGTTTTAACCATCGGCACTTTGATAATGCGGCATCAAAGGTTTTGTACTTACTTCTCAAAGAAATTTGCCGCTTTTCGGAAGTACATGGTTATGATACACGCGCCGGCGGCTTCTTTTGAAATCATATACAACAATCGTTGCCGCCGCGCCGAAATCACAACATTTGACACTATTTGATTGCCGCCACAGGGCGTAGGTATACTCATGCAAAATAATTTCGAATTTTAAGAGTACCTACAGGTGTTCCAAAGAATAAATAAGTTTCAGAGTGCTTAGAATGAAAATGAATACATTATACTGATCACGCAAGTAGTATTATGATAGGAAAAAATGTTAAGGATAGGTAGTAGATGTCATAATAATTTATTCTAGTAAGTATATATTATAATATTGATTATATGGTTTTAAACTAATTACTTAGGTACTATTATTGTACATTTAGTCATTATATTTCTTAAGTTTTTACAAGAAAAAATAGCAAAAAAGTGTTCAAATATCACCCGTTTGATAAATATTGTAGCCACTTTTAAATATACTTGAAACGTGTAAAAAAATTCTACAAAACTAATAAAATAATATAAAAAGCGTAGGTACTTACCTACTAATAAAATAAAAAGCCTGCGATAAGAGTTTTGTATTGCTTACCAGCCCGAATATCTCTGAGAGAGATGATGAGAGTAAGTATTTACTAGCAGTGCCCGCGACTTCGTCCACGAGGAATAGTAACTTTGGAGGTATAGTGACGTTCAGGATTTATTTATTTATTTTAAAACTTCTGTCATCAAACATACAAACAAACTCTTCAGCTTTATAATATTAGTATAGATAAGTATAGATGTACGCCAAAACATTCACTTATATGTAAAGAATAGTGATTGGCACTAATTCTTTACATATATTTTATTCACGCGTCGCGTCTGTACAAGTAGGTAATAATCTGTGTTTTTTGATTGTGTTAATTGCAAGACTTGCAAGACTCTTGCTGCAAGACCAAGACCAAGACCAAGACTGGGAGCGCAAGACCAAGACCAAGACCAAGACCAGGTGTATTGGCGCAAGACCAAGACCAAGACTGGCTAAGTCTCGTCTTGTTCTTGCATTTGGGCAACACTAATAAACACTCGAAAAACACTAGTTTTGGAAAAAAATACAACGGAGCGACACGACTCTTTCCGCGTTCCCGCCAAAACTCCGTACGCTACTTTGATAGGCAAGTCCAAATGACACGTGACACACTAAGTTATATTTTAGGGTTCCGTACCTCAAAAGGAAAAAACCCTCATAGAATCACTTTGTTGTCCGTCTGTGCGTTCATAAAAACCTTATATCTCGGGAACCCGTGGAGGTATCGAGTTGAAATTAAAACCATGTACGCAGATAAGTAGTCCCTTGCAGCTGTGAAAAAATCAAACTTTTCAGTTATCGTAAAGTTAAGTCACACCCGTTTATAATATCGTGGGACAATTTCACACATCGCCATATAATCCCAAACTAAGCAAAGCTTGTACTTTGTAATTATTAACTGCGATATCGAAGTCTCGAACTTTCGTTCGTCGTTGGATATTGTTCATTCTCTTAACAGATTTTTTTTATGGTTGACAGGCTAGGTGTTCGACCATAGCTCACCTAAAGTTAAGTGAAGGTGTGGTCGAAGATGGTAAAGCAGACCTAGCCTGGAATGGAACTGGCTGTCAAGTGAGACTGCCGGAACACACCGTTAGATGCTTGGCGACAGATTTTCAACTTGAGTGTGGTAGCGAGCCAGTCGAGTATTAGAAAGTACCCTACCACCATGCTATGGTTTCTTCACGATGTTTTCCTTCACCGGCAGCTCAAGGTTTGAACGTCCTTCGGCATGCGAAACGGCCGCGCAAACCACTGAACTATCATAGCTACAAATGCTTTTTGTCGACATATCATATTTAAAAAACAAGTAAGCAGAAACATTAGGTATAATCTAGCGACACGCGTGGGCAGCGCAAAGTGAATTAGCTTGTAGGCACGTCGCGCCGATCGCGCGCGATCTGCCGGGACAGCTCATCAAGCTCGTGGGCGTACTGTAACGCGTAACAAGCTATTCACTTTTGTAAAATAATTAAAAATAATCTGTCTTTAGTTATTTGTTATAAAGTTTGGATAACATGGACGTCTATATTTTTAACGACTTATCAATAGTATTGGATCGCCGCATCACCGCTATCACCGCACAAGCCGCTCATCCATTTGGTAGCGATGATAGCTCAGTGGTTAGCGCGGTAGGTTCGCATGCCGAAGGGCGTGGGTTCAAACCCCAACAATGAGCTTGAGCTGCCGGTGAAGGAAAACATCGTGAGGAAACCATAGCATGGTGGTAGGGTACTTTCTAGTACTCGGCTGGCTAGCTACCACCCTCAAGTTGAAAATCTGCCGCCAAGCATCTAACAGTGTGTTCCGGCAGCCTCACTTGAGAGCCAGTTCCATTCCAGGCTAGGTGTGCTTTACCATCTTCGACTACACCTTCACTTAACATCAGGTGAGCTGTGGTCAAACAACTAGCCTGTCAACCATAAAAAAAAAAAAAAAAACCACATATGATATAGGTAGTAGCAGCGCCCCGCGGTACCCGCTACATGTTTTCGGGATAACTATTTGCTAAGTTTGGGGCTTGATGACGCTGTGTGAAATGTTCTAGGGTATTTTTTTTAATTAGTTTTGCGGGATAATTTAGTCCGCCGCGCGTGCTGGGAGGCAGTGGACTAACCTAGGCTGATCTTGATGATGATTAAAATTAATTCAATTCATCTAAATACCAGAAACTAAACATTCCTTGTTGACAATCGAAACTGCATTCCAGTAGAAGCAGCCGCATATCCGAAGGAATCAGGTGTTCCGTCATAATGGTACCATTTCACCGCAGCCCGCGGCTCGGCGGGGGGCAGGCGCCGCCGCCACACCGCGGGTTCCACTCCCGGACCCGGTAGGTGATCTTTATATTTTCGGGCTAAGTTGTCCCACTGCTGGGCATTGCATCCCATTTTAATATATAATGTTTTATGATGTTTGCTAAATAGATTTCGATCTCCGCTGTCCAATTAAATATCATGAATTGAGCAGCCATGGCCAATTGGCCATATGATGTATAGTATATAAACATTATTTATCAGACTGCTAATCTATATTTAGTTTGTTTAGTAGGTATTTCATATGTATATATATCTTCTATTTATTTATTTTTTTATACACCAACCTAATATTTATTTGCTTTTCTTTCCATGCAAAGGTTGTCTGGAAGAAATCGCTCTAGGCGATAAGACCGCCCTTATACATCAAATATCTATTATATTGTTTTGTTATGTTATATATCTTCTTCTTTTTTTAAATTCTTTTTTTGTTTCATATTTGTGTTTCATTGTAATTTGTTTTTGGTATATAATAAAGTTATGTTCTATTCTATGATGATGATTATGTTTAGGTAGTAATGATTCTAATATAATTTTGAGCGGCAAAGCTTCCGTTATCTCGGTTGCAAAAAGGTCGACAAAAACTCCAAAAGCGATCCAAAACAAATATCAATTTGCGAAACCGAGTCCCTTTATGGATATCTTTATTACCTCGGTGATTAAAAAAAAAGTGAATCGGAATCCGTGAGATTTATGATACACGATAAAGAAATACGACGTGTCTGTTTGTTTCTTCGTATGTGAAACATTACTTGGCAAAGGCATTATATGATCTGTGATAAAGTATTCTCATTTTTTCAGTAGATTCCAGTAGTAGATGCAGCCATGTTTCTGTTGTTCTGCAGGCACACAATGACACATTTACACACACACACACACACATTTTAGCGAAGATAGCTCAGTGGTTGGTTGGTTCATACGCCGAAGGGCATGGGTTCAAATCCCAACAATGAGCTTGAGCTTCCTGTGAAAGAAAATATCGCGAGGAAACCATAGAGCATGGCGGAAGGGTACTTTCTAGTTCTTGGCTGGATTGGCTGGCTAGTAAAAAATGCACCTGTTCCTCCCTTGCGAGCCAGTTCCATTCCAAGTCGTATTTATCAACTTCGACCAAACAGTCATTTAACATCAGGCGAGCTGTGGTCAAACATCTAACCTGTAAAAGATATAAAAAAAAAATATGGTAAGCACTTCATTAAGTATTTATAAAAAAATATTAGTCAAAAGTGTGCTAAATAAGGTACCACTTAAAAGTACCGTCAAGTACTTTTACCTCAAGTATTCCAACCCTCCAATGCTCGAGTTCGGGCACAAAAGATCAAGAGCGCCCATAACAAACGCGCTAAGTGATCTTAACAAAATAGCAAATAAGAAAGTTTAATATTCCCGTTTCAATAGCAGTTGTCGAATATTACATTATTTAATTCAAAAGAAAATACCGTCGTATTTATTAACGCAGGAATGTATACAACTATTGCAGCATTCTACAAATGATCCGACGATTAAGATATGAAAAACAAGTCACTACATCACGTGAGATATTGGAAACTATTAGTTTCAGCGCATACCGAAATTCTTTTTTGAAAATAAAGATTAAGATTATCGTTCAATATCTCAAACTGACCGGGACATTAACGTCTCGAGTTCCGACCGCATAATAATATCAACTAAATCAGCACAAGATACGGTATTCAAGCGAAACACGGCGAAAATTATTGTCATACTTCAGTAATATACAAACTTTTTCTCGAGGGGTGGCTGATAATGAAAACAAATGACAGTAGCCCACGCGCGCGCCATAAAAAATTCAATTCATGGAGGAACGAAAATAGTACCCGCGTATACCCGACTATTGAATTTAATATCGCGAGAGTATTTTAGGGTTTTTTAGCTTTTTCATAGCGGCAGTTAAGAAAGTGAGTTATGAGTGTTTTGAATTGAATTTGAATATTTCAGTATCAGCTGGCATTATAGCAGCAGCGGAGATGTGTCGATCCGGTCTAATTTTACTTGTGTCGCTGTTATTTTCTTATGACAAAGTATTTTTTTTTAATATGCAATACTTTATGAGTGTTTATATTTTTTTTATACAACTACTACGAGTTTATAAAGAAGAAAAAATAATTTACACTTGTATATCTTCTTTGATAAGCGATACCTACACATAACTAAACAAAGTCGCTGCTTTGGCGCTCATTACTTTGAGATTGACTATGGTTAGTCTCAATAGCACTGTAATTTCGCTAGCTCCAGTATCTTTCAAATCTAATTATTCTCGTCACAATTATCTTTAACTTTCGGACTAAGCGCTTCGATTCCACATTCTTCATACGCACAGCGAGGATGTGGAACTCTGCCGGCGTCTGTTTTTCCCGCGAATTCCAATTTGGGTGTCTTCAAATCTAGAGTAAACAGGTTTTTTTCTAGGTAAGCGTGCTTCATCTTGGACTGCATCCTGCTTAACATCAGGCAGGGTGTGGTCAAACGCGAACCTATTCTGTATAAAAAAAAAAAAAACTTTACACACTACTGCTTAGGAGCATACTATCCGGTAATGCAGTGGTACCTACCAAGACTGGTCCAGCTACGAAGATCTACCACCAAGTATAATTTTTATCATTGAACATGTTACATCTTTAGTTTGCTTTTAGTCTATAATCTGATTTCCATTCCGTTGTCTGGTAGAGATTTTTACCTTTAGCGATAAAGTCGCCACTTATGGCATTAGCTTATTAGTTTTTTTTTCAATTCTAATTTATTTACGGGAGTTTTGTGGTAGCCACATGGCAGCCCCATCGTGTTTTCTACCAGGTTTTACATAAAACTAAAATAAAAATTATTTGTACACACTACACACAAACATCTCTCACTCTCTTATACACACATTCACTCCTAGGTTTTCTTGTCTTCTGTACATTTTCGGTGTGCAAAATAAATAGTTTATAATAAATTTATTCAATGTTTCTATATTTTGAATTTATATTGAAGTACCAGGCGCCCAAATTTACAAAGGAGCTTACAATTTACGAC
This sequence comes from Biston betularia, assembly GCA_905404145.2. NCBI lineage: Eukaryota > Metazoa > Arthropoda > Insecta > Lepidoptera > Geometridae > Biston > Biston betularia. The sequence goes on along the minus strand of FR989882.1, from coordinate 715,081 downwards.
ATTTACTAATGGAAAGAGCGCATTAAGTGCGCATCTAAAGTGTTTACGTATTAATAGACCAAGGAACCAGGTGTTACTTAGGAGGTAATAGCTTAATAGCCCTCCCGGTCGTTAAGTGACGGTATTTTTGAAAAAATGCCTATTAAGTTATTAAAACCGTCTCAGTAAGGAGACAGGAGAATGCCACTTACTGGGTTAGCTGTTTTAAAATAACTTGAGATAATTGAAATAAAGTTTGCTTATAACTATGGATATGCGAAGATACATCTAATAGGTATTTTAAATTCATTAAGAATATTCACTGGTTTTGGGTTTGTATATATTTGTATCATTATTTTCGTTATAAATTGCAGAAATTATTTTATTAGAATAGAATATAACTGTATTATACACCAAAAACAAATATATGTTAATACATATATGTTTGTGTTTTTTTCACATTATACACAGCACCACCAGAGCAAACCAAACTAAGCAGAGCTTGTGTGATGGAAGTTATATAACTGATAGAATACATAAATACTTTTTTTATATGTAAATACATACAGAACACCCAAAAACAGAACGAACATTTCTTTATACCATAAAATGTTTGTCCTGGGTGGGAATCGAACCCACGCCGTATATAGCTCAAGCACTACCAGTGAGCCACAGGGCTGTCACATGTTTCACATTCTAAGCTATGTCAATCTCTATTGTGTTTAGGCAATTAGATTTCCCGGAATTTAATTTTCAATGTCAACCAATCATTTATTATTCTCTAATCAATCTACCCTTCCAAAACAAATTAAAATGCATAAAGCACGATTCCCACTTAACCCTCTCACAATAAAATTACTCTTGTAAAATTACCCTTCAATGTCCTGATGGGGCCTAAAAGACCCCAATGCTTTTAGACGGTCGACGCTAGGGGTCGCTAGTATTTCAAGTCTGTGAATTTATAATGTGACGCAGCAGATGGTTTGATGACAGTAATCGTCTATGTTTTATGAATGGGACAGGTATAACGAAGACTTTCTGGAAATTCTGAATATAAAAAACATGTTTGGAAAATGTTACGCTGTAATAATGATACATGCTGACCGCAATAGCTCAAGAATTTATATATAGAAAATTAAGGCGATATTCTTATTTCTTTATAATTTTCAGCAATTTACTAAAATATAACTTTTTAATAAATACTATGATTAATTGAAATTTATTGTACATTCAATAACTTCGTAAAAGTAAATTAAATTAAAGTGGACACACATTTTCCAGATTTGTTAAGAGACTATGTAAAAAATCTGCCAATGTTACAGCAATAAAAAAGAATTTTTATTTTTTAAACAGAGACAGAATTGGGGTTTTTTTTGGGGTAATGTGAAAAGAGACGTGACTTGTGACGGGCGAACTTGCGGAAACATCATATTTTCACTCGGCAAAATGTGACCCTATAACACATTATAAGATTGATTATCGACTGCAGTACCAACTATGACGCCGCCACACAGAAGTGTGTAAACATTACTGTGTTCCAGTTTGAAAGGTACTGCAGCTAGCGAAATTACAGAGCTTTTGAGACTAACCATCGAAAATTTCAAAGTAATGAGCGTCAAAGCAGCGATGCGCTGGACGTTGTTTTGTTACTTAAAGTTCTGTGTATCGCTGCAATGGTCATGGACGTGATCTCTTACCATCAACAAGTTGTTCATGAAAACGACAAAGAGAATGCTGGTATATTAATACTATTATTCCGCGTAACCCTGTGTAAGTGCGTACTACACCTGCGAACATAGACGTACAGCCCATGGCGTACATTACGGCTGCGTCCGCCGTAATTTGTTCGAGAGATCGCGATCCCGCTCTCCAGGGAGGTGGGATCTTAGGATTCTTGCCATTTTGATAAATTAATTCAGGGTTGACACTCAGAAGAAGTTCTCGCGTATTTTCAATAGGAAGGATTACAGATTTGTTTTTTTTTTATAATGCCGGTATTCATGTCGAATAAAATGTTCTTAAATAAAACCCCATCATAACATCAAACAATAAGTTTAGATGTTTGTTACTCAATCACGCAAAAATGACTGAATGGATTTGGATGAAATTTTGCTCACATATACTTCATTACCTGGATTAATATACATATGTGATAAAAATGTTAGGTTCCTGTGAGAATATAAAAACACGTATTTACTTGAAATTTGATACAGATGTGTCGTATCAAACATTATTCCGGAATAAACGCTAGAGTTGCGCTACTCGATTGCCTAGAGTCTAGGCAATTGAGTAGCGCAAATTTAATGAAGGATGAAACAATTGCTATTTTATTACTTGCACATGTGTCATTTCTCTCTTAACCCATTTTTAAGTCAACACGGACGAAATCATAAATCAAAATTACATATAACAAGCTTTTAACAAAAACTCAACAATTAAATACCACATTATTTCCACCGGTAATACGTTTAAGTTACTGTTCTGTATTCTTTGATATTCTTTTACACTAATTTGCATAGAAAAATTACGAGTGACAGCCCTATGAAACACTAGTAGGCCGCTTACACACCACCCCGCATGTTTTGACTCCGCTGCTTCCCTTACATAAATCACACGCCTAATGTATCGTAATGACGCACCAGCGCATCAGAGTACTTTTGAGTATGTCGCAACCCTAACTCACAATATTACTACATACAAATACCAATTCTAGCTACAACCAAACAAAGTTTACTTTAGCTTGATTTCTAGCAGATAAAGTTGATTTTTGCTGGAAAAAATAGCATCCTACAGATGGTAGTTAAAATATGACTTACATAAGGGCGTTAAAGTACATTTTTGTTTGTGCTAGTGGAAGACAATTGCGGATTCATAGATCGAGAGCATAACACATTGCAAGCAACTTCTGTCTGCTGACAATAAAGTGTCCTGTGAAGTTTGTGACGTAAGCAATAAGGTCGGGAATCGAATAGATTTTTGTTTAAGTACGACGCATGTAGGGTTGTCGATCTGTAATCCACATGAAAGCTTTCGGATTAGTGTTTGATGACATCATTATTTTTCAAATGACGATCGTGTTGCGATTTTCGTACCTCTCGAGGGATGAGGGTGGAAAAAAGTTTTTTCTATAATTCAGCACTGATTTATTGTTCGGTCGTAATCTGTGTAAGTGTAGTAGACATTCTTCTAAAAAAACGTCGTATTAGAATATTACAAACTGACTCTCTGCTCCAAACTATGCACGAATGTAATTTAATTTGGCAACTTGATTATTTTTTTTACTCATACGAAAGTTTAGTTAGGACGTGTATATTCAACCCTTTCGTACATAAATATATATATTTAAATGACAGTGAACCGTATCAAAATCCGTTGCGTGTCTTAAAAGAAATAAGTGGAGAAACAGACAGACACATTGTTTTATACTTTTTTGATTAGAAAAGGGAAGAGTGCAGAAAACTGTGGAATGTATGAAAACGTTACTACATAACGTATTAGATTAAACGTTTTTGTACATTTTAAACAGATTTTAAAAGTATTTTTAACTTCATTTCAATTCATTTTTAATTACAGTTTAATTGTTTTAACTTTTTAGTAATATTACAACATCTCCCGTCTGTTTCTTATTGTATCTATCGTGATTATATTATTTTTTGGTGTGCACAATAAAGAGTTTCAATCTGTCTATCTATCTATAGCAATACTGTTTGGTATTGAAGCTAAGCAAATTTCTGCAAACTAAACAAAACACAAATTATTTCCTAATAATTATTTCAAATCCTTAAATCCGCTAGGGACATGTACCAACCCTATTATTCAAACTTTTCGTTTTGATTTTGCACTCTATTACAAATGTTATAAAGTTGATGTTAAATAGGATTGCCACTTGTTTCAATTTTCCAGATCAGTGGTCCCTGACGGGCGGATTCTCCGGGAGAGTGGAATCGCAGATGTCGGCGAAATGTTAATTTTTCGAATTATTTATCACATAACGAATTAAATATCAACACTCTGTATGAAGCAGTGATTGCAATCAAAGGGAAACCAAGTCATCGTCCATTAATCTTTAGCGCAACGCCATTCTGCTAAAAGAACTTGAATCATGTATCGTGTTTTGAATTCTACAGGGTTATACGTTTAGGATGTATCAAGCCATACTCATCATAACGAACAACTTTTACGGTAAACAAACAAACTAGTACCTACTATAACCTTAGATTAAATTAATTTGACAAACTTTCCTCTTCCTATATCGTATTATTGTAAAAAAAATGTAATTCAAGTTGACAAAGATCACGGACCTCGCGGTCTGTGGAGCGTATAAAGAAATAAAAAAAACTTTTACTATGAGAACGATTTGGACAACGCGAAAATAACAGCTGTTCGTGTTCAGTCCTTTTGATCAAGAGTCAATGACCTTTTTACATGGAATAGCTGACTTTTTCCATGATCTCAGCTCGTAGTAAATGTAGCTCACGATACGTTCAATGACCTCCTTTGAAAGGTTACCCCTGGTTTTGAGTAGGTTCAATTCCCACTCAGGACTAACACAGTATTTAAAAAGAAAAAAGTTTCGTCCGCATTTGACCACCAACTTGCCTGATGGTAAGCGATATTCTATTTTTTATGGTTGACAGGCTAGTTGTTTGACGATGTCGAAGATGAAGCACGCCGACTAAGAAGATACCTATTCAATTTGACCTTAGTTTCTTAGTTCTTGAACTTGTTACAAGTTTTGCTTAGGTTGATGGTGCAGTGTGAAATGGCCTTTAATATTTTTATTCATTTTTATTCCGAAAAAAATGAGAATGCCGCGCACTGTCAGTCTTTAATAACATTCATAAACATCTCATCCTTACGCACTCGTCCCCATCGAACGACCACAAGTAATGTGTGTACAAATTGTGTGTACGTACGCGTCGGGTGACTAGCCCCCTGAGGGAGGATTACGAGCCCCTTTTTGCATCCTTAACCCTTGGGACGGCACTGTTATAGTCATGCATATGTTTGCTTGGAGAGCTTGTTACGAATGGTAAGTGTGATCTTGGGCCGGTGTCATATATCAACAACATTTTCTGCACTATAGTAATTACGAGCTGTAGCTGTGTACGTGCACACTAAATTAACACTTTAATAAATATTTAATATGCCATATAATTAATATGCCAATATGGACTTATGGTATTTTTTTTTTTTTATGGTTGACAGTCTAGTTGTTTGACCACAGCTCACCTGATGTTAAGTGAAGGTGTGGTCGAAGATGGTAAAGCACACCTAGCCTGGAAAGGAACTGGTATTCAGCTATAGGGCTGTACCAAACAATGCAATACACAGATGATACAAAGATTTCAGAACAAAGTACTCAGGGGCATATTGTACGCACTTTGGTACATAAGAAAAGTCGACCTCCATCGGGACCTCAAAGTGGACATGGTCGCAACCATCTTTAAAAAATACGCTGAAGCTCATGAAAATAGACTTCATCAACATGTGAATGTCGAGGCTATCCAGCTCCTCGACAACACGGATATAGTAAGAAGACTAAAAAGGACAACACCTTTTGAGTTAGTGTATTATGTTAGTAATGTCAGTGCAGTGAGTACTACATATTATGGAATACATGAACAAAGTGTTTTCCCCTTAATAGAGACAGTAAGAAAAGTGTTGATGGACGCATTCTTCGTTTATACTCTACTTAGCAATTAAGGTTTTATTAAAATGACTTATTAGTCTCAACTAGGCTAGATTGTAATAACAATGAGGTATCTAACAACAACCAGATACATCATTAGAAGGAGGACTAAATTAATACGCTTTCCGACTGACAGTTTTTACGTTCCGGGGTCCATGTTATTTTAGACGTAAAACAAAATACTGTGGATGTTGATACCGATCATTTCTAAGTAAACATTCTAATAAAGTTAAAAATGTAGTAAAAATAAAAATTGAAAATTTTCCGTACAATTCTTAGAGTAGGTGCCGCCTTTTTAACAAAAAAAAAAAGAACAGAATTATTGCTAAGTAAACATTTTGACTTTCATCCCCCCACGGAAACTGCGCCGAATTGCAGGATAAAATGTTTCTAAGTCTATCTACCTCATAGTATGTACTATAATGATGGCAAGTTTCATTCAAATCCCATAAATAGTTTTGGCGTGGTGCTCTTTTAAGATACAGACAGACTGACAGAGAGACAAAACACAATTTAAATACATTTTTTACTTCAGCATCTATAATAAACTTTTTTTTCTCTACAGAATGTGACCTCCAACAGTTTTATTATAAGTATTTAGATGTCACAATAAACCATCAAAAATTGAAGAGAATTATGTCTGGAAAGAGGGTCGGCAACACTGGTAATGCTAGCATTAAATTTAGAGCTTTATCAATTTTTTATGTATTTTTTTCTAATTTTATGAGTGATTCCAAATTTAACTGAAGTTACATAATTATACATATTTAGATCTTTATTTCAGACTAACGTAATTGTTTCATTATGTTAGTCTGAAATAAAGATCTGATGCTTATAAAGTATTTTTATGACGAGTATCACTTACCTTATCGAACGATCTCCACGAAACTCCATCCGCCCATAACTTTCCTCCCTTATCTCCATCTTACCTTGACTTACTCGAGAAGCGAAAAAATCTCTTGTTTCCACACTTACCTGTAAAGAGGGAATAAAAAAAGTTATAATATGTAAGACGAAAAGTTTCATTACAACACTAGTTCATACTCTCGAGTTTGGATTTAATCAAAAATTGTTTATCTCTACATAGTATAAAATTAAACAAAGTAATTTCTCACCGTCTCTACGTTTAGATCTTTTAAACTACGCAACAAATTTTAATGCGGTTTCCATCAATAGACAGAGTGATTCAAGAGGAAGGTTTATGTGTACAAATTTTGTTTGTAATGAATAGGCTCCGAAACTACTGGACTGATTTTAAAAACTTTTTCACCACTGGGAAGCTACTCTATCCACGGGTGACATAAGCTACTTTTTATCCCTGTATTCCCACGGGAACGGGAACTACGCAGGTGAAACCGTGAGGCGCCCACTAGTGTATCATACATGCATATGCACTACATTAGTTTCTACATTGCACACGTGCGAAGCCGGGGCGAGTCGCTAGTTAACAATATAATCGTCATCACCGACTGTCCTAATCAATACCTCTGCCTCTCATTTGGTAGAATGTCTGCTTCAAAAGCTATAAGCCGTGAGTTCGATTCCTACCCAGAACAAACATTTATAAGTTCGTGTTTTTAAATTTTTTTTATCAAGTTTTTTTCTGTTGTGAACAAGAATTGATCTAGTGACACTGTGAACGTTTGAGACGAATCCTATAACTTACGACACTCAATAGTTGAATAAGTAAAGCCGTTGTTTCTACAGGAAGTCAAAATATATACTAAAAGATAAACATAGCTAAATACAACAGAAAAACATTAATTTCTTCTGTTACTTGAATAATCGCGTAAAGTTATGTTCCTAGGATGTAAAGCAAACCCACAGCTAAAAAATACAGATAAAAACAATGATTTGTGTGAGAGTAGTGTGCGAATTTTGTAAGACATAAGTATTCTTAAAGTTTGTTCAAATGTTATTTTTTTGTAACTTGATATGTGGACAGCGTTATCTATTCGGCCATCTGAATTATGGAAGCTGGTTTTAAGAAAAAAAGTGATTTGTGACTTTAATTTTCAGAAAAAAAAAATCTTTGCTGCTGATCGCATATAAAAGAATACGCGAAACTGTATTAATTAGTAAACTTGTGACTTGATTATGTGGATTGTTTGTGTGTGTTGATCAAGCCATCGAGTAATAAATATTTTTTTTCATTCATAGACGTCTTCGCACATTGTGCATTTGCTAATATAAATTTATTTTAAGTTATATCGTTAATATTAGTGACTTTCTCCAGTTTTTAATGGACAATGGACATCTTCTAAATTGATAGTTCTGTTGGCTCTTTGGTAGTATATCTGCTTTAAGATTATATAGGGCGTGGGTTCGTCATTCCCTGATACACAGACCATGAAAACCGGGAGACAACGCAAGAAAATTCTACTACATTGCATCCCTTAGTCACGTCAAATACCTAACGGTGCGTTCCGGCAACCTCACTTGAGTGCCAGCTCCATCCCAAGCTAGGTGTGTTTATCATCTTCGACCACACCGTTACTTAACATCAGGGCTATGGTAGCCTGTCACCATAAAAAAATATAATAATATGACAAAATACATTTTTCACAATTCCTATCCAAGAAATAACAATTAATCCATTTTGACCACCACCACTGGTAGCGGGGTAAAATTATAAATTTACGTTCGCATCCAGAGGTACGCGAGCTCATCTGGTCAAAAACTGGTCAATCCTCATAAACTATCCGCTATCTTAACTACCGACTACTATGTCGTTCTACACCTCCTATCTATATTTTAGGGGCAGAGCTACACCAAAGGTTGCATTGCTGAGACGTAGATTGCTTTGCCAACAACGTGAAGCGATATCGCTGCATTTTAATTCAGGGACAAGATAACTAGATCTTTTCAAAGTCAGAGTATAGGTATCTTCACCTTCGACCACATTATCGATTGTGCCATCAGGCGAGTTGGCATATTCATAAAAAAAACGTGTCTAAGGGTTCTAAAATTTTTTTAAGGATGTGTTGCCAACCTGCACTTGGCCAGAGTGATGGACTACGAACTTACTTCTTCTCAAAACGAGAAGAGATGCCAGCTCAGCATGGAAAAGTTTATAAAAAACAAGACTTATCCACACTAAAGTATTGTCTTTGAGAATCGCGACGTGCAATTGGACTGGTCTAGAACCCGAGTTGTCTACGGACCAATGCCATTACGATCTCCGCTTACAATGAGGCCCTGGCTTAACTATCCCTATTGCAGGAATGTCGTAATGAACATGTTAATATAATTGGTGCTTGTTTATATCTAGTAGAGCTACCATAAACGTCTTCGTGTAAACTTTTACGAGAGTTTTATGTGAAAATTGATATAAAACTATGCCGCAGAGATTACCATAGAGCCGATACAGTCGAATAAAGCAGAGATTAATAACGTGTTTCGTTATCTAAGTTATTGTCGCTGGGCTCGTTCCGAATTCCAGTAACTTGAATATTGAATACCGTTTATGAAGTTAAAGTAGGCGACTTGTGGGTGCTGCGACAAATAAAAATTTGTAAAACAGATTCATTCATTAATTGACTGATAAGATTTCGATAGAGTGGCATCTTAAAACCGCTAAACATCGCGTAAGATAAATACAACTATATTCATGTTAATTTGTCATAAATTATCGAGAGCTTTTTTTGTTAAATCAATATCTGATAATTTACATAAAAATTGGCTACATTTTTTTCCCCATTTTCATCATGTAACTAATTTTATGTTGTTGTGCCTTTTCTCGATTTCACTTTGGCCTTATATTCAAATAGCCATTCAAGCTCCAACATTACCAAAGCAGCTGTCACCTCTACATTCAAAGTCACCCATATAAATATTGTCAACAGTCGGCTCTCCAACAATCGATGATCCATGACGCGACGTCACTGACCACTCACCGCTATGTAAAAAAAAACAACTAAAAAGAAAAAAAACTCCACTCCCGAGAACAACGCATAAATATATCAAAGACAAAACAATGGGACATCGAGATATCGCATCACACGCCAACGACCCACAGACATATTTCAAAAACGAACAAAAAAACATTGAAATAAAAAAAAAAACAGTCGAAAAACCAACATCGAAAAAAATACGTGACGGGCATTAATTAAAACGGACCCACGGCCAGGAATTCAGAAAGACAAAGAGGTTAAACAAACTTACGCAGTGGGTTTCTGGAGATGATCATCATCTCACATTTTTAATCATCCGGTGAGGTTGGTATCGCGTCGATCGAAAATTTACCTTAAAGTTAGAGCGATTAGGGCTCGAGTGGCCGATCAATGATACAAAGTTTATCTGGGTATGACACAGACCACTGAATTAATAGAGCTTCAATTTACATATTTATGTTTTGCCATACACTTAATATGTGCCAAACGGTAACCACTTACAAGCACTATCACTGTCGCTGTGACTATGAAAGCAGTTATTTCCTAATAGGGTACCTACTGCATACTTACGCCGTTTTTTCTAGCACTCAAGAAACTTCCAGATTGTTCAACTTGTTAGCATGTACGATGAGAATGCGTCAAATACTGCGTGACAGCCCCGTTGGTTCATTGGTAGTATATCTGCCTTGAGAGCTGTAGGGCGTGGGTTCGATTCCCACTCAGGGCAAACATTTAGTGAATAAACACAATCATGTTTGTTCTGTGTCTGGGTGTTCTGTATGTATTATAAGTATGTATTTACAAAAAAAAAGTATTTATGTATTCTATCAGTTATCTGACTTCCATCACACAAGCTTTGCTTAGTTTGGGGTCAGATGGCGCTGTGTGTATAGTTCCACGATATTTATTATTATTTATTTATTTAATTTACAGAAATACCAAAGTTTTGAGTTTTATTAGTGTCAGCAATACTAAACCTAAAAAAATGAACACATCACTATGTTCTGATTTAAATACTATCGACGTTATTTTACCATGTATGCACAATTTATAGCAGTTATTATGTCTATGCCTTGTCTACTAGTTAGGTCCTCGGCGCCACGGAGACCTGTTGAAAATTATTTTTTTGTTCGGATTGTCACCGTTGTTTTAATGGCATTACGCATCGAGGAAGGGTTATCTCTCGGTCCGATCTGGTCCGCAGGTCGCAGGTACGCCTGCAAGATTGATCGGACGACACCCGACAGTTTTATGCCCGATTCTTGGATGTCGTCGGAGAGGTTATTAAATTAGTGATAAAGGCCATAATTATCCGGCGTATACTTAAAATTAGAACTGTCATTTTTATCGACGCTTTGGTGAATGACTGAATGGTGTGTTTAATGGATGCGGTGTTTTGTTATTCTAATTCATCATTCAAACGCGTCGTTCATTAGAGAGACATTTGCAAATTGATTTTTATGGTACGGATTTTTTTCGTTGCCTTTTTTTATATTCAGATGTATTTTAAAGTGGTATCTTTTTATAGATCTTTTTGTAGCCGTGGGCGACAAAACGTTCGCAATGCATCGCAACAATAGTTGTCAACACAATGTCATATAGCGACGTTGCGCGACGTTCGGACTAACAAAAGAACAACGACGAATAGTCAGGGGGAGGATAGATTGGCGTTAGTAAGAAATGTTTTATCTCATGTTTTTCATTGTTGTTATTATTGTGAAGTATTTATAAGGGTGGCGCTTATACTTCTATAACGCTTACAACTTTTTGTGGGCGTGTAAAAAAAATCATTTCAGAACATTGCAGTCTCAAATCATACAAAATTTGATATTGCTAAAAATCATCAATTTGCTGAATTAATAATTAAATGAGCAAGTTATAATAGCAATCAAAAAGACCTTCAATAACAGTCATCATCATCATCATCATTTCAGCCATAGGACGTCCACTGCTGGACATAGGCCTCCCCCATTGACTTCCACAAAGATCGGTTGGAAGCGGCTCGCATCCAGCGCGTTCCTGCGGTCTTAACAATAAATACCATCAATGACGTAACAAAATCATAACAGCTGCATCAAACAAACAAACAGATATCTACCTCTCGTCTATATCTGGTGTTCATCGGTGAAATACGAGCCCTGGGTTGAGCAACAATGCTATATTGCATTACCTTGCGTTTCAGAAAATGTTCCAAGGCCCACTTGAACAAAACTTTTATAAATTTCTAAACAGTGACGTGTTTAACCACAATCTGTCTGATGTTAAGCAGTGGTGTGATTTAAGATGAAGCACGCTTACCTAGAAGAAACGAAGGGGGAAACAAATTGTGCAGTTCAAGTGCATCCGAAATGTATCCGGTAAGAAACTGACAAGCCAGCAACTCTATGACGATGCTGCAGACTTTGAAACCAAAACTCAGGTAAAGTGTCAAGTTCAGTAAGTGTTATCAGTCGTTACCTTATAGAATTAGTAAACGTGAGGAAAAGAAACGGTGACGTGCGTTTTCCCATTGCAGTATCATCTAAGATAGTTGCTTTAATAGTTAGATCATTTTATTGAGATTCTGAAGGCCGATATGCATCAAAGTCTTGTGGAACCGCGTTGGATTGCTTCTTTTATTCTTAATAGGTCTAGGTTTTACTATACCTTGTTTGATGTTAAGAAATGATTGCGGATGGAGTACGCTTATTTAGAAGGAACCTGTTTACTCTGGATTTGAAGAAGTCTTACTATTTCCGTGGCTTCTGGAAAATTAATAATAAAGTTTTTATTTTGTTTTATCGGTTGTTTAATGATTCTATTTGTAACGATTAAACAGTTGAATAGCGTAACCACTGGTTAAGTATTACGACGACGGGCCTTATTTTTAGAAAAAAAACACTAGTTCCAAAAATGGAACGAGACGGGGCAAACAATACTCAATAGAGATTTAAGAAGGGATTTTGACTCAAAGGGATTTGAAATCGTCTTTTGTTTCTGCGGGCCTTTTAAATTTCACGTCTTGGGGTAACTGGACCGCGCTGTGCGGTGCGACTGTAAGCGGGTTAAAGAAATCGCAAACCTGCAGGACGTTCAGCGATAACAACCTCTCCTACTAGATGACCTATTCATTATTTGTTAGACTATAGATCAGACACTGGAAGACACAATTTTGAATTCACATTTCAATAAAGAACTGCGTTGCTACCTTATAACATAATTACAGGTAAATAAATGACAAAGTTTTGTTTGCATTCGATTATAGTGACATATTTTTCATGTTAAAAAATGTAATGTTATTTATAGACTAGATAGATGTATAGAAATGTGACTTGTAACTTGTACTATATAGGTCATTGGCCTACGAGAACCTCAAACGTTTTTATATATTACTAGCGGACGCTTCGCGGTTTCACCCGCGTAGTTCCCGTTCCCGTGGGAATACAGGGATAACAAGTAGCCTATGTCACCCGTAGATAGTGTAGCTTCCCAACCGTGAAAAATTTTTTGAAATAGGTCCAGTAGTTTCGGAACTTATTCAATACAAATAAACAAACAAACAAACAATCAAATCTTCCCTCTTTATAATAGTATAGATAGATAGATAATATCTTCTTGCGATTGTTGATTGATCATGCCGGCATAGATCAGACCTTGCTTAATTTGTGGCTAGATGGTGATGAACGAAATGTTCAAGGGAATATTTATTTAAATTTATTAGCCTACCGCTTTCCGCTTCCACACCAGACTAACCGCCAAAATTCAATGCAATTCTTCCAACAGTCGGCGCGCTTTGTCCCAACCCTAAACGGGTAGTGATGTGCTTTTTGCCGTGATAAAATGCGGCGCGGGCGCAACCAACGGCCTGTATAAAGCGAATAATAGTTTATTGTGTGAAAATAATGATGTTCTTTTTTGTCCAGACGATTATTAGAGTGGAGAGAGTTTAGGATTAAAGTCCTGGAACGACGTATACTGTTACATATTCTGCAGTGGCGTAGGATGTTGTACAATATCCTTGAGTACTTTCTCGTACTCGGCTGGCTAGCTACCACCCTCAAGTTGTAAATCTACGCCAAGCATCTAACGGTGTGTTCCGGGAGCCTCACTTGAGAGCCAGTTCCATTCCAGGCTAGGTGTGCTTAACCATCTTCGACTACACCGTCACTTAACACCAGGTGAGCTGGAGTGGAACACCTAGCCTGTCAACAACAAAATAAAAAATAAAACAAAAAACTAGTTTCTCTTGCTGTAAACACTCTTGGTGGTGTCTATAATGATAACAATCTCCATTTTTGAGGGACGCGCGGCCCGAACTTGTGTATCGTAACATGAGATGTCAAATCCATATGGTCAGTGAATCATAAATCTATGTGATGTTCATCGAGATAGCTCCGTATTGATTACACTGCAGGTGACAATTCCGGTCGCCGTCTGGGTGGCAACGTAACCACACGATACTAATTCAATGATTCGTATCTATTTACAAACTAGCTACACACTACGCAATGTTCCACGAACGTGATTATTCATATTGGGCGAAGGAAAATATTCCCGAAAACAAAGGTAGTCATGCCGAAGATTCAAGATTCAACATCATCATTTCAGCTGTAGGATGTGGACATGGACCTTCCCCATTGACTTCTATGAAGACCGGTTGGAAGCGGCTCGCATCCAGCGCGTTTCTGCGGTCAAGCAGAGGGCTAAGCCAGTGGCCAGAGGGCCAGTTCCATTCCAGGCTAGGTGTGCTTTATCATATTCGACAACATTTTCACTTAACATCATGTGAGCTGTGTCAAACACCTAGCCTGTCAAATATAAAAAAAAAGGCTTTGCTCGGAGTTTTCCTACCAGATCGAATCAAAAATGAGGACGAACGAAAATAATCCGTAAACGAACTAAAGTAACCGACATAGCTCAGCGAATTAGCAAGTTGAAGTGGCAGTGGGCAGGGTACATAGCACGCAGAACTGATGGCCGATAGGGGTTCCAAAGTACTAGAGTAGATATCACAGACCGGCAAGCGCAGTACAGGACGTCCACCCACAAGGTGAACAGACGACCTAGTAAATACCGCAGGATACAACACTGATGCGATAAAAATATAATATTATATATTTTAAATATATTGTAGCGATGATAGCTCAGTGGTTAGCGCGGTAGGTTCGCACGCCGAAGGGCGTGGGTTCAGACCCCAACAATGAGCTTGAGCTGCTGGTGAAGGAAAACATCGCGAGGAAACCATGGCATGGTGGTAGGATACTTTCTAGTACTCGGCTGGCTAGTAGCTACCACCCTCAAGTTGAAAATCTGCCGCCAAGCATCTAACGGTGTATTCCGGCAGCCTCACTTGAGAGCCAGTTCCATTCCAGGCTAGGTGTGCTTTACCATCTTCGACCACACCGTCACTTAACATCAGGTGAGCTGTAGTCAAACACCTAGCCTGTCGACTATAAAAAAAAAACAAAGGTTTTTTAACTTTCACCATAGACGCAATGATGAAGATACAGTCGATCTTGTAACTGGATACCTGACACTCAGATTTAACTCTATATTGAAGTATTTATTTAAAATATTGCCTTGTCATCTCATTTGTTGGTAGCTCTGCTTCTTGAACAGAGAGTCTATCTCGAATCTATTCTAAATGTATTTATTTACAAAATAAGTACAAGTAGTACGAGAGGCTCCATTGATGGTAAGAGAAAACGTCTGTACATGACCATTGCATCGACATACAGAACTTTGAGTAGTTAAACAAGGTCCAGGGCATCGCTGCTTTGGCGCTCATTACTTCGAGGCTTTCGATGGTTAGTTTCAACAGGCCTGTAATTTCGCTAGCTGCAGTACCCTTCACACCGGAACGTAGTAATGTTTACACACTACTCCTTGGCGGCAGAGTATCTGGTACTGCGGCGGTACCTACCTAGACGACCTACAATATTTATTTCTAAAAATATTCAAGTAATATAGCAGTTACTTTTAGTATATATGCTGTTGCTACCTTTTCGTGGCGTAACACAATCCTTGAGACAAACTGAAGTGCAACCAATCATGAAAGTCGTAATAGTTATGTTCAGTGTTGCGTGAAGCGAACCGATGGAAACCGATGGCGGAGACAAAGGTCGGTGCGGACAAAGGGAGTCTGATCAAGATATCAGATGATGGTTCAAGATAGAAGATTCAGCGGAGCGCTACGAACTATTTTAAATGAGTTTATTAGTGTACTAGCTGCGCCCCGCGGTGTTACCTGCTACATGTTTTCGGGATAAAAAGAAGCCTTAGTCCAGGGTGTCAGCTAGCTCCATACCAAATTTCATCAAAATCCATTTAGCAGTTTTTGCGTGAAAGAGTAACAGACACCCATCCATTCATCCAAACTTCACATTTAGAATATTAGTGGGATAGTAGAATAATAAATAAATTCCGCTTGCGCTCTTCAGTCGCGGCACAGCGCGGCCTGCGCTTGCGTCGGCTCAGCGCAGCGGAGCGCACGCGTCAGCGTAATGCGAGCGGCGCCGGCGTTGCTCCGACCAAGACGATTAGCAACGTTCGCCGATAGTTCTACCTTAGTCCACATTCGATACTCGTACCTCTGCACAAGTACTATAAATACTTATAGTAGTAGCATAGGTGCGAGTAGATAGATAAACTCTTTATTATTAGCACCAAAAATTACACACATTTAGAAAAAAAAAACTTAGCAATTATTTATTATGATCAAGCTACGTGTTGACCATAGCTCATCTCGTGTGAAGTGGCGGTGCGGTCGAAGATTGTAAAATACAGTTAGCCTGGAACGGGATTTTTAAATTACCTAATTAATTATTGTAAATTGTATTGTTTTTGTTTTGATTTTGTATGTGACCTACATATAATGTGTAATCCTAATAAAATTATAAATGTGACAGTTTGTGAGGATGGATGGATGTTCGTTACTCTTTTACTCTTTTCTTTTCACGGCACACGTATAATTTATGAGCTGGATTAACACATAGGATACTTTTTATATTTACTTTATTTTAAGTTATTTTATTTTAGGTCAATTCTTGTGTGTTTATTATATCTGAGTGACATAGACTATATGTATTTATATTGTTAAAAATAAATAAAGAATTACTATCCAAACTGAATAAACTTTTTGGTAAATTCCACGCGTACGAAGTCGCAGGTAACAGCTAATACCTACTTATAATATATAATAATAATAATAATATAGCCATTTATTCAGATCTACAACAAAATATACTCTTATTCTAGTAACTGGTTTTTACTTATTTTTTGCAGATCTGTTTGCCAGTCGGCAAAGGCCTCCTCCAATCTTTTCCATTCGCGTCTTTCCGCAGCCACTCTGTTCCACATCACTCCTGCCACTTGTCTGATGTCGTGATCCCACCTTTTCCTAATACCTACTTAGCTACCTATAATATGAAGAAGCCACTTACTCATATTTGAATTAAATTAATTTTGAATTTGTATCATAGCACAGATTAATAACAATCTCGCTACACGAGTGTAAGTGAGTACAAAAACATATGTTTTGTTTTAACAAAGTAACATGAACATTGCCAACAAAACATTTAAATTCAAGTTAAACCGAGTTAATACACAGTTAATACAATTTACAGCTCTCTCGAGATAACTCCCTACTGCACGTACAATAATTAAACTTGTAACATTGATGTCTTGTTGTTTTGTGCTACAGAATTAATTAAACAGAGCTAGCTGGCTGGCTTAACGGCTTCGTAACTTTGTAGACTTATGCATATACCTACTCAGAAATAAATAAAACAAAATCGATATCGTAGGACATTACACACAGCGCCATTTGACCCCATACTAAGCAAAGATTGTACTATAGAAGTCAAGTTTTTTGCAAATATGTACATAAATACTTATAGTATAATACACATCCACAGAACACACATTTATTTCTACTACAATATGTTTGAATCGAACACACGCCCTACAGCATTTAAAGTAGAAATTAAATGATTCTAAAAAGTACTCGGCGTCACGATTAAAGCTTGCATAATATGTATTTAATTTAGGTCATATATCCACTTGTTTAGTTCAGTATTTTATAAATAAATCCGATAGTAGAAATGTCATGCTCATTTTATCAAACGTCAATGAAATTGTTGTAACTATCAAAATGTTAATAATAAACAAATAATAATGCTGTCTGTATTCAATTAACAAGTTTCAAGTTATCCTCAACCCGGCGCCTTAGAATTCCAGCGCAGGTTTCATCCGCTAATAAATTCACCTCTCT
This sequence comes from Biston betularia, assembly GCA_905404145.2. Lineage (NCBI taxonomy): Eukaryota > Metazoa > Arthropoda > Insecta > Lepidoptera > Geometridae > Biston > Biston betularia. Next base: position 697,266 of record FR989882.1, on the reverse strand, counting down.
CTTACATAAATAATCTCGACTAACTTCTAATTAAACCTTGTTCTATTAAAGTAATTTCTGCTATAGAAGATACTCCCCGTTGCGACTACGCCGTGGAACCGGATCGCCCTTTATCATTCATCCGATGCGAGTCGATAAAGCGACCAACTTATGGGTGCGGTAAAAAACATCGTCAAATTTTTATGTGACATCCCTAGGCCTACAGGGCGTCGAGACCACGCCCTCTCTGTGAACAGACAGAACTCGGTGCGTCCCTCTCTAGCGCCCGCATTACTGACGAAATTAAACAAAATTAATCACAAGCTTGTGTTATAAATTAATATTAATTGATGTCCACGAAATCATCGCTATCAAATTATTACATATTTTTTGACTGGAATGTTACTGAACTGATACCGCAGAACATTTAGAATACGAATGCAGCTGTATTCGTTTTTTTTCGGAGCGTTTAAGGCGATGACAGCTGGCTGTATTAAATCATTGAGTGGAATAAGCCCGGGATTAGCGGAGTCTTAACCAAATCCGTGCTGCGTCTACATGACGTTTTGATGACAATTTGTGGTTGAAATGTGGAAGGTTACGCATGGGAAGGAACGATATATTTATAAGTTATGGCGTGAGGAAGTGCAAGAGCTCTTAATATTCTACCGTGTGTAAGTATTTTTGTATTCTATCTGTTATCTGACTTCCATCACAAAAGCTCTGCTTAGTTTAGGGTTAGATAGCGCTGGGTGTAATGTCCAACGATATTTATTATTATTTATAAAGTTCAGGCGTCGCATCCCTGACGCCCATTGATATATATTATATTGTTATGGTTACTGCATTAAATGTCACAGAAAACAGAAATTTTCATATTTAGGTATGTACCTAGAAAAATAGGTAGAATCTACAATAGCGGAATTATTCTAATTATTCTCCTTGCAGTACTCAGTGTATGATATGAGAGAGGAAGAGAAGGAATTGAACACATAAGAGAGTGTAAAACTAGGCAACAACAACCACAATTAAAACGTTGATTCAACAATCTTCCAGAAGAACTCCACATTTTATCCCACGAAAAGTCATCTGAAATACAATTTCATGCATCAGAAGAGCAGTGATCCGCAAGAGGTGTTTTGCGGGCGTGTCGGACGCGACGCGCGGCCGCGCGCGTGTCGCGACTGCGACTAATCCTACTAGTGGGCACATTCATTTGATGCTTTATGAACTTGGTGTGATTTACGATACGATGGTGGAATTATTTTTAAGATTGTTCAATAATGCAGAATATATAAAAAACGAAAGGATCAGATAAAGCAAAAACAAGTTTTGGAAATTTTAAAAGTAGAAAGTAGAAATGAGTAAACTGATCAAAAAATAGGAGCATCAATAAAGAAAAAAATACAACAAAGCTAAAAAGAATTGATGAAAATAACATTCCCACTAAGCAGAAGCTGAACTCTTGAGATACTAACACTTTAAAGGCACAATGCACTAAAGTCAAGTTAACTTAATAAATAAGTAATGTAATGAAAACTAATGTCACTGCAGTAAAGGGAAGGAAGGGATAGAGGAGGGAAGGCACTGGTCCGGAAACTGGGCAGGACGCAATCTAATTTGAAGCACCCTTGTTTACTATGATGAAAAACTACGCGAAATTCCAAGAACGAAAAAATTACAATTGGATGTTTAGGAAGAATAAAAGAGTAAAATTACAAACATGTTTGCGAAAAATCTTCAAAACGTAAATATTAAATGTACATAGAATATTTAAAAAGCCTTGAAATGTGAATACAATAAAGAAGATAACATAATCACTTACTTAGGAGATAACTAATCAGAACATTTTAAAAAGTGAATTCTGTCTCTTATGATAATCTGGGAACAAGATTCTGCAAATGATTCTATTGAATTTGCCATGAAATTATAGGTCCTAACGATGCTTAGCCTATAATACTTAATATAAAGCAATCAATAGTTACCGATTCGCAAAACGCAAAAACAATCCTTTTCCTAGCAGGTAATCACAAGTCCATTACAAATTCATTACTTAAACTCGGAGTGCATCACAAATCATCGCAGGGTTGCCAGTAATCACTTTACCCTGCACTGCTGCAGAGGGTCGCCATAGTAATCTAGTTAGATCCCTCGTGTCATTAGCCCGGGTAATCTAATTCCGATTTCATTACTGGCAACCCTGGGGGTGGTTTGTTTGTCTGCTCATTGTCTCTCTACAGTTAGACTTGATGTTTATTTTTGAATATCATCTTAGGAAGATTTCAAAGTTCGTAATGAAGAGGAAAGACATATGGAAACATTTATCTTTAGGAATATCCTCATAATCTCGTATCGTCTAGTAGACGTATTGTCAAAAATGAAAACCGAGGCGATCACCTACGGAATAGAAACTAGCTTCTCACTGTTCTGCTGGCTCTGACGTACTTTTCAATTCTTCGAGGGTTTGAAATTATTCTTAGATCAAACAATCATACTAGGTGGCAGATCTTCTTAGCAGGATGTCATCAAGAAAAGAACTACCGTAGTAACTTTATTCAAGCAATTGTAATTTACCGCAAGTAAAGACCAAAATAAATGCCAGTAGCTGTGATTCCACTGTAAAATTACGCACCTTTTGTCCATAAATGGCAAAAAATTATTTGTATGGAAATCGAACCACCTTAAATGACGTTATTGATGAAAAATACAAACAAAAAAAACTTTAGATCTACAGCAAAAACTGTACGGCTGCCAGTAGTAGTAGTTAATGTGGCTGAATCATGTTGTGCCGCTTAAGCGTACAAATGTTATGAGTGACTGGACTTTACTTTGTTACTGACTTTATCACTGAAGTGCTGGGGACCACTGCAAAACCACCCGTTATCATTTACCATCAGAAGAGAGTTTCGTTCATTACTCTTACTTTAAAAAAAAAGATAAGCCGTTTTTGCTGTACAAAGGTTTCCTTCTGCTCCCTATCTTTACCGGTATAGAAAGCGCGCATGCAATCTTGTCGTATAAAGAAATTACTGTAACATCTTTAATAACACCAGGATTCCTTCCATTATTTTTAAGCTAGCTCGTTTTGTCTGCTCTCCTTTAAGATGCAAGCTAAAAAAAAGAGCCTAATAGTCCACTACCTAAATTTTAAAACAAACACAAGCTTCCATTAGACGGGTGCTCGCAGGTCGCGTATGATTTATCATCAATGCCAGCCTCCGCACCGACTGCCAGGCTCCTATAAATTATTATCGGTAATGATCAATGTTATTGATTTATTATCATGGTACACATCGGGATAAAATATCGACGATTCGAATTAATAACGCGAGCATTCGTATATACAGACAGGTCGATGGTCGAGTACTCAAGTAGAATCGTTTGAGGGTAGTTTGTTAAGATGGTTCGATTTCCATACTAATATTTTTTTGCCATTTATGGAAAAAATGGAGCATAATTTTTCAGTGAAATCACAGCTACTGGCACAGTAGATTATTAGCATAAAATCAAATTTATGAATTTATATTTTTTTTAATAAAACAGTTGATTATGCTAATAATATGAAATCTACTGCTTTATTCAAGCAATTGTGATTTACCGCAAATAAAAACTAAAATAAATGCCAGTAGCTGTGATTTCACTGTAAAATTATACTCCATTTGTCTATAAATGGCAAAAAAATATTTGTATTGGAAATCGAACCACCTTAAGTACGTTTAACGTCGAAAGCTGCTTCTAAAAACCAATGAAGTTGAATAGAAAAGTAAACCCTAAATAAGTATAATACGACACATTTCTGTTTAACTTATGGTTAATCTCACCTTGCACTTAGTGCAAAGTTGCTCGCGCAGTTTACTCAGCTTTGTGTCCATGATGAAGGCCACCGGATGTGGCACAAACTATAGTCGGAGTATCCGATATAATTAAACGTGATTACTTAAATCCCGCATAAGTAAAACCAAAATGCAATCTATAAAAATGTACTAGCCCATAGCGAACATCTATTGATCACTTGAATTTAACGTTAAAAGTCGTAAAAGTCTCATATTACCGACGTTAATGCATAATTCATTGTAAATTGACATCAATATGAAAAAGTTATCAACGAGCATCGAACTTTATTTTACTACTGCTGTAGAGCCCTCGAGATCTTTTACACCCCATTATTTTTATAGCTCACGTCCAGCTATCTTATCTCTATTGATTTCACGGCGCGCTTAAACTTTAATATCGGCATTTAATTATATTAAAATTTAAACGTTATTATTCTCCGGCGAGATCATGTAGAGAGATATTCGAACGCAGTAGCTTTATTTTTTAAAGTTCGAATGATTCGAATAACCGATGAAATTTTAGTGCCTTCGCAGCGCATAACTCGGGCAGTGAGTTGAAGAAGATACGTGATACAATGCAGAGTAAGGTTTGTTTGTCGGTACTTCGTTCACGTGCCAGTGCAAATGTGAAACGACGTTATGTTCAACGAAACCGTTATAATTTCGCTTCACTTATTTTATCTCGCACTTAATTGATTTTATCGCGCCACAGCCAAAAGTAGATATGATACTTGTATTTATGTGTTGTTGATTGATAGCGAGAAATCTGTGCAGTGATCTGGCTATTTTTTAGGATTCCGTACCTCAAAAGGAAAAAAGCGGAACCTTTATAGGATCACTTTGTTGTCAGTCTCGTCCGTCTGTCAGAACCATAGCATCTCGGGTTAGCGTGGAGATATCGAGTTGAAATTTATACGCAGATCTATAGTTCCTTGCAACGTATCAGTTATCGTAAAAAAGTTACAACTGTGTATGCCCCAAAAACCGCATATTTCGACTCAAAACTTATAAGGTAGGTACTTCCCGTTGATAACTATGAAATTTGGCAAGAAGCATTGTCTTATAGTACAAATAAAGAAAACAATTCGAAAACTGTTGATATTTCAAATTAAATTACAAATAATGGGATCTTTATGCACGGAATCCAAGGGGTTCAAATTTTAAAGTGAGTTAATCAGATCATGTAGGGTATCATAAATATGCTTAGGGTTATTAGCACAAGCGAAAACATGTTCCTAATTATTATTTTTTACAATTACACTCGTAAACTTATTTTTAGTTGGTAAATATATATCAGACAGTGACCTATATTGACGTATAATAATAATTGATAATGATAAATGGCGTAGATATGAATATTGATTAGTTATTAAGATATTCACCAAATGTTTTCCAAAGAAAATAACATCGGGACCACAGTTTTCCAACGGCAAAGCTAAGTCTGTCCCTTAACCCTGTATATATTTTGCGTTAGAGCAATATTTGGTACTTGCATATTTCCTAGTGATAAACGAGTTATGTTTATATACCTACAAGTTTGTACAGAACCCTCAGTATGTGAGTCCGATTCCGGTTTTTTTACATTTCCCGTTCGACTGCACGACACAGAACATGACAAGAACTGCGTGATCCGCAAGGGCAGTCCTAACACAACAAGGACAATACCTAAAAACCATAAAATAAATATACCCTCTCAAATGTGTTCGGCGATATCTGATACGTATTCGCGAAAAATTGTTGGCTTCTGCAGTAAAATCCACGATTCAAATTTAGAGATTCCACCCACACACGCTCATTAAAATCTTTCTCTGAACACACCGGCACATAACACCTCCTTCTATAACTCTTCTTTCACTGTAAAAGCTGTTAAGTTGTAGAATGAGTTTCCCTCAGAAATCCAGAAAGAAATCGCGTGGGAATCGAACCCACGCCCTCGTACCCGCGTACTCCTCTTGGAGCAGACATACTACCAGAATAGTATGAACAACAAATAGCTATATTAGATACTATTATATGACATCGGGTACCACAACTACTTTGAAATAAAATAAGGAAAATATTCTCCAGAGTTTATCTGTGAGCTGCATCGGCAGGTATGCCGAGTTTGTGGGCAGTTGGAATTAAAACATTGCGTTTTAGAGGAACGAGCGGAGATAGTATCGCGGCACAGAACTCGCTCGATTTATTGAACGGGACGTGGCTACTCGGGGATGTGTCGGCTGTACAGTATTAAATAACACTTTACTTGTACACAAAAATATTTAAAAAATGGTCCCTTTCTGCTGTTTCTGTAGTGTTTTGACAATTGCCGTTATTTCATAGTCATAGTCATAGTCATTTATTGATAACATAAGTTACAAGTCAAATAATACAAATAAATTACATTAAAATAATTAGAGTTCAATTTTGTCTATTTAACGAGAAGACATTGTCTTAGCCCGGAATTTTCTGACAACCAATTGAGTGTCGAAAATTGACGCCACTTTGCAGAGCCTTGATCACGAAAATGTATCGAATTCGCATCGTAAAGGTATCGAGTCCTCGATAGCATACAAAGCTGTACAAATCTCATACAAATTTTTGTCCATGTCGATACGAATACTTGTTCGTGATCGAGGCTCAGTGCATTTTGCATACGTTGCTTTTAAAACAATCATCATCAGTATCTGCAACCTTCTTTACCCCATTACCGGGTAATAGGCCTCTTTCTTTTCATGCCCTCTGCGTCGGTCCTGTGCCAATCTGGTCCAGGTTCGACCCGCGACGGTACAATATAATAACTTTATTGTTGTACTCACGTTTAATTTTGTTGGATACGCCGACTATTACCATATACGGTGCCGAAAATGTTCACTCCATTTATGTACTACTTGATAAATTAACGCCACTTGGTAAAGTCTTCACTAAGTTATTTTAACTAACTAGTAAAGAAGTCGGTTTACCACTAATGTAAATATGCTTATGTGATCATTAAAAAAAAAATTAAGATATCAAATTCTTTGAAAAGTTACATTACTTTAGGTAGTATCAGTTTTCGTCAATGCCCACCAGGGGCGCTAATCCATATCTTATACATTTTTATATCGAAAACTTAACAAAAGTTATTTCGTAGATTTGAATTTTTCCATTAGCGTTATCGCTAAAACAATGTTACTTTGTCGAGGCCCTTTTCTGGACCTTACAAGGTAATCCGCTCTATAATTTAATGTATAGGCCACCATTTTGCTTTTCGAGTCGCTGGATTGGACTTTTCAGTTCAGCTGTTTTACAAGTTCTCTTGTGTTGAGACGTCGGCGCACGTTTGTGTCGGCTCAGTGCGAGTATTACCAACATATCGTGCAATGGCAAAGACACCGCGCGCCGGCGGGCGGCGCCGGCGCGGCCCGCGGCGCGCTAACGACCCGCGCAATTGATTGATAAATCAGCATCCGCGGTCGGCACCGTGCGCATGCGCAGCCCTTTGTACTCGCCGCCCGCCGCGACCGCGGGAACAAGCCGGTGCTGCTGCGTTTGTTTGTTTGATTGATTGTGATATGAACGATTGTTTGATCCGTACCGTATTGTACTTGTTTGTATACTTTTAGTATATTTACAATTATATGTTAATTATATACTTCATGACGAATTTATCTGAATTTTTTAACTCAGACTCGACAAAACTCTCTGCCGGAGTCAGTGTTCCCAATTAAGTACGATTTGGGTGTTTTCAAATCTAGAGTAAATAGGTTAGCGTGCTCCATCTGAGACCACACTACTGCTTAACATCAGGCAGAGTGAGGTTAAACACGAACCTATTTTGAATTAAAAAAAGCTATTTACCTACTTTTGTTCGTAATAAAAAATTACGCACTAAGACAATAAAAAACATTCCAACACAGTCTTAAGGTTCCGCACAAACGCTGCATTATTGACTTTAATGTCCGCTGTTGCTCAATTACTAATAAACGACAATTCCAGAACATTCAAGTTTCAAGCAAAAAACTCAAAACGCAGTTCTCCACTTTGACTGTACAAAAAAGCTCCTCAGATATTTAGCGGATCCAAAATCCTCAGAGCATTCCTTGAATTTGAATTTTTTGAAACGCACACACGTCCGACAATGCGACGATGAAGCTATTTAAAGCACCGCCTTCTATTTACGTTAAAATTTACCAGAAACTAACCATGAAGCTAAATAATTATTATGACCTTACGATTGATTTGACCATAAATGGTTACATGGTCAAAAAGCGGCTTATAGTACATGTGCAATTGTGCAGTGAGTGATGATGAGAGAGTAGAGTCGAGGCACATCACACAGGATGGCGTTAGCGCTGCCCCGGACGCGGCAGAGCATAGAAGCATTAATATGCCTACTAATATTATAAATGTCAAAGTTTGTACCTATATTTGTTACTCAATCACGCAAAAACGGGTGAACGGATTTGGATGAAATTTGGCACAAATATCTCACTAATATTATAAATGTGAAAGTTTGGATGTATGAGTGTTTGTTACTCTTTCACGCAAAAACTACTGAACGGATTGGATGAAATTTGGTATGGAGGTAGTTGATACCCTGGATTAACACATAGGCTACTTTTTATCCCGAAAACATGTAGCGGGTAACACCGCGGGGCGCAGCTAGTAAACTATATTACCTAGTAGATTTGTGTGGGGATATCAAAAAACAAACTACAAGACGCATTTACTTGAAATTTGGCATAGCGTACTATAGCGCAAGTTTAGTGATGAATGAAACTATTCCTTTTTTGTTACTTACAAATGTTTCATTTCTCTCTGAACCTAATTCTCAAGTCAACGCGGATGTAGTCGTGGGCGCAAGCAAGCATTTAATATTACACCATTGACATATTTTTTTCATTGACATGTAATCAGTATTTCAAATCAAATAATATTTTTAATGATATATTTAAAATGATATTACAGAATTTGACTTGTAACATTGGTGCTATAAATAAAATATTTGTATTTGGAAAAAATATTTCATACAAGAATGCCATGTCTCCAATCGCAATCGAATCACAATAGATACAGAAATTAAGATTCTGCTGCAATATAGTTTTTACACCGCACCCCGCTCGCGTCGCATGTTTAAAACATGTCTACATCTGTTCAGATGATTGGACATGCATTCGCGACAGGCAGACCACTAGTTTTTGTTACAATTTTATAAGTTGTTAACAAATTCTCAAATGCGTGTTGGAAGCTTTTTATTGGAGATGAGAGTAGACTGTAAAGTGGGGAAGGTGACTTCATCAAATTGGATTCATTCATTCCGAGTGTTGTATTCTGATGATGGTTTTAGTGCCGAATCTCACTTAAGGGGTGATAAACATCTTTTCGATAATATCTCTTAAGCCTATATATGTCCAGCGGAGAAAACTAAAGTTTTTTATAGCTCTATCTATAGCTCACCAGATGTGTTGAGTGACGATATGGTCCAATATGGTAAACACAAAGCCTGGAATGGAACTGGCGCGCAAGTGAGGCTGGAACATACTTAGGTGCTTGGCGGTAGATTTTCAACGTTCAATTTCAATATTCAACAATTTTCTCTTGTACTCGGCTGTCTAGCTACCTCCCTCAAGTTGGAAATATGTCACCAAGCACCTAACAGTGTGTTCCGGCAGCCTCACTTGAAAGCCAAGCCCATTCCAAGCTACGTTTGTTTACCATTTTCGATAACCACACTGTCACTTAACTGTATTGTGAGCTGTGGTCAAAAACCTAGCCTGTCGACCATAAAAAAATCGGTCGTAAAGACTCAAGACACCATTTATAAACGAAAACATTTCAAACTTTATAACGGTCCTAAATCCTGAGCACTTTTTGCGGCGCAGAATTCCGTCCAGCGCCTACCATCACGCCGCTGCACGAAGACGAACGAGAATAAATAAATACTAAACAAACTAACAATGGCGAATAAAGGAGCCCGTAAGCTCATCCGAGCCGAATCTGGGAAAACTCGGATAGCACCGGAAAAATAAATGAGACGGCCGTGTTTCTCAATCTGAAAGAAATTGTTCAAATAAGAACTCAGCGCACTTTTAAAACCCCTGTTATATCCTAACGTGTACAAACAACGTTACGCGGTTTTACACATTATACTACGGGAATCGTAAGTTTTCTATACTTGTTTTAATATACTTATTTTAGAAAGAAATGAAGTTTCAGAGTTTTTATGCACAGTCGCAGCCTTTTGAGATTAAATTCCATTCCAAGCTAGATAAGTTTACCATCTTCGACCACACCGTCACTTAACAGCTGAGCTGTGGTCAAATACCTAGCTTGTCAACAGTAAAAAATAGTTTCATTTTTAAACAAAATGTACTTAATCTAAGTTAACTCGCTTACTCTTATTTTTCTTTCGAAAATTTTCTTCTACAATACAATATTAACTGTTAAGTAGAACAAAAAAAATTGATTGTTACCACATAAAAAGTAGCTATAAAGTATAACCTATTAGGAGCAAATCGCGTGACCATGCGACCAATATGATTTGCGGAAGGTAAAGTTGAGCGGGAGAGCCACCATCGCGATCTCCTAACAATACTGCCATTATTATTTTAGTTCCTAAATTTCTCCACTTCTACTATTAGTATACAATCCACACTGTTTAACGCAGAGCCACGATAATTACAATCAAAGTTCGCTTTGTTTAATGTTCTCCCATAAAATACAACACAGCATGCAAAAAAAGAGAAGGAAAAGAAAGATTTACACAACTATTGATCAAGTTATTATGATAAAAAAATGATTGATTACTAAATAGTAGGAACATTGATACTGCTTCTCTATTTAAAAAAAAAATCTTCCAAGAGCTTTATAATTATGTCTACGCGAAGTCAGGATGTATCGCTAATCACTGTAATAAGAATTGTATTTAACTTTTTTTTAAATAGGCTTGCATTTGTATTCTATCTCACCTGATGCTAAAAACCTTTTTCCAATTGCCATTCTGTGCCACGGGTTTCTTCATTGAAAGCTTGAGCTAAGTGCCAATAATACCGGAATATGTATATCTATTGTGTTACTAGGATAGTTTAAATTGGAGGAGGTATATATTAGATTGCTTCGTAAATATTGTAGTTAGAACAGAATTTGACAGAAATTACATGCGCAGTGCATTGTGCTGAGTGTGGAAAGACTTCCTATCCAGTTGTATGAAAAAAAAACTTTATTAACATACAATTTTATTACTGTTGACAGGTCAGGTGTTTGACCACATCTTATGCTATGAACTTTACTAGTAAGCGTTGTGGGTTGTGCTAATTAAGTAAAATTTACAAATTTTAATATTAAAATTTATTGCACATCTGTTTGCTGTTCCGAAATAAATATCCTACTAAGTAACATTGGATAGTGTCCAATTGGATGGTGAGCATTTTTTCAAATAAGTGATAAGCCACGTTATTACGTCATTCAAACATACAAATAATGTACGTGACAGATAAGGTCAACATTAGCTAAAATCGAATGTTCTCATAATATATATGAAGACCTGAACTTCGAAGAGGTTTACATGTAGATAATATTTCTCTGCAAAGGAATGTCAGCTAAAACAAACAAACAAAAAATAACTTTCTAAATGGAATCCCGGTGCGCTCTGTTTACTCTGTTACCAGGGGATCATAGGTGAACATTAAAATTCAATAGCCGGATCAGAAGTTGAGCGATGGCCGGCTCCTGGTATTGCAGCCATACATCATACGTCAAAGCGGTACGTCCAAGTTACGTATGGGAAAAGATAGCACGTAACCACTTATGGAGTGATTTAGGACGTATTTGTGAGTATATGAGTACTATAGAAAAATATAGGAAATTGAAACGCTAGTCAGTCAAATCAAGTTGAAAAAAAAACTGCCATAAAGTGCCTAACGGTGTTTTAGCGCAGCCTTACTTGAAAGCCATTACCATCACTTAACATTAGGTGAGTTGTAAAAAAACTAATAAAAAAAATTAGGCATATAAAAAGTACATTGTAAAAGGCAATCAAATACCAATTTATAAACTTTCACAATTCAAAAAAATAATACTTGAAGCATACACAAAAGGCATCATTGTATGTAAATCACGTCTGCCAAGTGCGAACCAACATAGTGTTATGTAAAATTGTGCAAATCCGAATTCCATAAAAAGGCATTTCGCGATGGTATAAAATTTCTAGGCATGCGCTTGCGCAGCTGTTACAAGAAACAACGCTTAATATTCAGTTAGTTTCACACAAGCAATTAGGAGCGCAGAAATACTGAGAAATGACAAATAAAAAGCATTAAAGAATTCAAAAGTGTCGGCTGTAAGTTAGCGCTTTACTTAGGCGTGAGAACTGAGACGTTTTTATCAACTTCTGTCAGTGTCTCGATTATTTATCAAATAATACTTCAACTATTTAGCATTTATTTTTGGTTGTCAGAATATTCTTTAGTGTGGTATTTGAAACCTAAATTACGCAGTTTTTTGTTCTGAACTGATTAGTTGTATATAGTTGTCGTACTTATATTAATAATTGTTACTATAGGCACAATTCTCAAGTCGCGAAAAAATGGACGGCTTTCTATGAAGCAGGTGATTATTTTTTCGCGATTTCAAAGTTCTGCCCTTAATAAAAGTTGTTTAATATTAAAATAAAATTAATGTTTAATACACCCCAGACTTGAAACCTTAAAAAAAAATAACAAACTATTACCAGAGAGTTTCGTTTGCCTACTAACTTCACCTAATATTGAGTAACGGTGTGATCGAAGATGACAAAGTAAACCTAACCTGGAACGGAACTGGCTTTCAAGTGAGGCTACCGGAACACACCGTTAGGTGCTTTTTATTTCAATTTGGTTTAACTTGGTGGTAGGTATTTATATCTTTCGTCTCGTACGTCTCATTACTTTCATATACAAAAAACCCCACGTGATAATTATAAGTCTTTTAAATAGTATAGCAACATTTCGTAATACTTCGTATATGTTAAAACATCGCATCAATATTGCATCCGAATTAGGTACGACGACTTATCAGGCAACGCGCGAGGTCGCCTACCTCGTGCGCCCTAAAAGGCAATATGCGTCGCTTGCGATTCCGCGAAAACACGCCGCTATCGCAGGAACCATCTGACCGAAATATACCGAAACACGCAAGTAATCGCCGCTTCGGGAGCCAAATAAAAAGGCGTAAATATTGCCAACGTGTCTACGTTCGTATTTTCGTGCGAACGTTGCAGAATGTAGATAACAGAAGCTTTTTCATTTATATTTTTTTAACCTGGCATCCAAGTAAATAAGAACGATTATTGAATTAAACAAAACTATATTTTATTTTATTTTACATGGAAAACAAACAGCTGCTACCTTTGAGAACAAACAGAAGATAAGTTGACATACAAAAGCCTAAAAAGTAAAAAAAAAGTAAGCAAGTGTAAAATGGAACGATAAGGCCTCCATATTGTTATTTTTTCTTTAATAATTGCGAGCACCACATGGGATGATTACTATTCAGGCATCTAATTTCGACACAGTCTATTTGTACAATTTTGATAATAAATTCTGTTTGTAACTGAAAATAATATTTTGAGTAAAGTAAGAAACAACTTATAAACAAACTTAAAAGCGAACTAATTGATTTGTTTTCAATAAATTAATAAAGAAGATGAACTATCGAACAGTAGGAGGTTAACGATGATTATCTAATGATATTGGGGAAACAATCAAATTTCTTGATCACACACGAAGTTGAGACAAAAAACGAAACAAAAATCGATTATAGCTAACAGTGATATAACAAGAATTATAAGTCAATCATAACCTTTCATAGATACATATACCAAACGATATAAAATACAACTTTACAAAAATATATTTAAACAAATACAAATTCCTATTAATTTAACAAACAGACCTTCCTGACATTTATTAACATCACATTAAACGAATCCACAAGTTTTTATTATTTTAAATAATTTACCAATAACATTAACATAAATTAAATTAAATAAACGACGTAGAAAGTACCAGGCTAGTATGAAACAAAAGGGTCTTTTTGGGCATAAATCAGAATGCGACCGTTTTTGAGCAGGAAGCGGTCGATCATGCCCCTTTTGATTCACTAGACACAATGTGCTGCGATGGATGGCGGTTACTAGGGCATTAAACGCGCGACATAAACAGAGGACTTTGCAAAATTATATATTTGTAAAATTACTTGCGGTTCAAAAGGGGCTCCGATCTTTGACATGGTTTTTTTATGTCAAAGTAATGAGACGAATGAGACGCTTCCCTGATGCTAAAAGACAACAATAATATTCAAATGTCCATGACCATTGCAGCGATACACAGAACATTGAGTAACAAAATAAAATCCAGGACATCGCTGCTTTGGCGCTCATTACTTTGAGACTTTTGTTGGTTAGTCTCAACAGCTCTGTAATTTTGCTAGCAGCGATATCCTCCAAACCGGAACACAATAATATTTAACTAGCGGACGCCCGCGTAGTTCCCGTTCCCGTGGGAATACAGAAATAAAAAGTAGCCTATGTCACCCGGGGATGGTGAATCGGTTCAGTAGTTTTTAAGTTTATTCGTTACAAAAATCCAAAAATGCAAATCTTTCCTCTTTATAATATTAGTGTAGATTACTGCTCGGTAGAAAAAATATCTGGTACTGCGGTGATATCTACATAGACGACTTCCTGCAAAGACGTTCTACCAAGGAGTAAAAAAACAAACTAGTAGTACAAATGACTCGATTATACAAATCGTTTTTGTATAATTAATGCTTAACGGTACTTTGCACATTGCATGGTGTTGGTCAGCGCATAATTGTTGTGTCTCCAAAGTAATTTTTTATTTTTTTAATCATGTAATTATTTTAAAGTAATGCTACGGGAACTTAGTGGCTCCACATTATTCATTGAACATAGTCAAAGCCACAAAAACAAACGTCACACATTTCATTCGTATAAACAATCGAGGGGTTTCAAAACTATAACGAGGCTAACCCTTACAATACCGTCACGAAGATTGCAGATAAGAACCGAGAACGTACTGCTAAATATTAAAGAGATACTTGTAAAAAAAACATGATTAAAAAAAACCTTAGAAACGTATAGCGATAGCAACGTGCCAGTTCTTTTTCCGATTTTTCTGGATTTTATCTGTTTGCATGAACTCCTACGTCATAATTGAAGTTAAAAAAAAGACTGCACTGTACGTAGCCGTTTATTTTAAAATAGCAAAAATAATCATCTTACAGTATGATCATAGGATAGAAATTCTGTAAGACGCTGAATAACTGCCAACTTACCTAAGTACATCAAAACAAATAAATGCCATTTTTATATGGTCAATTATGTCAATTCAGCACAAAATGAGGCATAACATATGGTAATAGGGACTTTTCACAAGACTTAGTTGCAGAACTGACATCGCAGAGGGCAAGAGGGTAATTGATTCCGATGCACTTGTATCGTACGAATGCAAATCGTAGGTATGCAAAGTAATGTTTCCGTTTGAAAGGTTACCGGTTGGTAATTGCACTGACATGCTGGTCTTAGACGTTAGTATGTTTTCAAGTTAGCGTGTATCTAACATAATAGATTGTTTATACAAAACTAAACTGACTGGTTTTGTTGCATTTACTTTTTTAACTTTGGTATTATCAATAAAATATTTGTATTTTTGTTGTTAGAAAATAACTTGCAAATTTAGTTCTCGCCGGCTAAGGTAAAAGAAGTAAAAGTGATATATTTTAATTTTAAAATCGAATATATTTTAGTTTGAAAAATTAACAGGGTCATTTACGTAGGCAGCACGAAAATTGTTTCAAAACCGTGGCCCTATTCAATTACACAAAACTACCAGGCTATCATCAAACCCAAGTGGTTAAAAACGCATCAACGAGCGACGCTACCGAGTCCACTTACACTAATTGAATTTGTCTGACGAAAATTATTAACTGCTTCAAAAATTATGTTAACCTGGTCAATTTGGAGAATACATGTAACATATTAAGGTCATATAACTAAGGCTTATATTTAAACTGTGAAAAAAAAGCGTGGCAAATACAAAAGTCTCTAAATTAACATTTATAAATAAATATGTACTTATAATAAACTTAAAACCATAAATAGGTATCTATACATAAAGTTACATAACTTAATAGATAACAAAGATATGTTTGTACTGAGACCAATTAAATAGTAATTACTTAAGTGTATATTCTGATAAAGATATTAAAATTAAATGTTAACGACTATTCTGTATAATAATTACATAGAAGTTATCCTCAATAACACATAACTGTTGTAGAACGCCTATACGACTTGTAATTAAGAAGTTAGCAAATTAATTATCTAATTTCATATTTATTTCTGTATTAAAATTTACATGTAACCATTTTATTTATATTAAATCCCAGACTTTAAGTTGCGAATTAATTAGATTCTTCTAGGTAAGCAAGCTCCTTATAAAAGCGCGTCTTCGCAAACGCAAACATTAACCTTCAAGTATTCAGCCACTAATCAGTTGCAATAAAAATTTTGGGGCTTTATCTTGTTCTTTTTAATTTAAAGGGGTTCGATTGTCTGTTTTAAAAAAAGTGCTACCATAGACATTTTGCTAGTCATCTTGTGGACAGAAATAGTTGTGATGTTTTAGAGACATGTCAGGGTTGATTTTACACAGATATCTTGTAGCGATGATAGCTCAGTAGTTTGCGCGACCGGTTCACACGCCGAAGGGCGTGCGCTTCGAACCCCAACAACTAGTTTGAGCTGCCGGTGAAGAAAAACACCGTACAACAAATAAATAAATAAATATCGTAGGACATTACACACAGCGCCATCTGAACCCAAACTAAGCAAAGCTTGTACTATGGGAGTCAGATAACTGATAGAATACTTAAATATATTTTTTTTTGTAAAAACATACTTATAATACATACAGTATACCCAGACACAGAACAAACATTTGGTTTTATATCACAAAATGCTTGTCCTGGGTGGGAATCGAACCCACGCCCCACAGCTCTTGAAGCAGACATGCTACCAATGAGCCAACAGGGCTGTCAACACACGAGTACTATTCGGCTAGTAAGCTACCACCCTCAAGGCAGAAATCCGCCCCCAAGCACTTAACGGTGTGTTCCGGCAGCTTCACTTGAATGGCAGTTCCATTCTAGGCTAGGTGTGCCTTACCGTCTTCGACCACACAGTCACATGACATAAGATGAGTTGTGGCCAAATACCTAGTTTGTCAACAGTAAAAAATACCAGGTACGAGTGTACAGAACAAAAATGCATAATTATATCCAATGTACCAGATAAACATAAGTATGTAGAGTAGTGCGCAGGTAGAGCGGACCTCATTAGCAACGTTATCGGTGCGCCGCGGGCGCTGCGCATAAAATTATGCGATGCATTAGTGCAGGTCACGTGGCCGATTAAACCGCACACTGCTTCAAACGCGAGCGGTATTTTACACAACTTCAACGAGAACTTTTAGTAATTAATAAAAAGACAACAAGGGGATTGAAACAAGCCTTTTTGGTAGATTCACAAGTAAAATCAATTGCGTCCCGGCAATTTCACTTGACGACTTGAGTGTTACCGTTTTCACTGATTAAATAAATGTTCCTCAATTTCTAATTCTGAGAAGAGTAAGGTATCGTCCACCACTCTGGTCAAGTTACTGCCCTGATAGCTCGTTTTATGGAATATATGCTTCAAGAGATGTAGAGCGTGGGTTGATTTTCTTACTAGATGTTGATGCTCGCTGTGTTTTTTCTCACTGTTTGAAGTCATCGGTAATACACACATAACTTACAGAGGTTCGTGCCGTGGGGTTTGATCCCAGGATATCTAGATTGGAAGCCAAACGGTTTCCCAGCTAGGCAGCCGAAACTTCAAAATTATGTTATTATTACAATTAAAGATATTTTTTTACAATATTCAATTGACAATAAAAAAAACCTAACCTTTGGCCGTTTTTAAAACTTAATTGTTTTTGCATAAATTTTCTCTACAGTTTAGAACTGCTCTCAAATATGCAACCTAATTAGGAACGTTCTCACTTTTAATTCTTTCAGACATGAAGTCATACGTTCGCTGAGAGTGGATGGCATGCCTTAGACCAGCATTACCGACAGACACGCCAAGCCAGAGATATAAAATGGCTTCTGATAACATACAAAAACGAGAGTGGATATGTGTGTGCAATTTGAAAAATTTTTGAGATACGAGAATGGTATTTAGAGCTAAATGTAAAACGTCCGATGAAGAACTAAATATACATTATAAGTAAATGTACAGTATGATTTAAAACAAAATATTTACTATTGGACTAGTATAGCAGAGGAACCAATTTGAGGCGTGTGAAACGGTTTCATCTAGGCAAGCGTGTTGCATCGTAGACCGCGTCTTAGCTTATCAGGTGAGTTGGCAGTCAAGTGCAAACCTATTTGTCGATCGCTTGTTTTTTTTTCTATCGGTAACTATTTGTATTCTCTGCCGGAGTCTGTATTTCCCGCGAAGTAAAACTTGAGCGTTTTTTAATCCATAGTAAACATGTTTCTTCTAGGTAAGCGCTCCATCTTAGACTGCATCTCTGCTCAACATTAGGCAGGGCTGTTGAGACTGACCATCGAATGTCTCAAAGAAATGAGCGGCTAAGCAGCGATACCTCGAACTTAGTTTTGCTACTCAAAATTAAGAGTATCGCTGCAATGGTTACATGGGCATATGTTATCTCTTACCACCAGGAGAGCGTCTTGATCTTCTACCTACTCTTATCTTACAAGATTACTTTTACATAAAAAGGTAGGGTGTGGTCAAACGCAAACCTATTCTGAGTAATAAAAAAACCCTGCACACCAAACCTTCCAAGTAACATAACAATTACTTTTTTTTTAAATAAGTATTTACTATAATACTTAAAGTCTCAAAGTATCAATCATCAGATCACTGACCAGAAAGTTATGCATTGACTTTAGAAGAATTTATCTACACAACAGATTTGATAAGAGTTTTTTTTTCCCGAAAGTTTTTAAATTTCCTTAAGGTTGCTAGTGTTCGAAAATGTATCCTGTAAAATTACTTTGAAGTCAAGAAACTAGAAATTATGAAAAAACATTAAATAATTTACTCCATAAAATCGAATATAAAAATTTATTTTTAACAACCGCATGATATATATCTTTACAAATCGCTGCAGTAAAATTAAATTAAAATCATTCCGACATCATCATTATTCTAAAAAAATCAATATTCCGCCAGGACTTTTGCCCCCTGGCTGTCAGACGAGCGCCTTCGTATTTATAACCTTTAAAGCTGTATCCACACCAAATATTCATTAAAAAAAATGTCTAAATCGTACCACATGTCAACATAATTAAATGTCAATATAGTAATATGTCAATCTGATTAAATGTAAATAAAAAATATAACTACTTACTAGTATTGACTTAATTAGTGTTAACAATTTTTTTGACTATTATTTAATTTTGACTGAATATTTAATTGTAACGCATGCCGTCTTCGCCTATAATTGCTGTTATCTTGACATTTGTAATTTAGTAATTTAATTTTTAATGTATTGGTGTACACTGTGTTGGCGGACTTTATAAATAATGTTAAATCAAAATCATAAAACAAGGGTTCTTAAAGCCAAGATCTCAGCTTAGTTCTAAAGCGATTAAAAGTGCAGTCCGAATGGATACGGGTACGCGGTTGTAGACCGCGGGCCCCAGAATGTATACCGACCTCTCCGACTTGACGAGCCAATGCGACGGCGTTACTTGTTGATATTTATTTTCATTATTACGAATATTTAACGTGCTGTGTGCAAAATAGAAAGTTATTAACACAAATTTAAAATAAAATAAATTTAAATTTAAATAAATAAAATTGGTTGGATATCTGATAAAAAACTGCACAATCTGTCACAATTTGACGTGCGACTTTTTTCGTTGTAGTGTGCAGCCAGCCTAACAGGCTTTGTTTACACAGCGACACAGAATACCCGCCAGTCGAGGCGAGATACTGACTTGTAATTAATATCAGACGCCAACTATTCCGTATTCTATGGCCCCGCTCAGAGCGCCGCACGATTTATAGTACTGCTAACTAATTATATACTATAGCTATTTGGATAGTGAGCCTGGAGAAATTGAGCGTATAATATAACTCTTATAACAATGAGATTAAAGCAACGCCCAACAGCACACTTTGGCGAAATAGGCGCTATTGTGGGTATCTTTAGACGACTCTTGATTTACCATCAGGGAAGTCGTGTGCTCGTTTACCACTCTTTCTTTTATATTGCATGCTTACTTCAAAACGGCCAATTTCGACTACCACGACAAAACTGTCAAATAAAAAGTTTCATAATAAGATGAGTAAAATTCTGACATCTACATATATACCTACCCTGCAAAATTTGGCACCACTATTAACTTGTCATTGTTTAGTGGATATGAAAAAAAAAACAAGTTCATTAGGAGCACAACGGTTTCTAAAAAAAGAAGAAAAAAAATTTGCAGGGTCTAACCCGTAACCGCGGAGTCAACAACCTTCCGCACGTCAGCCGGCCTATAGGGCCATCACTCAGCGTGTTTATTTTTCAATTGAACCCGTCAGTGGCGAGCGGGTCGGGCGGGCCCGCTGAGTTAGGGCCGCCACACACGGCGTCGGCAAATTATGCGAGCGGGTAACGCCCTAGTACGTGCCGAGGGGCTGCAAGCTGCAACCCTAGTGGAAAATTAATTTGTTGTTTTTTGGTTACGGTGATTTTTAATTTTCATTAATTTATAGTAACATAAAAAGACGGTTACACTTTGAGAGCTGGTATTTTCTTTTAACATAGTGATGATTTGAAGTTTATAATATAAAATCTAGGGCAGAAACATTTGAGGCTTTCAAGAGTAGAAAAGCTGCATTTCCTAAACCTTGCAACTCGACAATCGCTATCTCTTCTTATATGTTTATGTATAGTAACATCTGTAAATCTGTATTATTGTGTATGTCTATAACGTATTTAAGTATTGATATTTTATAATATGGGTAGGTATGTATGCATTTATGCAGGTATGTTATGTATAATTTCTTTTTTATCCTCTAATCAGCACATCCCGTCCGTCACTAATTAAAATCATCTCCATACTGAGGTGGCCTGGAAGAGTAAATAAGTATTTAAATTGTTATATCTATGTATTTGTAATTGGTGTGAACAATAAAGAGTCATAATATTATTGTTCAGTTATTTATTTACATTCTTATTATTATAATTATCTACAAATATGAAAAACATCTTAATTTATTAGCTGTCATCACGCATAAGATTTAATTGTGGTCAAATACTATTTAAGAAATACGGTAAATACAAAATTCAAGTAAATTACGTTTAATACAAAATGAAAACTTTATATGCTTCATTTGAAGGTATCAAATAAAAAAAATCATATCAAACACTTCAAAATGACAACCTACAACTTGATTAATTTTACAAAATGTTCACGCGCCAGCCCTACTAACAAGGCACTCACACGATAATACGAGGCGTCGAGAACCTACAATTAGGCGCGGGCCAACAAGACAACCGCTCTCGCTGCTAATACGCACTTTACCAACTAGCAATTCTCTTCCCATGTGAGATACGAAACGTATTTCACGACTTTGAACTTTAAACGTTCAGAGTTATGGCTTAAAAAACCGCACGCAACTGTTAAAGGGTTAAGATAGTACTATGACTCCTTGCAAATTTATTTCTGCATTTACACCCAACTTTACCCACGAAAACATAATGTTCATTTTGCTTTTGTTCAGTGGATTTATTATTTGGGGCAAGTTATGGGAAAATTGTTGTTTATAGTTTATTGGCACAGCGTAAAAGCCTCAATGAATTATAGCGTCATAAATATTGCAAAAAAAATTTAAGTTAAAATTGATTTTTTTCTACAAATTGCTGATGAACATTGAGAAACTATCATGGCACACTTATTATTTTTTATTCCAAAATTTAATTATTTCCAAAAGATGTATAAATTTATGAATGTAATATGAAGATGTATAACTTATTCTGCTCTACTACAATAGAATAGAATACAACTTTATTATACATCAAACATACATACATTTAAACATACATACACACATTATAACATACATACATACATACAAAACATAAAAAAGAGAAAAAGAACATAACAAATAAAAACAACATTCATTAATAAATATATGGCGTATAACGGCGACCTTATCGCCTAGAGCGATTTCTTCCAGACAATTTCATACAATCAGTTTGAACTCATAAATAAATTACAAATGTGGATGTATTTTTGTCCAGACATAATTACACTTTACTGTCGAAAACACAGAAGTCCAGTAGACTGGACTGTATGGACTGTAGTGGTGATGGTGATGATAATAAGAAAGACCGCATTAGACCGAAGTCGTGAGACAAGTTAGTTATAGAAACTCTAGACTTACAAATGTATTTCTTTGTACATAATACTGCTTATTTGATTGCTATATATGTATATTATTTACGTCGTCTATCACCTTTAGTCTCGTTCTTGGCTCCTAGATTTAGGTTGGAGACCTCACAAGAGGACCACACAAGAGGAAGGCGGTAGCGACTCTACTCCACGGTTAGCGCTCCATCGCCTGAAGCGGAGCCCTGTCCTGTCTCGGACCTCGTTTGGTGAGAATTTAATTGGGGGCTACGATCAAACTAGAAATGATTTGTGGAGCACTCGATGTCAAGTATGGAAATTGGTTTGATAGTGATAGGCCGTGGTTAAACAAATATTTCAACCTCTATAAATCATTTTCAAATGATGAAATGTACAATAAATCGGGTTGAGACCATTAACAGGCTAACCTAAAAACGCTGCTTAAGATAACAAATGCCATTTATTTTATTTTTTGAGTTATGCTTAAATTAAGAGAGTCATTTAACTTTAAGCGGTCTTTCCAAAAACGTCGCGAACTTCACTAATTTTATTATGCTCAAACTAGGAGCACTCCGAACGTTTATTCGCTATCTTGTAGTAACAATAATTTTGGCTGATATAAATAGTAAGCTATATCTACATTAATATTATAAAGAGGAAAGATTTGTATTTTTGTATGTTTGTAACGAATAAACTCAAAAACTACTATGTAAACCGATTTCAAAAATTCTTTCACCGTTGGAAGGTACGCCATTCCCGGGTGACATAGGCTACTTTTATTCCTGTATTCCCACAGGAACGGGAACTACGCGAGTGAAACCGCGAGACGTCTGCTAGTAAACTGTATGTGTGTCAAATTTCATCCAAATCCGTTCAGTAGTTTTTGCGTGCAAGGGTAACAAACATCCATTCTCACAAAATTTCACATTAATGATAATAGTAGGATTTTTGTTTTATTCCTAGTTAACATTTTCAAACTAAAACTAAAATTTTGTTATGTACATTTCCAATAAAAACTTTTGCCACATGAAAAATTGTAACAATTTCGTATTACACGTGAATTCTCTCAAATATTTTTGGACAAAGACTCTCAATCTCAATCAACCTGAGTGACGTCAACATGACCAAAATAGTGTCTCCTGTCTCTCAAGTCTGACAATGGGCCGCCGGTGCCAAGGAATGTTAAAACGGGTGCTTGTAATTAGCAACGAGTGGTAAGTGAACACATTTATTAGCTTTAAATTGCTGCGATGGCCGCAGTAACTCTTCCACGTGACTGATTGTGACAAAACACAATAAACTAGGAGACTAACTGCTGGTGTCGCGGTTGGTTAGTCTCGCTGATCTAATCTGCCTGCTCTACTTTCTCACTTGCAAAAAACAACGGCTGCACAGACGAAACTTCTTAGCATTTTCTGAACTTTGTTTTGTTACTCAAAGTTCAGTGTATCGGTGCAATGGTCATGCACAGACGTTATCTCTTACCATCAGGAGAGCGTCTCGTTAGATTCGTTACGTTTTACATTAAAAAAAAAATCGTTGTTCAATTGCAGGGGAAGGAACCCATACAGTGCCTACGACTTCAGACACAGATAGATGATCGTTTATTAGATTACAGATAGATTTGTTGGTATTCGACACTCTTCTACTTCTACCACGAAACCATTTAAGTAGCCAAGTAGCCTAAGTTCTAATCCAGGGTCTCAGCTACCTCCATACCAAATTTCATCCAAATCCGTTAAGTAGTTTTGCATGAAAGAGTAACAAACATTCATCCATCCAAACTTTCACATTTGTAATATAAGTGGGATTTTTCAAATGTCACATGTGGCTAACAAGCAGATTGGTTACCTGATGGTAAACAATACCCTATTGATGTCTGCAATACCAAGGGCGTTACAAATACGTTTGCGACCTTTTAAGATTTTATTAACACGCTTTTGAAGAACCCAATGATGTAACTCCGCGAAGGAAGGAAGATCATTCCACTATTTACGCGTACACCTTTTTGCCAGTCTATGGCAAAAAGGAACATTCCATAAACCAATTACATGTGGAAATAAGTTTAATTAATAAAACTAAAAACACGACTGAACATTTTTTTTTATTTGTAGCGAGTAACACTCGGGATAATGTAAGGATTCTAACAACACCCATATATTCATGCCTGTTCAGGCATTTAAAAGTTAATAAATAATAAATAAACATTTTTTTTTAGCAGTCGTGTAAAAGTATAATATGCGGAATCAACTCCATGTGGTGTGTGTATTTGTAAAGTCATAATATAGATTAAGTATTTCAACATAAAAAAAAATAGTTTACTTTTATTGACTCACCTGCCGCTTTCAAGTACCAAAAGTCCTGTGTAAACACTGAAGACCAGCAATCATATTTTAAAAGTTAGCGTTTAACCGTCAAAAGCTCGTTTATAGCTTGACCTTTTAACATGATGGAAACATCTAGCTTGTTAAAAGGATAAACAGGTAGGTACGTGTTTTTCTTTCGTGTTATTGGCATCACACTTTGTGCATTTGTCAGTGTCAAGTCACCAACTAACTTTGCTTGCACAGCGACCTTAAATGTGTCTTGGCATCCGATATTAAAAAGCTCCATCTTTCTCAATATCGTCTATTTTTTTTCTTTATTAATTTTTTTTTTTACTTCCTGATTTCGTCAGTGTCAAATACTTCGACATTTTCAAGTATGTTAAGATAAATCTAGTAAAACAAGTCTAAGTCAGTCAACGCCACACAAAGTAAGTCAAGGTAAAGTTTGGTCATGTTCTAGAAAAGTATTGGCGACTTTCCTAAAACCTTCAAAAGTCATGTTTCACCACATTGTATCATTTTCCCACACTCGTGTCTGCAATACTCATTGAATAAAACATCACTATTTTTATACATAAAATACTCGAAAAATAATATAACGCTATGACACGACTTTTCCACATTCCCGTCAAAAGCTCGCACGAATACTCTATCGTGTAATTTTAAGTAAAAAAAACATCACTTACCTTTATGAAGTTAGCCGGTCATTCTAATAGTAGCTCACAAACTTACCTGAAATCAAAACATCAAAACAAAATATTAAAAACACAAGTATAATTATTCCAAAAATAAAACAGACTTCATTCCTATAAACCTAAAACAGCTAGGTTTTATTACGGGGTTCCGGTGCCTACCTCTCTACTTACTCTTCATCATCAGATAATGATGATGAGACCGGAACGTAGGCAATTCATTAGGACTATTCTAGTGATCGTATAAACCACCCAAAATTCACAAGAAAGCAAAGCAATTTCGTTTACCTGGATGACATATTACTTTCAAGATATGTATTTTGATAATTCTGTGAAAGAAAACATCGTGAGGAAATCATAGCATTGTGGTTGGGTACTTTCTAGTACTCGGCTGGCTATTTACTACCCTCAAGTTGAAAATCTGTCGCCAAACACGATTACGACACATTCAATTGAGAGGCTTAGTTCCATTCTAAACTATTTGTGTTTACCATTTACGGCCACATCGTCGCTTAACATAAGGCGAGCTGTGGTCAAACACCTAGTCTGTCTAACATAAAAAAAATGGTACATTTATAATATAACTTTATTCTTAGTTATTATTTCAAACCTACATCATTCCAGTCTATTCAAGTAAGTTTACGACTAAAGTTTTCCAACAAAACTTTTGACAATGGCACAATTCCGTGACAATGGCCTTACAAACTTTTCAAAGTTATAAAAAAAGAAAAAGTTTTAACTCGCACGATCTCCAACTGACACGCAACATTTTAACCTATTTTCTTAAAAAATATATTCTGATACACACGTGGCAGTCATCAATTAAAACCGTATTAAGGAACATCGTAAAAAAAAAGAGGGAAAAAGCGAATACAACCAAGGTGGTCATTAGAAATAGTTAACCCGCATTTTACTGATTCATATAGAGTTTCACTTATGTATCACTTGGTTTAATTGGCAACCTCGTATTTTGAGAAATTATTTTCTGAAAATCTGTTATTTCACAAATTTGACAAATTTATAACACTACATATCATACACACTACTACCACTTATATTACTATCTATCATATAGATCTTCTCAAGAAAACTGAAACGTGTTACTTATTGAAGTTACTATACCATGGGAAACAAAATATCCCTAAAGCGTACAGGATAAAGCTAAATATTTAGGACATTTATCGTCACATAAATGTGTGTCTTGGTGGGAACGAACCCACGCCCTACAGCTCCGGAAGCAGATATTCTACCAAATTACCTAACAGGGCAGTCAACAAAATTTAATATTGATTACATCGTAGCTTTCGGAATTCCAATTGTAGCGGATTACTCAAACGTGCGAGATAAAGTCCGCGCGGCGCGGCGTCCAAATTGTGTCGGACACGGGCTGCGATGCGTTATTGTTTTTTAATCGTCGCACCGCCCCTACGTGCCCCTCGCCATCCATCATAACTGCAGGATCTCCGGTCTGACTGAGAGTTTCGGATTTATTTTATTTGTTTTTAGAGTTGTCAGAGGGCAGTCGTAAAGGTAGATTTTAAATCACGCTATATTAATTTTTATTATCCCATCCCACGAATATTATACATTTGAAAGTTTGGATGGATGGATGGATGTTTGTTACTCTTTCACGCAAAAACTACTAAACGGATTTGGATGAAATATGGTATGGTGGTAGCTGAGACCCTGGATCAAGACATAGACTACTTTTAATCCCGAACACATGTAGCGGGTAATATCGCGGGGCGCAGCTAGTAATAATATAAAAGCGAAAGTTTATATAATATGTACGAGTATGTTTGTTATGTCTTCAATAATGACTCAAATGGTTTAGATAAAGTTTGAAAACCAAATAATTTATACCTCGGATTAAAACATAAATAATTATGTCTTAATCGTGCCCAAAATACTATTAATTTAGTTCTGTTTATTTACCTCGAGATTTCGGATATGTTCAATAGCCGTGATCACAAGTTGACTGGAGAGTGAGGGTAGTTTCGATGGAAACAACCACGGTGATAAACACATAATTGTTTATCATCGGTGTTGTTTCCGCGACCCCGGAGTTAAGTCGCGAAAGTTGCAAAATTAAAACAAACATTTATTTTCGTTCCGAACAATATGGTTAATTGTTCGTAAGTAGCTTTCACTGGCGTGTTTTATGATAAGGATTTGTTTTTACAAAAACCACAATCTTCTTGGGCAAGATTATTTGTGACGCAGATTTGTATGTAAATAATCTCTTAAACATTCCTACTTGTATACTTAACATGATCTAGTTCTCTGTAATTACAGCTGTATACCATAGTTCTCGTGCGTGGTCTTTCACCTTAAAGACGGCGGGTGAAACAGCTGGACACCGAAAGTTCTATAATTTAAAAACCTAGGACTTTTCAATGATGCGTTTTGAAACATTCATAATAATCCTACTCGCATATCACTCACATCACAACCCTCGTCACTGGACCCGAAAATTATGCAGTTTAAACTATTTTCATAAATAGAATAGTCATTTTACAAATTGGACATTCTGCGCGAAAACAAGTATTTAAAATTTCACTAGCAAAGTCTTCAAAAGTCTACTCCAAAATGTAAACATTCCAAATTCCCCGCGGCGGGGCGGCGGCGCGGCGCGCACATTCCTTTTGGACTCGAAACAAAACATTAAATTAATATCAATAGGAGGGTTAATGATATTCAACCGATGCCTCTATCCATGCTAATCGTGTGTTTAATGGTGCACGTTCCTATTTCTAGATAAATGATTATTGAATTAGTCGAAATGTGGCTAGCTGAGATACTGTATGTCGTGCTAGAGTCGATATATTCTGCTCGCGAATCTACTATTCACATAATTATATGATATAATATTATGAGTCATTCAAGACGCTCTCCTGATGGTAAGAGATAACGCATATCCAATATCCATGACCATTACAGCGATTCCCAAAACTTTGAGTAACAAAACTAAATCCAGGGCATTGCTGCTTTGGCGTTCATTACTTTGAGACATGCGTTGGTTAGTCCCAAAAGCCCTGTAAATCCGCTAGCTGCAGTACCCTTTAAACCCGAACACAGCAATGTTACACATATTCTGCTTGGCGGCAGAATATACCAGATATTCTGCCGCCAAGCAGTAGTGTGTAAACCGCGGTAGTACCTACATACACAACCTCCTGCTGAGGTCGTTTTCCATTAGCCGAGTAGGCCAAACGCAGATCTAAGTAATATTTAAAAAAAACCCTCAGAGTAAAAATTAAACATTTAAATTTACTAGCAACTCTTACTCACCTGGCATAAAATTATTTATTTAAGTTGACTTAATCGCATGTAATTCTCACTAACTTAGTGAAATAGCAAATTTTATGCACAACATAGATCAAAAGCAGGTGTTTTTATTCATTTTTACGTATAAATACAAATAAATTACGCATTTTTATTTTACATACGCTACTACGCAAGGTGTTACACTGAATAGTTAATGTTAGGCATAAAGCCTCGACTAACAAATCTGTGCCATAAAATTAGCAGCTAACTTTGCGACAGCGAAAAGTTTAATTGAAAGATTTTGAGATTAAAATACCTAATTAAGCCCGTTAATAGATAAGTTTTCTTAGTGTTCATTTACTCAGCAGTACGTTGCTTAAGAAATTTCCATTTCATATGCAAAATATGTACTTCTGTGCGTGCGCAACTGTACTTTGTCTTTGGGACCTCACTGCATAAATATAAGTTTATATATTTTTTTTTATGTGAAAAATAATGAGACGAACGAGACGCTCTCCTGATGGTAAGAGATAACGCCTGCCCATGACCATTGCAGCGATACACACAACTTTGAGTAACAAAACAAAGTCCAGGGCATCGCTGCTTTGGTGCTCATTACTTTGAGACTTTCGATGGTTAGTCTCAACAGCCCAGTAATTTCGCTAGCTGCAGTTATTTCAAAGTTATTATTATATTACAAGTTATTGCCTTTGATATAGTTATGGGTGTGGCACATATACTATTTCGATTATATTAGCAGCAGGTCTTTCGTATTCGAATCGAAATTGCTATATCATACCAACTTCAGAACCATCAGTAAACTTTGCAGCTGTAAAATAGCATTATCTCTCAGATACATCCTTTAATTTATTAATTAATGATAATTACCGCTTATTAATGACCTCTGAGGACCATTTTCAGGGTATTTTAAATTAAGCTTATCTAAATTTAAGCATAAAATTAACGTGCACTTCACAAGCGTGTATAATCGGACCTCCTTTCGTAATATTTTCGAGATAAAATTGATATGAAAGAGCATAATATATAATAATAATAATAATAATAAATAATAAATATCGCAGGACATTACACACAGCGCCATCTGACCCCAAACTAAGCAAAGCTTGTACTATGGGAGTCAGATAACTGATAGAATACTTAAATATTTTTTTTTTTTTTTGTAAATACATACTTATAATACATACAGTACACCCAGACACAGAACAAACATTTGGTTTTATATCACAAAATGCTTGTCCTAGGTGGGAATCGAACCCACGCCCCACAGCTATATAATGTATTATTAGTAATAACCAAGATCCATCATAATATACTGATAAAGTAAAATAGTGATTGATATAAATGGCAATGGAACAGTTTTAGTTAAATAACGTGTAGTTAATTTATCTACATAATGGATAAAGTATGTCATTAATTTTAACTCAAAAAACCATCAGTATTCAGAACTTTATGAAAATCAAATTTATCGTTATAGCGAGTGTGACAAAATATTGAACATAGTCATAGCAACAAACCTTAGCATTTTTGATACTAAAGATATCTGAAAAGAAATCATTTACTTAAATAGATTTCGAAAGCAAATATCACCGAGCAATGATATTGTCAGTCGCAACTTCAAAGCGTCTTTATTTCTCGGAGTAAGTTCACACAAGTAGCCGTTTCCAATCACTAGTTGCGTTCTTATTCCAATCATTCATAATTTACATCACACCAATCGATCATCACCTAATTTAGGCGCCATAATTGGGTGAAACATTCGGGCGCCATAAACGCAGGCGCCAATTTTATGACGCCCCTATAAAGCCGCTCGTTAGGTAGAGTCGTACAGTTTATGGCATAAAGGCCTCGTGAGTTTTGTCAGCTGTAAAACGTTTTGCTTCCGATGTCTTTGGATCTTTTCGAATTACAAAAAAACTTACATCAAATGACAGCCCTGTCTGCCTCCTGTCGTCCTGCCGTCTGTGTCCTGCCCTGGGACATTGGTAGTATCTCTGCTTTGAGAGCTGTAGGGCGTGGGTACGATTTCCACCCAGTACAAACATGTCATAGTATAAAAAAATGTTGGTTTGAAAAAAATAAATTAAGTATTTTATTAGTTATCTGACTTCCACATTACAAGCTTTGCTTAGTTTGGGGTCAAAACAAAACTACAAAGGTAAAAAATATATTTTCAACATTCAGTCGCGCTTTCAGTGATGTTGGGATTTTAGGTTGTTCCGAAACTTTATTCAAATATATATATATATATATACATATATATTACACTTACACTTAGATGACAATTAGATAGTAATTCATCTATGAATAGCAAGAAAATATATATGACAGAAGTCTATAAAAAAGGTTTTTTCCCCTCTACATTTTGAAACCTTCGTATTTTATTGATGAAATAAATGAATATCAAGTATTTGTTTATATTTCCTTTAATTGGCATTAAAACCTGTTTCTTGGTATCATTCGCGCTGACAGGTGACTTGCCAAATGTCGTCGATACCCGAGCAGGGACCTTATCCCTCACGCGGCGACATAGCGTCAGTAAGGGTTTTTACACAAAATCGCCTCAACTTAGTGTTTATACTGTTTATATTACAAGTGTGTAAACATTACTGCAAATTAAAATAATTTTACTGAGTAAATCAACACATTAGTGCTTGGTGGTAAAATATTTGTTACTGGATGTACCTACCTAGAAGACTTGACGTGTTTAGAATTTCTACTACCTAGAAACAGTGCTCTTATTTTCGTTATTTATATTCCCACTGCTGGGAAAAGCCTTTTCCAGTGTTGACAGTTCTGTGGAGTATGCCAGTTTTAGTCATAGGTGTAGTTCATCGTGCCATCCCACAAATATTATAAATGTGAAAGTTTGGATGGATGGATGTTTGTTACTCTTTCACGCAAAACTACTGAACGGATTTGGATGAAATTTAGCATGGAGGTACCTGAGACCCTGGATTAACACATACGACACTTTTTATCCCGAAAGCGTATCAGTTAACACCGCGAGGCGCAGCTAGTTATCGTTATTTATATTCCCACTGCTGGAAAAAGCCTTTCTCTAGGTTCATCCAGTGTTGATAGTTCTGTGAAGTACTATGCCAGTTTTAGTCATAGGTGCAGTTCGTCGCGTCATCTCTTATAAGAACGAAATTGCAAAAGTCACATTTTTGTGGTTTAGGGTCAAACTTTTTTTTGAATGTTCAATGTTTATATTTAGTTTATTTCCGCTTAACAGTCGTTCCAGTTCCAACAGTGACGAGGAGACTTAAATTAAACTAATTTTACACTGCTTATTAATTAAAAACCTTAATCTTACTTAAAATCTAGAACTCATAAACTTAGAAATATTCTTAATTTGACAAAAATTAAATTAAAACCACAAAAAATCTAATTAAAATAATCAAGAATCCTCCTCTCTGCAGCAACCACTTTGTCGACACGTGTTTCACCTCTACACGAGGCATCCTCAGGACGTGTTGACTCTTCGAGCGCTTGGTCGAGACTGAGTTTACTCAGTCTCGACCAAGCGCTCTAAACTAAATATAAACATTGAACATTCAAAATGAACTTCCGCAAAGTAACGCTTGAATCAATCAAACTTTTTTTTGGCATGCGGTTAGTGTTCTACGACACAATTTTAAATAAAATATGTAATTTATTTCGTAGGCATTTGTCACCCGAGCTCTTACTGTAACTAAGGTTGCCTATCACTCCGTCCTTGTCAAACACATGTCGCGTTACAAACACACTGTTGATTTTATTAGCAGATGGATTGCCTTCCGATAGCGGGATGATTAGGGTCTAAGATATCTAGGGCTATATACGGGGGCTATTATACGGGGCCCGTTTTGTAAAGTTATTTAGGTGTTTCCTCAAGTGAAGGTATGAAGCGATTTGTATTTGTTTAAAGTATAATTTAAATTTAAAGATGCGTATAAATAACATCGTATACTCAAATTGTTCTCAACTTATTTTCTTATGGTGGACAGGTTAGGTGTTTGACCAAAGCTCACCTAGCCTGGAATGGAACTGGCTCTCAAGTGAGGCTGCCGGAAAACACCGTTAGATGCTTGGTGGCAGGTTTTCAACTTGACTGGTGGTACTTGATTTTCAACTACCACCATGCTATGGTTTCCTCACGATGTTTTTCTCCTCCGGCAGCTCAAGCTCATTGTAAGGGTTTGAACCCACGCCCTTCGGCATGCGGACCAATCGCGCTTACCCATGAGCTATCAACGCTACAAATTAAACTACAACTAAACTTAACGTTAACTTTTCCAAACAATGATTTCTTTATCAACTCATGGTAAAAAACAATTTAAAATGCTTTTTTGTGTTTCGCGCTTAAAAAAGTAGCCAAACTGTATCGTAATTTTTATACTCATTTGAACTCAAAATTATTCAATTACGCTTAAAACTATAATTTATTTGAGTTTACACTCATTTTAATGATTTCTAACAATCTACAAGCACTTCAAACGTGAAAACTAATCAGCGGTCGTTTTATTTCTGTTCCTCATCAAGTTAAATTCAAAAATATAGAGATGCCTATTAAAAATCCTAAATAAACAGAATATAAATAAAACTCTCATTAATCGTGTCGTAAAAATGCCACTTCTGCTACTTTTGAATATCTGTGCTAATTAGGGCTGCTTCGTCTGTAACGAGATTGGGCGGCAGAACTTGGAGACAAGATTGAACCTTTTTTGGTGGTATTTGACACAAAAGTCTTTTGATATCAAATTTTCCCGCACACCAATGAAAAACATTACAACACTTTTTGTTCTTATTTGGACTACTCTTATAGCTTATTTGGTGGTTTTGCTTGCTAAGTTGTAGGGCGTGAGTTCAATTCCGACCCAGGACAAATATTTCTATGGCTAGGTAAATGTTTGTTTGTGGTGTTCTGTATGTACCATAAGTATATATTTAGATCAAAAACAAATATAGTACTAGCTGCGCCCCGCGGTGTTACCCGCTACATGTTTTTGGAATAAAAAGTAGGGTGTCAGCTACCTCCATACCAAATTTCATCCAAATCCGTTCAGTAGTGTTTGCGTGAAATAGTAACAAACATCCATCCATCCATCTAAACTTTCACATTTATAATATTAGTGGGATTCTATCAGCTATCAGGTTCCCATAGCTTTGCTTAGTTTGGGGCTAGATGGCGCTGTGTGAAATGTTCAACGATATCTATTTATATTCTATCAATATCTTATAGCGTTATTACCGTTCTATTGCCATGCTCCTCCTAGGCGCACATTTATGCGAACAATAAAAAGTGAATCGAGCTATATCTTGTTGTACCAAAGAGATACATATTATCTTTCGCATACTCTTTTTTTTTTTTTTTTTTAATGGTTGACAGGCTAGTTGTTTGACCACAGCTCATCTGATGTTAAGTGAAGGTGTGGTCGAAGATGGTAAAGCACACCTAGCCTGGAATGGAACTGGCTCTCAAGTGAGGCTGCCGGAGCACACCGTTAGATGCTTGGCGGCAGATTTTCAACTTGAGGGTGGTAGCTAGCCAGCCGAGTACTAGAAAGTACCCTACCACCATGCTATGGTTTCCTCACGATGTTTTCCTTCACCGGCAGCTCAAGCTCATTGTTGGGGTTTGAACCCACGCCCTTCGGCATGCGAACCTACCGCGCTAACCACTGAGCTATCATCGCTACAAAAAATCTGGCGTAATTTCACCGCAGCCGAACAGACAGCCCTGCTCTCCGATATAATTGGTAATTTATATGTAAACGACGCGCGGGCGGCGCGACGTCAATCATTCGCGCCTCGGTTGGGTGCTGTACAAATATACTTGTAATTGTATTTGCAAACATGAGAGGAACCCACCCTGCCAGGTTAGTCAAAAAAGAAAACAAAATGTGAACATGAAAGAAACGTGTATATAAACTTATTAAAATTACTAAGCCAGTTTACGAAACGAGAAGAAATTATGACTATTATAAAGACTATAGTCATAGTATTTTATTGATAACATAAGTGACAAGTCAATTAAAAAAATAAGTGGGTTAAATTTCAAATGTCAATTTGTTATTTAAAAAAAAATTAAACATATGAAACTAAAAGATCATCTTAAGTCTCTTTTTAGGGTTCTGTACCTCAAAAGGAAAAAAAACGTTAACTTTATAGCTTCTATCTTCAGCCGTTTATGTTACAAAACCCGTATAATTCGACCTTACATAGGGAATCAAAACCTTAAGTGTACTTCCCGTTGACCTAGAACTATGAAGTTTGGCAAAAAGCATTGTCTTATAGTACACATGAAGTAAAAATCCAAAATCTGTACATTTTTAATTTAATCTCAAAAAAATAGGGTCGTGTGAGGAATGAGTGTCCAAATTTAAACGTGAGTTAACCGTAACCGACGAGTTAATATGAAAGAACTTCTTTAGCACAAGCTAAAACAGGTTTCTAATTATTATTTTTACGATGTGTAATTTTCTGTTTATGACAAAAAACTTAATACATGTAATTTATATGGGAACTGAATTTCAGGAAAAACTTCA
Source organism: Biston betularia (assembly GCA_905404145.2). Taxonomy (NCBI): domain Eukaryota; kingdom Metazoa; phylum Arthropoda; class Insecta; order Lepidoptera; family Geometridae; genus Biston; species Biston betularia. The sequence goes on along the minus strand of FR989882.1, from coordinate 662,179 downwards.
ACACTCGATTATTTATCATACCTACTAGTTTGTACGGAACCCTCGGTGGGCGAGCCTGACTCACACTTATCCGGATTGTTTTAAGTGCACCGCCTTTATTAAACCTTTAAGCCTTTATTATTGGTTCCACAATAAAATCAATTCCAGTAGTGGCTACCGTACATACCATCTATTAACTAAACTATCTAATTAACTCTCATAATAGGGAAATGGTATGTTGTAATGAACTGACAAACCAACTTGATAAATGATATGACCGTACAACAACTGGATACAGCTCAAAAAGAGATTCAAAGTTTAGTTTAGAATAGTATGTCAAGTAACTAACACATCGCAAAGATTTTAAAATTAAGGATGCCATGACCGAGTTCCGATGTCTATTTAAAAAAAAATATCTGTAAAATCTTCATTACCTACACCGTCTTGTACTCTGCTTGTTACGTACTATCGTTCACAGGAATCTAGTCGGTGATTTATTTCACACTAAAGAGGAATATATACTCGTACAAAACAGAAGAATATACAACATATGTATTTACAACAAAAAAAGTCTAAAAGTATTCTATCAGTTATCTGGTTCTCCTAGTACAAACTTTGCTTAGTTTGGGACTAGATGGCGCTGTCTGAAATGTCCTAAGATATGTATTTATTAAATACGCCATCTCTTACGTTCGTAAGTAGTTCGTGCCAACCGAGTACTAAGTAAGTGCCATAATTACCTACAAGTTATTTAACTATCTTTGCTTCGAGAACATATATATTATTCAAACAAATCCGAGGTATTATATCACACGTGACAAGTAAACAACTCGTACCAGCAGCCGTTTACACGCAATTGAAACTAAAAACAATCAGCCACGTCAGTTGGGCCACGATTCGCTCAGAGTGCGTCCCATACCCTCCGGCGAGGAAAACATTCAATCAACTTACGATGGAGTGAAATCACACAGTCTTGTATGATTTGGTGAAGGTTACAGGCGTTGTTTTTATGTGAAACATCTATTGGCGTATCTTGGCAGAAAAATCGACTCGTATGCCGTGACGGCAAACGGCATGACGCTCTCTTATGCCTCTCTACGCCACTTCTCTCGAATCTCTTGTCTATGTGCGCTCTTCGTTGCTTCTCTGTGTGAGCTGCGTAATGTTTCACATCTGCCGGGCGTCCCGTGACGGCCAAGTTTTTTTAAAAGTAATGAGACTAACGATACGCTCTACCGATACGAGATACACAGAACTTTTGAGTTACAAAACAAAGGAAGGAGGCATCGCTATTTTGGCCGCTCATTACTTTGACACAATAAAGCTTAATAATTAAGCTTTTATGGAAAACATTACAAAGGAAGTATTTATATTTATTATTTTAGTTTTTGACCTCGGTTGATAAAGCGGTAGTGTTTATACTCTGGAAGAGGATAAAAAAAAACGTATGTATCGTATATCAGCAAGCTATAAGTCAACCGAAGTGCCTATTTAGTTTGTGTTTTATACTATTATGTAGAACCAGAAAAAAACAACAGTTCGCGTCCAAAAATATGCCCCCAAACCTAACAATAAAAAAAAAACACGGAACTTGCAGTCAAGTAGCATGCTCAAAAAAAAAAATGTGTTTAACCATTTACGCAGTAGGAAAATTATGTATTGTATTATACAAACAGAAATCCTTTCTGTAATTACAAATCAGTGTGGTTAGCGGTTGGGCCGCCCGCCGCGCGCCACCGTCACCGCCCGGGGCACGCACGCGTCGCAAATTGCGCTCGCTCGCGGAAACCAGCCCTCAATGTAACGGTATCTCCTATGATGCCATGCTTTCCTGGTACACATGACATTACAACGGGACTCTATTTAAAATAAGTGAGAAATATTGCTCTTTGTTATTATGACCTAGTTTGCCCCACGGAACAGAAAACAAGTATTCCGTGGTTTGACCGCATCTCGCACGATGTCAAGTAAAGATACAGTAAACGAAGAAACACGCGTGTTTCTAAGAAGAATAGTCTAGAAAAAACCGATTCACTTCAGTAAATATCTACTCCGATAGCCTTGGTTTGATATAACTAAAAGATCACCCTAAAAAGAGGCGACATTAAAATTTAATGAGAAATAAGGTTGTGAATAGGATCTAAGATTTCAATAAAAAGCACTTACCGTGATCTTCACTGGCTCAAAACAAAGAATAACATATATTTTACTCGAAAAAAAAAACTAAAAGCACGGAGATACTTTAGCGTCTTCATAAAAGTATGCGCAATAAAAAGCAATAGTCCCCAAAAAAAGTTGTTTGAGCTGTCTTTCCAAATCCGTGCATGTAATAGTTGCTGTACGCCACCGCCATTGTCCAAGGCCAATGCAATTTTTTTTTATGATTAATTTTAGTGTTTGACCACAGCTCACCTAATATTAAGTGACGGTGAGGTATGGAACTGACTCTCAAGTGAGGCTGCCGGAACACACCGTAAAGTGTTTGGTAGTAGTTTTTCAACGTGAGGGTGGTAGCTAGCCAGTCGAGTACTAGAAAGTACCCTACCACCATGCTATGGTTTCCTCACCATGTTTTCCTTCATCGGCAGCTCAAGCTCATTGTTAGGGTTTCAACTACGCCCTTCGGCGTGTGTTACCTCTGAGCTATCATTGCTATAAAACTTACTACTACCACAAATATTTATTACTTCCTATTGTGAACGCTTTAGTAAATACGCGAATACCAGCATTCATATGGTAGAGACGAGAACTGATATTCGCTCACATTTGACAGATATCAACATACGTCCTGTAGTAATCCCACGAAACAGTATATTCTGTTAAATGAGTAATCCACGTTTGTCCAAAATACCACTTTCTACTCAAAGCCAGTTACATAACAAAAAAAATAATCAAATAATTGCCAACACATATCAGTAACGGTATGAAAGAACAGCTATCCATAATTGATTGTGAGAATACAATGTGAGAATGGCTCACAGTGGCGACATGTGACAGTTACCGTAAATAACACTTTAGATTTCTCGGAAACATGGACATGCGTTTGACTTTCGTACATCGCATCGACTACGGCTTTCCTATCACGTGCGCAGATGACTTTATTTTAATATCGCACTCGTAGAGAATAAAATTGAATGTTTTTGCAGAGGAGTCAGTTTTCAAATTGGTAATATTGCCTATATCAACGTGTAGGGGCACCGATGAGTAAACTGGACCCATCTACAAGTATGGTCCATCGTAAGCTGCAGCATGTCTCAAAAACATGTACATTTCCTCTAAACATTTTTAATGTCTAAGTTATTGACAGCCCTGTTGGCTCGTTGGTAGTATATCTGCCTTAAGAGATGAAGGGCGTGGGTTCGATTCCCACTCAGGACAAATATTTTATGTATCAACAAATGTTTGTTCTGTGTCTGGTATGTATTATAAGTATGCATTTACAGAAAGTTTAGTATTCTATCAGTTATCTGACTTTCACCACACAAGCTCTGTTTAGTTTGGGGTAAGATGGCGCTGTGTGTAATGTCCTACGATATTTATTATTTCTTTAATTCTCCCAAAAATATGAGAACGAAAGAGCATATTTCTGATAGAGTAGGTATCTAATGGAGAGTTTCTTATGATAAATGTGTACGTTTGATATACGAGTATGTCGATTTCTAGTAAACATTTTTAAATCAAATTCAACCTGGATTTAACCATATCGATTGTCGTCTCTACAATTACATTCTTTGACACTTCGCTTCACATGATGTGCTTTATTGGCCATTGTATTTTTATTTAAATCAAATTTGTCACAGATTGATGACTAGTCAGTACGTACGTGCTCGGACGCTGGCGCCTAGTTTTATTAAAATTCATATGTTTTTGATATTCGGGAAAGGTGCGGTGAAAGGATTGAAAAGCAATAGTTGTTACTGTCACGCTACGATGAATACTTCATAAGCTACATATTTTAACCCTACAAGGCACCCAGTTCCATAAGTGGAACACCGACTTTAATCGTTCCTATAGCTAAAAAACTATTAGTAGCATCATCTCTTGTATCTTCATAGAAGCTACTGATATTTAGCAATCTAATAACACAAATCTTTACGTACAGATATCGTTTGTGTGTTTGTAATGGTGCACTCAGTGTGAAATTTGGATGAAAGTGATACAATGGTCGTTTTTCTAAATTGAAAAATAAATAAAAAATAGTTATTGAACAGTTTTGACTCGAAAAAAAATACTGTGTGTTACAACGAAGTGTATATTTTGCAGAGGTAAGTTGTTTTTTATATTACAATAGTAAACTTATTAGTAAATCATATTTTTACGTGTGTTCCACATACGGTACGTTGAGCTTTAGTGTCCATTTTTACTTATACGTACTTACGATAACTTTCCTTATGAATACTTTGGTTTTATTGCAGATCATGTCGCGAAGAAGATAGCGAGATGAAGATATTGAGCGTTTCTTGAATATTCCTTATGGATATTCAAAATTGGACATTTAAAATAAAAACGTCAATAAACAAAAAGAGAGGTAGACCAAGTTTATCTGATGAAGTTGAAATTAGAAGGCAGAAGCCAAATACATCAATCCTACCTCCTCGTGGTGTCAGATGGTGATGGGTTTGAACATTTTCCTGTTTGGGGTAAAAAGACAGCGATGCAAATATCCTGGTTGCAAAGGAAACACATTTTTTTCATCCCCCCATCTCGGAAAGACTATTTTTGCTCTTTGATATCTGAGTGAAAAAGTCGTTATTATCTGCTATAGAGGTGAACTAAATTTGAATTTAGAACATCGTGTGCACTATGTTTGTGAATAAAAAACATCATTAAACCTATTTACTTCTACCTCCATGGCGCCGAATTTATCATACAACTTTTTTTAATTTGTCAAAAACTCAGACTCGCAACCTCCTTCGTGTACGTTTTTTTTTAAATTGCTTTGCGCGTGCAATTTTCTTTTCACGTTATATTGTTAATACCTAAACTGAAATAAAAGTATCTTGTGATTGCAAAAGTTTTTTTGCATTCAGTCATTTCCTCGCTGAGGTGGGATGAAAAGTTACGTGTTGCACTCGAGTGCAAAGATTTTTCACCTCGTGCTCTTTTGATTCCCTCGCTAACGCTCAGGATTCTAATTTTGAGTCCTTGGCTTGCTCGCTCATCAAAATTGAGCCCGCGGTTAAAAAGCAACTTTGCACTTTTGTATAACAAATAACTATTATCTTGCGACAAATGTCGCGTAGAACTTTGCCCAAATAGATATAGAAATTGTTTTAGATTATTTTTATATTATTAAAAAATAAAAGTATTTAAGTATTCTATCAGTTATCTGACTTCCATATTACAAGTTTTACTTAGTTTGGAGTCAGATGGCGCTGCATGTAAATGTCCTGCGATATTTATTGTATTTATGTTTTCATCAATAAAAAAAATTAAATTTATCATAGGTATTAGTTATATTATTCCGTATATTATAAGTCGCTAAATGTAAAAAAGTAAAATATATAATAGATATTTCATTTTGTTTAAAATAATAAGTCACTAATTGTAAAAACTTCAATTAGGAAACTATATAAACTATTAAATATAACTATTACATACATACTACTACTGTATGTATTATAAGTATGTATTTACAAAAAAAAAAAAGTATTTAAGTATTCTATCAGTTATCTGTCTTCCATAGCACAAGCTCTGCTTAGTTTGGGGTCAGATGGCGCTGTGTGTAATGTCCTGCGATATTTATTTATTTATTTATTTATTTATTTATTTATAAAATGATTTAATTGTACTAGTTTAATACCAAAAAGTACTAGTTAAGGCTCAGTGTACCATATGTGGAACTGAAATAAAAAGTAGATTTTTCCGTAAACTATGGGTTTATTTATTCTTTTATTATTTTTCCCTATCTTCTGATCACTAATTACAACACATATATTTTTGTCGCGCACTAAAAAAAATTTGAGCCTTGTAGGGTTAAGATACTATTTTATTTTATATGGATAACAAGTGATAATAAAAAAAGCCAAAAAAGTTTTCATTTATGCAAACTAAATTAAATTTAAACGCAGGCACCGGCGCGGGGAGATATATGTATACGAATAGAATTTTTATATACAAATATATAAACCCAAAACTTTAAGAAAATATTGAATTAAAAAAAAACAGATTTTCTTTTTTTTTTTTATGGTTGACAGGCTATTTGTTTTGACCACAGCTCACCTCACCTGATGTTAAGTGAAGTAACGTAAATTGACAATATCAGCCTCACAAAAGTTTATAGTAAATTCTTTGCTAATATTTTCTTTTTACATTTTTCCTAGCAAACCAAGCAGTAATATAAACCTGTCATGTTATGTATTCTGTGGTGGTATCATATTTAACTTTAGTGTCTTCAAAAAATTGCTTCGAAATGACATTCTTAAAAGTGTTTTGCCTCATCATAAATAAAATACTTCGAATAATTGTGATTAAAATTAATTAGTGTACGAATAAAAAATGAGTTTTTACGATAATAAATAATTAGTATCTACTAGTACCTACTACAGCTGAAGGTTGGGTCGACGTGGATTCACGAAACCCATCAATTAAAAAATAAAATTTTAGTAAAAATCACGGTATTGATTATCTAGAGTCGAAGTATCCGATCTGATCAAACGTAAGTAATGACGTATATAAATAAAATGAAAGTGAATTTTTAGAAATTTCAACATATACAAACTAATATTAAACATAATTATGTTTGTTACCTTTTCACCCCTAAACGGCTGATCATACTGATCATACTATAAATTGACTAGGAGATAGACTTTACATCATGAGGATTAACGTAAGCTACTTTTTTGTAATTTTATTTACATATATAATATGTCCATGTAAGCTAAGCCATGGGCACCAGCTGATGTACAATTATATTTCGCTAAGCGGTTAAAGTTCATCGCGTGGCAGCCACGCAGACTAAACTCACTTTTATTGTTCTTTGTTACGATGAATCGATAAACCGTTGCCTTAGAGATACTTGGTAGATGTAGTATGTAGGAGGCGCTCACTGTAGAAGCAAATCGACGAAGTGTGAGCGTAACGGTTATATTCATAATTTTCGAGTTTTTGTACGTTTTTTGCTGATTCATAATTAATAAGAATTAAAGGATGAAACACAATGTGTCCAGTTGAATGGGCCAAAAGACTACGTAAATGATGTCTGGAAATGGTCGACGGAAACAAAGCAAACAGGTGCGACGTGACATTCGCGCATTCGAGGCATTTGATGAAAAACCTAAAAATATTGGAAACAAATAAACGATTTCTTTAAAATGTAAAAGTAATGAGACGAACTATTCGCTCTCCTGATGGTAAGAGGTAATGTATGCCATTCACCTTTGCAGCGATACGTAGAACTTTGTGTAGCAAAACAAAGTCCAGGGCATCGCCGCTTTGGCGCTCATTAGAACTTTGAGACATTAGATGGTTAGTCTCAACAGCCCTGTAATTTCGCTAGCTACCGGAACACAGTAATATTTACACATTACTGTTTGGCGGCAGAATATCTGGCACTGAGGCGGTATACTTACCTAGACTACCTCCTGCTAAGGAGAACAACCGATTTTTTTTTTAAAGTTTTGTTAAATTTTTTTTACTATCGAAACTGACGTGGCTTTAACACATTTTTGTTTTAGTTGTGCGGAAAGTGGCTACCCGCGCATTGTACTCAGCTTTGTCTCCATGAAGAAGGCTACCAGACGTGGTGTGGCTACTATAGTCGGTGTATCCGATGTCCGAAATAATTAAACGTGATTTATACCTCGCAAAAACCAAATATTTACTTATTCTCACTCATTATTTCCCCTACAATACAACCTCTTTGCATCTTCCCAATCCACATCGCCGGTGTGGGCGCATCATTGTCACACATGCATGTTTTCCCAGCCAAGCGAGTCCCCAGACGATTAATATTGTCAAACAAATTACACAAACTGCTCTCCAGAGAGCGCCCAACGCACCGTTTCCTACTCTAACTAGGAGCATGCTCTTCCTATTTTTTTCGAGACATCCCTAATTAATAGCATGTGAAATTTTTTACTCTAATATTGAGAATGGCTTTGAATTACTCACGTAAAAGCTGTTCATGATTATAAAGCAAAATTATCTTACTTCAATTCAATACCAAAAGTAAAGTAACTTCTTATTGGACACGTATGATTTTTTTGTAATAAATAGACTTACGTTTGACCACCATCTCGTCTGATGTTAAGTGATGACGCGGTCTAAGATGGAGTACGCTTGCCTAGAAAATACCGATTCACTTTCAAATTGAAGACATTCAGATTATATCCAAAGTTATTGCAAGTAAGAAATTGAAAAAGTTTTTTAAATTGTTGTCAAGTTAGTTACATTTAAATCCTCATCACTGTTGTAACTGAAATCACTGTAAAGTGGAAATGAGCTAAATATACATATACCTTAAACACTCAAAATGAACTTCGGCAAAGTAACGCCTGACTCAATCAATTATAAAATATAATATAAATAAATTAATGAGCGTCAAAACTACTTTACAGAAGTGAACTAGAAGTACGAGTACCTACCTACTACAAAACCTAAGTGAAACTAAAACCGAACTAAAAGTATTATTATGCCAATAAAAAATACTAAATCAAATTCTAAAAATAATAAATACTAATCCGCTCTAAAATTAGAGTTCCACTAAAATTAACAGTAAACAGCTACCCTTAGCGTTGCATGCTTCGAATATTTATCAATGTTTTCACTACTTGTACGTTCTTTGAATATGCTTTCCTGGTCATGTGGCTGCGTACACGTGCTGTGCTGCCGGCGACTAATTACACGGAATTCATAGATTTATGTCGGGCCAAACACATTGTGAGTCACCTTTGCTCGACTTCTCTATTAGTTAATAGCAACGAGCATTAGGTTAAAAAAGATTACCTTAGTATATTGTAACTAGAACATATACAAAACAATGTAGGTAGGTCGTCAATATGACATATTTTTACATTGACGACATTTTTTTTTTCATTAACATGTAATCAGCGTTTTCGACATATTTAATTATATTACAGAACATTGTAACATTGGTGTTACGAATAAAATATTTGTATGTAGTAATAAACAAGGTAAAAAGTTAAAAGAAAACTATTAAAATTACAAAAAAAAAAATTGACATAAAAACGATTAATCAATTACATTTATGTCACAGAATTATAAAACAAAAATAAATCAAATTCAAACTAAAATTTCAAATTCAAATATTTAAGCTCATATACAACGTCAAATTAAAACATAATGTCAGGTTCAAATACAACTATAATCTGACTACGGAACAAATAACTATTTATTAAAATGTATAACGAACTCGTAGCATAATAACGAATCGATTGACACCTCATTTCGTAAAATTGGATGAGTAGTTTCGGCCTTCAGTAGACACATACTCACAAACATACTTATACGTGTGTATAGACTGCTAGAAACACAAACCTTCCTTTACCACAAACAACTACTAAAGCAACTACCAAATGAGTTAACAATGTATTCAACATACGTTTGTTCGTTTTTATTTCATGGAAATAGATACGAACTCTTTGTGCAAAAATTTCCAAATGAAATTCGCCGAACAAGCAACAAGGCCAATCAGCGTTATCCATCTATCTATGATCTCGGTCACGCAGCAGGGAGCGACCATCGTGAATCACTAGCGATGGGTTATCAGACACAACTGGCGCCTAAATTCCTGTGTGTTTTCAAATTTTGGAAGATATTTTGTCCAACATAATCGTGGGATTTCGAAAGTAAACGTTGAAATGATGAATACGTAAGATTTATAACGACAGGTACGGTGTAAAATCATTCTCAAATAAAGAGTAGACGCATTAGTTTATTTCCTGTCTGACACATTTCTATAAAATTATACGCAGAAATCTATCAAAAATAAATTGTTAGTCAATCCCATTCTTAAAAATAAGTACATACAAGGTGTTGACGTATAGACCCAACAATATTTTAACAGCACATGGCATCATTGGTGTAGAGGACATCCCGCGAGGTCTTTCCCTTCTCAACATGTAAGATCACAAGTTATCATAAGTCAAATGTAGCTGTAAACTTGACTATTTTTAACCCTAAAACTGAACGGCTGTCGCATGACCTTGCCAATGTGCCTTGTAAAGTTCAACATTCAGATAATAATGCAGTTTATAACTGAGTAATAATAATGATTACTACATAATATAAAGCAAAGTCGTCCGCCACGTCTGTGCGGCTCAAAACTACTGAACGGATATCATGCGAGTTTCACCAACAGATAGAGTGATTCAAAAAGAAGGTTGACATGTATCTGTACATGTACTGCGATGTGCAAATATGTGCGAAGTCGGTGCGGCTCACTAGTAATAATATAACTCCTTATTCTTCACACCAATTATAAAATATATACTTATAGCTACATACATACATATACATACATACATACATATACATACATACATACATATATACCTAAAGATATATATACATACATAAACATTAAACATATAAGAAGAAATAGCGAATTGCAAGGTTATTTTAGAAAATGAACTCTATTCTTGAAAACCTCGAGTGTTTGAGCCCTCTGTATTTCTACGGGAGTTTTGAGTAAGTATTCGTCGATGGATACAATCCGTCTATAAATCAAGAGTGAATCGATATGTTCTAAGCAAGCGTTCTGCTCGTATACTGCGTCTTCACTTAGGTAACATCAGGTAAAACGGCGGTCAAACGCAAAACCTCTATCCCTCGTCTGCAGCCAACCGTTATGTTTACCATACAAATACATTGTCTTTGGTCTTTGATCATATGTCACGTTTCAATGTAAATTTTCAATTCCGTAGGGATATGAGGAAGCGGTTCTAATTTAGCTTTCAAGATTTCACCTAAACAAATTAACAGACAAACATTGCAAGTCAAATTAAAGATTGTAAAAATTTAAAAATTATGGCTTAAATAGGAGATACAAACTCCGCAGAGCAAAGTAACGAATTTTGGACATTATGCGCTTTAGAAATCGGACCACTAGATAAAAGATAATAATAGTCAAACTTAAAGAAACGTAATAAAGTCATACTTGCTGTTAAACGAAATTTTTCTCGTTTTATTGGAATATCCACTTTAATTTCAACGTCTCGTAAACGTTATCAATTTTCTTTATCTCTCCAAAACCAACATATCGAAACAGGTAGTAAACGTTTCGACGATCACAGATTAGTCAAAGCAAAACATACTTTGCTGGACAAACACAAAGTCCAAAATACAAAAACCTTAGTTTCTATAAATCAAGACAATGACACGTGTCAAAATCCCGGGAGCTGTCAGAGTGACGTAACATATATATCCGCGGCTACGTCATGCCTTCGTCAGCGATGACGTGGGAGCACAGCGTGATACTTCCTTACATTTTTTTTAATGTCCTTGTAGTAACTTTCTTTTCAAATAACAACACAATTTAGAACAAGCTAAAAAGTTTATAAAACTATAACCCGACTGCGGTAAAAATAACTATATTTATTGGAATAAATGTAGCTTATGTCACCCGGAGCATAATAACGAATCGATTGACACCTTGTTCATCAAAATCGAACCAGTAGTGTTGGCGCTACGGTAGAATACACGTAAATACATTTCCTTGGTGGTAGATCTCCTTAGCAGGTTGTCTAGATAGATACCACCGCAGTACCAGATATTCTACTGCCAAGCAAAAGCGATGTTTAAACAGTGTGAAAACATCACTGTGCTCCGGTTTAAGGGGACCTCAGTTAGCGAAATGACAGGCTGTTGAGACTAACCATTTAATGTCACAACGTAATGAGCGCCAAAGCCAATACCCCGAACTTTGTATTGTTATTCAAAGTTCTGTGCAGCGCTGCAATAGTAATGGACGGGCGTCATCTTTTACCATCACGAGATTGTCTAGTTCATTTCATTACTTTTATAAAACGAAACAAAAATAAAATTAAGACACCGTTTGAATCTAGAGCGCCACTAGGCACGTAACAAAGTTATAAAACATGAATGGAAAAAAAACTCTCCTCGTAATATAGGTACATATCTTATGTTTTTTTTTGCATCAAATATGAATCAAAAGTGTTATATTTTTTGTTTGTTATTTTTTTAATTATCTTTATATTCAATAAGGCTATCTCAATAATTTTAATTGTTGACTGTAATAACATTTTAATGTTATTTTAGTGCAGCAAAATGAGCACAGGTATTTACATTTCAATTACAAAAGATATCTTTAAAAAATAAATCTACAGAAATTTTTTGACTAATAAATTTATGGAAGAAAACTCAATAAAATACGTTAAAATGACTCGAACGAAGGTCATAAATACATGTAAACTCCACGTGTTTTTGTCTCTACCACCCAGACGATCTCCCGTGGCATCCGAATGAGACTGTGTAATTAATCAAAATGGTAATATTGATAATTATGAAATATGCGCCGATATATTATTGTCGTTGGATCGCTGCATAGATGGCATTCCGTAAGAAAAATACGAGACGGCTTTAGGGTTCCGTATCGTGTCGAGAACTCGAAACAATTTAATGTTTTTTTATGACACATGCGGCAATCAAGCAGACGGGTTGCCTGATGGTAAACAATCACCGTCGCCTACTACATAAATATCTACAATACCACAACAAATCTGTAACCTGCCATCTTTAAATTTCTTTTATCAACCGGGATAACAGGGGAAACCGGGATTAAAGCTCCCGAAAATATAACAGTAACTTTAAGAAAAATACATCGAAAGAGCAAAAATATACTGCAAAATATGTTATAAATTGGAAGCCAACTACTAAAAAGCGAAAATAACGTAAGCCACTAACTGGAACGTTTTTTTGGTCTAGTATAGTAGTATATAGTATAGAGACGGCAATGTGTTTAAAATTAAAGTCAGATTAGAAAGAGATGAGAAACATTTTGACTTTTGTCTCTCATCCGTACAGCTAAGGGTAGTGGTCAAATAAACGCTTTGAAAAATCAATTTATATATAAGAAGTTCTTCACTGAACTAAATGGATTTAGGTCAAAGATTATTATCTCGGCCCTGTGTCGTAATATAACGTAGAAAATCTAACAGAACCCTACCTCCATTTTCCTTCACCACAGCAAGATTCTTCTAGCTATCTCTTTCTACCCGTGCGGTCTCACTCACACAGCACGGTTAATTAAACCCCACATTAGCATAAACAAATAAAACTGGCCATTAAGAATTCAATTTACAATCTTTCGTACGGCTCGCATTAGTCGCAGTAAATAATATTCGAGAGTACCGTACAGGTCGCGTGGCGCAAGTCATAAACTGATAATTTACATTCACACAACATAGTAGTTACTGTACCCACTATTACACAAAGCAGTCTAATTTTCTTGTACGTAAAAGTAAAGACGAATGAGACGCTGATGGTAAGAGATAACGCATGTTCATGACCATTGCAGCGATATACAGAACTTTGAGTAACAAACGAAAGTCCAGGGTATAGCTGCTTTGGCGTTCATTACTAGAAGACTTTGAATGGTTAATCTCAACAGCATTGTAATCCGCTAGCTTCAGTACACTTCAAACCGAAACACAGAAATGTTTACACACTACTGCTTGGCGGCAGGATATCTGGCACTGCAGTGATACTTAGACAACTTAATTACGAATTATTTTCTGTGATATCAGAAAAAAATAATTTGTGCAGTACGGTGACGCAATTAAAAATAAGTACTTACAAGAAAAATATGATAACGTAAAAGTAAATTTAGATTACACGGTTGAAATAAGCGTTCTGAAATCTTTAATAGTAAGTTTTTTTACTAGGCCTAAACATCTCATGTAAAAGAATTGTTTGAACAAAGAAACTAAAAGAATGTAAATTTAAAAAAAAAAAAAAAATTAAATAAATTTAATTTAATATTAATTTTTTTATTATTGTAATTTTTTTTATTTTTTTTTATTTTTTGTTTTTTATGTAAAAATGTAAATTTTTGGCTTACCAAGAATTTCTAGTAACCGCGGAAAACACATTTCAGCCCGCTCGATTAATTTCCCAAATATTATCGCGTTTAACTTGGACCACAAAAATAAACGTCCAAGTCATAAACTAGTTCTAGCAGCGTCTTCGATTTGATATAAAAGTATAATAATCGTTATAATTATGAATAAAAAACGTGGAGAAATATCGCTCGGAATATTCATGTAATTGTGAATATTCATGTTGATTTTAATCAAAGACCTTGTATCTCGAACCCAGTAGCCAGATAAGAGTATTTGGGGTCATATAGCAATACTCATTCTGAATGGCGACAACTTTATTTATTGTGTGTAATTTTTTATGTAACTAATTACTTCTTTAGTAGGCTTTCTTTAAAAATAGCCTGATCTGACATGTGATTTGGGAATTAGCCGAATTTCAGGTTTTTTAAAATTACAAATTAGGCTTCCGTTTGTATGTCATCACGCCTGATGTTAAGCGAAGACGCGGTCTACAAAGGAGCACGCTTGCCTAGAAGAAACCGTTTCTCTCAGGACTTGGAAGTCACATTGTATTTATGGGGGGAATAAACTCAGGCAGCAAATTCAGTTGCTACTTGATTTTAGTTATCATAAAAATTAACGGTTAATATGAAATAGAGTTTGGTGTATTGTATTTTGGAATCAGTAATTAAATTTTATGTTTTAAACACTTAAAATGAAAATACAAGTTTAAAAAGTATAGTGTTTTGAAGTCGGACAGACTTGCTAGATACTAGCTTTTACTCAACGTAATAAGCAAATTGATATTTTTACTGGAATAACAAAGTGGAAAAGATAACATAATATGAAATTTATTCGTGTCGCTTGAAAAAAAATTGTTCATCTTTTAACCCTTTCAACTCGCCATAGTGACGCACATCTATCGCAAAACATCGCCTCGCATCGATAACGTCACGAATCAGAAACGCGATCCCTCCCCGCTCGCACCCCGCTGCCCCCCAGCGCGGGTGACACGCGGTGCGCCGCGGGGCGCCATTGTCCCGCTGTCCGAGACTGAACCGATGCCCCACACACCGGCCGAGCTAGTGATGGAACCATGCTATCGATATTTGTTCAGATATAGATTGTGCTAGGCAGATATGTAAATAGAAAATACGTATATGGATATTATAGGTAGCCACCACCCTCAAGTTGAAAATATGTCGCCAAGCATCTAACGGTGTGTTCCGGCAGTCTCACTTGAGAGCCATCTTCGACCACACAGTCACTTAACATTAGGTGAGCTGTGGTCAAACACCCAGCCTGTCAACCATAAAAAAACGTTTACTGTGATTGTATATGTATTTTGTTAGTCGTATACTAAAAACATAATACTATGTACCGTGGTAAATACTTTATTAATGGCCACGAACTGGTAAATGAAGTTTGGTCATCCAGATAGTTGTACTCGGTAGATCTCCTTAGCAGAAGTCGTATAGTACCAGATATTCTGCCGCCAAGCAGTTCTCTGTATGTCTGTAATCTGTAATCTGTAGTCTGTAATCATTACTGTGTTCCTGTTTGAAGAGTAGGTACTGCAGTTAGCGAAATTACAAGACTGCTGAGACTAACCATCGAACACATATAACTTGTAGTAATATGCCAATACCAAAAAAATCAAATCATTTTGCATTGAAAATACATAATGGTACACTTATATATCGACAACATCAACCCCGGCACTAGTATGGCGCCTCGCGGCCCGCAACGCCGCGGGGTCGCATTGTCCGTCTGCCTAAATGCCTCATATTCGGTTACTCGGGCGCCTCACGAATGTAAACCATATCGATATCTCAACTCATTGCGAAACCGAACATCCCTAATCCATCACATTCAAATAACAATTTTGGACTTTAAACTTCATGAAACAAGGTTTTCTCCAGTTTAAATTTTAGTTTGTCGCTTACGGAGTTTTGTAGAGTTTTATAATATGATATAATTCTCATTTTACTATACTCTGAACAAACAAGAAACCTTAATAAATAACGTAAACAAAGCGTGCGTGTCACACCTTATTTGAGCTCAGTTTTGTCATACTTTCGTCTTTGAGTTTCTGTAAAATTTATGACTCACGAGGTTATAATAGTTCAGAAAAAAAAGATGTAGCTCGTAGGTAATAAAATGAATTTATTAGACAGTTACATAATAAACCGTCAATTAATTTAAATTTTGGACAAAAGGCGTTTTATTATTGACCTGTTCGAAGGTCTGAGCATGACATTCCAATAAGATGTCTTCTTGGGAAGCGCATTCGTAACATTATGGCTATTGCGAGTAAAAACACAACACTATCATTGTACACGTACATCGTACAATGCAGACAATAGTAGATTGATTTTAATCTAATTAAACTATCAAATTTCAAGTTGACAGAATTAAACTAACAGTGCTATAAGAATATAATATATCTACTGAGCCGAAAGAAGGGTACAACTTTAACCTTGGAAACAACTTTGAAATTGGGAAAATAAAGTCTATTATTAAGACGTAATCTATGTTTTATCTGGTTCTTATGGTGTGTTTAGTGCAAGATGGCGCGATGTTAAAAATGTCTAACGATTTATATATTTTTACATTTTATTCTACGAAAAAATTGATTCGATTCTGAATGTGTACTCAGATTAGGAATTGGTTTTGGATGAATTCATTAGAGTGATCATTTTAGGTCTCCTAAGCTTTAGAACGATGATCTCAAACGTGTACGGCACTCACCTCGGGGTCTATCTTCTTGTACTCGGCGTCTTCCTCGTCCACCTCGAAGTACAGCTCCGTGGAGGTGAGAGACACGGTGCCCGGCGCCACCAGCCCAGGAGCCACCAGTTTCGCCTTCGTACTTATGTTTACTGGACCTGCGGGGTTACCGTGACCTTTCCAGTTAGGCAGTCATGAAAAAGTGTTACACGACAGTGAATCTTATTACGCCTGCATACGACACCAGCTTGTTACGCGGTCAATGGTTTTAAATGACGTGACGTCAACTGGACTATATTTTTACTGGTGCAGAAAATCAATATGGGAATTGTTTTGACAAATACAATTAAGCGTTACGTATAATTTAAAAAATATCTGCGGTTATGAAATCGCGTTTTAGAGCAATAATTTACAATCCTTGATTATGATGCCATTTGCTAACGCCTGATATGTAACTGTTAGCAAGAGATTGTTAGGAATTTAGTGAGTGTTAGTATCATATGTTTGAAGGTGTTAGTCATTTCCCCCTATAAAAGTGGTCTTATATGGTATAATAGTATAAATAGACTGAATTGTAATGACTGATTGCTAGCTATTAGTTCATTTTTACTTCACACTTTTGAGGTATGTACCTACCTACAAAAATAAAACAACAAAGATTATTCTTTTAAACATGCACCGCTTGCGTTAGATCAACAGCACCCGCGGGGAAAAAATCACTCTAAAAAAATCTACATCTATAAGCCAAGATAGTACAAGCTTTGCTTAGTTTGGGGTCAGATGGCTCTGTGTGTAATGTCCTACGATATTTATTTATTTATCTATGTCAGTATTAAGTATTATTTTTGTAGTACCAGTAAGGTCAGCGTCGATCTCCCGGTCGTCCAGTAAGAGCTCGGCGTCGTCCAACAGCTCGGCCGCCGCCGGCGTCGGCAACTGCGCGCCTCGCCCCGCGCCGCCCGCCGCTAACCGCGCGTGCAGTTCCTCCGTCGCCTGTGACACAACCAAGAGATATAATGTGATAAAACATAACTTTGCTTCAAAAACTCTATCGAAGCTTGTAGTTAACTCGCCATTACTTTAATAAGGCATGACTTGACTCGACCATGACTTACTAGATTTTTCGTATACTTATAAATATTGAAATACTATACATTGGCAAATGCACAAAAGTCAAAAGCAAAGAAGAGAAAGTGCGCTGTTTTAATTTAATAATCCTGCTTGTTTACGACGTAGGTACTACTAGGGTAGGTGAAAGAAATGTGACTACTTTTGAGAAGGATGGGGATGACATCATGAATTATAATTATATTAGAATTATAAAATTCGTGTGTTATGGTACCATCAGTAGAATATATTGGTTGCGCGTGTTACCTGCAGTATCGCGTCGTGCGGCGGCGGGTCGGGCGGCGCGCGGCCCAGCACGGCTGCGGTGTGGCGCGTGCCGCGCGCGTCCGGCACAAGCCGCCGTCGCCGCCGCGCGTCGTCCTCCCACGAGTCCAGCTTCCAGAACTGTGTCGTGTTCCTAGAGCAACCACATAATGCACTATCACTACCAATTCTCTCACATACATTACAACCATGTCAAGATTGTTTTTACGTGTTTCGCTTATAGACGACGCATCCTCAGGGCATGTTGACTCCTCGAACGTCGAGTGTCGAGCGACTCATACAATTTGGGTGTCTTCAAATCTAGAGTGAACAGGTTTTTTTCTAGGTAAGCGTGCTTCATCTTGGACTGCATCCTGCTTAACATCAGGCAGGGTGTAGTCAAACGCAAACCAATTATGTATAAAAAAAAAAGAAAAAAAAAGACAACATGTAGGTACAACAGACTGCACTAAAAATATATCACTAGCATCATCATCATCATCATCATCAGCCTATCGAAGTCCACTGCTGGACATAGGCCTCTCCCAAGACACGCCACTCAGCCCGATCTTTGGATTTTCGCTTCCATCCACCGCCAGCTATCCTACGTATATCGTCACACCATCGAGTCTCAGGGCGTCCTACGCTACGTTTGCTTACAATCTTTTGAATACTCAAAATTTATTTAGTCACAGCGCGCGTATTAAGGGCGCAGACATTTCGTGAAGATGTCGAGAAGCAGGGGTACTGACTGGAAGTGCGGGCCGACGTTGCCGGCGGCGTGTTTCAGCTTGTCGAGCAGGCGCGCGGCGGCGGCGTGGTCGCGGCGACGCGCGGCCGCGATCAGCCTCTCGCACGTGCGTTCCTCGTCCGCCCGCTCGGCGCTGCTCGTCGCGCACAGGCACTGGAAACATGAGTAATGTTGAAACGTTTGATCGCAAAACGTCTCATTCGCGAAAATGTCTCTAAAATGCACCCGTAAAAATTCTCATTTCTAAGAAAGTCCGATTAGAGTAATGTTCTATTCTAGAAATATCTTATGACCACTACAGACTACTGTGATTTTTTATATAGACAGGGTAACGTTTTGAAACGTTTTTCGACATTATAAGACTGAAATATTTTACTAATGTTGGACATTTTAATAGTAGGTCGATTTTAAAAGTGATTTTCACCGCTAAACACTGGATAATACTTACGCAGGCTGCGTAAACAAACAAACAAACATTTGTGAATAAGCAAATGTTTGTTCTGTGTCTGGGTGTTCTGTATGTATTATAACTATGTATTTACAAAAAAAAAGTGTTTATGTATTCTATCAGTTATCTGACTTCCATCACACAAGCTCTGCTTAGTTTGGGGCCAGATGGCGCTGTGTGTATAGTCATACGATACGATATCTTCCCCAGCAAAACCCCAAGCGGCCTGTCTGGGGGTTTGCCAAATATGGCAGCCCCACTCCAGGCTAGGTATGATTACCATTTTCGACCACGCCGTCACTTATCAGGTGAGCTGTGCTCAAGACCGTCAGCTATAAAAGAAATTTAAAAAAGTTGGATATAAAAACTAAAACTAGAATGGCCCAGTGACATTCTGAACATTGCTAAATTCGAAGACTAACCAAAACAATAAAATACAACGTTTTGTCGGTTAATAGAGTGAACTTTACAAAAAAACAAAACCTCAAAATTGTATTAGACTGTAGTATTTATAAGTAAACAAATGAGGTACCTCAAAATCAGCGTGTTTGAGTACGTCATCAGCTCGCATCCTGTTCAGTATAAACTCCGCTTCGTTGGCGACCCGTACAATGTGGTCCCTCATGGCGTGAGACAGCAGCCTCCCTTCATTGATGAGCTCTATGAACGCCAGTCCGGCGTGCTTCTGGAGAGAGTTCTGCCACTCCTGCGAGCAGAGCAGCATCACGAGCTCCACCACCGACGTGCTGGATTTGAAGGTTTGGAGACCTGGAATGTATGTACGGAAGGCGATCAGAAGTTATTTAAAACTAAAAGTGTGTTCTGAAATCCCATATAAAGCTCGTCTTCACGGTCGCATGCTCCATTGATACACATGTAAATATGTAACAGAAACCCAAATAAGTAAACTTATTAAAGAAGGCTTAGAGAGACAGGTTTTAGAGATTAAGGAATATTTCGGATAAATATTTAAAATTGTCTTGAGGTTAGATAAATATTTAAAATTATATTTAAATTTAATCCTCGTCACTGTTGTAATTAAACATTTTTTAAAGACTTTTAATCGGAAGTACACTAAACCTCTTTAATACTCATACATATTAAGTATATCATTAATTCGATTTGCAATTAATAAATAAAAAAAAAATTACATATGCACGCCTTATTTGACGTTGTCTATTATGGTAGAATTATTTTAGGATCCCATGTTTAGCAATCCAACTGTAACCCATTGTTTAGCAATTTAATATATACATATTTGAATTTACATAATATTATAACAAATTGAGGTGTTCAAGAAATGCGACAAACGCTATCCTTTTAAAATAACACCGAACAAAAAAATATTAAGCGAAGCATACCGACAACTTGCTAAATGAAATAATAGATTTATTATGGCATGCATTATTACTACTCAGCTATATAAATAATGAGATGCCCAATTCTATTATCCTGAAACTCAGTTTGTCTATGATAGCTTTGCTTCGGGAGCTGTAAGCATGCGAGTTCGAATCCCACAAACATTAATGACTTATGGATTTTATGTAGGCACTTACAAAAATAAATCTACATAAGTTTAGTATGATCAGTTATCTGGTTTTGCTTAATTTATAACTAGATGGCGCTGTATCAAATGTCCTCCAATATTTTATAATGTACATGCAAATGAGTAAATCCATTCGGATCAACTTAACACCAATTACAACAGCTTGTCCAAACTATGTCATAGAAACGGACTTGGTTTTGTGTCGGTTACTCCGAACATAGTTTGAGCCATATCTGGTGGCCTTCTTCGAGGAGTCAAATACAAAGCGCGCGCGGTCTCGTCTTGCTTTGCACACAAGAATGCCAACCAAGACGAGACCGCGCGCGCGTTTTACTCTGCTTTGTCTATGGTCTAAAATGTGTCATAAAATATTTACATTTATATAAAATAAAGGATCGACAATTGCAAGCATGGGCAACGTTTGATTCGTACTAATGATATATAATGACAAAAATACTTTAACCAGCTTTATGCGACACTTTCAGGTTCGTCACGAATACCAGTTATTTAGGTACAGCAACAAACCAAACCAATCCAATTGGAGACGCGAACTGTAGTGCGTTAAGAATTCCAACAGGCTGCCAAAAACTAACATGCCAAGAATGTCACACCTTTACCCTCCATGAGTAACTCCTGTCCGTGACTGCCGACGAGGGTTTTGGAGAGGAACGGCGCGAAGTCCAGCATTATCTCCCGGAGAAGGGGGCACACGGGACCAAGAGCTGTTTCCAGCTTGTGGGTTAGAGACGCTTCCCGGGACACGCCGTCCGCAGACATAGAAGCGTTCATGGCATTCAATCCTGCTAGGGTCTCGTTGTCCTAGAATAAGAAAAAATGATGTGGAAATGACTGCAATTCTTACATTGTTGTTGTAAATTGGCGGCTCGGCACACACCTTAGCGTCGCTGTAGTGTAGGAAGTATTATTTTATTATTCTACAATACATTTGACATTTTCAATATTCATTTGACATTATTGACATTTATCATCTGATTGACATTTATGTTATTCACTGGTCTTTGTTTGACAGGTTGCTTGTTTTGGACCGTGAAATTTGTTTATTTTATTTGTATTTATAGAATTTTACATAATTTTGTTTAAAATGGTTGAAATTTTGCTTTGTGTAACATATTTAGTGAATGCCAATAAAATATTCCATTCTATTCGAGCATATAACACAAAAAAAGCTTACGTTTTTATTTTCACTATTTTACTAATAAAACTTTACGAATGACTTTTGTTCGGCTAACCACATGAAAACTATTAAAGAAATTCATCCCACTAATATTATAAATGTGAAAGTTTGTATAGATGGATGTTTGTTACTCTTTCACGCAAAAACTACTGAACGGATTTGGATGAAATTTGGTATGGAGGTATCTGAGACCCTGGATTAACACATAGACTACTTCTTATCCCGAAAACATGTGGCGGGCAGTAAAAATTCAATATACGATAACGTCAGTTACAAATTCATAAGTAATAACTTATATAAATTAATACTAATATTTGCAGATAAGTGAGATTTAACGCTAGATGTTGCAGCAATAAATCTCAGTGAAAATTTCAAGAGTTTGCATCAGCGAATGAAAAATGAACAAAAAATACTCACAGGATGTAAATGTCTCTGCGCAGCTTGCAGATTTCTGTTCTGGTGCCTTTGCTGAATGTGGTGATGAGATTCTGAATTCCTCATATGAATTTGTTTATCTATATCTGAAAGCAATTTCAAACACATAGGTTACATCCTTTAATTATCTTATCCTCTCTGGCCATATCAAACGGCCCGAAGCTAGAAAAAGCTAAAAGCAACTACAGGGGCTCACCGGAAGACCAGCGCTGATCATACTTAGTATGACCAGTATTATGCTGAGGTGAGCCCTTATTTTGTAACTGTTTGTCTCTATTTGTTCGTTTTTGTCTTCATGTTACAGAATAAATCTTTTCTTTTTAGAAAAAGGATAAATGTTCGTAAAATAACGTTCAAAGAAAAGACGTGTTACCCTCATGAATGTTCCCCTCGTGATCTCTTGTTCTTCCAGTGATGGTGGCAGGCCCTCTTTCTCCGTCTTCGTTCAGGTTTACATCGGTCCAAGACTCGTCATTGCTGACCTGAAAGTGACATATATGACAACAATAGAGTAAATAGGTTTCTTCTACGCAAGCGTGCTCCATCTTAGACCACACTACTGTTTAACATCAGGCAGAGTGTGGTCAAACGCGAACCTATTTAGAATAAAAAAAACAGTAATACAATATACGTAAATAAACAAATTTAGTATAAATACATTTAATTATACATTTCAACCTTTAGAATACTAACATCCATCGTCGTCCAATAACACTAAAATTCTTATTGAATTGTTGAATTTCATTTAAAAGGGTATCGTTGTTGTTGGTCGTTTTTATAACTTTTTCAGTACATGTCGATGTTTTTTAATTTATTACTTACGCGTCAGGCAATACGCTAATACTAACCGGTAGCTTATTGTCGTCCAGAGCAATTTCACTGGACGTCTCGGGATCATTGTTCGTCGTCTCATTCGAGTTTAAGTGGAAAGAGCCGGCGTCTTCAATCGAATCCACGCTCTGTTAACAGGGAATATAAGACTTCAAATGGTTTGCAATAACGCTAAATGTGTCAAGAAAAATTGGAACAATACTAAAGTCAACTTTGAAACTGATTATTATTCTCATTTTATCTTACCTTATAGATACAGATTAATTTAAATCTAATGCATTATCAATATAATTGTGAATTAATCTATACTTATTGTTTTAGTGAATATTCTAGTTAAAAGTGGAGATAAAAAAATACATGCGTTGAAACAGAGTGAAGAAGCAAGCAAAGCACACGCGCATGCTGGAAGTAAAGTTAATGATTTCGAAAACACAAAGAAACCAAACACAGGCGGCATAAAATCAGGCTTTCATATTGTGACCATTTTTTTATTTATTTGAAGAAGTACACGGACCTTACCTTCTATTTCAACAGCAACTTTGTTTCATATTCACACGGTGTATAGTTTGATACAATATTATGTTGTGCTGAGTGCTATGTGTTTCTTTTTTGTGTTGTGTGAGCCTTTGTTGTGAGCTTAGCTTGAACTATTGTTTTAAAACGTAACACAGTACATATAATATTTAATATTGTGACAAGCGTGTAATTTGTGAATGACTGGAGTTGGATGAACTGATTGAACACAAAGTCAAAATGACTAACGTCAAATTTTAATGTTTTTCCATTTTATAAGAGTTATGAGCCAAAAGTCCATGAATTTCCAAAACCAGCTACATGTGTACACACTAAAACTCGTGTAGTCAAATATTGTTTACAAACCAAATTGACCACCGACACCGTTATTCCAGACAATGTTTTTGACCTCGAGGTTGGAGGCTTACAACAAGACAGTAATAATCGTTTAGTATATAAATAGACACCCATCGATCAAAGATAATTAATAGGGCAGCAATAGATTAACAGGTTTTGATTTCATTAAAATGAGAGTCGATCAAATTGAATACAGATCGTTTTGATTAATGTGTAAAGTTTTTAAAGAAAACCATTGTTTTTGCAAATGAGCTGTCCCATTTTAATGAAAGCCACAGCTACAGCAAAAGGACCCAAAACACCAGAGTTAAAGGAGACTCATTAACTAACAGAGACAGATAGTAGAATATCTCCGATTTCTCTCTTCGTAGATTCCTTTCAACTGACCTTGGGTTTCGGTTGCAATTTCACTCGTAGACTGGATTTGAAAAGCGGCTCTTCTTTTTCCGAACTCGGCGACGGCTCAGGATTGTCGGTTGTCTTTGGTTTCTCCCCGGAGTTTGGCTTCAGTTCGTCTGTCGTAGTCTCTATTTTGGCGACAATCTCTTCTTTCGTGTCTTTTCCTTCCGTCTCCTTATTTATTTTATTGCAACAGCAAAACAAAAAAGAATGTAATAAAGCGTCCACAAATCACACGAAACTTCACATACAATGTTTCACACGCATTCGTCATGTAGCGACATCGATAACAAAACGAATGAGATAACAGCAAAATAATTTGCTAAACAGAAAATGTATGAATATGATAATGGTATGGAGTTTAATTAAAAATATAAGGGGTTTGAATGGCATGCATTCAACTCTACATACATCATAAATCTAAGATCTTTTTATTCTACGCTAATTACTATAAAATTGAATTACAGTTTCATACCCGATTCAAGATTACTGGAAATCATGCTAGAAAACGCTTTGTTTAGTTTAATCTATCTAAAAACATGTAAAATATAAAAAATAACTACGTAGCAGCGACGAAGTATATTAAACTTCTCCGATTTAATTTGTTGACATATCTTATAAAAATACAATATCTACCAACGAACTAAATGCGACCACCATACAGAAAAATGTTGAAACAAATCAAATCATTAGAAATCTTTTCAACCTTACCTTCATAGACGGAGAGTCCATGTCGTTGATGGTAGAATTGTTTTCATCGACGACTATCATCGCGTATTCCACATCATCTCCATTGTGTTCTAGGGAAACACAAAGAATAACATACGTCAGTAAACTTCCAATGATCTCGAATATGATGAGACAACACCGACCAAGCTCGCTTCAATAAGCAGGAACAATATCCTTATTACAGGAACTATAAAGGGACTATCATTGGCAACTATTACTCTAATTTAAAAACGGTTCTTTATAACGTACACTACATCAATGGCTATTAAGTTTGTAAAATCAACTGATATAATCTATGTACATGAGTTTTAAAACTCTATGTTAAATGATTTTGCAACAGAATCATAAGAAAATTAAACGATAAGCTGTGCCTAAGCGGTGCAAATTACACTACTTTGTCTTGTTATTTGTCATGTAAAGTAAATAAATATAATGGAATTCAATTCATTAAATGTAGATGATTAGACCTTCAAGACAAACTAGTGTTCGCGAACATCGACCACATTGAGTATTCGAGGCGTTCGCAATACCCAACTTAATGTTCAATACTATGAAAGAAGGTAGGTATTCAAAAGGTAAGAGCTAGATAATAAATAACCCTTATGAAAGCGCTATAGGCAATCGAAGCAAAAAGTTTAGACAATACTAAAGTTTGCTCTCCCTTTGTCTATAAGCATTTTAATAGAAGCTTATCACAATTAGGCCAGTTTCTATACAAAAAATTCCTTATGCCAAAATTATGTTACGTTTCAGTAACTTTATTCTGGTAAAATGGCTAATTAAAGATAGTTCCTTGGACGTCGCCAAATTTTTATCTTTCAAATTATTGTATTGAAGAAACGAAATATACATTTGAATATAATATACCCAAATGGATACACTCAGGAAATCTTTTTACCGACAAATAAACATAATTTACAGTATCTTCATGATTAAAGAAATGTATTGTGCATAATTATTTCACTATAACATTCTGCAGGTAAGCCATATAGGACCTATACTTTTCCTACGCGAACGCCTCTATCAGTCGTCAACGGCCGCGTTACCTGCGTGAGCGCGGTGGTAACTAGCGATGCGTGTGTGTGCGTGCGTGTTATTGTTAACGTGTTGCCCGCATTCGAGCTTGCAGTGCGTGTGTGGGTGGCGGTGAGCCGGGTGCCCACCGGGCAGGAACTGGGGGTACACGTGATGCGACCACTGGGGGAACAGCGGCCGGGAGCCTGCCTCGCCAAGCGACACACAAACCGCGAACAAACACTCAAACCAAAATGTACGAGAAAAATACAAATTGAATAAAGAATAATAAAAAGGTGAATTACAAAAAATACCACACGCAGATCAACACGAACATGTCGATACACAAAGAAATAAGAAAAAAAATGTTATGACAAAAAATAGAATTAAAATTGTGTAAAAGGAAGATAAATTATACGACAAATGTAATTCCAGCAAGCAACACGACATGATTCATACAAAAACAGCGATACCGACAAAATCAGAAACCAATAGAAGATATAAGTGTAATGAGGGAAATTGTAAAGAATGTGTCCACAGCAATAGAATCCAAAAATTAGCCGTAATACGATCGTTTGATAATGGAAAGATAAACGATATTTTACATTAGTCACAATCGAACGATCGATATAGTAGTGAGAGTGATGCGATGCCGCAGTGTTGCAAAATGTTGACGATTTTACCAGTGTTTCCAAATCGTGACGCGTAATTCAAGCGGCGTGAAAAAAGGAGAAACGACACACTTCAGATATACATGTCTATTAGTATCCTTCTTTTGCACTGACGCAGGGCTTCTTCGAATTTGATATAAGCTAATACATCTATGGATACAAATTACATTTGACTTGCGGCCAAAATTTACCAACCGATCAAAATGATCTCGAATACTTTTATTACTAGACATCAGTCATTTTAAATACATCTATCAGTGTAACGTAAAAAAGTTCTTGTCTATCTGTTATGTTAAGTCGTAGATGTTTTAGCTTTTGCCTGCGATTATACACAATGACGATGAATGTAACAATTTTCCAGTTAATAGTTTACCAATTAATAATACTAATATGATTATAAATATTATGTCCTATATCCTGTGCAATAAGCGTATAATAAAAAGCGAAATAATAGCGATCACAGATTTAGTTCTAAACAAACCCGATAATTCTATAAATATTATAGTCGAAAAGTTATATATTAATAAATAATTATAATTACTAAGATAAATAATTAATACATAAACATACCTAAAGAACACAATATGATTCATATGAAAAGTTCTTAATATAAACACTACTACATAAATTGTGGATGCTTGACTTAAATTGTGCAAGACACTACTGAAAATGAACGTAATAGAATATTATAGATTATATACAATAAGGATGTCAGTTAATTATATATTAAAGAAAAATGCGCATATATATTATGCGATTTATATCCGAATACATTCATATGGATTGATTAGCTAATTTTAAGAACTCCATCCATTTCAAGTTAGATGTGTTTACCATCTTCGTCTACACCATCTTTAACATCAGTTGAGCTGTGGTCAATCACCACATCATTAAACAAATCTTATGCATTCACTCACATTGTAATTGGAAATAAACTAAATATATACCTTGAATATTCGATCTTATGCATGTCAATCCTCAATACTGTGGCCCACTTACGACATTATCAGATTATTTTTCATATACAAGGTGCGTAACCTTGTATATGGAACTGTAGTACTAAACCGAAAGGAAATCATTGTAATTATCATCGTAAACAACTTACACTAGGGAGCCAACTCTGAAACCACGACAAATATCAGCAATGCCATGTATTTATAATGTTCATTATTTCTGGGTTTGTCTCACAATAAAAACTATCCATAACGATAAATACAGTAGTAAATGGTAGGTATTTTCGGCTTAGCACTGACAGAAACCTGTATTGGGGTTCGCTCGTATTGCCTCATACAGAAACAAACAAAACGGTAACGAATATCGGATTTGAAATTCTGAATTCTTACCGTGATGATCATGCGCGTGGTGCGTCCGACGCGCGCAGTCAGGCGGAGCGTGCGCAGGTGGCTCCAGTATGTCCCTGTACTTTGACACCATCAGCACCGATATGAAGTAAACGATGGCCAGCGACAGGAACTGAGCCTGTTTAGTTTCCTCCTGGAAGATGAAGTCGCAAGTGGTGATATTCGAGAACCATACAATATCAGGTCAATTCCTACATTTCGCTGGGGTTGTCCAAGGTTTATGTTAACTTATTATGGCAAAGTCTCACTGATAATGATAACATTATAGTTAAATTTTATTAATAACCAGTCTGTATTGTAACTTTCCCACTACATTCCTAAACAGCAACTTAAAAGAGTCGTATAACATTCAAAAGGTAGGTAATGTTTTCTTTTTTTTCGTGCTTTTGTTACTAAAGGTCGTCCCCGTTTTGAAATGTCTTCATCGAGACGTTTACTAGTTGCTTCCTCGCCACTCTGTCTTCAGCTTTTCTCACAATAGTTTTTTTTTTTTTTTATTATGCTTGACAGGCTAGGTGTTTGACCACAGCTCACCTGATGTTAAGTGACGGCGTGGTCGAAGATGGTAAAGCACACCTAGCCTGGAATGGAACTAGCTCTCAAGTGAGGCTGCCGGAACACACCGTTAGATGCTTGGCGGCAGATTTCCAACTTGAGGGTGGTAGCTAGCCAGCCGAGTACTAGAAAGTACACTACCACCATGCTATGGTTTCCTCACGATGTTTTCCTTCACCGTCAGCTCAAGCTCATTGTTGGGGTTTGAACCCACGCCCTTCGGCATGCGAACCTACCGCGCTAACCACTGAGCTATCATCGCTACATTAATACGCTATAGTAATATTAATGGGATGCTAATAGAAGGTTTTTACCATCAGGAGAGCGTTTCCTTCGCCTCGTTACTTTAATTTAAAAATAGTTGATAGTTTATAGCTCTGACTAGAGAGTTCTAGATTGCTAGATTTATTATTTTCTTTTGTGTGCGCTTTCATGGTGCAGTATTTTTTAAAAAGACTAATAAGAATAGTTATATATTTAACTTAAGATTTCCTGTTAGATCCTGACTTTAGTTACTTTCCTTGTCATAATATGGAATTCATATGTTTTATATGAATAATCCATTTAATGCTGTTTCTTGAAATCAAGGGCTCTAGAGCTTGTTGAAGAACAATTTAAAGATGAATTGCTTTTTCAGAAAGCACTACTACAACTACTTATCCAATCAGTCAATCATTTTTACTTGTTGGTAGATTTGCTTAGCAGGATGACGTCTAACTAGATACCACCGCAGTATTAAATATTCTACCACCAAGCAGTAATGTGTAAATATTACTGTGTTCCGGTTTCAAGGTTACTGCAGCTAGCGAAATTACAGGGCTGTTGAGACTATCCATTGAAAGTCTCAAAGTAATAAACGATGCCCTGGAATTTTGCTACTTTAAGTTCTACGTACGTATCGTTGCAATATCGTAGTCATGGGCATGCGTTATCTTTTACCATCAGAACAGCGTCTCGTTTGTCTCAATTATTTTACATTAAAAAATTTATTGAAATTGTTTCGAGGTTTTTTTCATTTAAAGGTTGGTCTGAAACAAAAGCTACACATCGTTAACTATTTTCAATGTCTCTTCTCCCTTTTAGATATTCATCCACTGACATTCACATTTATTTTGTGGATATAAACGTGTGACCATATAAGGGCAAGATTACCCTCTAGTGCAGCTTTCCAAATCATTCTTTTGTAAAAAAACTCTCATTGATAAAAAATATAATTATATACTTACAACATCCCTATATATGACTGCTCGCAATCTATTCACGTCCATGTCCTGCAGTAGCCTCTCCGGATCCTTCACAGGACTGGATGCGTCTGCCAAGCTCGCCACCACACTCTGTGTTCCCATAAACATTAATTAAATATTCATATGCATACCTCTAACATAAAATATATTCATAAAAGTCAATCTGTCAAGTGTAGAACTATCCTAAATTAAACCTCAGAAATTAAATGTACACGGCATGCATAAGTCTCTAACAGTCTTTTGTTGGTACAGAATAGGGCTAATAGAATGGGCATGCATATAATTGTGTTGTATAACAATGTTAGAAGGGTGTAGTAGTTATGTGGAAAGTGGAAAAGTGTGCATGCAATCAAAGAGGGTAAATCCTAAAGGTTCTCTGCGTGTGTGGTGGTAACTCTGTGTCTTTAGTTATAATTTGCATTTTTTTTAATCTTGTTCCCCGTGAGCGGTGGAATGTGGAAGCATCGGTATCAATGTCAATAAAATTACCTGGTTATCATGATTTGTAAAAAGGATTTAAAATGTCAAGATCTATAGTTTCTTAAAATTTTATTATGTATACTTCGAGAAAAATTTATTTTGTTGAAGCCATAGAAACAAATTTTAATCGGACATTTGAATAATTAAAAACAGTTACAGTACTAGAACTTCATGAAGCGTGAGAAGCGTACTACAAAAAATATACCCAGAGGGCGTTCGACACTCTCCTATTGGTTAAATTTAATAAAATACGCATTAAGTTTTGTCAACCTTTAACAGTAACAAATAGGGGTTGTTTTGTAACAAATGTTACTTTTCAGTTTACGTGAGGGGCGCGGCTTGTTAATGAGCGTGAATTGTGAACAAAAACTGGTAACATCAATAATAATTTAGAGTAGAAAGCTTTAGAGAAAAACTTTTAACTGATTTGGGGTGACTCGACACTCTTCTGTGATATTATGCTACCCTAGTGTAATATAATGGCTTCATAGCAACAAAATTCCCGCTTCGTTGCATTTGAACAATGATAGTAGTCAGAAACCCGAAAACATTAACAATTAACAAAATGTGGACAAAAAAGTATTTATGGAGGCTGTCTTGCCAAACATTACAAATATTTTAAAGCGACTCATTTTTGGGTAAGATTTTGTGAATTTATGTTATCCTAGTGAATTGATACGTTTTCGTAGCAACAGTGTTCGCTTGGTTGCACAGCAGCTGTTCGTGTATTGTGGCTTTACAATAACGGCAGCATTTTTTTGTCAGAAGCCTCTAGACAACGTTTTCTGATCTTTATCTTTATACAATTATGTCCCACTATATTTATTTATTTATTATTTAATTAAACTTTTGTAGAAGTAGAGAAATGTTTTGCAATCGAGTCACCAAAATAAAGGAAACCCGGGCAAAGACGGGTCGGGTAGTATAAAATTGGGAGCAAGTACTTTTCAGCGCTCCAAGCGCTTTATTTAGTTTAAGGATACCTTTAAAGGGGAACGTGCCTACGATGTATGAACAAGAGTGAAGTTTACCTTAGGCTCGGGCGAGTCATTGGGCCTGGGCGGTCGCGCGGCGAACCGCTGTCGCTCCTTGCACTCGAGGCAGTTGCGCACCGCACACGTGCACACCTACACACACACGCGCACTAGAGGCTAGGGGCAGGCTAGCTAGGCTACGGCTAATAGTGAAGGGTGGCGAGCTCTGGATACCGACAGAAAAATCTATGTACATGTAATCACGTCGACTTTCTGAAAACTACAACACACCAAATATCCTAAAAATTTATTGGATTTAAAGGAGAGTTAGAGTATTTTTGGTCAAATATCAAATTAATAGATATATCTGTAATTATCGAAATTCCAGGTACTAATTATGGACAGTGTGGAGTAAAATTACGACA
The DNA here is from genome assembly GCA_905404145.2 of Biston betularia. Lineage (NCBI taxonomy): Eukaryota > Metazoa > Arthropoda > Insecta > Lepidoptera > Geometridae > Biston > Biston betularia. Next base: position 630,150 of record FR989882.1, on the reverse strand, counting down.
ACTGGCACTTTTTATAATAAGTAGTAAGTATCACAGTGTCACTGGAATCTGTTTTTTTTAACGTTTCAGTAACTACACCTTGGTTACTATGTTTTTTTTATGATTGTACATGGTAGTCAACATCCGAAAAGTTTTAAACACAGAGCTCGGCACCCAAAGGAAGTAAAACTAAAAGTACAGTTAAGTAAGGATGAACAGTACAAATACATTCGATCACTAAAAAGAGATTTACTGTCGAGCTATAAATATTTCTACAGATTGTAAATGAACTAGAATTCTATAATAAATTGACTAAAATCATAAAGAGTCCTCTGTTAACACTATGAATTCTAATTTGAGAACATCAAACATTTTGAAAAACTATTTGTCTCGATACACATTATTCAAAATCCTATAGCAAACAAGTTAACTTTTCTTAATCTACAAAGTCTGCTATGCTGTTTTTAGATTGTACACAATTTCAAATTTGCAAAGAGGCTCAACAAATATATATTTTAAGAGATTTTCTTTAGACTGCTGGGTCAAGGCCAGACATCAGAAATATTAAAAATAAGAAGATAAACAAGTATATAATAATTTGATAATAATACCTTACTTTTATAGATTTATTATTAGCGAGCCGTCCCGGCTTCGCACGGGAAAACAAAACTCGATTAACAATATAAATTTATCGATCCAGTAGTTTCGGAGCCTATTCAACACAAACAAACAAAAAATTAAATCTTTCCTCTTTATAATAGTACAAGCGGACGCCTCGCGGTTTCACCCGCGTAGTTCCCGTTCCCGGAGATAGTGTAGCTTTCCAACGGTATAAAGATTTTTTGAAATCGGCCCAGTAGTTTCGAAGCGTATTCATTACAAACAAACAATCAAATCTTTCCTTTTTATAATAGTATAGATAGATTGTAGATTTGTAAAAAAATTACGTTATTCCTCATTCTCCTCTTTTTTTGTGTTTGTCATTTTGTTTTTTGTCTTTCATTAAGTTTCACGCAGCATAGCAGACTTGTCACTACAGTATAATATCGTTTTCACTTACCAGCCGCAGACACTGGCGCAAGATGCCCCCGCTGGACATGTTCTTCTCAGCTTCGAGTTCGGCGAAGTTGAGTGCGCTCGCGAAAATTAGCACATCGGCCATGCTCACCAGCCGCTGGAGAAAGGTTACCGCCACTTCCACCGGCATGCCTTGCGTCGGTTCGATCACGTCTAGTTCGTTCTGGAATCATTCGTCACAATTCTTCTAGGTCTACTTATACTTTTTTTTTTTTTTTTTTTATTTGAAAATTATTGAGACGAACGGGACGCTCTCCTGATGGTAAGAGATAACGCCTGTCCATGAATTGCCGAGATGAGCGAATATCAAACGTGAATTGATTCGAATACAAGAATCAACAATATTATGGCATGCTTTCTGGAATGATCAAGTAAAAGGCGGTAAGTAGTATTGAAAATTATTAAATGTATTCTACGAACAGAATGTTCAAATTGATGATGTTTCGATAAAAAAAATCATACGAATTTCAATTCGTATAAAATCAACTTCGCAAAACGATTTCGATGTTTGGAAGTGGACATTTTGAAAAGTTGACGTTTGACCAATCGTTAGTTTTCACTTACACAACACTATCAAAATAACTGCTACGCAACTATGTATGCTAGCTACTTGGTACCACGTTTTATAATCATGATCATTACTCACGTTGGGCGAGGTAGCAGACGCCAGCAGCGGCAGCAAACCGCCGCACGCTATGATAAGGTTATCCGCCAGCTGGCTGATCAGGTGAACCGTGTTCACAACGAAGATCGCATTCTCGCTGCAGTTTACAAAGTCGATTACTGATTTCGTCGAGTGACTGCGCCAAACCTGGAAAAGATAGAAGTGTGGATTTCGTAATTCGATTTTTGTGGACAAAATACACGTTCCGCAATACGCAACGCCGGATCTGATGTGCGCCGAGTGTTTACTACCGGCATTAAACTTAGTCGGAGCCGTCGGTTTCTTCTGTTTTTCTAGCATTGTATTTAGTTTCTATGTATTTTCTGAGGGTTGGGGCAAAAAATGTTCATAATCGTCAAATTTTGACATTATTGCCGTTTTACCTGAAATAAAACGGTTATTATATACTTACCTTAGTAGAAGCTTATAATATTGGAGATAGGCAACACTATTTCCCGCAGTAGCAGTCATCTCTTTCTACCCTAGCTATGTCTGTCTCTTTCGCACACCCCCACCCTACCTCACCAGGCACGAGGTGGTTATCGCTCCGAGTCTGCTCGTCATTGCGTCGAAATATCACCAGGCAGAGATAAAAAGTAAGCTTCTACTAAGGTAAGTATATAATAACCGTTTTATTTCAGGTAAAACGGCAATATTATTTACTTGACCGTTAGTAGAAGCTTATAATATTGAGACCTGTTTGTTATCGCCTGGTGAGGGAAACGCCAATGTGATTGATAGGTGCTTAATAAGTAACATAATAAAATACAGGTGTAATGAAAGGGACTATTTTAATACACATTTATCATTTATATACTATAAATTAGCATTTAGCATTAGAGCATCGGAACACAATAAAAAATAATCTGATACAGTATTCTTATCAATGTAACTAAAGTTCAGTTAAAACAACCATCGCTTCTATCTTCCACTTAAACAGTATCTGATTTATTATAATATATTTCTAGTAGCAATCAATGAATACAACTAAATGGGACAACATAATTATGAAGTTGCCCTTTTTGATCTTAATCAGTATCAATGTCAACGAACCGGGACAAAAAGTGTAGAAATGTTTACATTTGTATTAGTATCGGCTGGAGGAGTAAACACTTCTCGATGATAAAACTTCTGAAAAGTTTTTGCAGATTTCCAATTTCCTTTCTCTAAAATGTCATCTAAAGAAAAATTATCGATCCAGCTCTTAGAGGCCAACCGCAGAACGTACACTCCCTGGTGTATCAGAGATGCCTGCCGCCTTCAAAAGCGACTTAAACCATCCTGCCATTACTGTTCGAGAAGCAGGAGATGGTTGCCCTCGTAGTGTTATAAATAAATTAGATGTGTTGGAACACTGACGCCTTTCGTTTAGAATAGTTATGGTTTTATTTACCCAATAAACAGGATCTAAATTTTGATCTTTGGTGTTAGCCATAAGCTTCCATCCTGATTGCCTATAATCTCTGCAGTCTGTTTTGGACCCAAACTTTGGCCAGAAAATAATATGATCAACCTCAATAAAGCATTGATGTTCATCAATACTCAGAAGTGTTAAATCGTGGATCCTGCGACCTGAACAAAGGCATAAAAGCGCTACCGTATGTCGAACCGTTTGGAACTTATTTGTAGCATCCACAGAATAATTAGCCATAAAATTAATCAGAATATTAATATCCCAGATAGGTGGCTTTAGAGCAATCGGATTTTTTAAAGCTATCGCTTTTAAAATATGTTTCACGAGAACATTGTCACTTAATTTACCTGACAACTCTGTGTTACAGAGTGTGGAAACGACGGATTTATGAAGAAGTATTGTGTTGTAGGACAAACCTAATTTAATATGCAAGTCTGCTAAAAATTGTGCCAAATTTGTGCCGTTAGGGCACATTGGGTCTATTTTGTACTGTTTAGCCCAGGATGTCCAGCGCTTCCATGGTGCTTTATAAGTTTTCCAAGTTGAAGAACGCCATGAAGATTTGAGTAAAGACACTTGACATGAATTCCATGTCTTTATTTCGTCTTCCCACCCCCACATTTCCAGACTTCCAAGACCATGTCCTGGACCTTTGCGGGTGGTAACCCGGTCGCCGTGTCGACCAGATATCGTTTCAGATTCGTTAAGGTGAACGGGGCTGCGATTGCTCGAGCTTTCAGGTCCGCCCGCCAAAAAACCTTCTTCCACCGTGGGGCTACAATGAGATAAACGCCTTTTGCTTGATTGAGGTGCATCAAGACTCTTGGCATGAGAAATGGTGGCGGGAATACCCACGCTAGAGGAAACTCCCAAGTTATGCTGAAAGCATCGTGCATCATAGCTTCGTGATCGTTTAGGTCTAAGGTTACGTAGTTTGCTACTACCCTTGCAGTTTTGGACGCAAACAGATCGATCACAGGTATTCCCATTTTTGCAAAGATCATTTCTGTACAATTCTGAGTTAAATGCCATTCTGGGGGCCGCTTGTGTCTGGATAAACAATCCGCGTGATTGTTGAATCTCCCAGGAATGTAATAGATTCTGAACTGAATCTGATGTTTCTCTAAGATCCGTAGAATTCGGCACGACACATTCGTGAGTAATTGGGACTTGGTCCCGCCCTCGTTTCGCAGATAGGCAACTGCTGAGCGGTTGTCCGACTGAATTAGGACTGATCCTCTTACCATATTTACCGCTTCCAATTGTAGATCTCTCAGGATGGCTAACAGCTCTTTTACGTTGCAATGGAGATTTTGCTCTTCGGTCTTCCAAAAACCTGACATCGTCTGACAGTTGAGATGTCCTCCCCATGCAATCTCTGAAGCATCTGTTGTTAAGAAAAAGTTCGGGGGAGGTATATGAATCGGAGACGACCGGCGACAATTTTGAAGCCACCACTGCATTTCCTCTAGTGCTAGACGAGGCAGAGCATACTTGGTTAAAGTAGCGTCCTCTGGCAGGGAGCCCAGAAACTTCAAGGTAGTCCGATGATTTAATCTGCCTTGAGGTACAGCAAAACTTGCAAAATTCAATAGCCCTACTAGGCTTTGAAGTTCTTTTAGAGATGTGTGGCCGGTTTTTAGAACCTGAGTCACTCTTTTGGTTATGGCCGAGGACTTTTCTTCCGGTAGTTGCTTGTAATTCTTCCAGGGGTACCAAACAATTCCGAGATATGTTATATGTCTTTGAGGGGCAAGAACAGATTTTTTGTAATTTACCTGGAATCCGAGTATAGCTAGAGTCTCTAAAAGAACATTTACGTGTTGTGCTAATATCTGCGGGCTCTGATGTGCTAGTAAAAAATCGTCTTGGTAAACTATTATTCGTAGGCCCTTTTCTCGGAGGATTTGCGCAATCCAATTCGTTAGGCATGCAAAGACCTTTGGGGCCGTGCTCAGGCCGAAAGGAAGGCAAGTCATTTCTAGTAACTCGTCTTTGTAAAGAAGGCGCAAAAAC